>OZ014520.1:139282138-140482138 GCA_963966055.1 Lathyrus aphaca
GATATACGACTTATCCCAATGATCCCAATAGAGTAATATGTGATTTATTATGATATTGCCAATGATGATATGGATTTATTCATGGGAGGATATGTGATTTATCACCGTGATCAACTCATATGAATACTTTGAATTTATTTCTTAATCCAGTCAGAAAGTATGTAATTTGGCTCGATACTTGTCACGACGATGTGTGATTTTATCATCTTGATCAACTCATATGAATATGTGATTTATTTCATGATCCAATTATAGAGTATGTGATTTGGCCCGATACTTGTCACAATGATACACGATTTATCATAGTGAGTTAATATAGGGGATGTGATCTTACCCAAGTCGATCTAGTAGGGGAATATGTGATTTATTTTAATACTCCAATTGGTGAATATGGTGATTTATCTTATAATTAGGTTAAGTTCATGAGTATTGGATATCGATCTTAGAATGTGGATGGCAAAGTGTCACTAAATGGTAATGAATTATTAGGGATTATGTGACTATTGATATATTTATAGATCATGTAGAAGATACATGTTTATACTAGTAGTCGTGTTATGGTTATGTGAGTTCCCTATAGATTATGCTAGTGTACTTTGAATCAGATAGACAAGCAGGTACTTGGATTAGATTTGCGACTTTGGAATTGGCATTAATGACCCGAAGAAGAAATTTTTTATGTGTTAAAGACTTTTGTCTAATAGACAATGTATCAATTAGGCTTGTTGTATTGTCAAATGTTTATATGGTCCAATTCTAGACTTGCGCAATGATGTATTTTATACCAAAATATTAATGATACTAGTTATTACTCTAGACATAGAGCTTAGGGTATTATAGTTGGTATCAGAACAAGTCAATTCACGACCTTAGTTATTAGTCAATATTGTCAAGTTGAAAAATAGAACATGAGGAATTGACTATGGGATTCTTACTACCATTTCATAAAGTTAAGTTTGATGAACTTAAGGTTTATGTGTGGAAAGGGGAATTGTGTAGCCAAAAACATTGAGTTTAGAAATCCGCTAAAGTTTAAGAGCTTTTGGAAAATGTAAACCTTGAGACTCAATAGAAGTTGTCGTTACCTAGTAATTATCTACCATATAAGAAGATTGAATGTTCTATAAAAGACCAAAATGTCCTTCTGCTCCAAAAACTTGCCAAGTGGATAGTCTGGCTAAAGAGCTTTCTAATATTCCTTCTCCCTGAATTTTCATTCACCTCACAACCTCCTCTAACCTAGGTATTCGCAAAACAAATACTTTGGAGGTATACATGTCTCCACTATTGGCCTACCAACTCTATGATTGTCCATTTTTTTACTTCTTTTACGAAGCATCTCATTATCTCTCCTTCTTCTTTTATCATTATGGAATTGAAAGACAATTAAGTTGCGGTACCATGCTCTCTCACTCACCAATCAGGTTCACTGCTCCACGCCTCCAAATCGCCGATTCAAAACACCATTATCACTCCATTGCACGTCGGAGATTCGTCAGAATTCGTTGCACACTGTTAGAGAGATGAATGATTTTGGTTTGTTTGTTTCCAGTCTTCACATTTTCTTCATCGCAGCTCTTCTCAGTCTCAACAATGGACAAGTCAAGTGCCTTAGAGTATATCAATCAAATGTTCCCTAACGGTATTTGATTTCATCAATTTCAGTTCCAGTTTCAATTTCAATCTCAAACTGTTTTTCATTAATGTTTGATTTCTTAAATTCGTGTGAAATTCGTGAAATTATATGCAAAAGCATCACTATCTGGTGTTGAATCGCTAATGCAAAATATTCAGAATGAGATTCTTGAAACTCAGTCTACTGGTATTTGACTACCATTGCTATAGTTAGGGTGAATATAATTTGGGAGGTGGCGTCGATTATGGCGGTAGTTTTATTTAGGTACATATTTTGTTTGTTGCTATGAATGATACTTTTTTACTTTCACTTGGTGTAGGGAGATTAAAAGTTTGTTATGTTAGGTAAAGTCAGCAATACAGACACTTGATGAACCAGGACATAAGTTGTTTCAACGTACGACCGATGCTGTAAGACAATTCCTTAGGTTGTTTAAGGTATGTCATAGTTAGTTTTCATGTTCATACAATTGATGTTTTGAAACAATATTGTTTTCGTTAATCACAAATTAAAAAACTGAATACCTTTTCCATTCAGTGCAACTAAATGTTAACAATCCACATTTCCTTATCATGCAAGGGAGGATTACTAAGGTTTTAAATATGAAACTGCCAGAGATATTTTCCATGCTTGAGGAAGCTGCAAGGACAAAAATGTACAATACTAAGAAAGAGGCTGCTCTTAAAACTCTCGAGAAGAAGCAAAGTAAGGTGGATGAGATCAACAAGCTTCTTGATCAGTATATACTTCCATCTTTGGAGAAGTTAAGGAAAGAAAGGACACAATACATGTAATTGGCTAATTGCAATGCTTAGTTAGATAGGCTGAGAAGATTTTGTATAGCTTACGAGTATGTTCAAGCGGATACTATTAAAAACAATGATATAGATTCAGTCTTTGTTCGATTTCAAGTATATTGTTTTCTTTTAAAAAATGGCTTATGCTACTTATGTTTAAATCTTTTCTATTTTTGTGAACCTGATATTTGGATTTCAAACCTTTGATATTTTGAAGATTGTTAAAAATATTGAAGAATTGAAGCAATCTATAAAAGAGTAGGCCTCTGCCATTAAATAGGCTGAAGAAGGAGCAGCTGATTTGAAAAGCAAAACAGCAGAGCTCTTAAAGAGCCTGAAAGAGCATGAAAAGGAATACCAGGTAAAGGAAGCACATGCTTTCATGGCTTGTGTTGTCTATCTGTGAGAAATCTTTTACTTAAACTGATGTATCAAAAATAAAGAATCTTCATCAAAATCTCAGAACCTAACAACATTAAGAACCAATCATCTATCAGAGTCTAGAACATCTAGACTTATTCAGAGTCTAGATATCATCTTCCAGTCATATGTCTCTAAGATCTTATTCAGAACTAGCACTTCATCTTGAAACAAGAGTCATAAGTGATAGGTAAATATTGAATTGTCGGCTAAACTTCTGACAAGTAATAACATTAACACATATAGTGAGAAAGCTGTTTCCAGAAATATGATAATTATTTGGTTTAATAAAAAATTCAACACAGACAAATACAATATAGTTTCCTTTCAAATATTTTTGAAGTTCTTCTTTCCAAAAGAGCTTCTCTAGGAATCTAACAGAAACTTTGTATTTGTTTCCATGAAAATGTTTCATTGAATCAAAACATAATACCAAAAAAGAACAAGCACACCCTTTTTTTGTTTTCTCTGGACAAACTCGATTCAATATTCAGACTTAGCCAATAGAGTCGAACATAACTTTGAGGGGGTTCGGATCTAATGGATGTCTAACCATTGATTCCACTACTCTCACCAAACTCAGTACCACCAGTACTTGAATCTAGGTTGTTGGCTCTTTTTCCAACAAAAGTTGTAAATAACCTTAAGAAAGATGCCTCTGCTTCTTTCCTTTGACATCTGCGGTAAATCCATCATGATACTCATATTTCTATAAGACCATACATGTATGTACAAATAGACTCTTCCTTGCCTTATGCCTTAGTCTAACAGTAACATCACAAATCACTCCAAAGTATAAGTCTAGAATAAGATATGATATGAAAATAATCTTTTTTCTAAGTAAAGTTACTGATCTCATTGTCTAAGATCAAATCTTTTGACTCTAAAATTGTTAACAAGCTCAAGACCAGATAATGTTAGCTATCGAACTTTGTCACAAAGAAAATCAAAGTAATGTAACAATACAATTGACATAAACTCAAAGATAAATTAAATACTTATCATAGAATTGTCTTTTACCACAAATTCCATGACGATCCTCCATCAAGAAGCAATTGGAGTCTCTTAAGATATCATCTTGAAGAACAAACTCCATATTATCAAGTATCTCAAATTAAGATAGATTTGATACCATCTCCTACCTTTCAATACATTATTATTTTTATTTCAAAATATAAATGCTTCTCTACATCTATATCCTACACTAATATCATCTTCAAAGATTTGGTCAATGAAAAGTATTTGACATTAGGTCCTGTTAATGTATCTTTTTGTTCTCATATTTACAATCAATTTGAAATACAAGTATTTAAGAAGCTATTGAGTTAACACATCAATCAATAGCAGACACAATTCATTTGGCTAGTGAGGAAGTTCTTCTGATATGAAACATAAGTTCCTTATCATTAGTCCTTACAAGGGACTAAGCTTCATAGAAGAAGTGATATGTTGAATAAACTTTCATCATCTAGCTCCATTTAATTTCTTTGAAGACTTCAAGAAAAACCTTCAAAGCCCAGTAAATCCAAGCAGTAAACTACTTGAAGAACTGTCACTTCCAATTTGAGTCAGAAAGTATCTTCTTAGAATTTTCTTGAAGAGACTAGATGAAATGTAATTGTTAAAACTTCCAAAAATTTATTCCAACAAATTTGATTACAAGATTTCAAAGATAGTCCAAGCATCATACATATCAATGATGTTGATATTCTCAAAAGTGAGATAGAGAACCTACCAGAGTTCAACTATCTTCAGAAGATATTCAATAAGCTTCTTCTGAGTTGATGAAAGAGATTTTCAAAACTGATCTTCTCAATCATCATCAACTTCTATAGAAATACATTTTGAAAAGATATTTTATAGACCTTCAGCAATCCTTTATCAGGACCGATGAGTTAAAAATTTCTTTAACTTTTCCATCATTTAAATCCGGTGGAATCACCCTTTGGATATGGTAGGAAAATCCTTATGATTTTCATATGGCTCCTGATTCCTTCTAGAAGATGAAATATACTTTTCTTATTGGATCAATATCTGCACCACTGTTAAGTGTTAAGAACATACCATGTTCTAATACCAATTGAAGGTGTGAAAATTACATAAGAAGGGGGGTTGAATTGTGTTTCACATTTTCTTTATTTTTACTTTTGATCAAAGTTCCAGAATCAGAACTGTTGTTCAGATTCTGATTAGTTCATTGGGCAGCAGATATAAAACAAAAGTAAAGTAAATAACAGAAGACACAAAAACGTTACCATGGTTCCTCCGTTAACTGAGAGTAGTCTAGTCCCCATCTCTTCATAATAGATTTTCATTATAATCTTACTGATTACAATCGCTTGTGCTTATGCACAAGTCTTTTACACTTTCTCAAACACACAGTCTGAGAATTTACCTTTCTTAGAGCACATGTATAAGACTTACCTTTTGCTCATGCCCTCTGATCGAGGCACCCTCTCAAAGATCCTTTAGATGAGACTTTCATTTTCTTAGAACATAGGTCTAAGACTGTCCTTGCATATAGCACATATCTCTGACTAACTTCTCATCCTATGACCGAGCTTTTTGCTTCAATGGTCATCCAAACTGAGACTTATCCTGCTTAGGCTTCACCCAAGACTTCTTGCTCTCACGCCTCTGGTGGAGTATTTTCCTTGCTCAATCAGACTAGCTGAATAATACTTTCACGGTGTAAGCACTTAAACAATGAGGCTTACGTGGCTTAAGCATCTTGGCTCAAGACTTATAGTTTGAATCCCAATGAGATAAGACTTTTGTTTAAGCACATAAAAAGAGACTTAATCTAAACTACTTAAGGCTCAATAGAATAGAGAACAAGGTATACATGATACAAGTATCAGAGGTACTGAAAATCACCATAACAAAGACCTAAAGTTCTTAAGATTTCTAAGGTATTCAATTGTAAGAAATCTTAAGGCTTTTACAACTATAACTACCTACTAAAATTTTTCATATTACAAGAAGTTGAGAATTGCTTGATATTGTTACTCATTCACGTCTAAAAACCTTGTTAAAGATCCAAGATTTGAATATTCAACATATTTATAGCAATCTGCAGAAACTAGTCGTTGAGAAGATAATTTAACCAAGTGACTTTGGTTTTACTCCATTGTACAAGAGCCGATGAAGATGTATACTCAACAGATTCTGAATCTAGTGGGTAACACATTTAACCTTTGAGTCTTCAAGAGATTATGTACTGATAAAGTCGTTGAGAGAAACCATCTGTAGAACATTTCAACTTTTCTCGATCCTTACACAAAGTAGACTCTAGCTGACATGCTGATAAGACAATACAAACTGTTTTACAGTAGTACGAATAACCAAAACTTTATCACCAACTCTGAATGGTACCATAAAATGATACAATAACCAAGTGTAGTAACTCATATAGATGCTGAGTCTTTCAGCTCAGAGTCTATGCAAAACCACACTAGTAATTATTCTTCAGATTCTGTCACCAGAAGCTAGCAATGAAGCAACTCCCAAGTATCATGTAGAACAAATTCTTATTATTTATGTACAATGATGTAGAACCTACAATAAACAAAACACACATCAAATAAACCATTGTTCTTTCAATACTTTTTTATCATCAAAACATAAGAGAATTATGTCAAAAACAAATCTCATTCTAACAAATCTCTTGGGGACAAGATTAGACCAAAGTTCGTCCAAACCTCTATAACGTTTTGGTGAAATATCTATAACCCTATCCTCTTTAATTTTTTATATTTATTTTATAGTTTTATTTCAATTGCTATTTACTCTTAAGAATTTACTAACATAATTTTAAGTTCAATCGAGAAAAAACATAAAAGTAATAGTGGATTTTAAGTGCCACAATTCACCACCCTTTTGTGCTTGAAGTCACTTGTCCAACAGGTGGCGTCAAAGCCTGACTAATGGTGTCAGGTGAAAAAATGAATTCAAGCTATTCACTAAACAAAATCCCATTCTTTAATGAAGAAGGGTATAAATGTATAATTTGTGGAAAGATAAAATGATTTTTTTTTCATAGAAGGGATGGATTGTGGTATTTGAAAGGTTATGAAGGAAGTTCCGTTTATAGAAAACAAATTTGAAAAGGATTAGACCAAAGAGGACAAAGAAAATGTACAATGTAGTTTGAAAGCAATAGTTGCCATTATTACCGCTCTCGGTCTTGATGAGTTTTTAGGAGTTTCTCATTGCGAGACTGCAAATGAAATGTGGGACATCCTCCAAATCACCTATGAACACTACTATGGAAAATACATTTAACAACGATTGTGAAAGATATATAACCACGCGGGACCATGCGTTGTTATGAAGCGTGTGGTTGTATATGCGGTACTTACAATCACGGTCATAGAATCGTTGTTGTATTCTACAAAGCGCGTGCCATATCACAATGATTAGTTAATCTAATCATTGTGATAAAACTAAATTTACCAGGTTCATTTCTCAGCATCAATATTTTGTAATTTATATTATTATGGTCAACGTTCAATATATAACCACGATTAGGTTTTATAACTACTGTCAAAACTTCCTCTGCTTTAAATATGAAATTCTCTGCTTTTCAAATACATACCAGTTTTTTATTCTATAACTATTATAACCATATCATAGAATTTACAACAACCTATATTTTTGTTAATCATGCATAAAGAGCATAAAAACAGCTAACATTTGCATCAAAAGCCATAATTGTTATTTACATCAAACACAAGAGCATAAAAAATAGCTACAATTGTGAATCAAAAATTAAATAATATTTATATCAATCACATCTCAATAAATCAATTAGCAGGACCCTTAAGCACATTGTGGATATACGCTCAACTTTTACGAAGATATACAAAGTCCTCAATGGGGAATGGGGTTTCGTCGTTAAACATCTACATAAGAAAGGGCAAAAATTCAAATATCATGCATGATAATAATTCAATAGTCAACTTATATATTAATATATGTAAACATTTTATAATATATATACCTTATCCCATGAATCAACAATGATGACAAGGACAATATTTAACATGTGTTTCATGACATAATACCCACACTCGTAAGTCCTGGGTTGTCTCCTCGTTTACAAATTTAAGCAATAATTACATGAATATAACCACACATGATTGTAAATGAAATAAATGGGTAATCTAGCCACTTACTTTAGGAAATATCCTTGAGGGCTTTCTTCTAACATTGTTCATCATATTCACTTGTTCCACAACATTGTACATTGAAAATGGATTAAACATGTTACATGATAAACTAATTACAATGTCAAAGAAAATGAATTAAACCTACACTTACGATTTAATAATCTTTTTTATTTTAGGAAATATCCTTGAGGGCTTTCTTCTAACATTGTTCATCATATTCACTTGTTCCACAATATTGTACATTAAAAATGAATTAAACATATTACATGATAAACTAATTACAATGTCAAAGAAAATGAATTAAACCCACACTTACGATTTAATAATCTTTTTTATTTTCTTTCGAGTGGATCATGCGTGGAACACAATACAATTATCGTATCCATCCTAAATGATATGATGATCAATTGCCAATAATCACTGAATAAACACGAGCATATATATTCTTAGTATTTTCTAAAACAAAACTAAATATAGAATACATAAACATCAATTACAAAAATACTTACAAGCAGAGAAATTGTGCTAAGTAACATTCTTTTCCTTCCTCATTTAACCGTTTTATCAATTAATCTCGAATGTCTTTTGGTTGAATAAATGCCCATCGAATAAAAAGTGGATCCAAGATTCCATAAACACTCGAATTATTTAACTTTATACAAACACGATGAATGTATCTAAATGGTTAAAGAAAATGAATAAATTAAGAGAGGAAATACAAAAAATGATATTGTTCTATAATGACATGTATATTCAACTATATACTTACGTGCACCAAACTTGCAATATCCCTACATCCAGCCACTTGTATCCACCGAGAAAATCCCTTACATCATCAGGATTATAATAAAATAACTCTAAACATGGAGAATGTTCTAGCTGGAGAAGTTGCGAAGCATTTATCACCGCAACGTTCAAGTATAGCATGGTGATTTCATTTTCGTTAAGGTCCATTATCTCATTGGTTATCTGGAGGGGGGATGAACAATTATTTCTATTTGTAGAAGCACGCCATACAAGATTGATCATTATCATCATCACCATCAACATAACAATGATCTTCATTTGTAAGTTGTTCGAGGTTTTCACTTAATCTATACACCATAATATTCAATTAGAATATAAAAAAAGCACAATATATATCATACATTTATGATAACACTAACATCTCAAGTAAAACACATACCGAATATAACTCTTGAAATATTTCCATATCTTTCTCCTTTTTTTCCATCTCCTTTTCTAACATCCTCATTTGTTCTTCTAATTGCTTCTCAACATTCTCAACATTTTGTCTTTGTGCTATAAATTTCGGGGTTTCAGTATTTTTTCTTTGAGATCCAAAGAATAACCTCAAGCCAACACCTTTTCCAACACCATGGACACACCCACCATGCTCATATGTTACAACAACTTCTACTAATATGTCATGTCATGCTTCTGGAACAAATGTGCCTTTACGAGCCTCCTCGACCAACTTATCCTACACAACATGAGCAACTTACATATATTGTTACCAACATATTTAAATAACAAATAACATAATAAAAATAAATAATACTTATAATTTTCTCAACAACTACTTTTGACGCCTTAGAGGTGTACTCTCCATTTGGTCTTAATCAAGCCCTTTTCCATTTCTCATGTCTTGACGGTGGAGATGAAATGCGATCATCTCCTGTTACTTGTTGTTTTTCAAGCATGATTCTTTTCTCAAGTTTCATGTAACCCCCAATAGACAATCTATGGGGGTACATGTTCTTTGCCTTGTTTTGTATTCCTACTTCTCTTTTAACCAGTTATTAACATAGTGAAAAATATATATGATTAGTATCTATAACTCAATAACATAACATTATCGGTTATATAAGACTGGTATTAATCTTGAATTCCTTAAAATGATGTATCTTCGCAAACTTGTTCCATTGTTTCTTCGATATAAAACTATATCAAATCCATGGACAAGCAAGTTCGCTCTTAGGCTTCCTAATGTAGTCATCCGTGAGATGTGACTTAAATCCCCTCCAACGAGTACCAACATAAGATATCCATTTTTCTTTCAACTTTGAGTCACCGGTAAAATCAAAATTCAACTGTATTTAAATCAATATATAAGTAAGTATTAGAAATTATAGGTAGTGATATATAATATATGAAAAATATAGTATGTAATACCTTAACGACTGTCCATATTCTTTCTTTGACTTTATCATCCACTTGTTTCCAATCTTCTATTAGTATACTGACTTTGCTACGTACAAGGAACGCAACATAACTCTTAAAAGTAGAGTAATCTTCACAATCCACTACTCTGTAGAATGAATCAAATTTGATCAAAAAATTTCACCTGATGAGTTGCAAACTGATGTGAATTGGGGCATCATTGTGACACTTCTTTGTGATCTTTTAGATAGAGTATCATTTGTTGGAGTTTCATTCGCACAACTCTCATTTGTTTGAGTATCTGATGTAGAACTCGACAAGGTCGACATCTATGTTAAAAAATAACAACAACAACATGAACAACAAGAGCATAAACAACAACAACCATAACAATGACAAATGAAGTTTATTGTAGATGCATGGGGAAAATATTTTACGTATTCTAAACACGTGACTAATTAAATGATGTTGGTGTTGGTGTTGGTGTTGGTGTTGTCTTCCTTCCTTACGGCAACGAAGATGTTGTTGTCTTCCTTCTCGACAGTGACAACTTTGTTGGTGTAATCTTCCTTCTTGACGTAACAATCGTGGTGGTCTTGTCAACCTCCTTGGAGATGATAACGAAAATGACAAATACATAATGAAGAATGGATACTAAAGAGACAATCTTGGGTGAACAATGGTGTTTTGGTCGAAATCGTGTATTGTTTCACAGTATTGAACGCTAGCGTTTAGGATTGAAATCGTGTATTATTTCTATTTTCAATGGAAAAAGGATACTGAAGAGACAAACTAACTAGGAGTGTATAATATTATAAAGCTATCACCACGGCCAATACCATCAACTGTTATGATATATTACTTTCATAGTGAAATTTCATAAAGAAGCGCTAGAGTTCAATTTACAATTAAATTTTTTAAAAAACTAAATATATCACAACGGTGTAACTCAACAATCGTAGTCATAACCCTTTAAGATTTTATATTTAAAAATAAATAAAAAAGAAAAGGCGTACCTTAACATTAAAGGAATAATATATATGAGGGCACTGAGGTTTGAACCTATAAAAGCTTGATGGTATCACCATGGTTGGTTCACTAACCATTGTTATATACAGATAAGTTTTAAGTGAAAAACAAAAATAATATGATAGCACCTTAGTTTAGAGATGTCACCACAGTGTAGGGAAGAATCATGGTGAGCATGGCGTTGTTGTTTACACGTTTTATTGTAGTAGAATGAACTACTTAGGTAAAAAAAGGAAAGGTTGGACACATTAACCCATGAGTATGAACTCTTCTGAATGAAATATGTAGAGAGCATAAATCAAATGCAAACACGATTCACCCATATCGTGAGCCATATGAGAACTTTGGGGAAAAAATCAAATAAGGAACTAGTTATAAAAATTCTTAAATGCCTAAATCGTAGTTAACAATATAAAGTTACTACAATTTATAAATATAATAATTTAGCAACTATGGAAATATACACAATTTTTAGAAAATTGCAGGAACACGAAATGTAACTAAAAAGACTTGATGATGGAAAAGATTACAAGAAAAGAAGAAAAGTATCATACTAAAATCCACAAGCATTAAAGACATTAAGCCAAAAGATAAAGAGTGTTCAATTAAATGTAAGGAATTAATGGAATTCGTGTTTTGTAAATTCAAAGAATTCCTAAAGCACGAAGAACAAACTTCAAAGCTCCAGAAGCAAAATGAAGAAAGCTCCTCTTTCATTCTAACATGTCATCAATGCGGAAAGAAAGGGCACATAAGACCAAACTGCCTTCAAAACCATAAAATAAAGTTCAAGAAATTCCATAGATAGGAAAAGAGAGCATACATATCCTGGGATAACGATGATACAAACTCCTCAGATAAGAAAGAAGAAAACCTTTGTCTCATGGCAAATTATCAAGATGATTAGGTAACCTCTCACTTTTCTTATCAAGATTTATTTTGCATTTGTAAAAATATAACAAAAGAAATAAGTAAATTAGAAAAAAAATATTTCTACCTCCAAAGACACTATCTCTTCCTTTAAATTGAAAAATAAAAACATGTTGGAAGTAATAGAAAGTCTTAGAGATAGATAAGATGATCTAGTTCAAAACTTTTATTCATCTCATAAATTCCTAGACGAATATATCAGGTGGGATCAATGTGACATTTGGAAAAATAAAATTGATGATCTTCAAAACACACTTGATAAAAAAAGGAGAGATAACTTGAACCTTTATTAGAAAACCAAATAACGTCTTACACCTTACAATAAGGTTGGTCTTGGTTATGAACCTAAGAACAATGTTAAAAGTTTTAGCAATATTTGCATTGCCCAATAAACATCTAAATTCAAAATCCTAAAATGTAATTACTGCAATAAAGACGACCCCACATTTCCATGTTTTGTTTTATAAAAAAGAGTCATGAAAGCATAGAAGAACATCCTCCTTCATATTTTTTTTTATAAAGAGCACTGTGAATGTAAAATTAGAAATATGTATACTCATAATATGTATTCCACTAACATCAAAGGACCCAAAAATATATTGGTACCAAAGGTAGAAAAATCAAGCTGTAATGCAGATGATAATACTGATAGTTGGTAGTCAAGTGACACAATGAATAAATAAATATATTCTATTCTTCCACTCCTATGAGGGAAGAAATCTCTTCAAACAATAACAACAAGAAATAATCATTGAATCTTTGATGTTTGGTAAGATCCTCATTCTCACCCTTTAGTTGTCCTAATTAATAAAGATTTATTGCACAAATGACTTAGTATTAATTAAGTTATGTAACCAATGTAATAAAGTATGTTTAATTTCTCTATATGCATGGTCTATAAAAACCTTAAATAAAATCATTTTAAAATTTATTTACAAAAAGACCACGACTATGGAAGAATTCATGAGTATTATCTATGGTGAACTAATCACTATTAGGTAGAAATAAAGATTGTTAGTTTGCAGATATCCCTTAAAGAACAAACTTGGAAGATTAAAATAAAGGGAAAGAAAAATATCAAAGACAAGATGAAATCCACAGAACAAATGGAGAGATTCAAGTTAAAAAAGTCAACTTAAGAGAATCAATAACTAACTTAAGAATGGAGGACCATTAATGACCAACCTATTTAGAATGTTAATGGAAATATTTTTACAGGAATTGAATCTCAACACTTCCTTAGCAAGATTAAAATTGAAATATGGGAGATCTTTTTATACTATTCTAAGTTTACAAGATGAAGTGGTTACCTGATGGCGCTTGTTAACCCTAATAGATTTAATCAAGACGTTGATTCTGATTTCCAACAAAATTGCCTAAAGTGATGATGCTGGTGGTATTATTCACTGACTTTGATCACAAAAGTTTAAGATGATAAATTTGTAATTGATTTATCAGTCATATATTTGGAACAACTCTCGTATCAAAATAATTCATAGAGAAATAAAATTGATGGTGGTTTGTCGTTCCCTAAAAAAGGGAAGCTTTTCAAGTTACCTTGAGACTTTGAGGTAGTACACTCTAATTGATTCTCTAGTAAATTTTTTATTAATTTTTTGTCCAATGCATTGAAAACTTGGGGTTGTGCTTTTAAGTTTCTGTGGAACAAAATGGTGTTAGACGCCAAGAGCCTAATATTAGTCTAAGGCATAAGGAGACTTAAAAGAGCTTGTCCAAAACACTCATAAGGGGAAATAGTTATCGCTTAGAGAAATATGAGGTAGAAAGAAGTAGACAACAAAATTCCCTCTCGCTTTTGAAAGCTTCAAAGATTTTTTAGTTTTGCTTAAGAAATAATTAAGGGGAAAAAGTTCTTCAGAGCTTACCTATTAGTTGATATTATAGTTGGATTATACCTTCCATGGGAATAAATAAAATCTTAGATCCTATTTCTAAATCTTTACTCCAGACTGCTTATGTCATTCTCTATAAGAGTTTCACATAATTTTCTTCTGTTTTGAGAGTTTTTTGTTTTTTTGTTGTTGTTGTATGTTATTGTTATTGTGTTTTTTTATGTTGTTGTATGTTGTTGTTGTATGTTGTTCTGAAAAAGGGTTTCTTTTCTTGTTCCTATTTCAGATTCTTCTCTCAACATGAATAGTGGGAGAAACAAATTTATCCATGAGATTCAGGTTATAAAGGAGGTTATTGATATGGTGGAGTTATGGTTGAACAAAGCCAGGGAAGCTGAATTTGTTAAGGATCATATTACTGTTGTTGAACCGTCTGATGGAACATGCTATAAGAAGATTCATTTCAAGAATCTTAACCTTGAAATGATGAAGAAGATATACGCTATTATGAATGACCTAATGAATCTGGATATAACTGATTCTGAATCAGATGAAGACCTTGAGAACTATGAAGACCCTGAGAACTGCACGAATTCAACTAGGCATGAAAATTGAAGACCTTGTTATGTTTCACATGATTTGTTGTTGGTTGTTATTGTTGACAAGTTTTTGTATGTTGTGGTTGTTCTTTCTTATTATGTTACAGTGTATTGTTAGTTTATGTTAACACACTACTTTTTCTTGTGCCATATTTATTTCCTTTTTGTGTTAGCAATGTACTGCTGGTTATTATTTCTTGTTATGTTACAATGTTAATGCTAGTTTATATTTTCAAAATAGGTTAACATTCAGAAAGCTGTTTATATTTTGAAACTTGGTTCAAGAGAGCTCACACTATGAGTGTAGTTCATAAATGGGTTGTTTAGCTATAGAGAAACAATACAAGAAGTAGACCAACTTCAGATCAATCCACGAATATTTTCAATAAAAGGTATGTTGATGTTGTTTTGTTGATGTATGATGTTGTTGAGTTTATTATAATGTATGTTGTTTGTTTCACTAATCCTTCATTGAACATGAATTCATTTAAAGTGATTTAGAAAATAATAATTTTAAAAGTAAGTTATATTTGAAATGCAATTGAGATCAAACATGTTTTTCAAATTGCATCCATCTCGTGATTCATCTATATTGCTCTTTAACACGTAGAACTTGGTTTATTGCCCCAAATTGCATCCATCAAATGTGTTGAGAAATTGAATCATTTTCATCGTTGTCATCATAACAATTTTCATCATTGATTAAAATAATGATGATGGTAGTGAAGATGATGATTCAGAATTAGTCAACATATTAATGCTTTGCAAAAACAAACTAGGAATGAACCATTTCTTTGAATAATTTGGGGCATTGAATCAAATACTACGTATTAAGAAGCAAGAGATGAATTACAATATGATTTCAATTTGAAAAATAGTGGTTCATTTAAGTTTTTTTCAAGAATAATTTAATTTTTCAAATTATTATCTTCTACATTAATTTTAATGGTTATATATGTTAGGTGAGGTGTGAGGAAAAACAAGAAACCTACATATTTTATGATAAACTCGGGGTACTTTTCACAACGGTTATCTTTTATAACCCATGACCTAAATATATATCAAAACGGTTGTTTAATATAACTGTTGCGATAGATAGCAAGCTATAGGGGTGTACATGGACTGGTTTGGGTTGAGTTTTGTCAAATCCAATACCTAACCTATATAGGACACTCCGGTTTGGGCAAGGTAAAATAACCACCCGCAATATCAATGGATTGGTTTGGGAAAATCCACTAATTTTCGGGCTGGGTTGGGTTGGGTAGTGGATTACCCAAATATTATTTTTTCTATTTTATTAATGTTAAATAATTAAATGACGAATCATCATATTTTTTTCATAAAAATTATTCGAATATTTTTTATCTTCTTAAATAAAATTAGATAACCTATTTTGAATTATTTTTAATATCATAAAATAATAAATGACAACATCAACTAATAAAAATTATCATAAAATACTAGAAATAAATTAAAGTTGCATGACATAAAAAAATTGTATTAGTATCAAAATAACCAGAGTGAAATATCTAAAATTAGTTAAAGTTATAGTTCACTAAAAATAGTAAATATTCAAAAGACAAAAATTGTAACAATTAAGTTAATATTCATCAAAATTATTAAAATTGTAATAATAAATGTTTGATTAGTAGGTCAGTGGGTTTTGTGAGTTTGGATCCGGTTTTACCTGAAACCCAAATTTTGTAAACCCATATCCACCCAATTACCCAACCCAACCCACTTTTATAATTTTTTTGGGCGGGTTTGACTGGATTTTGTGGGTTGACCCAACCCATGTACACCTCTAGCGAGCTACCTAACTTATAGCCATACTCACACGCCCATTGTGGAAACCACCATACATACAATCACACACTACCTAACAACGAGCGTGAAACCATCATTATATGTGCTTTGCAACCATCATTATATGTGATTTCCGTAGTAGTGAATCAAGACTAAAGTGTTTATATAATACATTCATCCAACAAAGAATCTTGAAACCTCAAATAAAGTGTGGAAGCTCACCAAGTTGTGTATGTCTAAGTGGTAAGAGTTTTGTAAAAATAAGGAAGTAACTATTAAGTTCTCAGGAAACACACACAAACACACATATACACACATACATGCATGCATGCACGCACGCGTGCACATGCACACACACATACACACACACTTAAA
This sequence comes from Lathyrus aphaca, assembly GCA_963966055.1. Lineage (NCBI taxonomy): Eukaryota > Viridiplantae > Streptophyta > Magnoliopsida > Fabales > Fabaceae > Lathyrus > Lathyrus aphaca. The sequence goes on from OZ014520.1 coordinate 139,298,918, forward strand.
AGACTTCTTATAAGTGTTTTACATCTTAAAAATATTTTCAAAATCAAGCCAATTTATTAATAAGTTCTCCACAATCATTTAATAGGATTTTTAAACTAAGCAATTGATTAGGGACTCAAGTCAATTTATTAGGAAAACTTTTTGAGTCTGCCAATCGATTGGATATGGCCTCTAATCGATTAGGATAATACCTTAATGACTTGTAATAGATCTATATCAGATATTTCCATGTTGTTCAAGGTAATCAACTAGAAAAGACTAATTCTTAATCGATTAGGCTTTAAGCCAATCAATTGACTCATCAATTTTCCCCATGGATTAATTCCTTTTATTTTATTTTTCCAACTCCTATATAAATGAGGCTCGTCTTTTCTTCATTTCACGCCACTTTACAAAGCTTTACATTTTCTTTAGAATTTATTTCTCTAACTTATCTCTCCCTTTCTCTCTAGAAAATATTATTTTTCTCTTAAAAATGTCCTAGTGATTGTTAGTGAAATTTTTCTTGTGAGGAAGAGTTTTGTAAGTGGTCGTGTTGTTTGTTTAATTCTAGGGAGGGAAATACTCTTGAGAAGACTGAGTTTGATTCTTGAGATAAACCAGTCATAAAATCTCTATTTTGCTTTATTGAGTTTTGTCGGAAAAAGTTTTGATTTTGGTTATTGAGATAAGCCTGAAAATATCTAAGAAGGTATGTTAGTTTAACATGTGGTAAAATCTATATTTGATTGGGGATAATCCTGTAAAAATATCAAGATCATATTTTATAAAGGTTCATGGGCATAACCTTCAAAAGCTCAAAGTTTTTAGTCAAACTTTCAAGAAGATCTCTTGGGGACAAGACTAGACCAACGTTCGGTCAAACTTGTATTACTCCCTGGTGCAAAATCTAGCCATATCCTCTTTAGTTTCTACTATTTATTTTTACTATTTTATTTTCCATGTTATTTACTCTTAAGAATCCACTAACACATTTTCAAGTTTAATCGAGAAAAATATAAAAGTAACCGTGAATTTAAAATACCATAAATCATCCCCTCTTATACTTGAAGTCATTTGTCCAACATTTTCTTCACAATAATGTTTTTCATTCCTTCTAATGTGACCATGCTATTATCTGCAAATCTAATAGACCTCCTTAGTGATTCTTCAAGATTAATGAACCAAATTTTATTTTCAGTCATATGATAGTTGCGCCATAGTTGCGCCATGTGTCAAGATACAAAACATTGGCTTTGTCTTGAGCCAAGTGTGTATCAACCATCAAAATGACATCTTTTGAGTCACTACTTCATGCATGAGAAAATTGTGTTACACCCTTATCATTTTCATTCAATTATTTGTTGAAGTAACAACCCTAGCATAATGTCTAAGCTTTTGGAAACAATAGTATTAGACTTCCTTCACCTCCACACTCTTTTTTGAATTTTTGATTGCGAGGTACACCATTTTTGCTTGTCTCACCATGACTTCTTGAGTTTTTTTACTGCACCATCTGTGTCATTCCACTTTTTCATCCACCTTTCTTTGCCTTTGTTGTTATTTGAGGAGTCTTCTTTCATTTTCTTAAAGAATTTGGCCTGCAAAACTTGTTCATATGTCTTCTTTGAATTTCCCTGTTTCATCCTCAACTCATGAATTTTAAAAGACTTCTTATAACCTTATCCATTTTCTGCCGTTCATATATCTTCTCTTGACACGATTTCATGTTGTTGGTCAAAATCATGTCATGGTCCATATCAAATCATAAACAAATATGTAAATAATTCAAATACTTTTCTCATTATGCTAAGTCAATCAACTTAGTTACAAAAGTGATATTATAAATTAATTTACTCTTATATATCTGGTTTAAAAGACTATAGACCGTCATAAAATATTATGATATATAACACATTAGCCTCAAAGGATTTTAATGTCACATTGATCGAGTTATAAGCATCAAAAGTAGTTGATTACACCAATTAAGGTTTATTCAGAGGACAAATCTTCAATGTCTCCCCAAAACAATTATGAGGAATTAATTGTTGAGGTTGACTTGAGAAGCTTGTGTCAGTCACGCAGGAGTTTGGTGAACAATTGCTCTGAAAAGGTTTCTACCACGGAGGATGGAGAAAAGGAAGTCTCTTCTCTATTGCGTTATTCCAAGGGTGGGACCAAGTTGATAAATCATGAAGTGTGTTTTAAGGAGGAAAGAAAGGTTTCTCAGGGGTCTTATAGCAGTAGAAATATGGATGATTTTAGAGATTTCATTGCTGACATGGATTTGGTGGATGTCCCGTGCATCAGTGGTAGGTTCACTTGGTTCAAAGACAACAGAAAGACGATGAGTAGGTTGGACAAAGTTTTACCGTCTAACAAGTTGGTTGAGGATTGGTCGGTGAGCAATCAAAGGGCGGGGAAAAGAGACTTATCTGATCACTGCCCCGTGTGGTTAGAATCGGGGAAGATCGATTGAGGTCATAAGCCTTTTTGTTTTAAAAAATATGTGGTTTAGTCACGATGACTTTTTGCCTTTCATTCACAATGCTTGGGACAATTCTGTTTTACTAGGTAGAGGAGATTACATTTTGTTCAAAAAATTAAAAAGGATAAAAAACCGTATCAAGGTGTGGAATAGAGAGTGCTTAGAATAGATTGATTTGAAGGTGGACGATAGAGTTAACAAGTTGAATGTTTTGGACTCCTTCTTAGCCGATCAAATCGAAGAGGTTAATGATGACATAGTTCTGCACAGAAGTAATGTTACTAGTGAGATTTGGAATTTGCTAAATCTGAAAGAAAGAATGATCAAAATTAAGTCTAGACAGATGTGGCTGAAGGAAGGTGACAAAAATACGAGATTTTTTTCACAATGCTATGAAAGAGAGATATAGACAGAACACTGTTCTTTCATTCGAAGGGGCGAATGGGAGGGTTGAAGAGGTGGATATGGTTAAAGCAGCAGTGAAGGATCATTTTGAAAGATTCTTTTATGAACCAAATTTGGACAGACATGTTCTTATTGGCCTTGCCCTCAAAAGGCTTAGTGAAATGGATATTTTAGGGCTGTAAAATGTATTCTTAATTGAAGAAGTCAAGGAGGCGGTTTGGGCGTGTCACGACAAAAAAAGTCCGGGGCCGGACGGTTTCTCAATGGAATTCTATAAGAAGAATTGAGAGGATCTAAAGGAGGATATTTTCAGATCTGTCTCGGATTTCCATTTGAGTGGTAAATTGATCAAAGCTGCAACTTCTCCTTCTCTAACTTTAATCCCGAAAGGCAAAAATCCTCAATCTCTGACCGATTATAGACTAATTTATCTCGTTAGGAGTCTTCACAAGATCTTGTCCAAAATTCTGGCTACTAGTTTGAAAAAGGTCTTAGGATGAATGGTCTCTAATAATCAAACCACATTTGTTCTAGGAAGAAATATTGTAGATGGTGTCCTATTAGTGAATGAGGTGCTTGACTTGGAAAAAAGATAGAAGAGTTATGTGGTCTTGAAGGAAGACTTAGAGAAAGCGTATGATTTGTTAAGTTGGAATTTTTTGAGGTTTATTATGTTGAAAATGGGCTTTGGGGAGAGATGGATGAGTTGGATGGAAGGAAGTGTATTCTCGAGTTTTATGTCTGTGATTGTTAACGGAGTCACTACAAAAGACTTTAGGGTTGAGAGAGGCCTCTGTCAAGGAGACTCGTTATCATCGTTCTTGTTTGTCTTGGTTATGGAAGTGCTAACGACTCTAGTTAACAAGGAAGTCGAGTTTGGAGGATTGACAGGTTTTAAGTTCAGTAAGGTTGATGAGGTTAACATATTACAATTCGCGGACGACACAATCTTTTTGGTGGATGGGAGTTACCACAATCTTTGGAGCATGAAGGCTATTTTAAGGGGTTTTGAAATGATGTCGGGACTTAAGATTAACTTCAACAAGAGTAATATTTATGGCATAAATGTGGCAGATTGGTTTCTCGATGCTGCCTCAGATTTTCTGTCATGTAGTATCGATAGACTCCCTTTCAATTTTCTTGGTGTCATGGTGGGAGATAGCCCTAGAAAGTCAGTTATGTGGAAAGAGCTCATTCATAATGTGAATAGTAGATTGGCTAGCTGGAAGAACAAGCATCTCTCGATTGTAGGTAGAGTGGTTATGATCAACTCAATTTGGAAAGCAATTTCAATTTATTCTCTATCCTTTTATAAAGCCCCTTCAAAAGTGTTAGCGGAACTTAGAAGCATTCAAGGCAACTTTTTGTGGGAGGGATGCGAATACAAACGCACGGTGCATTGGGTTAGCTGGGAAAATGTCTGTAAAACACAGAAGGAAGGAGGCCACGGTATTAAGGATATTGCGAGTTTTAATAGGGCCCTTCTAAGAAAATAAAAGTGGAGATTATTAACCGGTAAGAGAGTTGTTTGGAATGGTTTTATTAGGCATAAATATAGGGATTTCGAATTAAAAGTTCAAATTGGAGACGAAACAATTTTATCCTCGAGGGATTCTATATGGTGGAGAGATCTCATCCTACTGGACAAGGAGACATCAGATCCGGAGCTTAGTTTCATGGGAGTTGTCCGCTGTGAGGTTCAAAACGATTTTGACACAACATTTTGGTACTCAAAAATGGATTGGCAACCAATCTCTTAAAAAGGCCTTTCCTGAAATATTTAAGCAAGCTGCTGTTACAAAAGCTGGATAGTGGGTTGAAGGTGTATCGTCTTGGAACTTAGAAACTTCCGTGGAAACTATTAGTCAGATTAATACCGACATTTGGGATGAGTTCTCGTCTCTATTTCTAGATATTCATATGGTCCAAGATTGTTGCGACAGAAGGACTTGAGAGTGCGGTCAAAATGGTGCTTTTTCGATAAGTTCCTGTTACGACCTTCTAGAAATGGGATTGAAGGTCATGGCTCATGCTTGAGTTGAGGGTTTGTGCCTGAATTCGCATGCTTTTGAATGCGTTTGGAATCATGATAAGAAAATAGGGATGAAATGGATTGACCATTGGATCTTTTTCATTAATATTCTATGATAAAGGATTGAATGTTGCATTAATAATGAGTTGAGTTTAAATGAATATTAGAAAATTAAATATAAGTTGACTTAATTTGTATGTGCGTTTATAATAATAATATAAGAATAAAATGGATTGATGGAATGCAAAATTAGAGCAAACACTTTTTCAAAACTAAACATGTCTTTAATCAATAAGTCAAATTTTAAAATATACATCCTTCAAAAATAAAAAAATATGAAATGGGATTGAAGGTCATGGCTCATGCTTGAGTTGAGGGTTTGTGCCTGAATTCGCATGCTTTTGAATGCGTTTGGAATCATGATAAGAAAATAGGGATGAAATGGATTGACCATTTGATCTTTTTCATTAATATTCTATGATAAAGGATTGAATGTTGCATTAATAATGAGTTGAGTTTAAATGAATATTAGAAAATTAAATATAAGTTGACTTAATTTGTATGTGCGTTTATAATAATAATATAAGAATAAAATGGATTGATGGAATGCAAAATTAGAGCAAACACTTTTTCAAAACTAAACATGTCTCACAATCACGATTTCTTTTTCTTCTTTTCCAATCTCGAATCCGGTTTGTTATTTGATGAACGATTGATGATGGTGAATGAGGAATAATGAAGAACTGTGAAAATCAGGTCAGGTTATAGTGTTTTTATGAATTTTTAAAGGTTTTGTGAAGGTGAATTGAAGAATTGAGAGAATTTAAAAGTTGATTCTGATTTTGGGCAGGGATTTTGGGGGCTTTTGAAGCTTAGAGAATGAAGGAGGGAAGGGTCGTATTTATAGATGGAAGTGATGAATTTGAAGCTGAAAAAATGATGCTGCTTTGAACTGAGATTTTGTTGCCGTTTTTTGTGAATTTTTCCGCGTTTCGTTCATGGCGTACGCGTGCTTGCTGCTGTGTTTTTTTCTGAATTTAATTTCTGCGTTTTGTTCAGCGAGTGATGCGTTTTGGGCTTATGAAGTCATGTGACGGAATTGCGTTTTTGCTTTAATTGTTGTTGCATTTCACATTGATTTTGGTTGCGTTTTGCAGATGTGGAATAAGCGTGTTCTTCCTGCTGTGTTTCACGCGTGTTGCTGCGGATTTGGTCACGTGCTTCTCGAAAGCTTGAACTTGTGGGCCGGCATTGAATGTATACTTGCGAGCTGATGTGCGGCTGGACTAGTTGTGTTTTAGATGCAATTTTGATGTTGGCTTGTGTTGTAGCTGCGGCGTGATGTGAAGCCGTATGCGTTCTGGAAGTATTGGCTTGGAGGTGGGCCCAAAAAATGTTAGCTGATGTTGTTGAAATTCTCGCGCTATACTTGAATGATATTGAAGGTTGTTGCTCGCGTGTGTATAATGGATTTGTGGAAAACTCACGTGCAGATGAAAAAAAAGTGCTGGCTTTTCTTTTCTATATTATTTTATTATAGAAATAAGAATGAATGGGCTAGTGTAATGGGCCTTGAATCTATCTTTCATAATTTTTTTGGTGAGAAAAAAAATTGTATAGTGATATAAAAAAAATGGTTTTAGAAAATCAATAAAAATGGATGATAAAAATAAATGGGATTATGAAAATAAAAAATGAATAATCGAGAAAAAAGTATGGTAGAAAAGATGGTCATTGGATAAAAATAGAAAAATTGGAAAATTAAAAATGGTTTAATCGAAATTGGGTAATGGATATGAAATGATGATTTTAAGCCCACAACCAACTTCTGATTTTTTTTCCACAAGCCATTGATAAAAATGAACACCACCAACACGAACCCACTGAACAATCCACAACTCCAGCCACAAACATCGTCTGAAAAATTGCCCTGATAATTCGAATCCATACTGAGGAAAATAAATCCTCAGATGAATCGTTGGTGAACTGATGAACTGATGAACACTGAAGATTTAACCCAAACTTCACACACAACACCGCTCAATAAAACTGATGACTTTCACATACAACACAGCTCGAACTTTTGAATACGCATTGTCTGAGGAATAAACCACCGGCACATACAACTTGCAGCTGAAACAATCTATTGGATAGTTTGACCAAATTTAGGTCAAACGTCCATCTGAATCGAATTGTGACTGAACAAACGCATCTGAATTGAAATCACTGCCCTGTCTTTTACATCCTGCAAACAGAGAGAAGAAGAAGCAAACTGCAATATTTTTGGTATTTTGGTTAGAGGTTAGTAAATATAAACAAATAGAAACAAGAAAAAACACGGTGATCCTCTGCGAAGCATAGACCCTTCATCTGAGGAGAGACTGAGAAAAAATGTGATCTTGTTTGTATGCAAAATGCAGATGGAAATGCGAAGAAATCTTAGGGCAAAAATTAGGGTGTTACATCATGGTGGGAGATAGCCCTAGAAAGTCAGTTATGTGGAAAGATCTCATTCATAATGTGAAGAGTAGATTGGCTAGCTGGAAGAACAAGCATCTCTCGATTGCAGGTAGAGTGGTTATGATCAACTCAATTTGGAAAGCAATTTCAATTTATTCTCTATCCTTTTATAAAGCCCATTCAAAAGTGTTAGCGGAACTTAGAAGCATTCAAGGCAACTTTTTGTGGGAGGGATGCGAATACAAACGCACGGTGCATTGGGTTAGCTGGGAAAATGCCTGCAAAACACAGAAGGAATGAGGCCACGGTATTAAGGATATTGTGAGTTTTAATAGGGCCATTCTGAGCAAATAGAAGTGGAGATTATTAACCGGTAAGAGAGCTGTTTGGAATGGTTTTATTAGGCACAAATATAGGGATTTCGAATTAAAAGTTCAAATTAGAGACGAAACGGTTTTATCCTCGAGGGATTCTATATGGTGGAGAGATCTCATCCTACTGGACAAGGAGACTTCAGATCCGGAGCTTAGTTTCATGGGAGTTGTCCGCTGTAAGGTTCAAAACGATTTTGACACAACATTTTGGTACGCAAAATGGGTTGGCAACCAATCTCTTAAAAAGGCCTTTCCTGAAGTTTTTCTGATGGCTCCTAATAAGCAAGCTGCTGTTGCAAATGCTGGATAGTGGGTTGAAGGTGTATGCTCTTGGAACTTAGAAACTTTCGTGGAAACTATTAGTCAGATTAATACCGACATTTGGGATGAGTTCTCGTCTCTATTTCTATATATTCATATGGTCCATGATTGTTGCGACAGAAGGACTTGAGAGTGCAGTCAAAATGGTGCTTTTTCGGTAAGTTCCTGTTACGACCTTCTCTGTTGTTGGCTGTTATCAGTTTGTGGGATTTGAAAGTTCAGTCTAACGCGCTTTTATTCAGGTGAAGACTATTGATTGATAGAATTCAAACAAAATATCAATTGTTTAAGCGAGGTATTTTAACTGACTTAAGAAGATCTGAGGTGTTCCTTGTGCAACTTGGGGGAGGAATCGATTCCGCATCTTTTTGCCACTAGCCAGCTTACGGAACGATTATGGAAGAGGGTTTATGATTGGTTAGGGTCTGACTTCGAACTGTCTTTTGGTGATTGTGCAATTCTTCCACAATAGTAATAAAGTGTGTTCCAAGACGAGAAAAATGGTCGTCAGTGTAATCTGGCTAGCTGTCGTTTGGACGATATGGCTGAAGAGGAATGCAATCATTTTTAAGCAAGACCATTTTAGCTTCTTGGATTGTATGTCGCTTATAATATTTAGATCGTGAAAGTGGCTTAGCATGTCGTGTAGCTTAACATATCAATGTAATTTTCCGTTTGGAATACTCTATCTCTCAATGTTTTAGAAGATATGGACTTTCCGTTTTGTATTTCGGGCGAAGTATCCCTCATACTTCCTCATTAATATCATTGACTATTAAAAAAAAAACATCAAAAGTTACCACGATTTGTATACTCGACATGTCATCCTCTTGTATGAAATCAACATTATAAAATGAGGAGGGACATAGGGAAAAAAAGGCCAAAAAATATCTATAACTTAAACACGCATAGCTCATAAAAATCCCCCAAAACAACATTTTCTTAAATTTATAATCTAAGAGCCGTAAGAAATGAAATAAAGTTACATAAGTAAACAATCCATGTTCAATTCAATACATGGAGCTAGCTTAAGTAGCAATAACTAATGCAATAAGGAAATAATGCATCTCAACCTCTCTACCAAAACCAAAACAATTTCTTGGTAAACAATCAAGGTAAATGGTTTCTAGTGTTGGAAGATAGTAACCACTTGGTGAAATTTGGAAGGGTAGATTCATCAGCTCTATAGTAATTTTGTGTGAAATGAAGCAATTGTGACCATGTAAAATCAGGATATTTTTTTGTCCCATCTATAACCACAATATCTTGTGGGGGTCTCACCATTTTGTCTTGTTTTGGACACAAAAAGAATGCCAAGGACCTCCTCTCTTTGTACCTATTAACCACTGCCCTATGCAAACAACTCTTGTATCTCCCATTTGATAATGCCTATACAAACAACCAACAAATAAGTTAACAGTTACTATATTATTGTTACATAATTTGAGATGGCGTATCGACGATTACGAATGAACGAACGAACCTACCGTGAATGTGTCGCCGATGTTAACAACAAATGAATCTGGACGAGGTCTAACCGTCTGCCATTTCTGATCAACAAAGACATCAAGACCTCCAACTTGATCTTGATGAAGTATTGTTAACGTAGTTGGGTCACAATGTGGTCCTGTACCTAATGCAACACTAGGTTCTTGGCATGATGGATAGTAGTTGCATCTCATTATGGAACAACCATCTTCAAATAAGTACTTATAATGTAACCTATCAACTCCTAAGCTTATTGCTAATATCTCCATTAGTTTCATCCCTAACTTCTTCATTGCTTCACAATACTTTTGGAATGCCACCCTGCATAATTAATGCGCAACGTTATATTCGTCTGGGGGAAGATATAGACTAAGTCTTAAGAAAGATCTCGAGTTTAGTAACAAATTTGCATATATTAAAAAATGAGAAAGGAGTACAATGTACACTTAAACATTATTACATAGAAAAAATGGCAATAAAAACAAAACCTGCAAAGAAACAAAAGAAATAATGTAGTATGTGTAAAAGCCAAAAAACCTATAAAAGAGCAACTAAGTACAATATCAAAATTAGTGTGGTAAACGGACATGTTCGCTATGCAAAAGCTTGGAAAAAAAAACAGAGCGGAACAGAGCAGAACGGGACAAATATAATTGAAGGTGCGGGCTTTAAACTTTGATCTGCCTCTTAAAAATATGTTAACTATAATTGAGAGTGAGTCTAAAACTTGACTCGTCCTGCGCGAAAAAATAATTAGAATTCATAGTAGTGTATTATTATATTCTTACCCAGCTTGTTGAAAATCTTCTCCCAAAGAGGTTGAGTTAAAGTAGTTAGTAACAACAGGCTCAAAGGAATTATTATCATGAAATGGAAAAGAAAGTGTTTCTTTCCATGGCAACTTGGAAGAAAATCTATCAGCATGAGCACCAGAATAGCCCCACATAGAACCCTTCATCTTCCGAACACTAAGTTTCTTATCAATCGGAAGCTTAAAAAAAGCATCCATTTGATCATAAGCTTCACCAACAAGACTCAAATCAACACCATGGTTAATCACTTGAAAAAAACCATGTGTTGAACAAGCTTTAGAAACTAACTTGGCAGCATTGTTTGTGGCTTGTTCGTTGCCTTTAAGGAATCCATCAAGGTCTATCAATGGTGCTTGAAACTCTTGATTTGCATTAACTTGGTACTCTTTTGGCCAAACGAAGTTGGTTGGAACGTTACGTTGTTTTTGTAACCAAGATGGGTCGTAGAAATGGTTTTGATGAAGTATGTCTTGGTGGTTACAAGACACTAAGCAGAGACCAGAATCCATGACACAATTGTAGTTTGATGAAATTAATAATGATTGGTGGAGTTTTTTATAGGACAAGAAATGGTATGAAAATTTGTAGGTTGAAGCATGGAATATAATGGAAGAAAACAAAAAATAGTTTAAAAATAAAAAATAAAAAAATATGAAATGGGATTGAAGGTCATGGCTCATGCTTGAGTTGAGGGTTTGTGCCTGAATTCGCATGCTTTTGAATGCGTTTGGAATCATGATAAGAAAATAGGGATGAAATGGATTGACCATTGGATCTTTTTCATTAATATTCTATGATAAAGGATTGAATGTTGCATTAATAATGAGTTGAGTTTAAATGAATATTAGAAAATTAAATATAAGTTGACTGTGCGTTTATAATATAAGAATAAAATGGATTGATGGAATGCAAAATTAGAGCAAACACTTTTTCAAAACTAAACATGTCTTTAATCAATAAGTCAAATTTTAAAATATACATCCTTCAAAAACAATTCATTTTATACACATAATTAAAGATACAAACTAAAATACATCAAAATATAGGACTTCGTCTAAATTTATGGATGCTAATGAACTAAACTTTTTTCCTATTATACTCTTTTTCAATAGCGTTTAATTTGTCAAACTCATTCATCCTAATTAAAAAAGTATTCTCACAATCGGCTACTACGTCTTTGACATGTGTTCTCAACTCTACAGATGTTCATGGTAGAAGATATTCAGGCTCCAAGTAAACTTGTACAAATGATATATCTTTGAAATTCATCTGATACATATACGCTGGTCAACGATATTATTTTCTAGGTCACTTCGACGCGGTAAAAATATTTTTGAAAAATCATGCTTTGTCAATTCAACGAAAACTCTATCATACACATTTTCTACAAGATTCACTATTACAAAAAAACACATCCTACCTCGTGCGCGAAGTAGATTTTACCTCGGTTACACAGACAAGATAACAAAGAACCGCATGAAAAATTGTCACTTTAACCTTCGGTCTCTAACCGAGAGAATAGTTGAAATGGTCATGGGTTTGATTCCCAAGGAGATCCGTTTTAGAATTTTTAAATGTCAAAAAATCATATCCCTTCAGTTTTGAAACTTAACCGACGGTTAAAACAAGTTTGAGTTTATTATTTCTCATATAGATTGCTTGTATCATTTATCCTTAGTTGAACATATAAATTTTCAATTTGGTTTACAAAATAATTATATGATCAGTTATATTTGAAGAACAAATTACATTAATTAATTATTTTCGAACATCATGTAACTCATCATTCATCTCATGTTTTTTAATGGTTCAAATCTCTCTAATGCGAATAGTTTTCGTTCAACTTTCTTCAATACTTGTTCATTCAACAAGTGTGGATGAAAGTTGAATGAAAACTAAAGGTATTTGAGAGATTTTAACAATTAAAGAACGTGAGATGAATGATGAGTTACAAAATGCTCAAAAAACATTGATTAGTCAAATAAATAATTGACACTAGATATAATAAACTCAAATGTAATTTCTATCACTATAATATTCTCTTGACATATTCAGAGGAACAAGATGAGAGTTGAACAAAGAATCACAAAATACATAATCTTAGTCTCAATTTCAAACTAAAATTCAATAATAACAACTAAACTCTAAACATATATATTTCAAAACTTTTCGAAGTATAACAACTAGACAACACCAACAATAACATCAACAAATCAAAATCAACAATAAATATCAACAATATTTAACATTATCTCAATCTAAACAACAACTAACATTAAACATCAACTAAAAAAAAATCTCTCAACAAAAATAAAGCAACATCAACAATAAATGTATAACATCAATCTCAATAAACCTATAATGTATTTATTTTAAAAAAAGCAACAACATATAACATTAGTCTCAGATTAAACAACAAGATTAAACCTCTAATGGGCCTAAAAAACAACAAGATTAAAACCTCTAAGATTTGGGATTCAATAACAACAACAACATCAATGTAACATGAATAGTGATGTTAGACATACCAGATCTGTGAAGAAGAAGAAGAAGAAGAAGAAGAAGAAGAAGAGTAGTCCTAAAAACATATCATTTACATATTTCCTTACTTTTTTTTTCCAGGAGTTGGATGATATGTATCAGAGTAAATAATTTCAATTGGTTGGTAAATAAAATCTAGGTGACAGAAGAGCCCTAAAAACATATCATTTACGTATTTTCTTACCTTTTTTTTTTCCAGGAGTTGGAGGATATATATATATATATATATATATATATATATATATATATATATATATATATATATATATATATATATATATATATATATATATATATATATATATATATCAGAGTAGTTTGTTTATTGTAGTAGTGCTCCCCCCACACCCCCGATTTTATAATAGAACCGAGGTGATATATTACTTGCAAAAAATGGTAAATGATAAAAATTTGAAGGTAACATGTATTGTTTTCTTTTTCAACTTTTCACCATTCACCACTTTCTTTGTGTACTATAATATTCAAACAAATGACTTGTATTGTGAAACAATAATATTGTATGTAATTTACAACATATTTTGAAATAAATCTCTAAATGTTGTCAACTGAGGAAAATAATAAATTATGGAGTGTTTTCTTTGATTGACAACATAGGAAGATTATTATAAAATATAGAAATGTCTTGCAAGAGCTGGAAACAACAATGATGTGTATAAGTTTGGAGTGGCTATAGATGAGTTAGAATTAAGGTAGTACTTAAATATTTATGAATATTTTTAGTAAAACCTGATTATCTAACCCTTGTGTTATTAAAGAAACTGAAGGAAAAAATAATTTAATTTATAAATAAATTAAAATAAAATAAAATGCACCATTTTTAGAGAAATAAAAACATAAACTATATTTGTTGGGATTCAAAGCATGTCCTAAATTAGTTTTCTACTCAGTTATTTTTTTAATATCGGGGGAATATATGATATTTTAAGAAATAAAATAAAACATGACACATCCTAAAATTATACCTCGGTTTTTTGTCCGGTGCGGTGAAAACTTTGTTATGAAACTTATTATTTTTAATACTGATGGTCCATTTTACAAAAATACATCCACTTTTCATTTGGTGTTGGAAAGCCAATTCTACCCAATATCAGAGTTTCTAATTGTTTGACAAATTGACTCCAAACACAAGACGGGGTGTGAATTTTGATATTTAGAAATCAAAAATATTTTAAAATTATTTGTTTATAAATCGGTTTATATTAGTCCCAAAGAGATAAAGCAACTGAGAAGGGAGAAGAAATAATTATAGAGGAAAAATGAAGAAAAATAAATAAAGAGACTGAGTTAAGAGATTGCAACAGGGATTTATACAAGTTCGACCTACCACTTGGCGTACTCCACAAGAGTTTTCTCTTAAAAATTCCACTAAAATATATCTTGAGATTTTTAAAGGATATGTCCATGAACCTTCATACAACGATCGAGATATTTAACACTAGTTGATCTCTAAATCGATCAGAACTTTTAATAGGCTAAGCTCATAAACCAAACAAATATTTTAAGCGGCCAATCTCAAAAACTAAACCAAGATATTTCTCAAGAGAATCACACTCTTGAATAAGAACAACAACAACACAACACCAATACAACCAAAATTTCACAAGTATTTTTTATTCATTTTACACTAAAACAACTTTGGTGAAAGAATATAAAAAGTAGAAGAAGAGATTAGAAATTTATAAGAAAGAGTTTAATTTTTGGAATATGGTGTAAAATAAAGTCATGAGAAGCCCTCTTTATATAGGAAAAGATTTGGCTAAAAAAGAATTTATGAGCATTTTAATTCTAATTGATTAACCCTAGCTATTAATTTATTAGAAAATCCAAATATTTTAATTTTTTATTTATGTTGTCATTAATAAATTAAAGGTTTCTCAAATCAATTAGAGACAATAAAAATGTATTAATCGATTAACCTTAATCTGGTAATTGATTAACCAGTGTAAAAATAAGTGCTAATTATTTAATTATTTTCAGGTCTTTTTATATAATAAGAGACTTTATAAAATCTTTGAGTTTGTGTGTGAAAAATCTTAGTATACAGAGAATTAATCTTATACTTTTACATTAAATTGTTCACTTAGACTCGTGTTAAGCACATGGGTAGAAAAACTTTCATAGTGTTACTATTTCACAACTTTGGAGCTTCAAGTCCATTTGCTAGATTCAAAGAAGACTAAGCACTTCAACTTCAACTTGAATCTTTTAACTGACGAGCCTTGAGATAAAAAATTTGATCAGATGTCATCATGAGATATTCTTGGACAATTTTCACCGCAAACTTCGTTGAATGCCCTTTGACCTCATGTGTTGTCATCATCAAAACCACCAAGATCATCTCACGGTTGTAGAAAGTTGTACATGCAAGCACATAAATTCACACTCTCCCTCTTTTTATGATGACAAACATCTCTTAGGGATGTGGTAAAACAAAGATAGATAGATAATATATTTGAGCGGTTAAAATCCTCCTAACAAATACAAAGAGTATAATCTAGTCCTCCCGAGAGTATATTTCTCCCTCTTTGCCATAATTAAAATGGCGGGAAAAAGTAAGTAAACACATAGATCATGTAAAACACATATAGAAATGTAAAATTAAGAAGGAGAGAAATATTTAGCATATATAATCCATGCATGATTGGTTTAATATTCCTAATTCAGTTCTTATGAAAAATAAATTTTTTAGGAAGAAGTTTAGTAAAAATATTTTTCAGACTAGATAAGCACAGAAACTCAATTACCCCATCATCTTTTTTGACGTGATCCCTGATGAAATGGTATCTAATATTAATGTGTTTAGTCGTAGTGTGAAGTACTGGATTTTTTGTTAGGTATATGGTGTTAATATTGTCACATTTTATTGGGACAACTATAAGATCAACTCCATAATCACTTAGATGATGTTTCATCTAGATAATTTGTGCACAACTACTACCCACTGCAACATATTATTCCTCAAGTTATAATATTGATATACTTGTTTGTTTGTTTCTATGCTAGGACCCATTTGAGTTACTAAGTAACATTTACCACTGGTACTTTTCCCATCTAATTTACAACCAATAAAATTGGAATCAGAGTACCTAACTAAGGCACAATATATTCCTTTGGGATACCATAAACCAATTAGTGGTATGCTAGTAAGATATTTTATAATACATTTTACTGCACTGAGATGAAATTATTTGGGGTTTGCTCGAAAACATGCACAAAGAAAATCAACAAACATGAAATTAGGACGAAATACACTAAGATAAAGAACATAGTTGATTATACATCGGTAGTTTATTTCTTCAATTGTATTGTCTTCTTCAAATTTATCCAAGCTACATGAAGTAATCATTGGATTTGAGATTGAATTTTCTTTATCGATGTCGAATCTCTTCGGTATTTCTTTACAATACTTAGATTTATTAATAAATGTGTCTTCTTTGGATTAATGGATTTGTAAGTCTAGGAAATACGGAAACTCCCCCATCATGGACATCTCGAATTCATTATGCATCATCTCAAAAAAGTCCTTACACAAGGATTCATTAGTAGCGTCGAATATTATATCACTAATATAAATTTGAACTAGTAAAATATTATTCTCAAATTTCTTGATAAAAAGATTTTTATCAACCTCCCCTTTTTGAAAATTGTTTTCAAGCAGAAACTTGCTCAAACGATCATACCAAGGTCTAAGAGCTTGTTTAAGACCTTAAAGAGTTTTTTCAATTTGAAAACATGATTAGAGAAAAAATTTATAAACCAAGAGGTTGATCAAAATTTACTTCCTCATGGACTTAACCGTTCAAAAATGCACTTTTTACATCCATTTGGAAGAGTTTAAAATTCATGATGCATGAGAAAGCTTAAAAGTATCCTTATGCCTTCTAATATAGCTACAGAGGTATAAGTTTCATTTAAATTTATATTTTCATATTGATTGTACTATTTATCAATGAGTTTTGCTTTATTTTTTAAAATATTTCCATCCCCATCAAACTTGTTGTAAAAGACCCATTGGGTTCTAAACACTTGATTAGCAAAAAAATTGGGAACAAGTTCTCAAACATCATTTCTTTCAACTTTATTTAAATATTCTTGCATAACAAGAGACCAATGTTCGTTGATGAGAGCTTCATCATCTTCCTTTGGCTTAATTTTGAAAGAAAAAGCTATAAAGTTACATACCTTCCTAAGGTAATGTCGAGTTGCAACTCCCTTAGAAATATCTCCAATGGAACTCTAAATTGGATGGTTGTTTGCAATCCTCAATTCCTTGGGAAGATACCAATGTTCTATATTTGTTTCTTCATTTTGAATGTCTTCAGTTTGAATTTGATATTTCTCTTAATTTATTTATTGATCTTTATCTTGCTATTTATCTTTATGAGATCTTTTATCCATGTTACCTGCACAATCAACAACTTCTACCTCTATAGACTTTGGATTAGACTCATCAAAGGTAACATAAACGAATTCTTCTATAGTCAGAGTTCATTGATTGAAAACTCTAAAACCTTTACTAGAAGTGGAATATCCTAGAAATACGTCTTCATCAGCTTTTGCATCAAATTTCTCAAGATTATCTTTTATGTTGTTAAGCACAAAGAATTTGCATTTGAAGACATGTAAGTGAGAAATATTTGTTTTTCTTCCTTTGTATAATTTATATGGTTTTTGCTTTAATATTGTTATTACCAAGACATGATTTATTACATTGCAAGTGGTGCTTACTTCATCAGTCCAAAAATATTTAGGAAGATTTGTCTCATTAAGCATCGTCTTTGCTATCTCCTTGAGAGAGATATTTTTTCTCTCCACTACCCCCATTTTATTGGGGAGTTTGTGGAGTGGAAAATGTTTGGTTAATGTCATTCTTATTAAAAAGATCAAATTCCTCATTTTGGAATTCTCTGTCAAGTTTACTTCGAATTGATGTAATACTTAATCCTTTTTCATTCTAGATAATCTTGGATAATTTTCGAAAGGTGACAGGCATGTCTATTTTCTAAGATAAAAATAATGTCTAGGTATAGCAAGAGTAATCATCCACAACTAAAATAACATAGAAATTCCAGTCAAAACTTTTGGTTCTAAATGGGTCAAAAAGCACCACATGGAAAAGTAGTAAAGACCACTTTGTATAATAATATTAGGGAATACTCCGCTGGACATGTGACTTCACACGCAAGAGGGGGTGAATATTTTGTTTCACAAAAAATTAAGTTTGAAAAATAATTTGGATTAAAAACTGAGTTTGAAAACATTTTAGAAAAGTTTTAGAATTAAGTCGTGGAAAAATAAAATTCAAAAAGTAAAATGCTAAAAATAAAAGTTGAGGGAAGAAATAAGACACTAGAAGTTATACAAGTTTAATAAAAAACAACTTATTCATGTACCCCAAGATTTGATCTTGAGATTATCCAATAAAACTTAAGAGTTTTTAGTAGGTTGAACTTTCGAACCCCCTTATACAAGGAAAATGAAGTTTGTGGTTGACTTCCAACCAAACATCAAACACAGAGAAAAGCGGTGAGTATTCCTTTCAAATAACGGATCGAAGCAGTTAGTCTACTTTTCACATGAAAATTGGAGTGGTTAGTCTTCAAGCTTCTAACTAAGATTTTGCATATACTAATCTTGAACCTAGGATAGCTTTTAACATCAGGTTGAGCTCGCAAACTGAAACTTGGTTTTATACTTGGCTAACAAAGAACCTGTGATATTTTACTACTGGGTTGATCTATAACCTAAGAAATATTTTAACACCAGGTTTAGCTTAAACTGAATCTTGGTTTTATATCAGGTTAACCAATAACCTATGAGATTCTAACATCGGGTTGATCTTGAACCTATACGGATACTTGATCACATAATCCCTAAACCAAAGCTTTCTATGGGTTTAGCTTCGAACCCAAAAAAATAATCCCTAAATGGATAAGTTGTTTAACCAAGATAAACAAAACAAAACTTCTTTGGTGAACTTACAAATTTACCTTTCCATGTTTACAACTTCCTCGCTCACAAAACGACTTTCTCGAATGTGATACGACTAAACTTTAGTGAGAGAAAGTAAACAATGATATTTTTTTAGAGAGATTGAGATAGGAGGAATGAAATTTCGTGTTTCCAGATGTAAAAAATATGTGGGAAGAGGCATTTATTTATAGGCTAGAGGTTGACACAAAAAGGAAAATTTTTGTGGCTAATAATGATGAGACAATCGATTGGCATCATGCACCAATTGATTTGTTGGCCTAAAATTAATTCATTAATAAGTTTAAAAAGTTAAGAGAAAATATTTAGTCGTTGTCAAGTATTAAATCATTGTCCTAATCGCTTATGGCACATTTTTCAACTGATTCAATCGATTGCCATAAGTTTCCAATCAATTGGCAAGAATAACATTTTGCCTAAAGCTTTTCAGACAGTTCCAAATTATGTGGCATGATTTCAAGGCATTTTTAGAAATATTTTCCTTAGAAAATAATTTTGAAAACTTGTTTATGTGTGTGTGTGTGTGTGATCATCCGTATTACTTTACAAGAACACCCTTATGCTTTTACAATATATTCACTCAAACGTATCGAGGCAGACTTTCATATACTTCAAGACTTGTCACATGCTTCATTCTTGTAGACACTTGCTTGAGCTTGAGATGAGGCTTGAGTTATATTCCATTTAAATGTCATCTTCAGAGAATCAAGTGTATTAATCCTTATTTATTTGCTCTATGGTTATGATTAAAGATTTGTTGTCATTATCAAAGGCATGTTAATCTTTAATAGTTGTCATCATCAAAAGCATGTTCATCTTCCTTGATTAGTAACCTGCAAAATAAGGTTCCACATACTCATCTCATGGGGTTCTTTCCCACCACAGTGAAAAGTCACAATTTTCCTAGAATTCGAATATGCATGTCTAGATGCCTCATTTCTACACATTCTTCAGCGCAAATTGGTGAGACACCCTTATTTTTCCAAAATGTAGTCCAAACATGCATCTTAGTATCAACATTAGGGTGATTTCAGAGATGAAACTCTATAACAATATTTAATTCAAAACTCAGTGATTATTACGAAGATGTATCTCTAAATGTGTTTAATTTATATACATAAGCCAAACTCTTTCCCATTCCTTCTTCATTTGTTGCAAACAAACTAAAACCCCATTTGAGCTCTTGAGCATGTTTCTTCAAGTCCATTTTTAAAGTTTCAACACAACTAGTGCTTCACTACATTCAATCCCAGGTCATTTCACTCACTCTATTCAAGTTTTTAATCCATAACTTTCATTCGGTAAGTTTCTCATTTCATTTCTTTTTTAGAGATTTGATGAATATATTAGGTAAAATAGGTTGTTTAAGATGTATTTGATAGTAGTTACATTTGAAATAAGTATTTGGTATAGACATACATTCCCATTTGGTTGGATTTTAAGGCATCAATGGGGTTTCTACCATTTCTGCAACTCGCGAGTTTATTTAGAAATGCATCTCTGGATTTTGTCTGAACATGTTTTACGGAGATGTATCTCTGAATTTACCTTAAATACATTTTGATGTGGTTTTTCTGGTTTTTTATTACCAGTACAATGGATGAAAACAAACTGAATGAATTTAGGCTCGGTTGTGTGTCCCTATATACGTTTGTACGACGTGAGAGGGTCAGGGTCATACCCACGAGGCCATGAGACAATGCTACTTCGTTTGATGGGGGATTTTCGACTCAAGGTTGAGGTTCACAACCATCTACTTCCTGAAGTTTCCTATCTCAATCATCTACTTCACGGGGCCATGTGTCCTCAGCTTAGGAAGCCAGTAAAGCCTCCAAAGCTTACAAAGCCAATTAGGAGGAACAAGTTGCTAATATGGATTCCCATGTAGTTAATTATCTAGAAGGTCCATATGAAACCTCCAAACTTCATCTCTATGGATACCATGATGTTAGACATGTCTGGGAAGGAGATATATATTTATTAACTTTTGTATTACATATATTTTATACTAATTTAATTGCGGTTGATGGTGATATATTTATTTTTACAGGAGCGTCCATGTTTAAAATCTGTAAACCACGGAAGGAATATTTTGGAACTGGAAAAGCCCAAAGATAATTGGTTCAAGAATATTCTCTACTACTATGGGCTTGTCAGTTATGTGTTGTTGGGTACTGTAACACGGTGGGAGAACTGACTTTAGTTAAATGTTGCGGATAGCAAGAGTCGCCACCGACTTTTATTTTATCCAAAGGAAAGGGCATAAAAGAACAGGAAAGACCTTAAAAGATTTTTGAGTTCGGGGGGTAGGTTATGTAAAGGGAAGGTGTTAGCACCCTTTACATCCATGGTTATCCATGGGCTCTTAGTTACTTAGCTCACTTTAAAATGTTTTGAGAAATGTAGTGTGTGTTTAGAAATTTTCTTAAGTACTTTATAATGATCCATGTACGGATATATATAAAGCCTTTGTTTTGAAAATTGCTTGAAAAATGTGAAGTGTTTGAAATGTTTTTGAAAAGTGAGCAAGTACATAAGAGGAACCTACCCTAAGTTAAGTCTTTTCTGTTCTTAAATATCCTTTAAATGGTAAGACTATCCCTATTATTAAGGAATAGGTAGTCATTACCTTGGATGTATGAGGGACAAATGAAGGGACAACTGTTATTTAGGCAAACTGTAAGGTGTATAAGCAATTCGAAGGGACTTATCATCTTTATTCGAAAGGGACAAGATCGTTACGAAGGCAACCATGAAGGGACTTGATCTTTTTATCTGTTAAGGGACTAGATGATATGAGAGGTGAAGGGACTTTGCTTTACACTTTACTTGACCTTTTGTTTAGGCAACATGAGAGGTAACCCTTAAAAATGTGAGATGGCGATCCAGGATCGACTTACGTGTGTGAGTGTACCAATTCAAATATTTATCTTGAGATTAATGATCTAAATTTAATTTTTTATACAAACATGTTTTACACTCCCTATTTTACTAACCATGGCATTTAAAAATAAATAATAAAAATTATTCTACAACTATTAAGTATTGGATACAATTATAATTAAAATAATTAAAATAAGCAAATAAATAATTAAATGGATTAGTAATAATAAACAAAAATAAATAAATATAATAGGGTTAGTAATAATAAACAAAAATAAATAAGCATGAGATGAAGAAATTAGCATAATAATAAATAATAAATTAAAAGTTCAATTTTAAATAAATAGTTATTTTTTTAAAGATTTTTAATAAGAAAAATAAATAATAAATATTATATACTAGTAAATATGACTAATTATTCTAATGATTTAAATTTATATACATATTATAAAAATATTTAATTATAATTAAATAAGCATATAATAAATAATAAATTATATTCACAAGATAAAATTAAGTTTTTTTTTATTTATTTAGAAAAATAAGTTAAGGTTAATTAATTAATTAAACTATTTACACTATAAAACTATATATAACATGAACAAATTATAAAATAAACAAATAAATTATTATTTACAATATGGTTAGGGTTTATAAAAGAAAATTAGGGTTAATCAAAATAAATTAGGGTTTATAAAATATTATTAGGGTTTATATGAAAAAATTAGGTTTTGTATGAGAATATTAGGGTTAATATAAATAATTGAATTATTTACATATAAAAATTATATACAAATTATAAAATAAATATACGTAATTAAAATTTATATACAAATAAATTAAGAATTATAATTAGGATTTATAAATTAAAATTTTTTAGAACTAAAAAATTAGGGTTATAGTCTAATTAAAATTAATTATAATTTAAAAAAAAAACAATAATAAGAATAAACAAAACAAAAAAAATAAAGTTGAGGAAAGGAAAAGGGGGAGACCTGGTTTTGATCCCAGGACCTCCCCAATACCTGAAGAGAACCCCAGCCACTGGGCCAACGTGCGCGTTGGTGATAGCAACCAGCATAACTTTGTTTTATTCCATTCCTGCAAAACAAAAGAAATTGAAGCAAAAATTGTTCCTGACTGGATTCGAACCCTGGACTTTAGCTTCACACACAAGCATCAAAACCAACTGAGCCACGCACTCATTATGAAACATAATCAGAAAAAAAACATAATATTTTAAATTAGATTTTTGGATTATTTTTCGCGCGCAGCCAACTTCATCTTCTTCCCTGAACCTGCGAATCTTGTTGCGAAGTTTGTCACGAATTTTCCTACGAATCTCATAATATATAGAACCTACGAATTTCGAATATCAACAAAACAGTACAATTATTACAAATTGATTAGTGAAACATGATCCTCAAGATCCATACAACACAACCATGTTTCCTGAATTCATTTATCTTTGATGAATCAAGAAACCCTAAAATGGCCGACGAACCCTAATCATGGTGATTCCTCAAACCTGTACCAAAAATCAAATTAAATGGCCCAGAAACAATCACGAGCTTGTCACAAACACAAAACCATAGTCAAATTCAATTTATATTGCATATATATATGAGAACGAAAAATTCAAAAGAGGGTTAAAAGTTTGATTCGGTTTGATTCATTCATGAGGTTTGGGATGCATATGAGTGTTGATATATGATCAGTGAAGTCCAAGGATCCTTCTTGTGTCCTTAAAATACCTTAAAAAGCTTTGCGATGAAGAATCCGAATTTGAAATTTTGATGAAATTTGAAACTTTGAAACTTGTCTTTGAGGCTGTAAATTCGTGTCCCTTGCATTATGATCCATTATTTGTATATATATATGAATGATATTAGGTCAAAATATGTGATTGTTCTTTGGACTTTTTGGATCAAGGAGATTGAAAAAGATCATGCTTTAAAATTCAAATATTCTTTGATACAACCTTGCTATTTTAAGACAATCACTATAATTTTCATATCAATCTGATCCAATTAACTTTCATGACTTTCTAGAAGCAATATCTCATCCAAATATTTGATTTATATATTTTATTTTGATTTAAAATGGTTTTAAATGAATAAAATCAAAATAAATAAAATAAAAATAATAAAAATATGAATAAATGAGAATTGGGTCGTGCATGATGTCATGTTAAAGTTTGGATCACAAAATTGCAAGCCCATTTGGAAGAATTTGGTTTTAAGGCCCTATTTGCTTCATAAACCTCCCAAAAATTTCCCAACTTTGCAAGGGCACAAATCCTTAAATTTTAATGCTATGAGGGTGTTCTTGGACATTTTGGAAATCTTAAAGAGTCCTCTAACCAACCCCATTAGTTTCATATCCATATCTTTTACCATTCTCAAGTTTTACTCTTTTGAAGTTGTTGACTTTTTGTTGACTTTTTAAAGGACCTATAATGTCTTAGCTCATACCTTCCAAATGAAGCATTTTTGGGCTTGGCTTGTGAGACACAAAGTTGTAGAGGATTAAATTTCCTCCAAAATGAACTTTGGATGGAAAATTCTTGATGAAGCATGTGAAAGTTATGGCTGGTCAAAGTTCAGTTGACTTTTCCTCAGGAAACCCTAATTTAGAAACTCCTGATTCTTGATGATCTGAAATCTCCTTGATGAATCATGATCAACCCTTGATCAAATGATGAATTTTACTTCATATATTTTATGTTGGCAAAAAATCATGAAGTTTGACCTTGGTTTGACCTCGGTTTGATTTTTTAACTACTTTGACTGATTTTGACCTATCTGATCATCTGACTGAGCAAACCTTTGAGAAAAGTCTTGAAACTTGTCATGGGGATTCTTAAATACATATAAGATGTTATGAAGCTTAATTGAAGTCTTGGAAGTCCATTTAGCCTGATTAAAGTTAAAACCCTAGTTTAGGATGCATTGCTTAGGAGGATGCATTGTCTGAGGGAATTGTCAAATCTTCTGACTAATTGTGAACCTTGTGAACCTCATAAGATGTCTTTGTGAACCTTGTGAACCTCATAAGATGTCTTGTGAACCTTTTGAACCTCATAAGATGTCTTGTGAACCTTGTGAACCTCATAAGATGTCTTGTGAACCTTGTGAACCTCTTAGTACACAAAGTCTTGTCTTGTGAGGGCAAATTTTGGGGTGCAACAGCTGCCCCTGTTCAATTTTCTGAAACCTGAGGGGTTAGATTGGTATCTGTACCATTTGTGACCTGGAAGGTTGAAGGGGATTGAACATAAAAGCCCAAAAATTTGCACTCACCAGTGCATAGAGTAATGTTGATGATTAGTTGTATATGCTTGAGTGGGCTTAAAGATGCCACTTGGAGAAACTGGAGATGGGCTTAGAGATGCCATCAGGATGAACTGGAAATGGGCTTAGAGATGCCATTTAAAATATCTGGACGTGGTGATGTCTTTATGTTGATACTGGATATCGGTACTAGGTCTTTGTATAAGCCGTCTCTGAATCATTTATGCAACATGATTTGAATTGTTGAATGGACCAGTAGAAATAAATCTTGTGATGATTATCTCTTCTGGAAATATCTTGAATTATGGAATGGATCTTTTCAAAGACCGTTTTCCTGCTATTCAAGGGCCAAAAGAACGTCAGGATTTGTTCTTAAGGGTCAAAAGAACGTCAGGATTAGTTCTTCTGAATAATGTTTTGAACAAGAGGCCAAAAGAGCGTCAGGATTTGCTCTTAAGGGTCAAAAGAACGTCAGGATTAGTTCTTCTGAATAATGTCTTGAACAAGAGGCCAGAAGAGCGTCAGGATTTGCTCTTAAGGGTCAAAGGAACGTCAAGATTAGTTCTTCTGAATAATGTCTTGAACAAGAGGCCAAAAGAGCGTCAGGATTTGCTCTTAAGGGTCAAAAGAACGTCGGGATTTGTTCTTCTGAAAAAGTCTTGAACAAGGGGTCAAAAGAGCGTCAGGATTTGCTCTTAAGGGTCAAAAGAACGTCAGAATTTGTTCTTCTGAAAAAGTCTTGAACAAGGGGCCAAAAGAGCGTCAGGATTTGCTCTTAAGGGTCAAAAGAACGTCAGGATTTGTTCTTCTGAAAAAGTCTTGAATAAGGGGCCAAAAGAGCGTCAGGATTTGCTCTTAAGGGTCAAAAGAACGTCAGGATTTGTTCTTCTGAAAAAGTCTTGAACAAGGGGCCAAAAGAGCGTCAGGATTTGCTCTTAAGGGTCAAAAGAACGTCAGGATTTGTTCTTCTGAAAAAGTATTGAACAAGGGGTCAAAAGAGCGTCAGGATTTGCTCTTAAGGGTCAAAAGAACGTCAGGATTTGTTCTTCTGAAAAAGTCTTGAACAAGGGGCCAAAAGAGCGTCAGGATTTGCTCTTAAGGGTCAAAAAAACGTCAGGATTTGTTCTTCTGAAAAAGTCTTGAACAAGGGGCCAAAAGAGCGTCAGGATTTGCTCTTAAGGGTCAAAAGAACGTCAGGATTTGTTCTTCTGAAAAAGTCTTGAACAAGGGGCCAAAAGAGCGTCAGGATTTGCTCTTAAGGGTCAAAAGAACGTCAGGATTAATTCTTCTGAAAAAGTCTTGAACAAGAGGCCAAAAGAGCGTCAGGATTTGCTCTTAAGGGTCAAAAGAACGTCAGGATTTGTTCTTCTGAAAAAGTCTTGAACAAGGGGCCAAAAAAGCGTCAGGATTTGCTCTTAAGGGTCAAAAGAACGTCAGGATTTGTTCTTCTGAAAAAGTCTTGAACAAGGGGCCAAAAGAGCGTCAGGATTTTCTCTTAAGGGTCAAAAGAACGTCAGGATTTGTTCTTCTGAAAAAGTCTTGAACAAGGGGCCAAAAGAGTGTTAGGATTTGCTCTTAAGGGTCAAAAGAACGTCAGGATTTGTTCTTTTGAAAAATGCCTTGAACCAGGGAATGAATATTTTTACAGACTGTTTGCCTGCTATTCGAGGACATCTTGAGTAGTGTATGGATCATTTCTGATCCGTCGTAAATTGTTGATATTGTTTTACCTGCATATAACTATCCTGCAAGGGAAATATTAGTTTATGCATTATGTATGCATGCATAATATGATGCACTTAAGCAAATGTATTATGCACTTATGGATGTTTATGTTATGGTATGATGTAAATGACGTATGTATGCATCATGCAGCTTGAAGCGTCTGGATATCTTCGTATAACAACTGCTGGCCAGGGAAAATAAATCCCGATTGGTTGCTGAAGAATATAAGGAACTCATCTTGTTTGATAATATAGTGAAGAATATGAGGAACTCATCTTGTTTGATAATATAGTGAAGAATATGAGGGATTTGTTCCCGTCTCGTTTCATAATAAGGTATCCATAACCTCCCGTCTTCGTTCGATAGTAAGGTATCCATAACCTCCCGTCTTCGTTTGATAGTAAGGTATCCATAACCTCCCGTCTTCGTTTGATAGTAAGGTATCCATAACCTCCCGTCTTCGTTTGATAGTAAGGTATCCATAACCTCCCGTCTTTGTTCGATAGTAAGGTATCCATAACCTCCCGTCTTCGTTCGTCGTACTCCTATTGAAGAATAAATTCCCGACTATCCGTCTGAGGATAAAAGAGATGGATATAAATTCTTGGGGAGATGTGACTCGAAGTTTTTATGAAGATGGATTTGACCTACTGGGGGACTTGTAGCTGTCTGGTGGGGATGAACCGGCGAAGCTTCGTTGAATTCCTTCCCTCGTTCGTCCTTAGTAAATACTATTACTGCATTTTTATGCATTTCTGGTAAACATCAATCATATTAAGTATTTATGCATTTCTGGTAAACATCAATCATATTCAAAAGCATACATACATTCAAACACAACCAATGGACGTTTCGCTTATGTAAATAGGGTAAAAGTAAATCTGGATTCAAAGATGGAATTTTATTTATATCACAAAGTGGCCCATGCATAGGCAAGTTTGTACAAGGAGACAGAAATCCTAGTAAGAGGAATTCGTCATAAAATTTTTTACAAAACAAAGAAAATCAGCTATGTGGGAAATAATCCTATCGAGTTTCAATTCTACTATTGCCATTATCTTCAAGTATCTCATCTTCTGTTGTTGAGACGGAAACGATTGGATTGATCTTTATCTATCCGAGCTTGAATTAGGTAGCACAACTGGTTGTAGTTACATGGGTGATCCAAACGAGACATAGTCATACGCTTTAATCCCTAACTTTTGCCTGGATTTCCCTTTCAGGTTTTCAATCCACCGGGATACCCTTTTTTGCCCAAGCCGCCTTTTCAGGTTTTCGACTTGCCGGGTGTACATTTTTTCATATATATCCCTAATTTTTGCCCGAACCCTTTTGGTTCGCCGGGATGCCCTTATTTTTGCCTAGGCCAGTCAACCTAGCGGATCTCTTTTTATGCGTAGTATTTTTTAACTATGTCTGCGTTTACAGGTTGTGGGAAGTCTTCACCATCCATGGTAGTAAGTATCATGGCACCTCCTGAGAATACTGTTTTGACCACAAATGGCCCTTCATATGTAGGAGTCCACTTGCCCCTGGGATCACCCTGTGGTAATATGATACGCTTGATTACCAAGTCACCAGCCCGATATACCTTTGGCTTAACCTTCTTATTAAAAGCTTTGATCATTCGTTTCCGGTACATCTGGCCATGACAAACAGCTACTAACCTCTTCTCATCAATCAAATTTATCTGGTCAAGTCGAGTCTGAATCCACTCATCTTCATCCAAGCCTGCATCCTTCATAATTCTTAAGGAGGGAATCTGAACTTCAATGGGCAAAACTGCTTCCATTCCATATACTAAGGAGAATGGGGTTGCCCCTGTTGAAGTACGTATTGTAGTACGATAACCATGAAGAGCAAATGGTAACATCTCATGCCAATCCTTATAAGTGATAGTCATCTTCTGTATAATCTTCTTAATGTTCTTATTAGCAGCTTCTACTGCCCCATTCATCTTTGGACGATATGGAGAAGAGTTGTGATGCTTAATCTTGAACTGCGTGCAGAGATCAGCAATCATAGTGTTGTTCAGATTAGAGCCATTGTCAGTAATAATCCTTTCAGGGATGCCATACCTGCATATGAGATTATTCTTAATGAATCGAGCCACCACATTCTTAGTAACAGATGCAAATGAAGCTGCCTCCACCCATTTAGTAAAGTAATCAATAGCCACCAGGATGAAACGGTGCCCATTAGAAGCAGTAGGCTTGATTTCACCAATCATATCAATGCCCCACATGGCAAAAGGCCAAGGAGCAGTCAACACATTCAATGGTGATGGAGGTATGTGTACTTTATCAGCATAGATTTGACACTTATGACACGTTCTGGAATGTTGATAGCAGTCAGCTTCCATGGTAGACCAATAGTAACCTGCTCTTAATATCTTCTTTGCCATGGTATGACCACTAGAATGAGTGCCAAAGATCCCATCATGCATATCTTCCATAATCTCGGTTGCTTCCTTCTTATCCACACAACGAAGCAAAGTTGAGTCATGATTACGCTTGTATAAAATTCCATTACTCAAGAAGAACTTAGCAGAAAACCTCCTCAGAAACTTCTTATCTTTAACAGATGCCCCTTCAGGGAACTCCTGAGCTTCAAGATACCTTTTCACCTCATAGAACCAAGGCTTCTCATCTGTTTCTTCAGTGTCAATCTCATTGCAGTATGCAGGCTTCTCAAATCTATCAATAGTAATCTTGGGAGCTTCATCATCCCAGCTAATCTCAAACATGGACGCCATGGTGGCTAGTGCATCTGCCAACTGATTTTCTCTTCGTGGGATATGTCCAAAGGTAATCTCTTTGAAATGTGGGATTAAAGACAACACATGCTCTCTGTATGGAATGAGATTATCATGTTTGGTGTCCCAATCTCCTTTAATCTAACTTACTACCAGGGCTGAATCTCCATATACGTCCAGGAACTGAATCTTCATATCAATGGCAGCTTTGATACCCAGGATACATGCCTCATACTCAGCCATGTTATTAGTACAATAGAAACAAAGTCTGGCAGTAATCGGGGTATGACAACCTTCAGGGGAACTGATCACAACACCAACACCATTACCAAGTGCATTAGAAGCTCCATCAAAAACCATAGTCCATCGGGATCCTTGTTCAGGTCCGTCATATTGTCCAGGTTCTTTGGTAATAATCATAATGTCTTCATCAGGGAACTCAAAACTCATTGACTGATAATCATCCACTGCTTGATGAGCCAAATGATCAGCTACCACACTTCCTTTAATGGCCTTCTGTGTAGTATATTGTATGTCATATTCTGTCAAGATCATTTGCCATCTTGCAATTCTTCCGGAGAGAGCAGGTTTCTCAAATATGTACTTGATTGGATCCATCTTCGAAATCAATAAGGTAGTATGAGTCAACATATACTGTCTTAGTCGGCGAGCAGCCCATGCCAAAGCGCAGCAAGTTTTCTCGAGCAGTGAGTATCTTGTTTCACAGTCGGTAAACTTTTTGCTAAGGTAGTATATTGCCTGCTCTTTTCGACCAGACTCGTCATGTTGCCCCAACACACACCCTATTGAGTTGTCTAATACTGTTAAGTACATAATCAAGGGTCTTCCATCAACTGGTGGCATCAAAATTGGAGGTTCTAGCAGATATTTCTTGATTTCATCAAAAACGGTCTGGCACTCATCATTCCACTCCATTACCTGATCTTTCTTCAACAATTTGAAGATTGGCTCACAGGTAGCAGTTAATTGGGAAATAAATCTTGCAATGTAATCCAATCGTCCCAAGAAACCTCTTACTTCCTTCTCAGTACGGGGAGCTGGCATCTCTTGTATAGCTTTCACTATTGCAGGATCTACTTCAATACCTTTTCCACTGACAATGAAACCCAGGAGCTTACCAGATCTAAATCCAAAAGTACACTTGTTTGGGTTCAATCTCAACTTGTATTTCTTCAACCTCTCAAACAACTTATGCAGATAATCAAGATGTTGTTCTTCATTTTGGGACCTGGCTATCATATCATCCACATACACCTCTATCTCATGATGAATCATATCATGAAACAAAGCCACCATAGCATGCTGATATGTTGCCCCTGCATTCTTCAAACCAAATGGCATCACC
Organism: Lathyrus aphaca; assembly: GCA_963966055.1. Taxonomy (NCBI): domain Eukaryota; kingdom Viridiplantae; phylum Streptophyta; class Magnoliopsida; order Fabales; family Fabaceae; genus Lathyrus; species Lathyrus aphaca. Next base: position 139,329,852 of record OZ014520.1, read on the forward strand.
TTATAACAAAAAGTGCCCCACTGTGTAACAAATGTTGTCTTTTCCATATCTTCAGGTGCCATATTGATTTGATTGTAACCAGGGAAACCATCCATGAAAGAAAATACCTTGTGCTGAGCAGTGTTATCTACCAGAACATCAATATGAGGAAGTGGAAAGTCATCTTTGGGGCTGGCTTTGTTCAAATCCCTGTAGTCTACACACATACGTACCTTACCATCTTTCTTAGGTACAGGTACCACATTTGCAACCCATTGAGGATAAGAAGTCACTGCTAAGAACCCTGCATCAAACTATTTCATTACCTCTGCCTTAATCTTCTCTGACATTTCAGGATGCATGCGACGAACCTTTTGCTTCTTTGGACGAAAATCTTCTTTTACTGGTAAACGGTGAACCACAATGTCTGTATCCAACCCCGGCATATCTTCATAGGACCAGGCAAAGATTTCCATATAATCATGTAACATCTGAATCAATCTGCTCTTGACATTATCCTCTAATTCAGCCCCTATCTTGACTTCTTTCCTATTTTCTTCAGTTCCCAGATTCACAACTTCGATTGGCTCTTCATGTGGTTGTATAGCTTTCTCTTCTTGTTGTAACAACCTAGCAAGCTCTACAGGTACTTCACAATCGTCCTCATTTCCATCTTCAGCTTGATAGATCAGATTCTCGAAATTATAATTGGCAATAGTAGAACTATTATCAACAGGATCCAGAGTGGATGAGGATCTCCATTTTAGTGATGTGGGTGTGTGTAAGAACACATAGCTGATAAAACAAAAAGAAAAGAAAAGAAAGACAAGGAACACAATATTTACGAAACGTCCACTGATTTTTATTGAATGAAGTATGCAAATGAAATGACATCCCGAAACAAGCATACCATTGTGCCCCAGGTAAGGCATAAGGCTTAAGAGTTTAATTGTTCAAACATTACAAACTTAAAAGTAACAATACAGTAATAGTATTTACTCTTGACTAAAGGAGATAGGAATAACATCTTCAGCCTTCCAATTATTGAGCCCAGCACCCACAGTAGGAAAAATCCAAGCATCCAAGTTGTAGTCTTCGTCATAGTCACCCACAGTATTAATCTGATTCTTCATAATCCCCTGATTGGTGATACGAACAGCACGAGCACGACGAACAGCCTTCTGGGACTCTGCAGTGAAACCCAAACCAAATTTGTCAGACTTGTAAGGAATGTCAGGAAGCTGACCCCAAATAGTACAACCACCTTCATCCACCACAGCTCTAGCATCTTTGAGGGAGGCCATTGTAGGAGGTACTCTGGTGATCACAGGAACTTTCTTGACAACAGGAGGAGCTTCATAATTATTAACAAACCAAGGAACCACTTCAAATGTCTGGCACGGAGTTTCAACATACTCACCTTCCACTTCGAGATATTTAAATGTGTTCACATGGCTAACTATATATCCTTCCTCTCCGTAAACAGTGACAACATTTCCTTCTATTGGATATCTCAGTTTCTGATGTAAGGTGGAAGTTACAGCACCTGCCCCATGGATCCAGGGACGCCCAAGCAAACAAGAATATGACGGACGGATATCCATTACGTAAAAAGTAGCATTGAAGACTTGAGAACCTACTTTTATTGGGAGATCAATTTCTCCATGCACCACTCTTCTCGAGCCATCAAAAGCCTTCACCACTATATTACTGGGCTTCAACACAGCATCTTCAGGGCTAAGCTTCAGAACTTCTTTGGGCAACACATTCAGCGAGGAACCATTGTCTATTAACACATGTGACAGAGTAGTGCCCATGCATTCAATAGAGATATGTAGAGCCCGGTTATGATCCCTCTTGGCAGGAGTCAAATCAGCATCGGAGAAACCTAACCCATTATCATAGGTCAAGTGTGCAACACAATTTTCAAACTGGTCTACAGAAATCTCATTTGGTACGTGAGCAGTCTTCAAGAATTTAATCAAGACTTTGGCATGAGCCTCGGAACACAACAATAAAGACAACATAGATATTTTGGAGGGAGTATGCCCCAATTGGTCAATAATGTCATAATCACTCTTGCGAATGATCTTCAGTACTTCTTCCATCTGCTTAGAAAGATCATCAGCAGCTGGCACATCAGTTGGTATGGGTTCAATAACAGGACCTTTGCCCCGAGCATCAGCAGTAGAGGTAGTAGCTGGAGTAACTGTATTCTTGGAGGTAATTGGAGGAGAGAAAACTCTTCCACTTCTCGTGATCTTACTAGATCCAGCAATATTACCAACATCAAGGTTTTCACCAACAACAGGTGTATCAGCTAAGGATTCCTGCTTAACACCATGGATGTAAACATCGGACCCATAATGCCAAGGCACAGCTTTATCAGAAGTATATGGAATAGGACCCGAAGTAGTAATGATCATAGGATCCACTCTAGCTTCAGCAACAACCTTCACAGGACCTTCAGCAGTAATTTTGATTGGACCCTTACGAGTGATTTTTACAGGTCCCTTGGAAGTAATTCTTACCGACACTTTATCAACCATATCCACATCTTCAACCTTCGCACCTTTAGTTATATGATCAACCATGCCATCCACAGAAGGTGGGGTCCTCTCAAACACTATGGTGTAATTATTCATGAGGCGTTGAATTCCGTCCTTCAACCTCCAGCAACTATCCGACCTATAGGCACAATATAAACAATCTTCACGACAACCTGGAAAGAACCCAGCTTGTACTAACTTCTTCTTAATAACAGACAATGGTGTAGTCAAATCTGCAACTGATGAAATATGTGAAACTTCATCAATGGCATTGACAATCTTTTCATGATTTGGCATGGGAGCAGTAATCACATTTGGAGTACCCGGAGGGTCAAACTCAATCTCTCCAGCATCAATCATATCCTGAATTTTATTCTTCAATATCCAGCAACTATTGGTATCATGTCCCTGACAATTTGAATGATATGCACATCGTGCATTAGGATTGTACCTGGGAGAAGTAACATTGGGATTCTGAGGAGGATCCCTCAAAGTGATGAGTTCACCCTTTAACAAGTGTTGCAAGGTTTGGGCCAGTGACATGTTGAGCTTAGTGAACTGCCTTCTAGGCCTCTGTTGATTGCCCTGTGGTGGTTCTGGTGTTGCAGGAGTAGGATTGGAGATATGAACTGCACTCACAGATTGATGCCTCCTATTACGATCAGATTGACCATAAACAGCATTTGACTCTTTCTTCCCACTGGGAGGCTTCTTTGCAGTACTTGACGAAGAAGTGCCCACTTGGATCTTGCCACTCCTTATACCACTTTCTACGCGCTCTCCTGTCATTATCAACTCAGTGAAGCCAGATGATGAGCTTCCAATGAGATGACTGTAAAAAGGACCATTCAACGTACACATGAACATATCAACCAACTCCCTGTCAGTTAGAGGGGGTTGCACTCTGCCAGCCAAATCTCTCCACTTCTGGGCATACTCCTTGAAATTTTCTTTAGCACCCATAGACATGCTTTGAAGTTGCATGCAGGTAGGAGCCAGATCAGCATTGTATTGATATTGCTTATAAAAGGCTTCAGCAAGATCATTCCAATCACGGATGTTGACACTCTCCAATTGATAATACCATTCCAATTGAGCTCCAGATAAGCTCTCTTGAAATAAGTGGATCCACAACTTCTTATCAGCAGTATGGGGTTGGATTCTCCGAACATAGGACCTCAGATGCAGCTTGGGACAAGAGACACCATCATAAACTACGAAAGTAGGAACCTTGAAACCAATGGGTATAACTACCCCAGATATTAAACTCAGGTCTTCAAAATCCAGCCCAGAAGACTTTTGCAATTCCATAGCATCCATTCTATCCACCAGCATTTTGAACTTATCTTCATTAGGCTCATGATGGTAGTTAGCTTCAGAATCAGAGTCCCCCATTGTATTATGGAGACTACCTCCTTCTTTCTCAGACTCTTCAGACTCATAATCTTCAACCTGTTCTTTGGTCTTGACAGGACCTCTGAACCTTCTTCTCATGTTGATCAGGCCTCCTGATCTTCTAGTCTTCTTAGTCTTCTTGGCCAGCAGTGTCTTCAATTCATCCTGCCCCTTGGACAAGTTCAGGATCAGCTCTTGGAACTGTGCATTTTGTGCCTGGAGATCTTTGACTGTTTGTTCAAGAGCCATTGTTGAAATAAATAGCGAGAAGATAAGATACATGTACATAAGAAACCTGTGATGCAATGATATGGTGTATAAATGCGTATGCAATGTTTTCAAGGACCGCAGGATTTAAATTTGTTTAAACAATCAAGAAAGTAAACTTTTATTAGTAATAAATTTGTTTGCCCTTTGGGCTTACAAAATAAAATGAAATAAATACAAAAGATGGGGTTTTAAGTCTCCCATGGACGTTTCCTCTTTGTGTTGAGGTATGAGTTGAGATTCCGCTCCTCGTGAAGTTGCTTTGTTAACTCCAGGATTCTTTCTTGACTTGCTTTGTAATGAGCCTCGAAAGTATCCCTTTGCTCCTTCAACTAGATCCAGGACCTCTGTAAGTCTTCCATGTCAGTGGGCATGTCTGGGTGAAGGATGGTATAAGAAGTATCTCCTTCAGCAACAGGCTCCATAGTAACTAGCAGGATGGCAGGATATGGCATCATGAGAGTCTGAGCACGAGATCACACCCATCTGAGGTAAGCTTCCATAGGAATGGTGTACTTGGGCTCCAGAGTCTTGCTGTCAACCTTGTTCACTTTTCCCCATGCTCGTATGAACCTTTGACGGTAACCTTGAAGATCGTTATCGTAGTCAAACACAATACCCTGAATCAACATGTCATGAGGACCATCACTCCGAGCATAACCAAACTGTCGTAAAGCTAAGGAAGGATTGTAAGTAATGCCTCCTCTTATGCCTAGAAGTGGCACATTAGGAAACTCCCCACAACGGTCAATGATAGTGACATTCTCCATAGATCTGGAGCACCAATGGATATCTGAATGAGAGAATGACATAATCCTCTTGGACCATCTGAACCCTTGTTCATTCTTCATCACTGATCAAGGAAGGTGAGAAATAAACCACCTAGATAGTAAAGGTATGCAACACATCAGAGTTCCTCGGGCTTTCATAGTACGAGTATGAAGAGAGTGCAGGATGTCTCCGAGCAATGTAGGCACTGGATTGTGACTCAGAAATATGTTGATGGCATGAACGTCTATGAACTGATCTGGATTGGGGAACAACACTAAGCCATAAATCAATAAGGCTAAGATCTCCTCAAAAGCATCATAGCTCATAACCTTCAAGAACACTTGAGCCTTCTCTATCAACACCTTAGCAAGAATACCCTTAACTCTGCTTCTCGTTTCTAGGACAATGTCTGACTTCTTCAGATGTAGAGCTGCAGCAATAACCTTTGGTTTAAGCTCTTTCTCCAAGCCTGTGAAGGGTCTTTGATCAAGAACAAGTATACCCAGAAGTTTAGAGAACTCTTCCATTGTAGGAACCAGCTGATAGTCGGGGAATGTGAAGCAATGGTGCTTAGGGTCAAAGAACTGAAACAGAACACTCATCATGTCTTCATTGAACCCTGAAGTGACTAAATCCAGTAGGTGACCATGTCTCTGGATGAATTGAGAGTTTTCAGAAACTTGAGAGACCGATTCCTTAAGCTTAGGAGGTATCCCTACAAAGTTGATCTGGATAGTGTTCCTACGAGCAGAAGCCATGACCTGCAACAAAGAACAAAGATAAATCCTTTCGTCCTTGAAATGGTTAGTGAAAATGCTATGCTTACGATGCATGATGATGCTATGATGTGATGCTTAAACACAAACATGTGGCACACACAAACAAGTCACACAATAGCCCTAGGTTTGAAGGCTTGCATGAGGTTTAAAGGTAAGTACCCTCCCCTGAAGTTGAGATGGTTCATCCTGTCCTACAAAAGTAACCAGGTTCTAAGGGATCTCAATATCATTGATCCTTCACAAGGGTGGTTGTTCAGTAGGCAACTTACTTGCCAACCAAAACCCTCCAAGTTTAGGATCTCAATGAGTGTAGCATCGAGTATCAACCAACTTTAGTCTTCACCAAAGCCGGTTATCTCACTACTTTCTAAAGGCCAAGATGGGATAACTAGGGTTCTAAAAGTTAGTTAGTGCATTGACAACATATGGCAGCCTCATATTATCCTCAACTTGACTTAAGGAACATAAACACCAACCAAGAAGTCACACTAACTATGGCCACCAGATCAACCATATCGGTATACGCCGTACAGTTTCCTTGGTCTATTGCCATTTACCTAAGGTACACTAGATCCGGGTTAGGATCTTTCACACAAAAAGCCCAACAGATAAGTATAAAGCAAACAAGGCAAACAATTTTAAAATGATCTAATTCCTAAGGGTACCCCTCTTTTATTAAATCCCCAGCAGAGTCGCCAGTTCTGTAACACGGTGGGAGAACTGACTTTAGTTAAATGTTGCGGATAGCAAGAGTCGCCACCGACTTTTATTTTATCCAAAGGAAAGGGCATAAAAGAACAGGAAAGACCTTAAAAGATTTTTGAGTTCGGGGGGTAGGTTATGTAAAGGGAAGGTGTTAGCACCCTTTACATCCATGGTTATCCATGGGCTCTTAGTTACTTAGCTCACTTTAAAATGTTTTGAGAAATGTAGTGTGTGTTTAGAAATTTTCTTAAGTACTTTATAATGATCCATGTACGGATATATATAAAGCCTTTGTTTTGAAAATTGCTTGAAAAATGTGAAGTGTTTGAAATGTTTTTGAAAAGTGAGCAAGTACATAAGAGGAACCTACCCTAAGTTAAGTCTTTTCTATTCTTAAATATCCTTTAAATGGTAAGACTATCCCTATTATTAAGGAATAGGTAGTCATTACCTTGGATGTATGAGGGGCAAATGAAGGGACAACTGTTATTTAGGCAACTGTAAGGTGTATAAGCAATTCGAAGGGACTTATCATCTTTATTCGAAAGGGACAAGATCGTTACGAAGGCAACCATGAAGGAACTTGATCTTTTTATCTGTTAAGGGACTAGATGATATGAGAGGTGAAGGGACTTTGCTTTACACTTTACTTGACCTTTTGTTTAGGCAACATGAGAGGTAACCCTTAAAAATGTGAGATGGCGATCCAGGATCGACTTACGTGTGTGAGTGTACCAATTCAAATATTTATCTTGAGATTAATGATCTAAATTTAATTTTTTATACAAACATGTTTTACACTCCCTATTTTACTAACCATGGCATTTAAAAATAAATAATAAAAATTATTCTACAACTATTACATATTGGATACAATTATAATTAAAATAATTAAAATAAGCAAATAAATAATTAAATGGATTAGTAATAATAAACAAAAATAAATAAATATAATAGGGTTAGTAATAATAAACAAAAATAAATAAGCATGAGATGAAGAAATTAGCATAATAATAAATAATAAATTAAAAGTTCAATTTTAAATAAATAGTTATTTTTTTTAAGATTTTTAATAAGAAAAATAAATAATAAATATTATATACTAGTAAATATGACTAATTATTCTAATGATTTAAATTTATATACATATTATAAAAATATTTAATTATAATTAAATAAGCATATAAAAAATAATAAATTATATTCACAAGATAAAATTAAGTTTTTTTTTAATTATTTAGAAAAATAAGTTAAGGTTAATTAATTAATTAAACTATTTACACTATAAAACTATATATAACATGAACAAATTATAAAATAAACAAATAAATTATTATTTACAATATGGTTAGGGTTTATAAAAGAAAATTAGGGTTAATCAAAATAAATTAGGGTTTATAAAATATTATTAGGGTTTATATGAAAAAATTAGGTTTTGTATGAGAATATTAGGGTTAATATAAATAATTGAATTATTTACATATAAAAATTATATACAGATTATAAAATAAATATACGTAATTAAAATTTATATACAAATAAATTAAGAATTATAATTAGGATTTATAAATTAAAATTTTTTAGAACTAAAAAATTAGGGTTATAGTCTAATTAAAATTAATTATAATTTAAAAAAATAATAATAAGAATAAACAAAACAAAAAAAATAAAGTAGAGGAAAGGAAAAGGGGGAGGCCTGGTTTTGGTCCCAGGACCTCCCCAATACCTGAAGAGAACCCCAACCACTGGGCCAACGTGCGCGTTGGTGATAGCAACCAGCATAACTTTGTTTTATTCCATTCCTGCAAAACAAAAGAAATTGAAGCAAAAATTGTTCCTGACTGGATTCGAACCCTGGACTCTAGCTTCACACACAAGCATCAAAACCAACTGAGTCACGCGCTCATTATGAAACATAATCAGAAACAAAACATAATATTTTAAATTAGATTTTTGAATTATTTTTCGCGCGCAGCCAACTTCATCTTCTTCCCTGAACCTGCGAATCTTGTTGCGAAGTTTGTCACGAATTTTCCTGCGAATCTCATAATATATAGAACCTATGAATTTCGAATATCAACAAAACAGTACAATTATTACAAATTGATTAGTAAAACATGATCCTCAAGATCCATACAACACAACCATGTTTCCAGAATTCATTTATCTTTGATGAATCAAGAAACCCTAAAATGGCCGACGAATCCTAATCATGGTGATTCCTCAAACCTGTACCAAAAATCAAATTAAATGGCCCAGAAACAATCACGAGCTTGTCACAAACACAAAACCATAGTCAAATTCAATTTATATTGCATATATATATGAGAACGAAAAATTCAAAAGAGGGTTAAAAGTTTGATTCGGTTTGATTCATTCATGAGGTTTGGGATGCATATGAGTGTTGATACATGATCAGTGAAGTCCAAGGATCCTTCTTGTGTCCTTAAAATACCTTAAAAAGCTTTGTGATGAAGAATCCGAATTTGAAATTTTGATGAAATTTGAAACTTTGAAACTTGTCTTTGAGGCTGTAAATTCGTGTCCCTTGCATTATGATCCATTATTTGTATATATATGTATGATATTAGGTCAAAATATGTGATTGTTCTTTGGACTTTTTGGATCAATGAGATTGAAAAAGATCATGCTTTAAAATTCAAATATTCTTTGATACAACCTTGCTATTTTAAGACAATCACTATAATTTTCATATCAATCTGATCCAATTAACTTTCATGACTTTCTAGAAGCAATATCTCATCCAAATATTTGATTTATATATTTTATTTTGATTTAAAATGGTTTTAAATGAATAAAATCAAAATAAATAAAATAAAAATAATAAAAATCTGAATAAATGAGAATTGGGTCGTGCATGATGTCATGTTAAAGTTTGGATCACAAAATTGCAAACCCATTTGGAAGAATTTGGTTTTAAGGCCCTATTTGCTTCATAAACCTCCCAAAAATTTCCCAACTTTGCAAGGGCACAAATCCTTCAGTTTTAATGCTATGAGGGTGTTATTGGACATTTTGGAAAGATTAAAGAGTCCTATAACCAACCCCATTGGTTTCATGTCCATATCTTTTACCATTCTCAAGTTATGCTCTTTTGAAGTTGTTGACTTTTTGTTGACTTTTTAAAGGACCTATAATGTCTTAGCTCATACCTTCCAAATGAAGCATTTTTGGGCCTTGCTTGTGAGACACAAAGTTGTAGAGAATTCAATTTCCTTTAAAATTAGATTTGGATGGAAAATTATTGATGAAGCATTTGAAAGTTATGGCTGGTCAAAGTTCAGTTGACTTTTCCTGAGGAAATCCTAATTTAGAAACTCCTGATTCTTGATGATCTGAAATCTCCTTGATGAATCATGATCAACCCTTGATCAAATGATGAATTTTAATTCATATACTTGATGTTGGCAAAAAATCATGAAGTTTGACCTTGGTTTGACCACAGTTGACCTCAGTTTGACTTTTTAACTACTTTGACTGATTTTGACCTATCTGATCATCTGACTGAGCAAACCTTTGAGAAAAGTCTTGAAACTTGTCATGGAGATTCTTAAATACATATAAGATGTTATGAAGCTTAATTGAAGTCTTGGAAGTCCATTTAGCCTGATTAAAGTTAAAACCCTAGTTTAGGATGCATTGCTTAGGAGGATGCATTGTCTGAGGGAATTGTCAAATCTTCTGATTAATTGTGAACCTTGTGAACCTCATAAGATGTCTTTGTGAACCTCATAAGATGTCTTGTGAACCTTGTGAACCTCATAAGATGTCTTGTGAACCTTGTGAACCTCATAAGATGTCTTGTGAACCTTGTGAACCTCTTAGTACACAAAGTCTTGTCTTGTGAGGGCAAATTTTGGGGTGCAACAGGTACAAGATGATAAACCATGGCATGCAAGTGAAATTTGTAGTTAGATTCCATTTAGAGATATCATATTTCTACCTTTATATTGGAGATATTTCCATCACCATATATGACATATCAGGCCTCTTACATCTTCCTATCAGGGGAAAATTATAGGACTACTCCAAGATCAGTGGAGACAGAGTTAGTGAGATTATGGTTACCTATTTGGGAGTTGGCTTAACTGATGCTCAGAATGAGGTAGTTGACATCATAAGATTAATTCTAGGTGGGAACCTGAGCTTGACTACATTGAGGATTGGCCACGATGCATATCACATAATCGATTTTTTTCAAAATGTAAGTTTGGCAGACCAATTTCTAAGTCCTTGCAGCCCAACTTATTTAAGTGGTTTATGGGGATATGAATTGTTCTTGTTTATTGCCAATTAGATGACCCATTTCAGGGAAGGCCATCCATTTCAACACCAGTGTCGGACCGCTCAAGCAAGGAACGAGAGATTCATAGACCGTGTTGAATTTTTATTTCTTTCCATACAACCGCGTGTACGATTCTTTATTCATATTCAACTCTTGGATAATTTGATGACATACAAGTCTTTATCTCGTCGATGAATGGAATTTTCGGTGGAATTGGTGTCGGAGACAGTTTGCTTATGCGGCTCCTTTCATGACACTTCTTTGAGATTTTAGAGTCGGTGAGTCGGGATAAAGTTTTTCTATATGATCACAATATGAGGGAGACCGGGTAGTCGAGTTCTCATTCGGTGTAGGTTTCCCTTTCCTTGGAGCACCTTTTGTCTTTATCGGTTGAGAATGTGGCTTCATGTCGGTTGTCTCCGGAAAGGCAATCTTCATCAATTGTTCTTTGATGTAGAGTTTCATGTTGTCATCAGTCTTTATAAATCTCTCTTGTATCGCTTCCTATACATATATGATCTGGACAGGTCCTCGTGGCCTTCAGTTGGGGCTGCAACGATGGGTGTAGGAGAAGGGGTGATGTACCTGCAAGGTACTCCGACGCTCAAGTAAGTTTCAGTGTGAAAGCAAGCTAAGCATTAAGAACGTATGTGAGTGATTAGAATTGAATACCTAACCGTCCAAAATTTGAGGGTATTTATAAGGGCACTTGGTCGTGGTATGTGGGTGTGTGGCCCTTGACTAGGTCCAACTGCTTCCAGTAGTTTCGGAGCGGCAGTTGGTCGCGTGAGAGCCTTTAGAGAGCCTATGGAGGAGATCCCCAATGACTATATCCTAACGGATGTATTCCTCAATGGTAACAAGGTCTTGGATTGCTTGTTGGGTTTGTGCCCAAAGTTAGGCTGGATTGGGCCTCAATTCTTTGTAGGGCAGTTGCTAGGCCAGTCTAGAACAGGAGCCCCCCAAGTCGTTGCGCTTGTGTAAGGGTAGTGACTTAAGTAAGTACAACATTGAGGATGAGGGGATGCTCGACACTAGTATTAGCTTATGTACTGCAAGAATGTGATCATTTTATAGAATCCGCAAAATATCGGGGCAAATGGTATGTGAGGAAGTTCCATAGACACTAGGGGAGGGGGATTTGTCTTGAGAAGACAAAACGCCTCCCACCTTGGTGACACGTGTTGATGGTCCTATAAAAGGAGGAAAGGAGCATTCATTTGGAAATTTCATGTGGATTCTTCCTCCCATCGGATTCCTTTGCTCTGCAACTTTTCTCACCGAAATTTAGTTGTCTCCGTTGAAGCTCATCGTCAATCTTCATCAGGATCTTCAATGGACCAAGGTACTTTCATCTTCTTCCCCTGGGTTTCTGCTTAGTTGATGAATGTTTATGGGGTTTCATATGAAGTTCATGGAGATCTTCATAAATTTCTGGTAATCTCCATGGATTTCTGGAAATTCTATGAATGTTCATCAAGAACATATGAATGTTAGGATGAACTAGGATTAGGCTTTAGAAGATGAATGTTTAATCCTTATTAGATGTTGGATGGGAGAATTTAATGTTAGTAACTGGTCACTAGGCCGTCGTTGCCGATGGGTGCGTATATATGGCTTTTCCTTGTTAATACCCTTATGTTTTATAACCAAAGAGAATTTCTCTGGCGCAAGGACAATCTCGACACGTCGAACTTGTTTCCTTGCAACTTTATTTGGATAAAGGGTCGAGCTGGGGATACTTCCTCTGTAACACCCCACTTTCGCATTTATGAAAAATGCATAAATAATACAAATGATAATCATTGTTTTAAAACCAACAGTTGAATGTCACATTGAAAAAACCAATAATGAAGCCTCAATTACTTCACTTCCTTTATTACTCACAGAAATATAGTTTTTACAGCGGAATCATAATCCAATTCAATTCATGGCACTAAGGCCTTCACCATAATTATCACATACAATTAACCTATCGCACGATATTAATTAATTATAAATGGACTAATCCACACTAACAACAATTCATCCTATCACCTATCAATACTAGCTCAACCTGCTCAATTAAATCCTACCAGGATTGTCACCTTGCACCAAGACTACCACACGATCCATAACAACATACCAAATGGCCTAAATTGTCTAACTATGTAATTGATCGGTTAAACTCTCCTTCTATCATTCCTACCACTATTAATAGTCTCAACATGTTCAATTATTTTCATACTAGTCTCACAAACCACAAGAAATTACATCGGACGCGATATTGGAAAGAAATCGCGAAAACAAAATTCTTCACATCCAGGCATGTCCATACGCATATTGCCTTTAGTCATACGCATATGGCCTACTCACTTGCTAGTTTAACCGCGTATCATATGCGTAGACCGCTCCTTTCTACCCAACCATACGTGTATTGGTCCCAGCCATACACGTATGACCCATGCTTTCTGTCCTCCCATTACGCATATCATCCATTCGTACGTGTATCGCTATTTTCCCTTACGCGTAACACCTTTCTTGGTACGCGTATGGGCAGAGGCTATGTCAAAATCTCATTTTTCTCATTCACACGGATTTTCATCCTCGAATCTCTCTCTAAGTACTATTACAGACTCATAACCATTCTCTAAACCAATTTCTCTTTTATGCTTCTTATTTTACTCTAGTAATCTATCATTATAAAGGTTCTATTCATGAATCAACTCCTAATTTCATCATCTCCCATTACCCACAATCACCAATATCTAGATCTGCATCATGTCAACACAGGACATACATCACAGAAAACATATGATCATAAGTACACGAATATCAGATCTGTATCAACACAAACATCAATAAATTATGATAATCATAAACACAAAATCAAGAAAACAACCTGATCCAAAATAGCACATAAATCCTACGAGGGTAAGGAGCCCTCACTACCCTCTCATGTCAGAATCACCAATTATTAAACCCATTCTCCCGCTTACCTCGAATTGCACTATAAATTTCTGCGAAAAATTGATGGAGAGAATGCCCTAGCAGCCTTGTTCTTCCTCCTCATGTCCTCTATTTTCCAGTGTAAAAGCAGTTATGACTAAATCCTCTAATAACTCAGTTTAAGGGATCTATTTTCCCTAATTCTCTCTCATTACCCATTATTAATTAAATCTGATTTTTAATTAATAAAATAATAATATTAATAGTGGTACTAATAATAATAATAATACACCCATAATATTATCAATAAAAATAATAATAATATTAATAATTTTAGCCATATTAATAATAATAATGATATTCATCATACTATTGTTATTAACTATGCCCATACATAATCATACATTACATTATTACTATCTCGACATCTTTATTTACCGGTTTCGCTAAGGAAACTACGCATACACGCTCAGCCACACACACTCTTAACAAGGCCAACAAGTGAAATAACACACGACGATTTAATAAATTAAAATGGGGTGTTACAACTCTCTTCCACTTAAAATATTTTCGTCCTTGAAAATGCACCCGATGGAAATCATTCTAGATATGAATCTCACATCTTACTTTCCAACTCTCCGGTCACATTTCCCCCAGTATCTCCTTCTCAAGCTACTCACACAAAGGACTATCTTTTCCTCTCTATTGTTTACTATAAGTCACACAAACTTGGGTCTAAGCTCGACATCTTCACCCGACTCACACCAACATAAAAGTTTCCTATACCTCCTACCATACAAGAATTAGAAAGGCACCATTCCAACACCAGAATTATAGATAGAAGAATACAGGAACTAAATTCACGGCAGACGAGTATTCCACATACCACTTTTCTCCAACATATAGTTTACCCATAAATCTTCCAACGACTGAATAATCCTCTTCGACTGACCGTCTGTCACTGGATAATAAGCCATACTCAATCTTAGTTCAGACTCCAAAGCTTCATGCAAGATTTTCCAAAACTATGAAGTAAACCTCGGATTCATATCTGACACTATGCACAATAAAACTCTTTGCAACTTTTCTAATACTTTGATATGAATCTCTGCTAACTTTACCCACATCAACTGATATTAATGATACAAAATGGGATGATTTTGTCAATCAATCTGCAATTACTCAAGTAGTGTCAACCTATCTCGCCTTATTTAGTAATCCAATAACAAGTTCCTCAAAATACTAATCCCCTTCCATTTTGGAATTTACAAAGGTTGCATCCCACCTGACTATTTTGGGTGCTCAACTATTGATTCCCGACACGGAAAACAATCACACGTAACCGAGTTATATTACTCTCCATACTTGACCACTAAAACAATCTCTTTAGGTCTTGACACATTTTCATAGCTCCCGACTGAAGGCTTAAGCTACTTCCTATAACTCTCCGCTAAGATCATCTTTCTTAAATCAATGTCACTAGGCACACAAATTCTACCCTGCAATCTCAACACACCAAACCATCCATCTTGAATTCATTATCCGAATTAATCTCACACACCGACATCAAGTCATCTAACTTCACGTCCAATTTATATTTCCCTTAATCACATCAAGTAATAACTATTCGCTTTTAAGCATACCCAACCTAACACTCTCCGGTGTCCACTCCCAAACCATACCCAAGTCTCTGAATTATTCAATTAAATATGTTCCTCTCCTCATCAAGGTCAACACATACATCTCCCTTCTACTTAAAAACATATGCAACCATAATAGTTTTTCTCGACTGGTACTCAAACTAAATCCATAACCCTTCAAAGTTCCTAACTACCTTCTCTTGTCATATTCAATCCTTTCTGGTTCAATAAGTACTTCAGACCCTTGCGATTATGGAACTCTTATAACTATGATCCATACAAATAATATTTCCAAATCCTTAACACCAAAAACAATTGCATCCAACTCACAATTATGAATAGGATAATCCCTTTCACACGCTCCCAATTGTTGTGAAACATAAACTGCTACTTTACCATCTTGTATCAACACTCCTTTTAATCTTACGTTAGGCGCATCATAACATGCCACAAAAGGTTTGCCCAAACTTGGTAGAACTAACACTAGCACTGTGGCCCACTTCTTCTTCCCCTCTCTAAAACTTTTTCTCGTAGACAACCATTCCAAATAAAGCTTGACTCCACCTACTTAACTGAGCCCATGGTATCACCAAATCATACATTTCTCCAATGAATCTTCAATGATAACCTGCTAAGTCCATGACACTCTCCTTCACTGTCTTCGAAGGTTTCCACCGAAGTACTGCACTAATTTCTGATAGATCCACCATGATATCATCAGCAACATAACTTGTCCCAATAACTCACCGCTTGCGACCAAAACTCCCAATTTGAAGCTTGGAAACCTTTCGGTATCCATCAGTACCTGCAAGGCAATTCTTAAATACTTTGCATGATCCTCTTCTGTCTTGGAATACTCAAATTTCATCAACATATCCCACAACAACAAATTTAGATGAGCATGACGTTATAATTCATGTACTCTATAAACCTGACATGTCAAGCACTCCAAAAGGCATCATTGCATTCTCGAAGTGTCTGTGACGAGTTCTGAACACCGTTTTCTGAACCTCATTCTCTTCCACGCGTATATGATTACATTCCATGTGCATCCATGTGTTTCTAAGCTTCCAAATTGCTTCCATTGCATCTCATCCTTGTATGAACATTCATAAGCATCATGTATGACTTTGCATCATCTCATAACACATTTGCCTTGCCTACACACTTCTGGTTTTGGTCTTTGCATCTTTATTCATCTCATTTCCTTTGGCTTTATGTCTTATGCATTCATACTAACATTTCAGGGGCTTATGGTAAGTTGTTTGGGATGTGGATTTGCCTTCACATCCCACCTCTTCTCATCTCTTCATATGCATTATTTACTTGTCTTTGAAGTGAATCCAATTCACTTGTGCTCTCTCATTCTTACTTTCTTTCTCTTAGGTTACTTATCTTCTTCAGGAAGTAATTAACTTATTCTCTTCCTCCTTCTCTTTTCATTTGCTTCTTCTTCCTTGGTGGCCTCCTGGAGATCTTTCTTTAAGCCACAAAAAACATAGGATATCCAAGCATGATAATCTATAGGGTTGTACATAGCCCCCCTAGCTTTTTACCTTTGAGTCTCCTTGAGTCTCTCTTCTCATCTTATAATCAGAGGTTAAACACTTAAAGCTTTAGGACTTTGAATTAGGGTTATGCCTACATCCTTCTCTTAGGATGGAGTGTATAACTTTAATCCTTAGTGTTAAGCCTTTAATTTGTTTACACCTCTTATTCAAAACACTTAATAATAATCAAGACATAAGCTTGTAACTTGGGCCTTACATTAGGGTTCCATATCTTCCTTTTGGTTAAGAGGGACTAACCCTAGTGTTTAATGGACAAGTCCCCCTCAAGATAAGTCGTACATACTTAAAACCCATTTCTTAATCCCACCTTTAAATAAAATCCACTTAATAAAGGCTTGTTATATAATGAATTTAATCTTTAACGTTAGATTAGGTTGAGGAGTCTTCCTCAGCTTAAGTGTTCTCATCTATCATCCTTCTCTTAGGATGGTGTAATGAGTTCACTAATCCCTGATTAGAGATTAAACTCATTACTTAAAACTAAACAAAAAAAACAAAAACACTTAATAATCACAAGTAGGTTAATAATCTTAATCCTACATCATCATAGTAATTAGGTTGAGATGCTTATCTCACACTTAAGTAGGCTCATTATCCCTAATCAGGGAGGATATAATGAGTTTACCACCTTTGATTTAGGCTTAAGCTCATTATCCTATGCAAAACACCAAAAACAATAAAAAACTGAAAACACAAAAACAAACAATAATTGTCTCCTCCGGGATTCTTTTCTCATCACACTCATTCTATAAACGAGAACTTGCTTCTTCCGTCTAATGCAAGACAGTTAGCACTCAAGCCAGACGAGTCATACACTTGAGCATAGACAAGCAAGCAGTTCACAGTCAAATCATCCAGTCTCTTTGAGTCGAATTACGGTGTTCTGACTTCCTCATTACACGAGAGGATATGTAGGCATAACTTAACAGTTATCGAACAAAAGTCTCTTTGTCCCCCCCCCCCTCTCTCTCCTCTTTCCAACTCTCCTTCATTAGCCTCAGTATTTGAGCACTCACCTTCTTTTTGCACTGACACTCTGTACATCCTTTTCTCCCTAGTTTTTTATGCACAGTTTAGCACATACATTATCCCCTTTTAAACACAATCAAGTAAGCATGGATCCTGTCAAGTATGACGGACGATTTGGGTACTAATACCTTCCCAGGTCGTAACCAACCCCCTTTCTCAGTTTCTTTGGTTCGCACCTGTCTTATCCATACCCTTCCAGGTTTATGCAGCATTACCTTTCCTTCGGGTTAAAAATGCCTAGTCGGCGACTCTATTCAACCTCAACCTCCAACATCGCCGACCGTTCGCGTATGCACCGGGACATAAGTCTTTCGTGAGCGACACCGATTAGGAGATTTCGAGTTACTTGTGATACCCTGGATCCAATATCTTACCTTCATACTCCAACTTTGGAACTGATTGTATTTGTGATCCTGAGCATTGTGTTGTATTTGCATTCATTCGCATATCATTTGCATTTGCATTGCATATCATCTCCCAACAATAAACTCACATGTCTTATTCTTCGATCGTCAACTGTACTCGACCAGTCACCAGAGAAAGATGGACCAACTTGAGCATGAAAACAGACAGCTTAGAGAAGAAGTCACTACCTTGAGAAACTATATGGGAATGTTCTCGACTACGATGAAAACTCTAGTAGACAATCTTGTGCAAGAGAATAATGAACTCCATAAAGAGGTTCATAGTTTGAAGATTGGTAAAGGACGTCTGATTTCTTTGATCAAAGAACTGGTCATTTCTCAGCGTCAGCCAAGTCCTACTTCTACTCATCAACAACCTGGTCAAGGAAGAGTTGAGCTAAATGTGGTTCCGATGTCTCAATAGCAACATCAGAATCAGCGTCAGAATCAGCAGAGATCTCCAAACAGTCCCGGAGGAGCAACCCACCAGTTTGACCCAATCCCAATGATTTACAATTAATTGTGGTCTTATTTTGCCCGAAACTCGATAATGACACCTAGAAAGACCAGATCCATGAGGTCTCGCCCCCATTAGTTCAATTCAAATACCAGTTGTGAGTTTCATGGTGGAGTATTGGGGCATTCGATTGAAGAGTGCAAATTTTTCCAAGAAAAGGTTCAAGAGATGATCGACTACGAGGTGTTGACCTTCAGTGGAGGAAGCCCGTTTATGAATGGAGTGCCTTTATACTGATAAAAACTCAAGAGAATCCTTTCTAAATTAGTTTGTTGTTGGAGCATGGAACAAGTTCTGTTATGCATATGATCGTTTGATGCTCTGAAAATTATCTTCTTAGATGTTTAGCTCATTCGCTGAGTTTCATATGTATTTTTCTTTGTTTGTTAATGCATTTGTTTTTGGCATGTAAGAACTTATTTGTCTTGAATGATTAATTCAATGAATATGTTTGTCTTGAAGTAATCCATTTGTATTCACTCATAATGCTTTTTCTACTTTATAATGCCAACATTATCCCATCTCTTGCTTAGGCAGAAAATTGGAGGGAGGATGACGAAATTAAAACGCAAATTCTCTAGCTGAATGCTTTTGATTAAAACCCTACTGATGATGTACATGCATTGTTTCAAATTCCCAAACACCGGAGATATAAGGAGTTAATTCCTAGTTAGCCACTTTGAGCCTAGAAGTAGGAGTTTCTTTTGGATATTTCAAAACCCTTATGCTAAACCTGGGGCAGGGTAGTGTTCAGTTAATCTGGTTACACATTCAAATTACAAGGTGAAACATCCCATCAGGGAATCCATTACAACCAATGACTTGGCAGTCGCAATTTTCAGCCTTCTAATAAAAAAAGGGAGAAAAAGAAAAGAAAATCCCGCTAAGTCACACACTCAAAGGAAGGCATAGGGACCAAATAGAACAAGTTGATCAAAAGAAGTCCTCAAATACATAAGATTTAGTGACCACCATAACAAAATCAAAGGGTCACCAATATCCATAGGGGACAAATAAGATGATTGTCATTTCAAGCGAACCTTGGATCTTCATCTTCACTTCTACACAATCAAGAAGAATGTATGTGTCAATTTAGCTGGACGTAGGATTGAAGAACATCACGGAGAATGGGTGGGCACCAAATAAACTTTGAGCCTTTATTCTTTGTTTCTAAAACCATGAACCAAACCACTTTACAGCCCTTAAAAGTCCTAATTGAAGCAGGGTTTATTTCGAAATCATACTCAATCAGATAGTGTTTCCTGACTCCTATGAGCTATGCTCAAAATTAGTGTTGGCTTTGTAAAAGAAAATTAATGTCATATCCTAGCTAGTGATTTGGTCACAAGTTATTGCGATATCTTTTTTAAATGAAAAAAACAAACTTCGAGACAAACATGTGTGTTGCATTAGCAGTCTCAACATTAACATCTTTTGCTCGTTAACATTTTCTTGATATCATAGAAGCCTATGTATGAGTACCAGTGATGAGATTAATCTCTTGAGATTTGAAACTCTGATGAGTAATTGAACAACCATTTTAGAGAATGATCATTCCTAGAAGCATGTTTCCTAAAGACTTTTCTAAACAGGGGCAGGTTGCTTGAAGACTTTGCTAAAACAGGGGCATGTTGCTTGAAGACTTTGCTAAGACAGGGTCGAGTTGTTTCCCAATTTTTTATCTCCATAGTTTGATCATTCCTAAAAAACAAATATTGAAGACTCATTTGTGCTAAATACGGTGAATCTGGGGCAGTTACGTCGAGATTCGACAAATCTCTTCAAGAGTTTGAAGACACTGGGGAATTTTGAATGCCAATTCTTCTATAAAATCCTCTTGAGATGTTATCTTATCATAAACCATTTCGTTGGTGCAGGACCACGTGTTTCCCTAAACAAAGTGCTCTGGTGATCTACCTTGCAAGTATCTTCAGACGATGAATCTTTACCCCGGATTGCCGATGTGTTATGACTCGGTATTTCCTGGTGGACTTTATTTTAGTATTACCAGTAAGGGGTGTACGAGAAGGCGTGGTGTACCTGCAAGGTACTCTGACGCTCAAGTAAGTTTCAGTGTGAAAGCAAGCTAAGCGTTAAGAAAGTATGTGAGTGATTAGAATTGAATACTTGACCCTCCAAAGGTGGAGGATATTTATAAGGACAATTGGTCGTGGTATGCGGGCACTGTAATACCTAAATTTCTACGCTAGCAATTAATGAGGTTATTTGGCTTAATAAAGAGCTTTCTCATTATGAGCTAAAAATGAGATTTTTGACCTTACTCATTAAAAGGATGAGAGTCGAAGGAACCTACTTACAAATTTTGTACTTAGAGAAATTCTATGTTAAAATATTTTCTAAGTGTTGGGGTGATTCGACCATGCTGAGATTCGACGAAAATGGCAATTACATGAGTTTGAAATGATCAAGTTTGGAGGGAAGTTATGTAATTTTCAAGCACATAGACAAATGGCGCAAGATCAAGCTTCTTCAACACATTATTGGGACAAATGTCATCATCTTAGGATAATCTTAGGAGTAAACCGTCGAAAACGGTTAATTTGTAATGTATATAAATAACTTAGTCTAGTGTTAATAAGTGTGTGGAAATCATATGTACTAGTAACTCTGTATACTCAAAGTATTCGGGTATAGAGTAAAGAGTGTAGTGAGAATGTACCTGATTGAAACACCACCAAATTTATCTTCAATGTCAAATTTATCTTCAAGTTATTTATCTTTGAAGTTATTTACATTTTACAAGACTTTAATTTGAAGCATTTATCTTTCAAAGTCATTTACCTTTTTAAGCACTTTTACTGCATTTCCTTTACAATTCTTGCATTTACTTTTCCAACACTTTTAACATTTTTGCCTTGCATTTATCTTCCCTTTACATTTTCAGTCATTTAAGTTTCCTCGCCTTGCCTTTAATTTCCATTTACCTTCAAGCCTTGCCCTTTTCTTTTATTTACTTTTGAAATTTCTTGCTTTACTTTATCCCTTTTATTTTAAAACATCATCAGAATCCTGTTGAAGGATTCAAGACCTTTTTTCCCAAAAAAACATTACAAACCAATCAACCCTTTTTTAGCACATGTCCTAGGATCAATCTGGTTGAACCTGCGAGTAACTGAGGGTATTTTGGTATCTTCAGAGGACCAGTGGTTGTTTACCAATTTTGGGGGTAAACAAATTGGCACACCCAGTGGGACAGTGCTGAAAAACGTTTTTTTAGAAGTTTCATAACTTCTTTTTTTCTTTGTAACTTCCTTTTTATAACTGCTTCGTTTTGTAACTTCCTTCACGTGGGCATACTGGTCAAAAGCATGGTTAATTTTGTTGCATGCATTTCAGAAGTGGGAAAGTAGCCGGTACAGATCATTATATACCAAGAAGAAGAAACACAAGAAGGATGACATTTAGCCAGGGAAACGCAAGTGATTCAATTCCTGAAATAAGTGGGTTGAATCCTCAAGTGAGCAGTTCAAACGTTTGTGGAACGAATACAGAAGATGTGCCAAGGAGTTAGGTCATCCATGTCTCTAACCATTCGACGGGAGCTTCGACAACACCAAGTGTGATGTCAGAACCAACCCCTTCGACAGGGCCAGGAGAAATAGTTAATATATACTATACTCAGCCAGTGTTGAAGTATATTGGGCCAAATGCTTAAACTCCACCACCAAGTTCGTCTGCATTTAGACTCTACATGCCCACACTACTTTCTCAGGCTTTTCCTAGAATCTTTGGTGCACCAACCTCCACAATGGCAGGATTGAGAAATGTACCTCCGGTATATTCAGACAATATGGTTCCTTCACCTTTATAAGTATCTGGTTCTACAATAAACATGAGGAGGAATAACCAAACTGGTGGCTTAGGGCATTCGACTCAAAGTCGTGCTTTAACGAATGAGTCTGCGGCCTATTTGAGGCAACAAATGGATGAAAACAATATGTAGATGGTTCATACTCTATCCCAAACCATGGGAGAAATTTTTCAACCCTTGATTCAAAATACAACTTATACGAATCAACAAATGGTGTCTCAATGGCACACATAGCAGAATTCATGGGAGTTCCAACACCAGTTTGACAACCCAATTGCATGCCAAATGTAGGAGAAGTTATGCAACCACCAAACCAAGAGAATCCACCTGTGGTCGAACCAAGAGAAGTCAAACCCATCACGAATAAAAGGCAAATGCTGATAGAAGTGGAACTAAGGGTGATGATAGTGAATAGGCAGCAGAATGCAGACCATGTGGTTCATCAAGTTCGACAAAATAATTTGGCAGCAGAAAATAACTTGGCAGCCTTTGTCGAACGGATAATGAGCCTACTTAAGTATGAGATAAGCATCTCAACTTAATTACCATGATGATGTAGGATTATGATCATTAACCTACTTGTGATTATTAAGATGTTTTTTTTGGGTTTTTTGTTTAGTGTTAAGTAATGAGTTTAATCTCTAATCAGGGATTAGTGAACTCATTACACCATCCTAAGAGAAGGATGATAGATGAGAACACCTAAGCTGAGGAAGCTACCTCAACGTAATCCATGGTTAGGGACCAAATTCATTATATAACAAGCCTTTATTAAGTGGATTTTATTAAAGAGGTGAGATTAAGAAATGAGTTTTATGTTTGTAAGACTTATCTTGAGGGGGACTTGTTCATTAAACATTAGGGTTAGTCCCTCTTAACCAAAAGGAAGAGATGGAACCTTAATGTAAGGCCCAAGTTACAAGCTTATGTCTTGATCATTATTAAGTGTTTTATTAAGAGGTGTAAAAAAATTAAAGGTTTAACACTAAGGATTAAAGTTATACACACCATCCTAAGATAAGGATGCAGGCATAACCCTAATTCAAAGTCCTAAAGCTTTAAGTGTTTAGCCTCTGATTATGAGATGAGAAGAGAGACTCAAGGAGACTCAAAGGTAAAAAGCTAGGGGAGACTATATACAACCCTAAAAATTATCATGCTTGGATATCCTATGGTTTTTTAGGCTTAAGAAAGATCTTTAGGAGCCACCAAGGAAGAAGAAGCAGATGAAAAGAGAAGGAGGAAGAAAAATAGGTTACTTACTTCCTGAAGAAGATAAGTAACCCAAGAGAGAAGAAAAGGATCAAGAGAGCACAAGTGAAGCAAGTTCACTTCAAGGACAAGTAAATAATGCATGTGAAAAGATGAGAAGAGGTGGTATGTGAAGACAAATCCACATCCCAATCAACTTACCATAAGCCCCTGAAATGTTAGTATGAATGCATAAGGAAAGAAATGAAAGGAAATAAGACAAATGAAGATGCAAAGACCAAAACCAGAAGTGAATATGCAATGTAAAAATGTGCTATGAGATGATGCAAAGTCATACATAATGCTTGTGAATGTTCATACAAGGATGAGATGCAATGGAAGCAAGTTGGAAGCTTAGAAACACATGGATACACGTGGAATGCAATGAATGCAAAGCATACCAAATGAATGAAGAAATGATCAAGCAATGTTCAAGCATGTCTTAAGATGTCTAAGATGTCATACAAATGCTTGGAATGTCATGGTAAGTTCATATGATTGAGATATGCAAAGATGGATGCAAATGAACATGAGAAATTAGGGTTTTATGAATGTATGAGATGCATATGACCAAAACAGAAGCATACATCATGATAAAAATTTGAAAATTAACTCAAACAAACCTTAAACACATACAAGAACAAACCCCAAAGGAGAAGGTCAGAAGCTAAACCTAGTGAAAGTTATGAATTTCCTAAGTTAACTAGGGTTTTTGGGTGATTCTAAAGGAAAAATGAAAATCAAATTGAAAATGAAAGGAAAAAACATGAGATAAATAACCTAGATCCTAGATGTAATATGTGAAACAATGCAAAAAGAAACAAGTTCAAACTCATCATGGTTGATCAGAAATGATTTTTTCAAGTTAGGGTTAGAAAATGTGAAATTTATGAACCCTAATTCAAAGATAATTGTGGAAACATGATCAAACCTAAAAAGAAATTTGTAGGATGAGTTTGTAAATTGTTCTAAATGCCTAAGTATGCTTCATGAATTTTGTGATTTTTAGAAACCTAAATGTATTTTTAATTAATTAAAATCAATTAATTAATTAAATAAAACATTTAAATGATTTAAAAATACTTTTTTAATGCAAAAATTAAAATAAAAAATGTTTTTGGGTTAAGAAAAAAATTTAAAGTGAAAATGCAGAAAATTGTATTTTAAAAATGTTTTTTGCTATTTTTAATAAATATGTGAAAGAAATGAAATAAAATTAAATAAAAATTAAATAAAATGAGAAGTAATCAAGATCTAAGGCTGAGGTTTAAACCTGGGAAGACTGCGCGCGCTATCTTATGGGTCAGATTAATCCTGACTAATTAATCTTAATTAATTTAATTAATTGGATTAGGGTTTAAGTGAATGCATCCTGGCCATCCAAAACACGATAAACATGATCTAAAGGTCAGAATTCAAACTAACCTAATTAACCCTAAAATTAAACCTAATCACTCTCAGGTGACCGGAGGAAGCTCCGGTCATCTTCTCCGATCACCCTTTCACTCTATCTCTCTCAAAACGCCATGAAAACACCTCAAACTCTCCAGAATCAAACATTAAGTAACATAGAACAAGAATCCAACAACAAATTTCATTTATTTTGCATCAACAACAAGAATCGAAGCAAAACGGAAAACTGGCAAAAATTTCAGAAGCTAAATACATTCAACATACTTCATCATTTTCAATAATTCAAAGCTCAGCATGATCAGCAAGACAAACTCTATCATTTTGTAACAAAAGAAATGAGTTCTGGAAAAATGTTTCAAGAAGGTACCTGAGTTGGAGCTTTGTCAATGGAGCTGTTTGGGCCTTCTTCTTGATGCAAACACCCTCCTCTGATCACCTTTGAGCTTCTTTGAGGCTTTGCTAGAGTTTATGTGGCTTCTTTTTTAAGTTCATTTTTGAGAGGTGAAAAATCGTGTTTTTGTTTTGTGAGGTTTGAGGTCATTCTAATGGTTGGGATTTGTTCCTTAGGTGATGAATAGTTGAATGGTGAAGAAAGTTGTGAGTTTGAGTGGTTGTTTGATGAAATTCGAAGAGAGGAAGTGTTATAGAGATTTTTGGCAATCTGAGTGTATGAGAGGTTTCAGGCTTGTGTGGTGTATGAAATGAGTTCCTTAGGGTTTGCATAAGAGGTCTTGATTGGTCAGAAAGTTGGTGGTGGCATAGTGTGATTGGTATGAGTGATTTTGCAACAAAAAAAAGTCAATGAAGATGTACTTGAGGCATGGCACGGGTCAGAGGTTGTTTCAAGGGGTGTCTTGCCTAAGCTGAGTTCATGGATGGCCCTAGGATTGGATTTTAGGATCTGGATGGCTTGATGCAAGAGTTATCACATGTTTTGCATTTTCCCTCTTTGAAAATTTCTTGAAGTGCAAGGCATGAAATCTTGTGATTCTTGGCACAATTTTGATCAAGCCAGGTTGCATAATCATGTTATGATGCTTAGAGGTGGATTAGAGGTCATTAGAAGTCTTGAAACTTGATTTTGCAAAAATCCCTCTTTGGCACATACTTGAAAATTACAAGATTTTTCCCAACTTTGAAACATCATATCTTAGTTCTAGGATGAATCAAGAGGAGTTCTTGTACTTTTTGAAAATGGGAAGATCCAATCTACAACTTTCATGTTTAAGGATTTTTCATTTGAAGCATTTTTGGTCAAGAAAGAGGAGGTTGAAAATCTTTCCCAAAATGGAAAGTTTCCATTACAAGTCATGTCCAAAAATGGAAAGTTTGCAAATGGCTTGAAATTATTCAATCTTGTGAACTTATATCCACTTTTAAGATCAAATAAAGATCATAGAGCCTCAAATTGATGAAAATGACCCTTTGGTACCATTGGTGGTGGCCTCAGATGCCCTGATTCTAACTTTTCTTGCACAACAAGTTACCAGTTGATCAGATGACTTCCACAATGAATTTTTTCATCAAATTTGGTACACGTGCTCCTTATAACATATTAAGACCATTAGAACCAAGAATGACCAAAAAATTTGAGATTAAGAGCCTCAAACCCAACACCCTAATTTTAGGTCATCTGTGCAGGAAGTCTTCAGTCTGCCTCTATGCCTTTGCCATGTTTTGTGATATTTTGACTTTTATGAACCCTGGGGAGCATATGATGATCATATAACACTCATGTACCCTCTTGACAAGCTTCAAGGCCTTTGAGATGGCTCAGATCACTTCTTGGATTCATTTGATCACAAACCCTAGATGCAGTTATGTAGTGAAACAAATATGCAATGTGAGATGGTATGCTTATGCAATGCAATATGAAAGGATCACAAGCCATGGTGTGAGAAAAAGTGAGGGCAAATTTGGGGTGTTTACACTTTGCAAAGAAATTCATCAAGACGGTATCGCGGTCCGTAACAATAGCCTTCAGCAACTCAACCTGATCTTTCAAAAGTGACCGACACACCTCTAAAGCCCAAGTAAAATTATCCTCTTTTTCACATTCCAAAAAAGCAAAACCAATGGAATATTTCTTCTCGGTGGAGGTTACATCAACCATCTCAAATAACATAAGTTTATACTTGTTGGTCTTGTACGTAGAATCAAGAATAAGCATCGTCGAAAAAGTGTTGAAAAACTTTATCGATTTCAGATGAGTCCAAAAAATGTCTCTAACCATAACTCTGTCGACACAAGTTTAGTATCGGGACACATAATTGTTATCATCTAACAATTTTAACAGTTGTTGCATCTTTGATATCTCTTCCCTAATAGCCTTGTTATTGTGGTACCGAACATTACAAACTTGCCTAATATTTGAAATATTTTCGGGTTCCTTTCGTTTCAATGTGGCAAGGATATTTTTGGGTTGGACAAGATTCAAGGTCATGTCATTGATACATGTCTTATCTTCCGGTTTGAGCCGACATACACTAGGATGACCTTATAACTTTGAGCACAATTCATGGTTTTGCAAACCATAAATAACATTAAATCTCTACTTCTTGCTAGTCAACATGTAAACACAAATTTTAAAAGGACACTTGCATTTTCTACTATCAGTGTCGTCTCTTTTAAACTTTCATAGTGGAACTTAATATATCTCGCTTCTTTCGCACAACAAAGTTACAAAAGTGTTTCTTCTTTCCGAACCATTATCTGATCTACCAATAACCACGCCAAAACCAAGTGTAGTTGTGGTCCTACGAATCCATGCGATCATGCTATCACGATCATCAAACTCTTACTTGTGATTAAAGTTACCACCGGCATCTACCATTTTCACGACAATCTCATATGTATTCGAAACCATAGAAACTAACTCTTTTGAGATGTTATCAGGGTGCACCATATTTATTTGTAAAGAATAAGAAAAATTAACAAAAATTACTAAACAGCTGCAGAAAAATAAAACAGAGGTAACAACCAATGTTTCGTAGATGTACATCCGGAATTGTTCTTCATGAACACGTTCTGGAGATGTACATCCGGAAGCAACGTAATTTTTTTTTACAAAAGTTTGATGATTAATGTGAGCAATGTAGTTGACAAAGTTGAATCTTCATCTGAAATTCAGTCTTCTCTTGTTCCCTTTGAATTGTTGCACCAAAAAGTTGGAGTTTTGGAGTGAAAAATGGTGTTGATGATATATGATTTTTAGGTTGTTGAAGGAGACCCTTGGAAGAAGAAAAGGCAGCAATAGAGCAATGGGGGAGTGATCATGTAGTTTAAAAATATAGCAGAATCTTTCGGATATACACCTCCGAAATAATCTGACGCAAAACGTTCCAGATGTACATATACATAAAATTTCTTGAATTGATTTGTTTTCAAGTTTTTATCAACAATTATATTTTCGTATATTCATCTCCGGAAACAGCCAAAATTTGAAGAAGAAAAAAAAGTGTGTCCAAATATGTACATCAGAAAGCAGGGGAGCATATAAGAAAATTCATTATGGTGGCTAAGAATATCATAGGATGAACTAAGATAATAACTTGTTCATCTCTTGCATTCGTATATTGTTTGTGATTTCGGTTTCCAAATCCACAATTTTGACTCAGCAAAGTTACATAAAATAAAAAGACCATAAATAAAGTGCAAATTTGACCACAAAACAACCAAGGATACCAGACTGAAAACAGTGAGCTCCAAACTAAAAGGGAAGTTAAGCCAAAAAAAAGGACTCAAATAGAGGGTGACTGATTCTAAATTTAAGAAAATGTGAATAATAGTGCTTGCAATTAATGATGGCCAATTTTTTTTATTGAAAATAGAAATAGAACAGAAACAAATATGAAGAAAAATACATCTATAGAACATAATTTATATGTTTATGTATTCAACATTAGGATCAAATGTACAATATTTTTGTTGTCATCCCTAAATTTACTACCTACTTCCTGGAAAACACCCATTTGATGATCCCTTCTAATACTCCATGGAGCCCATTAGAAAACCTTCTTCGTCATGCAGCACAAAATTGACGAGTCCTGGTCATGACCACTGAAAGTATGTTCCAGCCAGATGTACTTCAAAAAGAATTAGTCACAAATTCCAATATAGGAAAATCTATTTGAGCAGGTTTGAATAATGCCACTAAATTTGGTTATCAATGTGAGTTTAGAACAAACAAATCTCTTACAATGCTACTGATCAAAGTAGGCAGCACCCCATTAAGAATCATTGCTCTGAAGTCTTTGATGCAATCACAAGAATATCTGCAAGTGCTAATAATAATTAAGTCTGTGGGCCTTGCTTAAACATCAAGCGAAAAAAATTAAGGATAACAAGGAGGGTATTTATATGCATTCTATCCTAAGTCTTCCAAAGTGTGATGCCAATGGTCATCATTCAAGCATTGGCAAAACTTGCAGAAATATTTCCTATAAATTGAGAGATAACTATACTTGTAAAGTTTGGGATTCATAATCTCACTATACTTCTCAATATGGGGATCAACATAGGCATCAATAAAAAAAAAGACTGCAGAGTAGGATTTACTAAGGTCTTCGTTCCCCGTTCAAGTTGGTAGTAGAAACAATAGGAAAAAAATTTCAGACCATATGCCACCAAAGCATTATATCCGTACCTGAGCAAAGTTCAAGATGCTATACCACCATCGACGAAAGCACAATTTGCAATCACCTCCCATTAATTACTCTGTAATTTAGGGCAAGGTCCTCTGTTTTCTTCCATATATAAGCTCGCACTGTGGCTAAGCTCATTTCTGGAGGCAATATCTGAATAATTTTACAAAAAAAATATCTATCAAGATCTGTTCATCTCATCACATCAAGTGAATATATCCTAGAAGATGATTAAACTTTCTGCCAAGTGGTATTCCTGTTGAATAAGGGAACTTTTATTACCTGATCAATTTCAAAGTATCATGGTGTAAGGTATATGAACTGGTTTTCACGATAATTAGACCAAAATATTTTCAAAGCTGTTAACAAAGACTTCTTTGAGTTATTATGCCTTGTGTATAAATGAAACTGATTAAAATTGTAGTTTTAAATCATCAGAGTAAGTTGGGCGGAATTGTCTTTAAGTTTTAACAACTAGCAGGAAACAACACAATGGGTAACCAAAAATGTTGATAAGGAAAGTGAACAGATTCTAAAAAGCATAGCATAATTTGAAGAGTAGGCCAACTAAAAACAAATAAAGCGTGAAATTGCTCGATTTTAGCATCTAAAAAACTAAATATATGACTACCTTGATAAGAATATATATAACTTGCCTGATTGTTGCACAATATTTCAATAGAAGGTCTAAGTTTTTGCCAAGGTTTCAACCCAGCTGTTTGGTTCTGTAAATTCGATCCAGCAATTCCAGGGGGGAAACTACCTTGAGCATTGACACTATCCAAAGGTTTGTCAAGCACCAACTTTTCTATAACATAATTAATAACCTAGACAAAAAAAGAGATGGTCATTCATAAATGCAAAATTGAGCTGGGAAATTTTTTCTTATAAAATTTACCATGAACAAAGCAATGAATCCTTGTGGAAACCAAACTGTCTTATTTCTTTTTCTGTCTGTCACTTTTTTTTTTATTTCTTTCAAAACTATATGTATATCATTTCCATCTATTTGCAATCACTCTTTTTATGCTTATTTAATATACTGTTTCATTTTCTTTCAGTGACCAACATGCAATCCACCTTGCAAGTTGAGACTTGCCAAGTGCAAGCATATGCAATTGAAAAATCTGCCTACTTTCCAATATCCCACTATTTTGTATTCCACACTACATCTGGGATGGACAAATTAAACAAAGTTGTTGAGAACCCACCAACTTAGAGATATTGAATGACAAAGTAGTTCTAGTAAGGTTTGGAGTCATCACCTTACAAGCTGGTTTTGTGAGGTTGAGTTAGGCTCAACCTATAGATTTTAAGATGGTATCAAAACCTAACCTAAATATGTTATGCATGTCCAATGAGCTTATGTTCCAACCATCAATGTTATTTTGGAAGTTTGCTTCTGGAAAAGACACTGTTTATATGCTGTCCGGAAGAATGCTTCCGGACAAAAGCATTGTTTTTCCCATCTGAAAGTAAACATCCGAACAGATGTGCGTTATTTTAGAAATTTGGAGTTGGGAAAGGAGTTCTCTTTGTTCACGCTTTTGATGCTATCCCTAGTTACGCTTTTGATGCTATCCCTAGTTGTGTATATATGGCCACGATAGCCATGACGAGGCTTGGACAATCCTCATCTTATAAACCGATTTTGTAAAGTTTAGCTAAGCTCAACCCAAAAGTCAACTTGAATGAAGATGAAATGTAATGTCTTAAATTTGATGTTAAAAGCAATTGATAGATTCATGGATAAGGGTACAGCACATTGTTTTCTTGCTACAGAAGATTATCTTTTCATATTGAAATGAAGAAAACTTCAAAGGAAAACTGAAAAAGCACACAACTATAACTTCCCATGTGTCAATATGAAATATTAAAACTTACCTTATGAATTTTTAATATACGTGGAGCACTTAGCTTCCCTTGAGTAAGGATCTGGATATTAGAGCTTTCACAGGGATATAAATAGAAACTGCATCTGCAATGGTTATGATAAAAATATGTATATTAAAGAGAACAGTAAATAAATGGCCCAAGAATAATAATCATATGGGTTTCTAGAATTATAAAATTACAATTGTGGTCAGAAACTCAAACCATAAGTATTCTTCCACTTTTTCTAAGTGCAGAAAAGTAATGCATCATTTTAGGAGAGCGAAAAATGCTTAAAGATGCTGTGAGAACTGCATAAAACCAAGCGACAACTTGACTAGTAGGAAGCACAAAAGTACAACTTTAATTTAAATTACAAGTTGATTTCCATCATAATTGCTACAATAAAGTACTTCCATATATTTTAGGAGGTGTATAGAGTACAACCATTATATATAACATCCAGAGTCAATCAAGGCTAACACAGAAGACAAGGAAAATATGACCTTTAAAACATCAGAACATGCCAAGATACTGGCTTGAACCAAAATAATAATGAGAATAATAGATTAAGGAAATAGTTAGATCATGCTATGACAATAAACGCAAAATACCACGACCCACAAGCAATCTTTCACTCTTGCTACTACAAGCATGGGTTATATGCAACAATTTAGAGAGAACAAAAATAAACAGGAAGACAAAAATTACTTGGTATTTTCTCTAGGAGGTAATTGATTATTCAGTACACAGTCCAGACACCACCAGGGGAATTCTTTGTCATCTTCAGTTCCATCTAAATCTGTAATCTTTTTTCTCCATGGACCTCCATGTGTTCCCTCAGTAATAATGGAAGGAGGGGAAACAATTGAGAATTCAAAAGGAGGATAAACGACAGCCTCATTCTCAGAACTTCCGTCAACCTCAACTCTTGAATGTGAAAGACTTCTAGTACCAATTTCGTTTTCAGATGATAATTCCCCATTAGCAGAAACAGGAGTTCCCATCCTTTGCTTTCGTTTTCTCATCCAATGAGCCAAGAGCCCTTTCAGTGTTTCTCGAGCCAAGTTAATCTGTAGGGTAAAAGAAAGAGTCATTAGCTGCTTCCATATTTCATATGTGTGTTTGTGCGTGTGTGTGTCTTTATGTGTGCATGCTTCATGAATTTATAAATAAGCATTAATTTTGGTGTGTAAGAATTATTAGAATGCTGCCTCTTACGTATAATAAATTCTATCATATTAGTGATAATAGTAACATGGTGAGCATCATTCGGATTGAACAAGAACAAATAAAAATGGGAAGCTCATTATGCTTCACTGATGGTAAAAGATCCCCAAAATTAAATAAACTGGAAATCATTAGTTTATTATAGTCATCTGTAACTTGCAAAACAAAAGGAGAATGAACACTGTCAATTTTGTAAAGTGGGTATTATTTGTTACAGCCAATATAATAACTAGTGTTGTCAATGGCGGAAAGCTAAAAATTTGCCATATAAAAAACCCATTGCGGCCTAAGGCACAGCCAGGGTAGGCATCCGTTGACAAATTGCCTATGTCAGTTGTCCAAAAATCTGTCATGCCATGGCTGGCAGATAACAACATACCAAAGACTTGAAATTAGGGAAAATATCAATAGATAAAAAATTCAAGAAAAAGGTATACAAATTGCTCATGAAAATATGCTCACTTACCTTATCATCTTCGGGCTTGTCTACAATGTTAAGCTCTTGTGAATACAGCTCTGCAGAAAAGCACTGGGGAGTGTCCAAATGTACAGACAAACATCCAAGTCTGGTATCCACTGTGAACCACCCAGGAATACTAACCTGAAATAGTAGGGAAAGTATAAACCAACCAGAACCACAATAATATATTTATAACAAGTGTCATTTCAAAAAGTAAAAGAATTGTTGATGACAAATACATGCAATCATACCATCTCAAACAGCTCTTCCTTTTTCTCGTCGAATGGTACCTATATAGTTCACATGTAAAGCATGAGCTTTTTTGAACTACAAATGAGCCCTGCCAGCTACAGTTGAACTTTGAAAATATTAATTGGTACAACTAAGGTTTTTCCCTATCAGATAATACTTCCGTTCAGATTAGTAAATGAAAGTAAAACCAAATTCTCACCTTTCCATAATCTTCAATTGCAACACCTTTCGTGATTTCCCACAACTTCACTGAACCAGAAGTATCCTATAAAGGATCCATTTATCAGCTCAGAAGATAACTATACAAAAGAATATGTGAAAATATTAACATACTTTGCATAATAACACAAAACACAAAGCACTGTGATTACCTTTGTCAGCACATGCCTCTTATTATTTAAAACTTCATGTTGTACTATTGCAGGGATGCCGGGAATAGTCAATGTAGGCTGTTTGTATTCAGGAACCTATTTACATTTGAATGTCAATAAAAAAGAAAAATTATTAGTGGCCCTGCGCCGAAACAGATAATATGTTGCAAAGAAAAAGATTCAGGGAGATTATGGCGTAAATATTGTATAAATAATAAGCTGGCAGTCCCTATAATAAATGGTTTAAACTAGGGAGGTTTGTTTGAATTATCATCATGTTTAGATATCTTCCAGAATTAGATTCTTAGGATTAGATTTTGAATTTGATTATTAGGGTTTCATTTAATTTTCTTTTTCCTATGTAATCCTAATGTATCTGTGTATTATCAAATAAGAATAATATATTCTGTCCTAATGTATATGTTCTATGAACCGGATCAAAAGATCATTTATCCTAGGATAGAAACTTCTTTGGAAGGAAGATCCCACCATATCCCCAAAAAAGGAAGCACTAAACGAGAGACAAGTAAACAAATATATTTCACCTTTATATGTGCATATGCAACCAGCATTATGTATTCTCAAAGCAATACAACATTTGGAAGATAAAATAATAAAACTAATATTCTTGAGAAAGAAATATAAATACAACATACAAGGGTAGATCCTTCTAGAGACACCCTCGCTCTTGAAAATGACAAATTTCCAGCTAAAAAAGAATTGCCTTTTTGGAAAATCTTTTGAGGGTTGGACACTTCAGCAGGCCATCTGTGAACTGACGAGTTTGTTGATGCAACCCATATGCTATCATCATGCAAAACCATTTGAAGAATTGGTTGTTCCCCAGTGCTAAGCAAAATGCTCTCTCTAGTATGCAAATCTGTCAAGTATAACTGGACAAATCAAATAATAGGTCAGAAGATGACCTTCACAAGTTGAACAGAACGAGACGCCGCAAAAATTCAAGTCACAATAATTAAAAAATTCATTTTATTTTTGTAAAAAAAGAATTGCACTCACAGAAGAGTCTCTACCACCACTATAAACATGACTAAACGTTGAATTGCTAGCAAGAGCCCAAACAGAATCTGTATGAACGGCATAAGAATGCACACACCGTTGCTGACCGAGATCCCAAAGCCTACAAAGAAACATGTGAAATTTGTAAGGCATATAACAAACAATATAAATTACTATTACACATCATCTTATTGTCAAAAAAAAAAGTACACCACCTTAACATAGAGTCTGAAGATCCTGATAAACAAAACCTACAATGATAAATGTTAGAATCATCTCAGCTGCTGTAGGAAGAAAAGTATTACTTAATTCGCCTTAACATAACTTATGCAATGAAAATAAGTAAATGCAACAGAGTAAAGAAAACCAGACAGTATTCTGTTCAGTATATACTATTGCCAATCAAATAGCAACCCATTGAAACATTGTCAATTAAAATATAAAGTGTTAGTGATCATCCTTTTCATCCTCTAAGTCTAAAGATACAAGCGCATCATCTATTCAGTAATTCAGTCCTTGCAAATTCAGTATACTAACTATTTCATTTTGCTCCGGGAAAAAAAACTCAGTATACTATTACCCATTAAACAGCTACCTGTTGTAACATTACCTAAGAATTATTAGGTCTTAGTAATCGTCCTTTTCATCCTCTATGTCCATAGATAAAACCATCATTAATTCAGTGATTCAGTCCTCACGAGATTTTTGTCATCAAATATCCCTCAATAATGAGTTAATGACATTATTTTGGTCCTTTGGTTACCACATAAATTTAACTTAGAAGGCTACTCATAGGTAAGGAAATGGCAAGCAGATAATGGACTAGCATTCAAATAGAAGGTAACAAAAGGACCAAAATGGTTACAGTTTCAATTATTATTAGAGTGAGATATGAGAGAGAAAGCTAAAAGAGAGAATAGAGAAACTTTTTTTTTTATAGAGTGGTATCCTTCCTTCCGTACCGACTAATCCACCCGAGAGCTTTCGCCCCATGTAGCCTCCGAGAATTGGTCCTAGGCTCCTTCGAACTCAGGACCTCAAGGGGAGCAAACCCTTGAGACCCGACCACTCTCCCACTAGGTCAACCCTCTCGGGTTAGAGAAACTGATTCCAAGGGGTGTGCCATGAACTGACATACTTTGTTAACAGCATAGCAGATTTCTGGGCGTGTGATTGTTGCATACTACAGGGCCCCTACAATGGACCTGTAGTGAGAGGCATCAGACAAGGCAGCAGACCCTGTTTTGATGAGTTTGGTGGTGGATGCCATAGGAGTAGCAACTGGATTGGAATTCTCCATATCAGTTTTGATTAGCATTATGCTCTATTTATACAAGAGGAGTTGAATCATTCAAGCTCTACATTTAAGGAACATTTAAGGAAGACTATTCTTATTCAATTAAATTAAGCCTTAATTATTCTATAGTGCTGATTTTTCATATCCTAAGATATAACTCTAATACTACCCCACAAGCTCAAGGTGGCTGCAAAGGCTGACTTGAGGCAGACAGTTTGAGTTTGATGCTGAGCTCCATAAATCTTGAACTTGAGAGAGGCTTGGAGAGGATGTCAGCCTTCTGGTCAACACCAGGAATGTGGCAGACAGTGAGAGACTTATTAAAGACCTTTTCTCTTACATAAGAGATCAATTTCCATATGCTTTTTTCTTGCATGAAGAAAAGGGTTATGAGCCATAGCAACTGTGCTCTGGTTGTCACAATAGATGGCTGGAGTTGTCAAGGGAATTTTTAGTTCAGCTAGCAAAGTTTGAACCCATAAAACTTCAGCTGTGGTGTAAGCCAAGTTGCGATACTCTGCCTCAGCACTAGAACGAGCAACAACAGTTTGCTTTTTGGACCACCAAGAGATCAAATTAGGACCTAAGTACACAGCTAACCCAGAGGTGGATCTTCTATCATCTGGGTCAGCAGCCCAGCATCACAGTAGGCCTGCAGCGAAAACGGGACAGTGGAGGCAGGAGTGAACAGTAAACCAGAGGTGATAGTGCCTTTTAGGTAGTGTAGAATACGCTTGACAGCTAGCCAATGGGACTTCAAGGGTGTGTCATGAACTGACATACTTTGTTAACAGCATAGCAGATTTCTTGGCATGTGATTGTTGCATACTATAGGGCCCCTACAATGGACCTGTAGTGAGAGGCATCAGACAAGGCAGCAGACCCTGTTTTGATGAGTTTGGTGGTGGATGCCATAGGAGTAGCAACTAGATTGGAATTATCCATATCAGTTTTGATTAGCAAGTCCCTTAGGTACTTAGATTGAGTGAGAAGATTACCAAGTCACCAAGTTGTTTGAGAGCAAACACATGATTTAGTTGTTGAGTAACTTGCTTGATGAGAGGAGGAGAGTTTCCTGTGATGATTATATCATCAACATAAACCAGCATATAAATGATAGCATTGTGATGCTTGTGGATGGAGAGTGAAGTATCACACTTGTTGTTCAGAAAGCCAAAGGATAAAAGAGTGGTTTTGAGTCTTTCAAACTATTGCCTTGGGGCTTGTTTGAGGCCATACAAGGCCTTGTGCAAGTGACAAACCAAAGATGAATTAGAGGCAGTAAATCCAGGGGGTTGCATCATATAGACCTCCTCTTCAAGAATGTCATTCAAAAAGGCATTGTTTATATCCAACTGCTGCAGAGGTCAATTGTAAGTGAGAGCAAGAGTCAAAATAATTCTAATTGTGACCGGTTTAACAACAGGGGAGAAAGTTTCATTAAAGTCAAATCCATGGACTTGATGGAACCCCTTAGCAACAAGCCTAGCTTTGTACTTATTTACTGTCCCATCAGCATGTTCCTTTACACGAAAAATCCACTTGCAGCCTATTGCTTTCCTGTTAGCAGGCAGTGGTACCAAAGACCAAGTGTTGTTCCTTATCAAGGCACCATACTCCTCTTGCATAGCAGCAGATCACTTAGGATCTTGGAGAGCAGTTTTAACACTCTTAGGCTCAGAATTGACAAGAAAAATGGAAGGATTTAGACGAGGTAAGTGTACACCAGATTTAGTTCTAGTAGTCATAGGATGAGTATTGGTAGGGAGAGGTTGAAGGTTACGATCCCTAGGAGCAGAAATAGAGGAGGAGGATGACGAAGTGGTAGTAGTAGTAGGTTGATTGTTGGCATTTGAAGAGGGTGAAGGAGTAGGATTAGTGTTGGTTGTTTGTGTTACAGGGGTAGCTGACACAGAGGCAGCAGGTGTGTGGATGGAATTGGATTGAGAAGAAGAGTGTGAGGTAGTGGAAGCAGTAGGAACGGGAAAAACATTAGGGAGAACTTGTGTGTTAAGGGTTACTTTAGATGAGGAGGAGGATGGAATGGTTGATGAGGGGAGAGAAACATTAGAGAAAAAAAGATAATTGTAAGGAAATTTGGACTCATCGAAAAGAACATCTTTAGAGATGAATATTCTACCACTTGGGGAGAGACATTTATAACCTTTGTGAGCTGTAGAATACCCTAGAAAAAGGCACTCAAGGGATCTAAAGCCAAATTTCTGAGAGTTATATGGGCGAAGGAGAGGAAAACAAGCACACCCAAAGACTTTGAGGAATTTATAGTCAGGATTTTGATTGAAAAGGACAACATATGGTATATGTTGATTGAGAGACATGGTGGGTAACCTATTTATTAGGTAGACAGCAGTTAAAAAGGCATGATCCCAAAATTTGAGAGGTAAAGAGGCATGACTCAAGAGGGTTAAACCAAGGTCAACAATGTGTCTATGCTTCCTCTCCACTACACCATTTTGGTGATGAGTGTGAGGGCAAAATAAACGATGAATAATGCCAAGATCAGAAATAACTTTGTAAATGGGCGAAATTCACCACCTCAATCAGTTTGGACAGATTTAATAGGAAATCCAAATTGTAATTCAGCCATGACTTTGAATTGTTTAAAGATAGTTAAGGCTTCAGAGTTATTTTTGAGCAAATAGATCCAAGTAAATCTAGTGTATGCATCAACAAAGGTGATATAGTAGGTAAAGTTTTGGGAGGATTTGACTGGGACAGGACCCCATAGGTCACTGAAAATTTATTCAAGAGGAGAGTGATATTGAGTTTGTGACTGTGGGGAGTGCATCCTATGTGCCTTTCCCATACAACAGACAGAACAAAAGACAGATTCGGCTTTATTAGAATAAGGAATATTACATTGAGCTAAAACAAGTCTCATAATATTAGAATTTGGATGACCAAGGCATAAATGTCAAGTATGTTGAGAATTATATGAGTTATTAGTTTATACATTTTGATTAGAAACTGAAATCCTATCACTAGTGCTGGAATCAGATCTTTTGAAACAGGAGCGTTAGAGTCTAAGGTGAGACATGAGACTTGACTTGTTGAAGGAAACTTAAGAAGCTGAAGATGAGAAAATTGGTACATGCCATCACTTCCTACACGACCTTGTTGCAGAATTTCATTGGTAGCCTGAGATTTGACATAGCACATATCAGCATGAAACTCAAAGAAAACTCTATTATCAAGACAGAATGTGTTGACACTTATCAGGTTCTTTGTAATAGAAGGAACAAGCAGTAAATTATGAAGAGCTAATGGAGTGTTAGGTTTAGAATGAGAAGGAAAATAAGAAGAGCCTGAAGAGTGAATGTGCAAACCATGACCATTACCAATGAAGATCTGATCAGGACCTTCAAAAGGTGTGGTCTGCTGTATGTTTTGAGAGGCATTGGTAACATGATAAGAAGCTCCTGAGTCTAGGAACCAGGCACTGCTTGGAACTGAAGTTGTGTTAGCAATCATAGCATTAGGAGTGATCTATGATTGAGGAACAGGGAGAGGAGCAAGTCTTGGTTGATAGCTTGGGCGTGACCAAGTGTTAACCGTGGGCTGAGCAAACAGAGGTCCACCAATAAGTTGATACGAATTGTAGAAATTTTGTAGGTTCATTGTCTGAAAATCAGCAGGTATGTTAGGTTGAAACTGTTGATTGAACCTGTGATAGCAGTTAGCAGCAAGGTGAGTATATTTGAAGCAAACTTGACATTGAATGTTGCTGAACCTACCTCTCCCACGGCCGCGTCCACCACCACGGCCAGATGCACGACCTCTTCTTGAATAGGTTGGATTAAAGGTTGAATTCACAGCTTGTTCAGTGTTCTTGTTATTGGAGTTATCAGTTTCAGGTTGAGGATTGGTTTGAGTGAGATTCACTGAGGCAGCCACCTCCATTTGAGTGTTTCTTATACTTGTTGAATCTCATCTCATGAGCAAGAAGAAGAGCTTCAACTTCTTCAAGTTCTACTGAATCAAACTTGCTTTCAATGACTGAAATAACAGAGGCAAAGTCTTGAGGAAGACCTTCAAGAATCACATCAATGTGTTGTTGATCTTGCTTTCAATGACTGAAATAACAGAGGCAAAGTCTTGAGGAAGACCTTCAAGAATCACATCAATGTGTTGTTGATCTGGAACTGGATCTCCTACTGAAGCAAGCGCATCAACAAGAACTTTGATGTGAACCAGATAATCACCAACAGATTTGTCTTCAAGTGTTGTAGATCTGAGTTCTGCTCGTAGTTGTCTTGCTTTCGCACGTGTAAGCTTTTGAAAATGCGCAAGAATACGTTCCCATAAGCCACTGATCTTGCGTAATCCAGGTGCGATACGCAGGGTTCTCACGAGCAGCTGCACGATCTTCATCAGTTAGATATTGATTCGGTATGTCACGAAGGTAAAGGTGGTTTTGAAGATTATTCGCGTTAACGAAAGGATCTACTTGTTGGCGCCAAAGTAGGAAATTCTTCTCATCAAATTTTTCTATGATTTTGAGTTGGAACGACATAGATGTTGTAGTTACCGGAGTCGCTGCCATGGATAGAACCGAAGCTCTGATACCATATTAGAGTGAGATATGAGAGAGAAGAGAGAGAAAGCTAAAAGAGAGAATAGAGAAACTGATTCTATTTTGTTGAATAGGAATGGAGCATTATGCTCTATTTATACAAGAGGAGTTGAACATTCAAGAGTTGAATCATTCAAGTTCTACATTTAAGGAAGACTTATTCTATTAAATTAAGGCTAGCCTTAATTATTCTATAGTGCTGATTTTTCATATCCTTAAGATATAACTCTAATAATTATTGAGACTAAATTGATGAAAAACATTGAGTACTAAAATGATGGTGCTTATATTGTGTACCTTTGGCAGATGAAAATAAGGGTTTATACTGCATGCTATATATGTTTTATTTCTTTCTATTTTGTGGCAATAAATAGATATGCCAAAGTAAAATGACAAAAGAAGAAACAGATAGAGAGAAGTTCATAAATATGTCCCTAACTCTAATGTTTGTAAACAGTAACTTGTCCAAAGTAGAAGAAATTTGGTATTTGTGGGGAGGGGCCAACCTGCCGGTAGAATCCAGAAGCAAAGCTCTGATGTTATCTGTATGCCCTTTTAGCTTCATAGTCTTAGATCCAGATCTTGGATCCCAAACACGTACAACCTAGAGAAATGAAAAAATTAAAAGCAAAAAAATAAATCATACTAGTGGTGCGACAACAACCTATAACCCAGCTTGCACAAATCAATATAAACCAAATTCCCTTTAAAATTCAAAGTTAATAACAGAAGCCACAAACAGTTAAAACATAGACATGGACATAAATGTCACAAAGTACCTTTTCTGTACCACCGGAAACAAGAAGTGTTCCACCTTCATTCATAGCCAATGCATAAACAGATTCTTTATGGCCTTTGGCAGCAACTGGAACGTATACTTCAGTTTGACTTTGCATGGATATACTGTTGCTAGAGCCGATGGTACGTAATCTTGTCATTGGCAATAAGTTGCCAGAACCATTGACATAATTTGATGTATCGACATCCATAGCATCATTGCATTTTGCAGCTGAAGCGAGTGCAGCTTCAATATCCCATATAAAAACCTCCCCACCAAGGCCGCCCGAGGCAACAATATTGCTCTATTAATTCACGACACTATTGAAGGATCAGAAAATGGATTTGATAAGATTCAAACTTTAAATCGAATCAAACAATCTATCAGATTCAATGATGAACACAGAAAATATGAAAATGAAACTTTTCTTGACGCACTTTAAGAAGCATGAAAAGTCCATAACATTACATTTTTTTCAGCTGCTGCAAGGCAAGTAACATAATCTGAGTGTTGGCAGAGCGTCCTAGTACATGTTCCTGTGGATAAGGCATTCCATGTCTGGCACAAATATACAGCAGCCAAAATAGGAGTAACAAGCATATCAGTGCTGCTATCACAGTCAAAGAACATGGATATATTACAACAAATTACCGTTAACACTCAACAAACCTTAAGGGTCGTATCTGAAGAACAAGAAACAAGCGTACTATCACCCACAAGAACTGCATCATTTACCTGTTATGGAAACACTTTTAACATATAATAGTACCTTGAGCTAATTCATTGCAATTTGCATGTACCAAAATTGTGATATTTTAGTTGGTATAAAAAGCTCGGTGTTACAATGCACAATTAATGCTGATGCAAGCTCAAGGGTCTTGGAATTAAATTAAAAATATGTATAAGTTGAACAATGACTAGGATCGTAAAATTAGACCAAAAAGAAGGAAATTATTCAAGTGAAACAAACTTCCAATGCCCAAAATGGAACTTGATGCAACAACAGTCAAGTAGAAGAATTCAGTGACTAATGAAGTTGCCGCTTTAAGTATTAAAATAAATCCCGGTCATGGTTTAAATTTTGACTTCTTATAACCCCCAAAAAAAAAGACAGCAGGTCATGGTATAAATTTTGACTTCTTATAACCCCCAAAAAAAAGACAGCAGATAAATAAAAAAGCTCTACAAATAAATTGTGGAGAAAGAGGAAAACAAGATAGCATTACCGAATCCATGTGTTGTTGGAAATAGTTAAATTCATTGTATGTTTCTCATTAAAAAACATTTAAGTATTTAGGTTCATATATGTTTAGATTCATGCATTTGAAGAGTTGAATTTGTATTTATTTCTCCTTATAAATATAACATGTAATTAATTATGTTGTGTGCATAAATATCACGGTTGCAGAGAGCGCTTTACTCACTCAAGCACATTTAGAAAATATATATATATATATATATATATATATATATATATATATATATATATATATATATATATATATATATATATATATATATATTTTCACATGGCATTAGATCTCCTGATCTAGGGGACTTAACATCCACAGATAACTTTTGAGAAAATTTGACTGAGCATTTTCTGCTGTCAGTAACCTCAAATCTTGACTGGGCACTACATACTATCAAGTTCTTCAAGTTAACCACTATCCATACACTTTATAGAAGCCGGTGTCCCTACAGTACCAGCTGTGCATTTAGGGAGTTGAATTTCTATTGATTTCTCCTTATAACTATAACATGTAATTAATTATGTAGTATGTATAAATATCATTGAGAGCGCTTTATTCACTCAAACACATTCAGAAAGAAAATGTCGGTACAGCTCTGCACATTTATCAACAGCCGTTTGTACAGTACCAGCCGTTGTACCTACATTTTCTGAATTGATTTCTTCATCAAATCTGTTTTTGGTACGTCTCTCTGGTTCCTCCATGACCAATAGTATGGAAAAATCATCACGTAGTTGTAGTGTGGTGTATTTTGGTAAGCTTCTACTCTCATTTAGATTTTATGTCTCAAAAACACCTTCTAACCTATTTTGGATATTAGATTCAAGAGCCACAAACCACATGACATCCTCTTTGAAATGGTTTTTCACATATTCCCCCTGTCCTAACAATAAAAAGAATTGCTACCGCATATAGTACTCTCTTGTAATTGTAGTTGGCATTGGAGATATCCAAATAAATCATATTATAACCTTAAAAA
The DNA here is from genome assembly GCA_963966055.1 of Lathyrus aphaca. Taxonomy (NCBI): domain Eukaryota; kingdom Viridiplantae; phylum Streptophyta; class Magnoliopsida; order Fabales; family Fabaceae; genus Lathyrus; species Lathyrus aphaca. Next base: position 139,373,937 of record OZ014520.1, read on the forward strand.
GGGTTCTCCATGGTTCAAAACTATCCATGAACCTTGTCTCCATACAAAACTTACAAACAATTTATCGTGTAGTGTGACTTTTCATAATGATTGTTGTATATTTCAGGATAAGGAATTGGAAAAAATGATTGACCGTGCTAGAGAAACGAATGGCCTTTACTATCTTAAAGAACCAGGTTGGTGAACAAAAGTCCACTTGTCCCACTCATTTATGTTAGAGTTAGTACTCTCTAAAAAGAAAAAGATAAAAAAAAAATCTTTCTTTTTAACCGTCCATTGGGCCGTCCTTCATTTGAAGTCATTAAAGTTTTGTTTTTGTCTTTATTTAATAAGGTAGATATTTGAAATCTTCATTGTTATGTGTGTGAGTTTGCTAAACCTAAATTTTGATAAAACATAAATTTTTCATATTGACAATATTACCCTTATTATTTTTTATTAAAATCCTAAATTTTCCTTATTAGAATATTATACGTTAACTTTTCTTCTTCGCATTAATCTTATCTTCATTTTCTTAAGTTTATTTTTGTTGCTAGTCATCTTGTTGCTTGCTTTTTTTTTTACGATAACTCAATTATTTTTATTATAATAATTCAACTCTCTTGCTTTTTTCATGTGCTTTATTTTTTCCCTTTCAATTATTATTTTATCTGTATAACTTAATTAATTTATAAGTTGTTGTGCTGTATTAGATATATAATTTTAGTATGAGTTGTAAATTATCTAAAATCTAATTCTATAAATATTTTATATTATTAGATGAACCACCAAGATCAAGAAATAGTTCATTTGATCAATAATAATATAATTATTCTCAGATATATTTTTAATATTTTATTTGCACTTTAATATATTTTAGAATATTTACAAAATTGAAGATATTGTGTTCGATTGTTTATGTTTAGTTATGAATTGACAAATTGTTTTTATTTTATTTAGGGTTAAATATGTTTGTGGTCCTTCTAAATATTTCAATTTTCAGTTTTAGTCTCTCAAAATATTTTCTTCAAAGAATGATCCTTCTATAATTTTTCATCCACACTTTTGATCCCTCTTGCAAATTAGCGACGGTTTTACAACTTATCAATAGAATTAACGACAGTTTTAGTGACGATTTATTACTTAGCGATTGAATTAGTGACGGTTTTAATATTAGAGACCAAAAGTGTGGATGGAAAATTTTAAGAGGACCATTCTTAGAAGGAAATATTTTGAGGGACTAAAAACGAAATTGAGATATTTAGGAGGACCAAAAATATATTTAACCCTTTTATTTAACTTTTATTTAACAAGTGTTACAAGATTTTAAAGGTAAAAAGGTAATTTAAATCTTAAAATCTCTCTCATCACCTCATGAACCAAACATATATTTAATTAAAATTTGTCTCTCACTTTCCTTCCTCCTTTTTTGAACCAAACATATATTTAATTAAAGGCAAAATACCATTTTTTGCCCCTTAACTATATTTTGGGGTCACTTGAGTCCCTTAATTTTTTTTCGTGTCGCTTTGATCCTTTAACTTTGTAATAGATGCATGAGTCCCTTCCGTCTGTTTTCCTCAAACGTCTGTTTATTTAATCTACGTGGCAGCTGAGTTGACAACGTCCTTATTACTTAACTTCATTTGCATCGTTTTCATTTGTGTATCTTCGTTTTCGCTTTCATCTTCTTTTGCATTTTTGTTTTCATCTCTGTTCACATCATCCGATTCGTTTTCATCTCCGTTCACTTCATTTGCATCGTTTTCATCTTCCTTAGCATCGTGCTCTTCATATGGGTTTTCTTCGAAGCATGAGGTCCGGCCAATGTTCTTCGTTTCTGAAGCAGAATAATTCTGAAAGTTGTGAATCCAGTGTATACACAAACTTGCAATGGCTACCAAAATGTCATTGTGGGGACAAAGTTGTGATTCGTAGGACAAAAACTGATAAAAATTTTGGAAAAAAATTGTAGGGTTGTCCAAATTTTAAGGTAAGCCTTAATTTCTGTTTGATTTATGTCCAAATGTGATAAGCCTGTTTTGATACATAAATGTAATTTTCAAGGATCCGTGCAAAGAGGGTGTGATTTTTTCAATTGGTTCCATGAGGATTTGGGAGATGAGAAAGGGCAACTTGTGCAAAGAGGGTGTGATTTTTTCAATTGGTTCCATGAGGATTTGGGAGATGAGAAAGGGCAACTTATGATGAAAAGGTTGGAAAGCATAACAAAGGAAATTAATGATGCAAAAAGGGAGTTTTAAAAAGTCATGGTAACAAATGAAGAATTTGGGAAAGTTGTGATCGAGATTTCGTCTTCAGTCCTTCACTTCGCTTGATTTCGCCAGATGCTTAGGGTTCATCTTCGATCGCCTCAATCGCCTTCGTGTATCTTCAGCTGCTTAGGGTTTCTTCGTTATGAACAACAATGCGACGTTTCCTTGATACTATATTGGGTCACATTCACATCAACACAACGTTTCTGAAGCTATCTTGAGTCACATATCCACCTCATCTAGTAACATGCCACTTGGCATTTGTTTTTTACTTTGACTAACGTCCACTAACAGAAGGACAATAGTGACAATGTTTCAAAAGTTAAAGGGCCAAAGTGACACGAAAAAAAAAATTAAGGGACCCAAGTGAACCTGAGGGTATAGTTAAGGGATCAAAAAGGATATTTTTCCTTAATTAAAATACCTATCCTCACCTTCTCTCCTTTCTCCTCCTCTTTATTAAAATTCCTCCCATCCCCTCTCATCCATTGAACCAAACAGACCCGTAGTGTTGAAGCTTAATTTTGAACCTTGGCACAATGCCTTTATGAATTATTTTGCCTCAAAATTATTTTAGAAAATTTGAAAATCAAATGGGAAAGACCTATGAAACTCTACTGTGATAATAAGTCAATTTCATTCAACATGATCGAACTAAACATATTGAAATTGATAGATATTTCAGTAATGAGAAGTTTGATAGTGGGCTGGTATGTACAACGCCTTAGTGTTGAAGCTTAATTTCAAGCCATGGCACAATGCCTTTGTGAATTAATTTGACTCAATTATTTTAGAAGATTTGAAAATCAAATGGGAAGGACCTATGAAACTCTACTATAAATAAAAAAAAATACAATGCAAGATGTCGGAAATACATTGGCTTAAATCAAAGCACTAGGGCAAAAGGTTTAACCATCAAGCAAAAGCCACAACTCAAGACTCAACCACTTGGTGAAAGCAACAATGCTTAACCACTGACAAAAGCTAACATCAACAAAACCAACAAGCAAAAGGCTTAAACTATACCTCAAAGTTTAGTCACTTTGCAAAATAACAAGTTAACTTAATCAAGGCACCAAGTTTAACCATCGAGAGTAGTCAACCACTAAAGACAAAAGCAAAATATCAACACTTAACCATCTAGTAGCACAACTTAATCACCACAGACAAAGCAATAGCCATCAAGTTAAGACAAAAGCAATATCAATTGGGTGGAAAAGTAATGAAATAAAAACACTACCCAAATATAGACCCAAATCTTTCACTATTTTCTTCAATATTGTTAACATTTACACAACCAGAACAGAGAAGTTATTGAAGCTGCAGTGTGCAAGTCTATCCAGTACCACTTCGTCAACGTCATTTTCCACAAATATGCAACTCTACAACTCTTCTATAGCAACATATTGGCTGCAACAAAACTATATTCAAAGAATCAAACCCAAAATTGTCTTCAATCTTCATATAACACCTTTACTTATGAACAAACCAAGAATTATTCTGATAACAAGCACCAATGTATTCTTGAATTATTCCAGAACAAACTCTAATCCAAAGCTAAAACCAACACTATGTATTCCATTTTATGAACTCCGTATAATTTTTAAACTCCAAGAATAAACCAATTGCAACAAATACAAACAGAAACACTTCACCCACTGTCTGAATTTAACAAATATAAATTCCAATGGTAGGATGATATGATCTCCAACTTTCATTAGTAAGTTAGAGACGGTTCACTTATTGTTGAACGTACATTCCATATACTCCATCTTACTTTTGCTTACGCGAAAACCATGCGTTTCTAAAGCTTGTCTCCAACCTCTCATTTAAATCCTCCTTCGACTCTCTAAGTAGGATTATATCATCGGCAAAAAACATGCATCTTTGTGCTAACTCTTTGATGTATCCTGCTACGGAGGAATAGGGCAGATCCCACTTTCAGATCACGGCCGCGAATGGTAGGAAGGCGGGTCGCAAGAGCAGACTGCTCCAGCCGCTATCACGTTTCCAGATTTTTTTTACTGTACGAAAATACAACACAGCCACTGGTTGCTTTTAAAGGCGCAGCCGAAGAGGCACATAAGAAAATGGAAAAAGATGAAGTCGTAGATCTCACTGCTCAGTTTTAAGTTGGAGCTGACGAAAAGGCACAAGAGGTAGAGACAAAAATGGAAGAAGATGAAGTCGTGGCATGGGGATGCAAATAAGAATGAAGGGTTGAAAAGTCAAATAATTTGGAAATAGTATTAAATTCAATGCATTGGGAGGTGTTATCACAGAGAAAAGGTAAACTGGAAAATCTAATGTCCCACAACGGTATACCAGATACGAGAGTACTCTCTCCGTCTCAAAATAATAGTCTTTTAAGATTGTTGCACATAGATTAAGAAAAGTAATGATTGAATGATTAAATGTAACAATTTTACAAAACTGCCCTTAATTACTATTGGTTGTCATAAAGGTATAGTATGATGTAATACATTGAAAATAATGTAATTAAGGGTAAAATTGATATAAAGTAATTAATATTGCATTGAAAACGTAGAAAGACTATTATTTTGAGACAATTTTTTTTACCTTAAAAGACTATTATTTTGAGACAGAGGGAGTAGTATTTAACTTCTAACGTCACGTAATGGCAATAAATTAAACCTTTTAATTTTAAATTTGTTATGAAATAATGATTATTTAATTCATTTAATGTTATAATTTAAAGATTATTTTATTTATCTATGATCATTTTTATGCACATGTATATAATTTTTTAATTCATATAATTAGTCTATAAAATTATCCCCCTATCCCACTTTTGAGGTCGGCCGCTCCGCAATCCGGGATTAATAACTCTGACGAGTACATCCAAAATTAAATGAAAAAAGGTAGGGGATTAGGATTAAACATTGATGCAAACCTATTGTTATGTGGAAATTGTCTGTCTCACCACCCTATGTCCACACACTAGTCGATAATCGTTCAAACATATCTTGAATAGCACGAATATACAACCCGACCTGGACCCAGGCCCGTTTTTAATAAATTAGGGTTTTTTTTCTGTTTTTAAAAAATTAGGATTTTTCTTTAAAAGAAAACCCAAAAAAAAAGATGAGCAGCATCTCTGAAATCAAAATGAGTTCGCCGAGTTTGCCACATACTATCCCACCTAATCACAACACGCCGGCATGCGATAGGGATGTTGGATCTAACGAGTTCACGTGTTGACTTGTGATCCTGCATACACTGTTTGAGAGTTCCACTAACTGTAAAGATGGCATAGATAGTAATTACAAGCTTTGATTTACCTCATCTTACAAGTCGATTTATGGGGTTGAGTTATGGGCGAAACCCAAATTCTAAGAGCTCCTAAATTATATATATATATATATATATATATATATATATATATATATATATATATATATATATATCAACTAATCTTCAAACAACTACAGACTATTTACACTATCTATAGACTATCTTTGAAAAGACTAGAAATAGGAAAATAATAATCATCTTAATCCCACTTCACACATAGGGCTGCGATAATATATTCTAGGCTCCCAAGAACAATATATAATTTCACATAGCATAGTGAATAGCTTTTCCGTGCTGTTTCACATGTACCTTCTAACTTGATCATCAAATCTGGTGTTTAAGCAATAAAACTAATACATGATTAACATGAAGTTCACTTACATATCTATCTTAAGAAATTGTTGGAGACTATAGGGGGGAAGTAGTGTAACTAAAGCATCATCACTAACCCTAGAAAGTAAAAAAATTGTGTTCGTGAGGTACTTCTCAATAAACCATGGGTCACCGGACAATTGTAGTGTGTGTGAAAATTTTGATTAGAGAGAGAAGAATTACCCAATCCAAGTGAGATTCAAAGGTCGCAGAGCATGCCGCTGCATCCACAGATAGTGCCCACCTTCTTAGTTTGCCATCACGGCTTCCGGTGAAAAGAAAATCAGACTCATCAGATGATTCGGACTTAAGTACAGCCAAGCAATTTATGCCTGCACAATGCTGCAGAAAGGGGAAAAAACATTTGAGTAATATAGGTAGATCAACATAGAAAATCTTCAAATTTTCAAGAGTTTTCAATTAAAACCAGCAAAGCTGATGCAGAAGTAGCATCTATTATATGTACTTTTGGAAGCAAAATGCCAAGTAGCAAGTCAGAAGGTAACAGGTACCAAAACGTATAGAAAAACTATTGATGAAGATTTGATTGTTTATAAGGTTAAGTAGTGATAAATATTAACAATAAGGATGAAAGAAAATATGCAGCCAAATAGTTTAATGTTGGCCAAAAATAATATGAATACAGATTTATTAACTAAAAGAACATCACAATCTGCCAATCAAGTCAGTAATATAAAAGAAGCATTTTTATATATTATATATAAAGTGATCATTAATTTTTGAATTTTTTATGTAAAGTATGATAGTTTGTGTTTGTTCAAAATTATAAAAGATAACTTATCTAACACTTTCTCTCATCTATAACACTCATAATAATAATCAGTATATTTCTCAGAAGAAGCTACTCAATAGTTTTTCATTATACTCAAATTACAGTTTTTTTCAGATTCAGATTATTTTGAAAAGCTTAAAAAAATTTGAAAATCAAAGTGAACTTTCTTTTTTAAAAAGATTACTTATTTAACATTTCTCTCGTCTACCACACTCATAATAATAATCATTATATTTCTCAGAAGAAGTTACACCACAGTTTTTCATTATACTCAAATTACAGTTTTTTTCAGATTCAGATTATTTTTAAAACCCTAAAAATTGTTGAAAATCAAAGTGAACTTTCTTTTTTAAAAAGTAGTTTTTTCATTAAACAATCTGAAACAACCAGGTTCACAGTCTCATCTAGTTCACAAGTTTGAGGCAAATGTCAAAGAAAAGGTCTATGGGGGTAAAGAAGCAGGATATGACAAACATGAAACTAGACCATTTTTTGGAATAAATATAATAACGAAATAATGTGTTACCTTTGTGTCATCAGAATCATTCAACACATATGTCAATCTCTTCTCCTTGCGTGGACGAGTTGAATTATTTGGGTTCCCTACACTACCCACGTGGTGCATTGCCGAAACTGGTGGAAAAAAATGATAAATAACATATATCTCGGAGTAATTAAGATAATGAAAAAGGTGGCATACTATAATAAATTATTTGCTTCAGCTTCAACCACACAAGTCACCCCATATAAAATAAAATATACAATTCATGTTTGAAAATGGTCGGCAGGATACATTACAGATGTGGTAATCTTAACGGAACAACTTGCTGCAGTGTACAAGCGTTGCAAGAGAACATTTATAGATTCAACACCTTGGAAAGTCAAGCATAGACATTTGACTTTTATGCTCAACAATCAACCATATAACTTCTGAAAATCCATACCCTGAATTTTCAAAACATGTCTCGGATAAACTTATCAAACTAAACCCACTAACAAGATATCAAATACCAGAAGAAACACAAAATCTCCTTGCCAATCTAGGAGCTTCTAGAACAACTATAATAGCTTCTGTACAAAAGAACTCGAAAGTCGCCAGGCCGTGTCACCTTCCAAAACACTGTCAACTATACCATGCATTAGACCTAACCCATCAGCTCTGAACTTAAGTAAATCCAGTACATCTAATTCTTTGCAAATATAGCAACAATCCATAGTACATTCAATGTCCAGTAACAGAAATTTGTATTGAGATTTGAGGCAAATTGCAAATATCATGATTTTGCGCAGACTACGCAATGCAAAATAAGTAAATAACAAAAAAAAAACACTAAAACGCACGCCCATCAAAAAACATAATTGAGCTCAGTAAAATCAATAACTTCACTGAAAGGCAAGAAAAGTGACCAATGCAATGCAACCTCAAATAAAACCACTGACATTACGTAAACAACAAACAATGCGAAAAAGCCAGACCATAGTTTGCGAATTGAGAGCTTAAATTACATCATCAAAGCTTTTTCCTAATCCATGTCCTGATCTATTCCCCAAAATAATTTCCATCAGCCTGTAACTACTAACTATTCAATTTGTGGACAAATATTTTCTGCCACTACATGTCATTAACTAACATTAAGAGGCTTAATATCTCAATTAACACTAAATTCAGCATTTACATGCCTCCTTTCAATTGCATTCAACCAAATCTCCAACTCATTCACCACTCAAAACGTACATTAATATAGAATTAGCAGAAAACTAAATGTGGATTAAAACCTAAACACAATTACATAATCAATCACCAAAGAGAAACCTGGAATTAGAAGAGAGAAAAAAAAAACCGAAGCAATCGAATTTCCCAAATCATTCAGAATGTATAGTAACAATTAAACTCACAATAATAACAACAATAAATCGTGTACCGTTACGAAAATCGATAACCTAATCATAACAAGCGTTATCGTGAAATTTTAACATTTTAATTTAATGCTAACAAATAATGGAAAAGAAACTTGGAATTGTAAAATGAAGTGCGAACCTCGATCAGTGATGAATGTGGCTCTGTTTTTCAGTTTTGTGGAAGATTTAATCAACTTTGTAGAGAGAGAAAGGTTTGCGAGCGAAGGGAAAACGAAGAAGAGAGTGAAAATGGATGCAAATGTAATATAATAGGCTTTTGATTATAGTTATGGCTGGTTTTTGACTCGGTTTGGTTGTGATTTTGAATCGAGGGTAAGATTGTCTTTTCCTGGAGAGAAGCTGTAGTATGTAGAAAATTGGAATCCACACCTGTGCTAGCTGCTTTGTTTCCTTATTTTACTGCTTAAGTGGTTGATTATCAATTTACCACATGTCCTTCCTTAGTTTACTCCAAGCACTATTTCATATCATTTCATTTCATGCACCACAACATTTCCACTTTTGTTTTAGGAGAGGCATTCTCTATCAAGAAAAATAAAAATAAATCCTTAATTTAAGATCATTCTTTCATCAAAATTTTAACTAAGTTTATTATATTTGGAGTTAGCTATACTTAATAGGATAGATTTAACTAACTAAAGCTAGTTAGAATTTTGGGTCTATAATTTAGTTAATAAATAGAGGAAGATAGAGAAATCTAGTTGAAAATTCTAGACCAATTATAAATCATATGTACTTTTATTATCTTTTTATTCCTAAAAGTATTTGTTTCATCCGAGTCTTCATCATAATCATGTGCATTAGTCTCTCTTTTGAATGATTAAACACTTATAATGTAATCTCTAAGAAGTTGGATTAAGAAAATTATCCTCTAGGGTATCAATAAGTGGAGTATGTGATAAAAAAAACTCAAAGTGCATAATTTTATCTTTAATCTTTCTTTTCCTTTTCCAGTCAAATTTCTCAGATTATGGGAATTACATGCGTATTTTCTCTACATTTGAAGTCTCGTTACAACGTGATTAGATTATACTTGTGTGCTTTAATCCACAGTCTCTCGATATATGATCACTCACGTCATTTGGATGCAAGAGTTTGTGGTTGTCTCGGGGGAAATTCATGCTTACTTCTAAATACATGCAATTGAAAGTTGTGTCAAATTCAATATGAATTGTGTCACATGCGTCTTAAAAGTTGTAAGAATTATATTTTATAATTCATTGTTTGTGTTCAAAACCTAATTGGATCAATCAACGTCATTGGTGAACCAAATTATACACTAAAACACCTGGATGTAATCCTCGAAGGTCTTCCATAAGATTCTCAAACCACAATAAGTATCATCAATGGTAAGTTTGGATATGGTTCAATTAAGTAAGTTGATATGCTTTGCCTTTGTCATGATTTATGCATTGATCGTTTTGTAAACAAATGATTTATTTTGTTGCTTTAAATCTCAATGTATCATTTATTGCGGCCAATATTACAACTGCTTAAACATCTTCTTGAGTAAACAATTTATTTTATTTCTTTTGTCTTGTTTTTCCTTCTCTCTTTTTTATTTTGTCAAAAGGGAAGAAGGTTTGTGAGATTATGAAATAATTTTTTTTGCATGGGAATGTTAAATGTAAGGAAAATCTAAGCTCTACGGATCTCAAATCTCAATATTTGTCAAACATCAAAACGAGGAGACTAAAACTCCTCATTTAGTAACACTGCCAATTTATTTGTTATGATGTTTGTCATATTATTATTTTATCGCATTTAAGTCTCTCATAATAAGTATTTCACTCATTTATAGTTAAAAATTCTTTTACATGCATAAATCAGACGTTTGACTTATATTCAATGCAAGATGATTAAAATCGAAAATTTTGTGACTTAAATCCAGAAAATCTAGCAAAAATGATTTGAATCGTGAGCAAGTTTGAAATTTTGGACTTTTGTGCTGGAATTGTAATTCGAATCAAACTCTCACTCAAAGTGAATCATGAGGTGTTTTGATTTAAATCAATGCCTAGTTAAATTCAAACCATGAACCAAATGTTTGTTTTTTAAAATAGTTGTGGTTTCTTGATTCAAAAATCATGATTGAGTGTGATTTGAATCGCATGACTCGAATCATGATTTGAACCACCAAGCAGAATTATGAGTTTTCTTCTCTTGATTCATATCATTCTCTTACTACATCTGAATCACTCATTTTCTCTTTGATTCAAATAAAATTGTCATTTTTACATTGTCTTTGTATTTTATCTCTAACACATATATAAAAAATTTCTCTCTGTAATTTTTAAAGGATAATTACACAATAATCTTTGATAAACTTTGAGTTTTCACCATTCACACAAAAATTTGTCTCAAAGAAACCTTGTAGAATTTTTTTATTAAGTTTTAATATTTTGTGTGAAAAAAAGTTGTTTGTGTTAGATATTCAAAATCTTCTTCTTCAACCTCAAACAAAAACACAATTGATGATTTTTGCTCAACTCTATAAGTTAACGTGAGTTTTTATTGTGAGGTGATTCATTATGTGTTCTAATATTTTTGTGAATATTTTTCAAATAGTATAATCAGGTTGTGGATTTCTAGAGATTTAGTTTCAGTGAAGAAAAAAATTCTCTAAGATATTTTGGAGTTTTTAGCATTTGTTAACAGATTAAGACCGAGACACGTGAATCTCGATAGAATCGATTGAACATTGATGTGCACGAGATCTTGGAGTACACTAAAGATTTGTGTGAAGGTGTATCTGCTTAAGATCGTGGATATTGGAGTTGTTGCAACCTTGTGAGATGTGTGAAATTGAAGGAGTATCAAAAAATAGGATTTTTTAGCCTTATATTTTTTTCTAAGTACTTTATATTTGATTTGTGATTATCATTTGTAGCAAAGGACACTTTATTAAAATTCACAGTAGTAGACAACAACAATTTTTGTTGGCTTGTCATTTGATACTGGATTATGTGCAAATGAGGACGATGTATCAAACTAGTATAAATCTCAATGTTCAATATCTCTTACTTTATATCTTTACTTTCTGTATATCAATGTTAAAGTTTATTTCATTAGTCACTTAACACCGAAAAAAACAATGTAATAATTTTTTTTTTTTGTATTTTTGTATTCAATATAAAAAAAAACTATATTCTTTTTGTATTATGATGCAATGCAATGTATGTGTAAACTAATACAATTTTATATTTGGAAACTCAACACCATGGACTCAAATTTTTATTTTTATTATGTTCACAAACTCAAATGAACTTAACTAAAAGTTTATATATGTTCTTTCAAATTCCTTTGGTGAATAATAATCTTAGGACAAAACTCATAATGCAAAGCCTAATGATGTATGAAACCAAAATGGCTCACATGAAAAACACATGTATAAGATAAAATATGAGATGATGAATGCATCAATGGCCAAACGTGGAATGAAAAGGTAAACCTTAAGCAAAATGCAAAGATGATGTAAATGTTATATGACCTATAGTGACTAATAAGTCAAAGTCATTCACATGGTTTAAACATGGTTGCCCATGGCCATAAGCTAAATGGCTTATTGTGAATGCAGATGACAATAACTAGTACTATGCAATGCAAGATGTAACCAGTACTATGAAGTAGGCCTCTTTGTTTTTTACTGAACCTTTATATATTGTGGTGTTCATATCTTTCCCTTAAACTCCTTTAAATTTCCGCAATTTATTTTTTGTTATTTACTTTTTCATTGCTAAGGTTTTGAAAATGTTTTTAAACTGATTTTATTTCTCAAAGTTTTGCAAAACCAGGTTTTTTAAAACCACATAATTCACCCCCTCTTGTGTGTGAAGTCACAAGTCCAACAAAAGCTAATAATCACATCCATGATGGTTAATAAGCAATGGCTATGCCACTTGGTTAATTTTAATTTAGTACTATGTACAAGAATTAACACCGATATATATGCACAATGATATTCCATAAATAAATTCATATATTTTCACTAAATCATCTATTTTCCTTGTGATTATGAAAGGTAACTATGAGTTTAAGGTACGAGCAAAAGAGATCAAATTCTCATAACACAAACTTAGAAGTGTTGTCACAAACACCACAAGTTTATGACTAATGAAATAAAAACCTCATGATGTTAATGCACACACATAAAGAAGTTATGCCACACAGTGGAAAATATCAACTCACCCCCCCCCCCCCCCCTCATGATAGTGAGCCACTTTTAAGGCAATGATGAGTTTTCCATACGCAACCTCAAACCAAATTTTCACCTCTGAGCAGAGAATAGGTATTGACCCTTATTTGGGCATGATCCCCAAGGACGTCCAATGAAACTTTGAGCATAACTTGGAGGGTAACCAATGTCTCAGAGTAATGAACTCGAGAATGGAAGTAATGCAATGTTAACATGTAACATTAGTAAGTAACAAATGGAAATGTACATTGCAGGACATGAATGATAAAGTTAGTTTCATTTAATTAACATATGTCGGGTAGAAGCATGTCAATCAAAAAAAAGAAAAAAAGGCAGCTAGTCCACCAAGGAAACTACCTTTTCGTCCTCAATAGTTTAGTCAGGATAAACTTGCTCTTAGGATATGGACCTAGTAGGATAAAAATATTTCACATGTTTCAAGTTATTTTTAAAAGAGTCTTGTCCAATAAAGTAATTTTTTATTGAATTGGCTAACTCATCAACATGACAAGATTCTCGAGGTGCATCTTATAGAGACCTTCCTTTACTTTTTTTCCAACATTCTTGATATTCCTTCAGAGACTTTTCAAGCTCTAATATATTATTCAAGTCAGGATTCGATGATTGTTTTGCTTCATCGAGAGCAACCTTCAGTTTGGACAAAGATGTCTAAAAATAAGGCAAAGTCTCACTCTTTTTTCGTCACTTCCTGAGCAAGCAATTTTACCTTCTCGGTTAGAGCGTCGGGATATCCAAAAGGATAAACAATGGCCTTTTAGCCATAAATGAGTCAAAAGTTCCCCAAATTTCTTCCAAACACTCATTATGCTCAATATTGAGGTCATTAACTTACTCTTTGAGTATATCCTTCTCTTGTCGAAGAGGATCGAGTAAAAAAACTTTTGTAGTCCGGTAGCTCTGAAAGCCACTACGATATACACCCAACAGAAAGAGGTGGGAATAGGATGGACCGATTTAGGCTTTTTCAATCCTAAGATCGACCTATTAAAAAATTCAAAGCCTAAGTCTTGTTTGTAGTCTTCCATAGACTTAGTTTTAGACCCGAGTCTGGCCTTTTTGAAGGTCTAGTTGGCCTATTAGCCCACTTAAAGGTCTATTTAATTTGAACATATGTAAATAATAAATTCAATTAATATTTAAATAGACTAAAAAATTAGTATACCAATGAAACTAAATGTTTCTTTGCAACAACTTATCTGATTTGGCTAACTCATCGACATGACAAGATTCTCGAGGCGCATCTTACAGAGACCTTCCTTTACCTTTTTCCAACATTCATGAGATTCCTTCAGAGACTTTTCAAGCTCTTATATATTATTACAGTCAGGATTCAATGATTGTTTTGCTTCATCGAGAGCAACCTTCAATTTGGACAAAGATGTCTAAAAAGAAGGCAAAGCCTCACTCTTTTTCTGTCACTTCCTGAGCAAGCAATTTTACCTTCTCGATTAGAGCGTCGGGATATCCAAAAGGATCAACAATGGCCTTTTAGCCATAAACGAGTCAATAATTCCCCAAATTTCTTCCAAACACTCATTATGCGCAATATCGAGGTCAATAACTTACTCTTTGAGTATATCCTTCTCTTGTCGAAGACGATCGAGCAAAAAGACTTTTGTAGTCCGGTAGCTCCTAAACCCACGACGATATACACCCGATAGAAAAAGGTGGGAATATGCTTGACCGATTAAGGCTTTTCCAAGCTTAAGCCTGACTTACTAAAAAATTCAAAGCCTAAGTCTTGTTGGTAGTCTTCTATAGGCTTATTTTTAGACCTGAGTATGACCTTTTCGAAGGTTTATTTGGCCTATTAGCCTACTTAAAGGTCTATTTCATTTGAACATATGAGACTAAATGTTTCTTTGCAACAACTTATCTGATTTTTACGTAGTAACATAAGTTTTGTGAGACTATTTGTTTGTGATAACTTATGAAAACAACTTATGATATTTTTCATAAGGTTTTTCAACTTATTTCCATAAATTGTTCAAGAAGCACTACGAAGATGGTCCAAAATACAAATAAGATATAATAAGTAAGCAAGTTTGGAAATAAGCACATATAGAAGAAATTGTAACGCCCCATTTTTATTTTTATTATTATTTGTGAAATAGTTGTGAATTGATGTAATTGATTATGTGTTTTGGTGTATATTTGTTGTAATTTATGTACCCATAGTAAGGGATAGTAGCCTTAAGAGTGATACTTTGAGGTAGTAGGGGTGTGTGACCAAAAGTGTAGAGATTGGTGGTGTGGTGAGCAAAACTAATTAGATTATGTTAGTTAAATATTAGGTGGAAGAATTATTATTATTATTATTGTTATTATTTCATTAGTCAGAATAAATGATAATAATAATAATGATATAATAATAATAATAATAATAATAATAATAATAATAATAATAATAATAATAACAATAATAATAATAGAAATAGTAGTATGAATGTATTGAGGTTTTGGTGGTAATTTAAGGTAAGTAAGTAAGGGTAAATGAGGAAAACACTATTGTGGGACTTTTGTAGTGAAAAGTGGAGGAAAGGGGAATCATTCTTATCGATCGTGAAAAGGGAGAATAAATCATAAGAGAAAAGGGGGCTAGAACAAGAGGAAGAGAAAGCTAGGGCTCAAGGGAGAAGAAGAGATTTTGGGCACGAACTCTAAAGTAAGGGTGGAGTTCCTTAATCACTTAATCGGATAAGAGTGTGAATCTCAATTATATGATACATGTAAAGGTATATGTATGTGTTTGTTTGGTTTGAATTTGGTGGAATAATACTTGTTGGTGTATTTTGATGGGTTTTGATTAAGTTTGGGTGTAGAATGAAATGATTAAATTATTTTTCAAAAATGGAAAATATGTTGGATTCCTTTTTAATAGTGATAATATCATAGTATATTGAATTTTGAGTTTGGTGATTTTTACGGAATCGAAATTGAAGGTCCGAAAGGCCTCCAATGATGAAAAGTGCAGCAGTATGCATACAGGTAAATAGCGAGCGTCATTAGGCTTATAATGAACGTTATGTAGCCAGGTCGTAGCCAGACAGCTTTGGGTCCAAATACAGTTTTGACCATAACTTTCAAACTGTAAGTTTGTTTCAGTCGCCGTTCAAATCGTTGGAAAGTTTGTTTTATGTACTTTCTACTAAAAATATTTTTAACACCAAAATTCCAACTATTTGATGTGTTAATTGTATCCCTTTGTATGTTGTGATTTGTTAAACTGTGGAATATGCGTTACGGGTGTGCAATGTGTGTTGTTGTTGTGAATTGTTGTGTTCGCATATTGGAACAAGTGTCTAATGTATGTTGGGAAACAGTGGGGTAATGTATTGATGATATGATAGCCTTTTGCATTGTTTCATAGTTGTATGTTGTTGCATGAGTTGTGGGATAATATGTGTGCCCATGTGGGGTGTTAGTGTTTATCCGGATTCTGCATTGTAGAATCAAATTGTTATTATTGTTGTTTAGTGTAATAGTTGATGCTTATGATGTTGCATGATGTCATTGATTAGGTATGGCATGTTGTGTTGTATAATAAATTATAAATGCAATAGTTGTTTCTTATGGTGTAGTTGTATGTTGTTGTTGAGGTGCATAGCATGTTGCATAAGTTATGGGATAATATGTGTGTCCATGTGGGGTGTGAGCATTTATCTGGATTCTTCGTAAGGGAATCATGTTGTTGGTGTTGAGGTGATTGAGTGCTCATGTGGGGTGTGAGTAATCACAGATATCGTGTTCTCGTATGGGGTGTGAGCGACCTATATAGAAATTCTGACGGGAATTGTGATCATGAAAAAGGGATCGTATTTGGTACCACATGCATTGAGTTAAGTTGGTGTCTCATTGCATAATAGTTGAACTGTGTTGCATTATGAAATGTATGATTATCTGTGTGTGGTCTGATTATTGATTATGGTCGATGGTTGTTATGAAGGGTGATTTATCTGATGGTTTTTATGCTTTCATATTTATATCATTTGTTTCTTTTGATTGATTGAGAATCTCACCCCTATTGTTTGAATGTTGCCTCTACATGGGTAACGTGCAAATAATCAGGATTAACATGGAGTTGCGGTTAGTGAAGTTGAAATCTTTCACTTAGTTTTGGCGTTTACTCTGATATGTAACACTGGGGAGTCGGGAAACGCTTTTTGTTTTATTTTAATTGTTGAAGGATCATTTGTTTTCATTTTTCTATAATACTAATTCTTTTGCTTTAAGAAGTTATGTTTTATGATTTAACTGGATAAGTTTCTTCTGCTTAATAAAAGTGAATGTTTGGATTATAATTTTGTTAATTCTCGTTAATTTTAATTATGTGTTACATGTCTCATGCATGGGCAGTGTTGTTGAGAAGTAAAATCCTTGTTGATGAAAATTTTATTTACTAATTACTCTAATAAATTAATTTAACAATGCGGGGGAATTAGGGTGTTTGAAACTCTGGTATGACAAATCCCAGATGTCCTAAAGAATGTCGAGACATCTGGTCTGACAGAAATAACAAGGCATAGCATATAGAATAATTATATTGAAAAGCATTAACAACACACAAGGATTGTTAGCCCAATTTAGTGCAAACTCACCTACTCTGGGGCTACCAAACTAGGATGGAAATCCACTATCAGTAATATCAATTCGAAGCTAAACAATCCCAGTTTACAACTTCTCACTTAATCCCTACCCAATGAAACTTCTACCTGTTGCACCCTAATTTTTGCCCTAAGTGTTCTTTGCATTTTCATCTGCATCTTGCATACAAACAAGATCGCACTGGTTGCACGGTTCTTCTTAAGTTAGGTTTATGCCTCGCAGGGGATCACTGTTGTCTTTAATTACTTTATTTGTTTGTGTTTACTAACCATTAATCAAAATCCAAAAATATTTTGTTTCCTTTTGCTAACCTTTTTTTTCAGGAAGAGGAACCATTGAAAATACCAAAAAATAGCAGTCCCGCAGCTCGAGCGAAATTTCACTGAAAAAAGTCGAAGACGATCCGTAAATAATTCAAAATTATCAGAACGAGGATTTCCCATGTTAATTGATTCATTCAAAGGATTTCCAAGGTTCATGTGTTTATTTCTTCGACGTACAAAAGAATCGGGCCACAACAACCAAGTAACCTCATTTGAATAAAATATTCAAATTTTGGCTTGGTTAACCGGTTAACCATTTGGTTAACCGATTAACTAGTGCGAAGTTTGAATTTTTTATTCAAATTCAGCACCCTTAGATTATTGATCCATTGGTTTCTGATTTCTCTACATCACTTTAATCATTTCCTACCATAAACCCTCACTAATCACCACTCTTTTCTATTTCCCACCAAAATTCCAATTACCAAACCTAAATTCAAATTACCAAAGCAAGCTCCATTCCACCAAATTTCCATACCTAAGGCCTTTAAATAGGACCATAATTTCATTCATTCCACAAGCTTTTGATAGCCACAAAACCTCTTGCAAAATACTTCCCCAACACCAAAATTCTCCAAAGCTCATCTTTCTTTCTTTTGAAGTTATCAAGAATTCACATTGAATTCTTGATTAACTTGAGCTAAACCTTCACCCTTTCATTCTTTTTCTCATCAATTTCAGTAGACCTAAGCTTGTATTGATCCAATTTGAAAAAGAGCTTTTGGTAATTCATCTTCCTCCATAAACCCATATTCACCATCAATATTCAAGATGCAGATCTTTGGTGCTCTTGTTTCTAGATCCTTTGGATCTTTATTTGTTGTTTGATTGCAGGGATTCCACAATATTTTGGTTTTAAAATTCGTGCAAATTCAGACCATGATCATCCAATGTTTGAGAAAAGGTTTCAAAATGGATCATGCTGAATTTTATGCATTTTTCAGCCTCTGGTACAACGTTAACCGGTTAACCATTTGGTTAACCGGTTAACCAGTTTAAAAACAGCGCAAATTATTCAAAATCTGCTGGCGTTAACCGGTTAACCAATTGGTTAACCGATTAACGCAAGTCAGAATGGTGTTGTTGGCTTGTTTTAAGCCCCTTTTTGGTCCCTTTTTCTTCTCCTTCTTCCTCCTTTTTATTTTTACCTTGGGAAGCACTTTTGGGAGTGATTTCTCCTTAATTTCAATGAACTTTGGGTGTAGATTAAAGTAGTTAATGTTCATTAAGTCAAAACTACCTTTAAGTGGATTATTCAATTCATTTAAGGTACTTTGCATTAGTGATACATTTTCATGCTTGAATCCACCAAGATGAGTGATTGAACTTAAGGATGGAAGAATACCATAAGTGCGACTTAATTTGGTATTCACCTTTAGTTTTGTGCGGTATCGCGTTCGGATAACGATTTACATATCGTTTATCTCGCATGCATTAGCACTAACATTATGCACCTTAATTGGTGGTGGCCGGCCTCATTTGTAGGGTAATTACTTCGTAAATTACTCGGTGATTGCTTAACATAGACCTAAATGTGTCCCGACTTCGAAATAAAAATCTAATTGAGTACTTGCACTTTCGTGGACCGAATCTCTTGTTGATCGCGTAATCCCAAAGTGGTTAATCATATTGCATTAAGAATCGAGACTTATGAATGTTTGATGCGTATGTGCTTTGGGTCTCCCAATCGCCTTTCAAATTTCATTGAATTCGGTTCGGTTTGCCTTGATTAATCACTATAGTGTAAGATGCTAAGCGGATTCGGTTGCTTTCAATTTTGGTTACTCTTTTGGTTGTGTTTGATTAAGTTCATCATACCATTATTATGTAAATATTATTATACTATTACTACTATTAATATTTTAGATTCTTGCATTTTTATTTCTTTTGTTACTAACATTTAATTTTTTGCACTTTTATTGCCTTTATTATATTTTGCTTTATTCATCCATATCATGTTTATTATTTGTTCTTATTATTTTGATGTTGATTTTCCTTTTGTCCATTTGGACACAAAAACATTAATAAAGGATTAAACCTCTAAAAAACTTGTGACTTTAATTTGAGGACTTTTGGTTACTATCCTTGGCATTGGAGTAGAGATTTTGGACTTAGATTTTAGGATCACTTCCTTTGCCTTGATCTTCATGGAGTTGGATTTAGCCTTTATTTGGCTATTTGCTAGCTTATAAGGATGAAACTCTTATGCTCATAATTGGAATGTTATCAAGTTTGGTTAGATCTTTCTTCCTTTATCTCATTTTTTTTAGGATAGTCCCTTCATCTCCTCCCATTCTTCAATTTTCAAAACCTTCTCCCTTTTTCAAAGGATTCTTTCTTTTTAAATCATCACCTCTTTAATAATCAAAAACCTTGACTTTTGCCAAGTGGCTTTTTACCTCTTTCTTTTCTCTTTAAAAATCAATGAATCTAATCATGTTGACTTTAATTCAAAAATAAAAAGAACCAAACCCATTCAATTTGTTTTGTGCCTTTGTGCACTTTTGTTTATTTTCTTTTAAAAAGTGCTGATTATGAGTCATTAATCTTTAGTCGGGTGTAAGTCTCTCAATCTCCATGGTTGTAGTTTGATGTAATTGAGTTTCTTGTCATCTGTGGGGGTTTAGTGGCATACTCGTTGATTTTATCCGAGTTGGCGCCCTCCCCATAATGATGTATGAGTCCATGCCTTCATTCTCATGGTAGATTTGTTTGGCTATCCACTTGAAGATGACAAATTCTCTTCACTTAATAAAATGAATAGTAATCCACCTTTTTCGCTATTTGTACCATAAACTACGGGGTTTTGATCTTGCATTGCACTTTGTGAGTACGTAGGCATAAGGTGGTAAACCTCTCCAAACACAAAAATATTTATAAAATAATTCTTTTCTCACCTCTCCACTCTCATTTTACAAACTATTTTCAAACCAAAAAGTAGTAAATTTTTTCAAAGGGCTCCCGTGGAGTACCACATACATTTTGGGTGCGTAAAACCTTCCCATTGTGTAACCTATCCCCTTACCTGTTTCTTTGTTGTGTTTCTTTAGCTTTTTGCTTTTAGATTCATTAGGATTTATTCGCTCTTTTTTTCCTTTTCCTTTTGGAATAAAATAAAAGCGCGGTGGCGACTCTGTTTACCTTGAGTTAGGTTAGCTAATAATTTATATTCATGATTTTACTGCTACACTACCTAAGAGTTTTTCACTCCTAGTATATGAGCATACCCACTCACTTCCCTTCAATCACACACTGTGACAATTACAATTAAAAAGATCAAACCAGGAGGCATACTTCCATGACAATACCTAGCCAAGATTCATGACCAGGAACACAAATTGGATTTTCTTCAAAGCTTCATCCAAGAACTACACTCAACTCATTACCTACGGGCTTCTGAGTGAGAAAACAACCTTATAACTCAAGGAACAACAATCCAACTCACAACCCGAGTGGATTACACACACCAACTCTCCTAGAGATCGGTTCACAAACAAAGCCTTAATGTTTACATCTTTTCTATTCACGGCTTGGTAATAAAACTAGGTTACAATGCTTCTATTTATAACCTATTTCCCAACTAGATTTGGGCCTTCAAAACACAACAAATTTGTTATTACAAATCTGCAAAAGATTCTGCTACAAAATAGGTCTTCAATCAAATCTTCCAAAATATCTCCTTAATAGAAAAGTATATATTTCTTTTTTAATTCTGATTGAATCTTCCAGATCTTTAAATCAGCACCCCTTTAAATCAGCGCCACATACGATTGCATAAAATCTCTAGAATATTATGTATCTTTTAAAATATAGCAGAACCAATCACTCCAGCTCAACACATGCACGATGTCATATGCGATGTCGTGGGACATTTTCTTCGACATGTTCTAGAACAGGAAACCACTCCTCCAAACATACTTAGTTTGCTCAAAAGCTTTACTGAGGTACAGACTAACCCAATCTCAATTAAGGTTACTTACAATAGAAGAAAATAACATTTTACCAAAATCTTCTTGATTATATCCTCACTGCCTGACACATTCTTCTGATGTATATCTACTCGCAATTGTTTGCACTAGTGGAGTCTTCAACATAGTAGACATGCATTCACCAAGCATACTACTATAATATGCATATTCTGATCCAAAAAGTCATAACTTCATCTTCTGACAACAGTGTTGATCCTCAATCTTCCATATCATAATCTCAGACCTCCTTCAAGGATAACATAAAGTGATGTTACAACATCATTTAGGACATCAATTTTTCTTCATAGAAACCAATCAAATGGTTATTGATATATCATTCAAAGAGCTCTTTAAACTTGATAGTCCTTTAATACAAGAAGATCTTAAAAGTATCACACCTTCAACAACTAATTTAGGCCGTCACACTCCAAAACACCATGAACATAAATAAACAGCCACATAGAGAAAAGTAAATTTTCTACACTTCTTGAATTATAATGTTCAGACTGCAGTCCTGCACTTTTACATCAGACATATACATAGTCTACCGTCAATGTATTTTTGTCATCATTTGAAAGCACAACATCTTTCATAGACAGATAAACACTCAGCTCTCGTCAGAGTATTCATTATCGGTTAGATGCACGTCCTTATCAAAAGCACACAAATACTCAACTTCTGTCAAGGTATTTATCATATGTGATAAGGTAACCTTCTCACACAAGGTATGATATTTGGTCTAACATTCTTTTCTTGCACACTTGTGGCACTTGTTGATCCCTCTTTTATTAATCCACACCACTAATCACTTCTGATTAGGTAAGTGGCTTGACCTGATATTCCACCATGAGCATAACTAACTTCCTTGGCTGAAGACTCAACACTTTTCATATGATGTTCCAACATCAGATCTGACAACAATCTCAAACAAATGGATTTGACACTTATATGGTTTTGGAGGAACATCTGTAGCAATCCATGTATAACTCTTTGCAGGGGATACAAGAGTTCACCAGTAGGTGATCATCCTTTCTAATCATACCTTAAATACATGGAGTAACTTGTATGATACACACCATCAACACATCTTCATTGTCTACTCTTCCAAGTGTTCCATCATGTGGGGACAACACATAATTGGACCTAAGCTTGATGAAGACTTCCCTTGATCATACACAAATAACAATGGTTATTTGCAACACACTCCTACTTTCTTCAACCTGATACCTTCTTCAACATAAAACATAGAGGCCTCGTCTTCCAGGTTAGGAGTAGGTTCCAAACATACGTGATCATCACACATTTATCTAGCATCCAAAGCATCAATCATGTTATCAGGATAACACACCAATTTCCATCTTCTGGAACACAAAACTGAGCTTGGTTCTGAAGTCATTACTACTTTTAGAAAATCAACACATACCTTGATCACCTTAAAGGTCTTCAATACTAATCCAAGCTCTAGCAAAACTAAACAATGGAAAAACTCAAAATAACTTTCCTAATTAGGTCATGACTTAGGAAAACTCTTTTAGAGACCAAAATAAATGGATTTATCCTTTCTTCAAAATATTTCTTGAAGAGTATATCAACCACACACTATAGTGCCTTTTAGTTGATTGAAACAGTCTTGCATGCACTACATCATTCGGAAAATACAAAGGATTACAACCAAAAGGTAACAAACCAACCACAACATTCTGAGCTGAATGTTCTCTAATTCTGTAAACACATGTTAGGACATTAGACTTGACATCATGAATTGAAACTCTGCAACAGCCTTTGCATGAAATACTGGAGAACCACAATCAAACACAACAGCAATAAAAAAGAACACAACAGAAATAACAGAGCAATTCCTTGGAGAGAAATAAACTCCCATGTAAGTTGTATGATCATCAATTCAGATACAAATATAACTCCCCATACCACAAGAACAATTATAACACTTCCCAAACATAATGCATCCATCCCAAGTTACACACAAACTTGGTATAACTTCAGAATATATCAGAGGCACGTGCAGAAGTATGGAAGTAGAAACCCAACCTCACAGAAAACAAAACATAAGCCTCCTTCAGATATAGAATTCGCTGAACTAAGATGTCAAGACATTTTGTCTGACGTCACAGCTACATAACAAACACACATAAATGTCAGGACATTCTGTCTGACATCACAGCTACACAACAATTCACCACTAAAGTTTCAGACCTGATAACACTAGAGACATGCCCGACATACACGCTGTCATGAATAGTTCATCCTCCACTTCCAGGGACCATTCAAACACAAATAAGAACTTATCATGTTCAAACAACTTTTCAGTATAACATCTTTCTACCTTTACCAAGAACCAGAAAGTATCCCCCTTGGATCCCATCCAAAAACAAACTATGATGCTTGCTCTGATACCAATTAAAATTCTGGTATGACAGATCTCAGATGTCCTACAGGATGTCGAGACATGTTGTCTGACAGAAACAGTAAGGCATAACATATAGAATAACAGTACTGAAAAGCATAAACAATGCACAAGGATTATTAACCCAGTTCGGTGAAAACTCACCTACTCTGGGGGATACCAAGCCAGGAAGCAAATCCACTATCAGTAGTATCAATTTGAAGCTAAATAATCTAAGTTTACAACTTCTCATTTAATCTCTACCCAATGAAACTTCTACCTAAGAGTTCCTCACTCCTAGTATATAAGTGTACCCATTCATTTCCCTTCAATCACACACCGTGACAATTACAATTAACAAGATCAAACCAGAAAGCATACTTCCATGACAATACCTAGCCAAGATTTTTGACCAAGAACACAACTTAGATTTGCTTCAAAGCTTCGTCCAAGAACTACACTCAACTCATTACCTATGTACTTCTGAGTGAGAATACAACCTTACAACTCAAGTTACAACAATCCAACTCATAACCCGATTGGATTAGACACACCAACTCTCCTAGAGAGTGGTTCACAAACAAAGCCCTAATATTTACATATTTTTCTATTCACAACTTGTTAATAAAACTAGGTTCGATGCTTATATTTATAACCTATTTCCCAACTGGATTTTGGCCTTCAAAACACAGCAAATGTGTTGTTACAAATCTGCAGAAGATTCTACTATAAAATAGGTCTTCAATCAAATCTTCCAAAATATCTCCTTATTAGGAAAGTATATATTTCTTTTTGAATTCTGATTGAATCTTCTAGATCTTTAAATTAACACCCCTTTAAATCAGCGCCACATAGAATTGCATAATATCTCCAGAATATTTTGTATCTGTTAAAATATAGCAGAACCAAACACTCCAGCTCAGCACAAGCACAATGTTGTATGAGATGTCGGAGGACATCTTCTGCAACATGTTCAAGAACAGCAAAAGAACCTTCCAAGATATTCTCCTCAAAGTTAGGACTTCTATCATTAGTTCCAAAATATACTCACAATTAGAACCTAAGGATTCTCCTTGAAAATACCTTGGAAAAAACTCCACCTTGAATCTCTTAGTCCTTTAAAAAAACTCCACGTGTGATAGCAGCTCCACCAATGATAGCATAATATTCTATAGAATATTCTGCATAATTTAAATTATAAACCCATCACTTCAGCTCCACAAACCAAGATGTCATGACATCTGTCTTTAACGTCTATCTGTAACACATGACAGTAATGTTGTCATGATAGTTGCAGATGTTTCAACATCTTCTTTGACATCTGTCTGTAACACATGACAATAATATTATCATGACAGTTGCAGATGTTTCAACATCCTGTTTGACATGTTCTTCCAAAATATAGACCATTTTATAGCAGCAAATGGAACTTCTTATTTAACATGTTCCAGCCATATTAGTTTTACCAAACATAATACCAATCATAAAATCATAGAATTAACAGTGTTACACAGTGGTATCAGAGCAGGTGGGTTCGTCCGACCAGGTTGTCTAATTATGTTGTTCCCTAGTATGCGACATGTGTGTGAAAACATTGTCGATGCTTGTTTTGTTTTCCATTTGAAGGTTGGGAATAAAACAAGTGGGGGAGAAATGTATGCTTCTTTTGGATAATTCAGTTGTTGAGAGATTGGATATCATGTTGCTACACGAGGGAGTGTAGTTTTGGACTGTCCAACTGTTTGAGAATGGTGTGATCCTTAAGGAAAGACAATTAAGTGTTTTTGTTATTCGCTTCCTTGTGAGGGGAAAGGTTAACTAGTAAAGTGGATTAAGTGTCATTAATGACATGATGTCGACATGTGTCGGGAAGATTATGGCTAGTGTTGTTGAGAAGAAACATCCTTGTTGTTGAAAATTTTATTTACTAATTACTCTGATAAATTTATTTAATTAAGCAGGGGAATTAAGGTGTTACAGAAATTACCAGCAACTAAAGAAATTTCTCGGAAAAAATAGAGGTATCAAAGGTCCACTATTCATGAAATCATACACAAGGGAGCAGATGCAAGAGAAAAACGTTAGTTTTATCTTCAAGAAGATCGACCGATCAATCATGCATGTCAAGTGCCAACGAACAAGATCACATAAACTTGACCAAAGTTGGAATAAGGAAACTCACAAGAAAGAATAACAAGGAAATCAAATGGGAAATATTTTGCAGGTTGTAATGGCATAAAAGGGTAAAAATGACGCTTTGAAATCCTCTTATAAGCTACTATTGAAAGAGTAAGGTAGTGCAGGTTTTTGTGATTGTCTTCACATGGATTGTTCTGATATCACTTCAGGTTCTACATTTTATACGTTTTAAGTCAATGTTTCAAGTTTGTGGTTGGTATATAACATAATATTTCACTTGTTTTAAGTAGCAAAGAATAAAAGAAAGTACTTTGTTTGTTTGAGAGAAATATGCCAAAATTAGGATTTGCTAACCCATTTCATACTGTCGCTCCCCGGATTTCCATCCTGGTACAAACGTGAAAGTGGCGCGGAAAAAGAATAGAGTCGCCAGCCAGACATTTTTATCCCGAAGAAAGGGAATGGTAATGCTGCACAAACCAGAAGAAAAAAAGAGGAAGGACACAGGTCCTACGAACCAAAGAGGCTGAGTTCGGGAGTCGGTTACGACCTGGGAAGGTATTAGCACCCAGATCGTTCTTCGTACCCGACGGGATCCACGCTTGCAAAAGAAACTGTTTCAAAGGGTGAAGAAATGAAAGTTGCTACAAAGAAAATGAACTGAACTGGATAAAAGAAACGAAAAAGAAAATGAACAAGAAAAGAAAAGGAAAAATGTAGGGAAAATAAAGATTGTGCTCGAACGGGCCCTACCCCGCTGCCTACGTACCTCATCAGGATAATGAGGATCAGAGACGCCGTAGTTCCCCTAACTAGGGGTGGCAAGGAGATTGCTTGTGAATTAAAGCTTGAACCGCCTATGCCATTGCTCAGGTGTTGCAGACTCGGACGACGAGTGCGTAACCGTATTGCAAGATGACAAGTAGGAGCAAGTTCGCGTACGGAGCGAATGAGGTGAGAAAAGAATTCCCAAAGGAAAGCGCTTATTGTTTGTTTGGTGTTTTTTAGAAGCTTTTATGAGTGAGAGTTTGCATAGGTAAGTGTACCTAAGTCTTACTCAATGGGATGTGTACGTCTCCCATCATCCCGAAATGGAATGCGCAAGAGGCACACCTATCTATGGAGGAAATCCCCAAAGCTAGTCCCACAAGTGAAGGCTTGAGCATACTGGCCTATTACCATTATTAAGTATTTTTGTGGTTTTTTGGTTAAGAAGTGTTTTTTTGGCTTTTCTTTGTGAGGTACTCATGTTAAGACCTATCCACCACGAGTGATGACTCACACCTCGCCCCGAAATGGAACGCGTGCAAGCATCTCATAGCAAAGTCTCATGTCACATGAAAGTACTCAACCTTTATTAAATGAATTAGAATTAAGTTTGAAGATGAGAAGAGAGAGAGAGGGCACCAAAGGATCTCAAAGGAAAATTTCTAAAGGGGACTAAAATAATCCTAAGTGTTAACATGCATGGATGTCCTAAGGGTTAGTGAGGTTTCTATCCTAATGAAGAAAGAAGAACAAGTTAGAGTTCAACTTACTTCCTAAGGAAGTTAAGTTGAATCTAAAGAACAAAAGGGAAAGCCTAAAGTCAAAGCACTAGGTGCTAAGACAAACACAATTAAATGCATAAGATGAGAGAATGAAGTATTGCTTACCTCAATCTTCCCCCCTACAAAACAAATATTAGCATGATGCAACATTTTGAATGATTATGGCATGGCAAAAATTCAAGGAAAGAACTCACACTAGCTAATAAAGGCATAAGTGAACTTCTAAGCCTAAAATCCAATCCTAAGAGATCTTACATGCTATCTAACTTCTAAATTCAGTAGCTACACTAAGTTAAAGTCTTCTAATACTCTAGGGTCAAGCCTAAGCAAACTACGCCCAAATGGAATCCAAAATCCTAAGTGAAAACTAGGGGAATTTACATGGAAAACTTGAACTAAGGTCAAAGCACTAAAAAAATGAAAAAGGTTCTGGAAAAAAATGAAATTAATTCCCTAAGGTCTCTAACATGAACCTAATGTTGTGTTAAAAGATCTCCTAAAAAATCATAACCTAACTAGGCCTAATGGTCACTTAAAACTACTTAAGATTTATTCACAAATTTTCTCAAACTAAGCTATCAAAGCAGTGGATAAAATGGACCTAAAAATATGAAAAAAATAATTCCAAGTCCTATCATGTGTCCTCTAATTACATCAAAAAGAATGGGACAAAAAGGTTATAGGAGGTGGGAGAAATAAAATGAACAAACTGAAGTGCAGCTGAAGGAATTCCATAGAAAATTAATTAAATGGAAAATCGAAATAAAATTGGAAAATAGTTAAAACCAGAAAGTAAAAGTGTGGAAAAATTCTAAAATGAGTTAGAATATCAATGTGATTTTTGGGGAATTTTTTCATGTGTCTTGGTATTTTTTGTGGATTAAAATTGAAACTTATGCAAAACAGAAAATAAAGAAACAAAGGAAATGGAGAGGGGTGCAGGAAGTGAAAAAATGAACTGAATTGGGCTGGACTCACACATGCAGGGGTGCAGATAGTGGTCTGAAAAACTCTTCATAAATGATGGCATATGGTTGGCACATGTTCCTTAATGTGGTGGCAGATTTTGGTGCACTGGATGGAAACTGATCTAACGGTTGTGACATGTTCTCATCCTAATGCTAGACTCACTATTCCGGTCACCGAAGCTAAACTCCGGTCATCTTCTTCGATCACTCTCCGGTTAGGGATTGGAAAAATGTTCACCAAATTGAAAAATGAGGCCATGGGTATATTCGTCTCCTCAAGCACATCACTAACCTAGGCTTAGTTTCCTCCTAAGGTTCTCGAACAATGCAAATCGAAGCTCACAAGAATCAACCTAACAATTGAATCTAAGCACCTAGGGTGCATATCAACTAGCCAGCACAAGCATTGCTCCTATTGAGCTCCAATCAACATAAAACAACAAGAAAAATAAGAATTCATGTCAGAGGAATTGAAGATGAAACCTGAAATGTAGTGTTGAATTTTGTTGAAGAAAACTAGAGAGGAGGTTCCTATGGCTTCCTTGATTGAGATTGATTCTTTGTGAAGTGAAATAAACACTTTGTTGGTGAAGAATCTTGAGAAATTAATGAATATACAGAAAAATTCAGAAGTAAATTTTGGAGGATTCAAGCCATAAACTCCATGAATAAGCTTAAAATCTTGATGTTGATGATGACTTGATGAAGATTGAAGTGTTGTAGATGAAGACCAAGGAGTATGGAAGCAAAATGCAGAAAATTCAGAAGAGGTAATTCCAAAATTTCAACTTCAAAACTCCATGAAAAATGCTCTATGAATGGTGTTAGATGAAGCACAATGAAGGAAAAGATCAATGCTTTGGTTATGGAAGCTTGATCCTTCCAAATGCAGTGATTTTGCAGAGAAAATGCAGAGAAAACTTGGAGAATTTGGTGTGATTTTAGTGAAGAATGAAGCTGAACTTTGCACTCTAGCACCACTCCTCCTTATATAGAGCCTTGAACCTCTAGTTAACAGTTAGAACCAGAGTTAACAAGCCTTGGTTAACTGAGTGAAGTGAGTTAAGTGAGTGAAGTTAGTTGGGACAGTTACGCCAGCTGGATTTCTAGAACTTTCTTCAATTAGAACTAATCTAATGCATCCAACACCATGAAGCTTATGATGGAGATTAGTGAAATGGAACACAAGCTTAGTAGTTCAAGGATTTCAGCTTGAGTTTGCTCTCTTGTTTGTGGGATGCACAACAATTAGAATGGGCCTGCATACATTCAATGATAACTTGCTGATGTAGCAAAGATCAATGGCAAAATTCAGCTTGAAACCAATGAATCTAGTGTACACTAGCTCATGAACATTTGTGGTGAAGACCAATTTGATGTAGCAGCAATGGTGAAGCTTGAATTGAGGCCAAAGTGAAGCTAAATGAGCTATAAAATGTGTACCAATCATTTCCACGTTCAACCCCAAAGATAGCATAGTATTCCCCCTTGTTTTGCATCAAAAACAGCAGCAAAATGGCAAAAAACAGCATCATGAATCGATTCATAGGGTTATGCATCGATTCATACTGAAGAGAAAGCTAATTTCAGCAAAAAAAACACATTATGAATCGATTCATACATGGATGTATCGATTCATAACAGTTTTTTAACTGTTATGAATCGATTCATAACACAGATGAATCGATTCATCCTGCTGTATTGCCTTGTTTTTTTTTAAACTTTGAATGGCCATATCTTTCTCAATTTTGATCCTATGAAGGAGTTCCACATATGGTTTTGAAGCTTAGGATGTCCTCTTTCATTTTCTCAAGGTATACTTTTCATAGGACTCTTATTTTGGGAAAAAACCTCTCTTGAAGTGGCTACACAAATGACCAAAACTTGCCATTTTTGGAAACCCAAACTTTCCAAAAAATGGTAAGTTTTAGTTTTCTTGATTTTTTTTCATTCTTTCTTGATCCAAATTGGTCCTTAAGAGCCTTGTGACCATAATTTCATGATTTTGATCCCAAAAATTCAAGAGCTGACCTTTTACTCATCTTGGTTGACTTTTCTCCAATTTTCTGATTTTCAATCAACTGAACAATTGAGGGCCTTCCAAAACGAATCCAATGGTGAAATTTGAACCATAGGTACTTGACATCATGTAGAGAACCATGAAACCATGCTTTGACCATAGTCTCATTGATAAGCCCAGTTCATTAGAAACCCTCGTCTGACTCCTTTTTGTTGGGAAATGTTGCATTGCTTGCCTCCCTTGATCAAAGCACCTCTGTATAGGACTTGTGGCTTCAAGTGAATACTTGTGGGATATTGTGGACCATTTGCACAAGGTTGAGAAGCTTTGTGGTCCTTTGATTGCCTTTGTATAGCCTTCAATTGCTTTGTTCATTGATCCCAAACCTATGCCCCTGCTGTGATGGTTATGATGCAATGTTTTTGGTTATTTTATGAATTTATGTATGCTAAATGCTATGCAAAAATGTTGGGGAAATGAGAGGGCAAATTTTGAGGTATTACAGCTGCCCCTATTCAAACATCAGTTAATCTGAAAAGGACGATAGCACGGGCTATCGACCATTCGAGATAAACTGTGGTTGAATACCAAGAAGACCAGAAATTTGCACTCTGACGAAGAATGCAACCCCGGGAAATAAACCCAACCAGATGACGCTCTGGGGATATGAAGAAGAGAAGAAGCAGACGAGCTTCTTCCAAGCTGAAACTGATATCTGGTAATAAGAACACTTTGACAGAAGAGTCTTCAAACAATTCTGTGACGCCAGGAACTGGACAGACGAGTCCTAAAAAACAATGCATATAGCATGAGACAGACGAGTCTCCTTCGGATTTACCTGTTACTCCAGGACCGGTAATGCACTTAAGTCTGTGGGATAGACATGCAATCAAGGTAGACGAACCTTCTTCATATATTATACGCGGATATATGGTACAAGACAGACGAGTCTTTTGAGAAAACCTGTGACGCCAGGTGCAGCAACAATAATTGGTGCCTGAGACAGATGAGCCTCCTTCGGATTTACGTGTTACGCCAGGACCGGTAACCATTTTGACATTAATTCCCACTGTCAGGATTCGAAACCTCTTCAATACAGACGAGTATTGGACGATCATCAAGATAACACAGACGAGTGCCATAAGTCAATGATACAGACGAGTATCAGACGATGATCTGAGAAACACAGACGAGCGTTTCAGGCAATGATACAGATGAGTATCAGCCACTAGTATAGACGAATACCAAAAATTCAAACACAGACGAGCATTTGAAGTAGCAATACAAGAATACAGACATAAGCTAGTACAGACGAGTGTCGGGGATGATACAGGCGAATATCCAAGCAAAGCAGACGAGCTTCAAACAGATAAACAACACAGCCGAGTGCTGGAAATGATACAGACGAGCATCCACAAATATCAGGCATACCAAACACAAACGAGCGCTGGAAAGTTGCAAACGAGCAACAACTGAAGATACACATCAAAGCACAGACGAGTGCAGCAAAGGATCCAATACCAAACATAGACGAGTGTTGGGAGTTGCAGACGAGCAACAACATACGAGATATCAAAACATAGACGAGTGTTGAGGAGTTGCAGACGAGCAACAATAAAGAGATAACCAAACACAGACGAGTGCTGGAAAATTGCAAACGAGCAACAGCTGAAGATACACATCAAATCACAGACGAGTGCAGCAAAGGATCCAATACCAAACACAGACGAGTGTTGGGAGTTGCATACGAGCAACAACATACGAGATATCAAAACACAGACGAGTGTTGAGGAGTTGCAGACGAGCAACAATAAAGAGATAACCAAACACAGACGAGTGCTGGAAAATTGCAGACGAGCAATAACAAGGTAATCATAAACCAATGCTGGGGAAAACTCCGTTTAGGGATAACACAAACGAGTGTTGACAAATGCAGACAAGCGGTAACCAAATGCATGATTGGCAACAAGAGATACAACTTCGCAGGGGAAGACAAGTCAAGAGGTCTAGATACCCGCTTTGACTGAGGGGATGAATACCTGGCCGTATCATCAAATACTCAGAGGTATGACAACATTGCTGGGAAATATTTCACGGATGGAGGTGAAAATCAAATATGAACTCCGTGGGGACAAGATCATCTTCAAACATGGCCGGGAAAGCTGCCTGAACCATGCTCCGTCTGGGGAGAGCATTTGCTGATTCAAGACTCTGAGGGAATATCAGGCTTTCTGGTACCTGTTGGGAATACTCCACTGGGGGAAAAACGGATTGCCAACTTCACTGGGGAAGAAGAAAAAATGCTTGGGCTACTGCCAAGGCTTAGCTGGATAAAATCTCTGCTTGGGGAGGACACCAACTTTCTGTTGCCTTGCTGAAGGAGATTTCAACTTCCACCTCTACTGGGGATGATGGAGGATGTCAATGAGAAGGCTTCCTGTTGAAGACAAGGGTTCAAGTTGCCTCTCGTTGGGGATAAGAGATAAATCCTCTCAAGTTGGGAATGAGAGATGTAAGGCGTCTCATGCTGGGGATGAGAGACGATGATATCCTTCTGCTCAAAAAGTAACCTTCCATTTGTCGCACTACTGGAGAAGGGATTGTCTAATGAGACTTGCTAAGGAATTTTGATCAATGAAGCTTGCTGATGAAATAACTCTTGAAGTACTGTGCTGACCATGGCTTTGCTTCTAGCCTTTGGGTTGATAGATCTCCAACTAACCATGATTGAATAATGGTTCTCTAAAATTTTCAACTCGCCTCAGACCAAGGTCCATCAGAAGAAAATGTCTCAAGAGGATTTTACAGAAAACATGACATACGAAATGCCTCAGCGTCTTCAAACTCTTGGAGAGATTCATCAAATCTCGAAATAACTGCCCCAGATTGCATGATATGAAAGAAATTTGCCTCGCGAGGATTCATGAAAAACCTCATATCACCGTGAAATATTCTGCACCAGTATTTTGAACTTTGGATAGGTGCATTAGATCTACCGTCTTCGGGAAAAAGTGACTTCTCATGCTCTTGTGGTGGCCTGCTCTAATATGAGTCCTGAAGTGATCACCTCTGAATGATTGTGCTTTAAAGAAAACACCCGGATCAACTGTTATTTGAGAGATTAGACCTCGAAGTAATTGCCCCAGTTTGGCTAAAATTTGAGTGCATGCATCAGACTCATGAGAGGTTTGATCTCGAAGTAATTGCCCCAGCTTGGTTGAACTTTGAATGAATACCTCAGACTAATGGCTCTTTAAGAGATTTGATCTCGAAGTGATTGCCCCGGATTAGCTGAATTTTGAAGACTACTCGACGTGGTCGCCCCAGCTTGGCTCTTACCACGACTATTGGGAAAGTCCCTAATCAATGGAGTTTTCTTGAAAAGTGCACCTCGACAGATTGACCTTCAGAAGTTTCAGACTTCTCAACTTGGCAAGATTAAGCTTCTGGACTGAGGTTCCATATGTAAACTTTTATGATGCCAAACAAATGTATGCAAGCAGAAAATGTTTATTTTGAGAATGAAAATTCTAATGCAAAACACATGTTAATCTTGAAGATTTACTGTAAAAAGATGTCGCAAACCTTTGTGAGCGAATCACTGATTAAGATACGACATTAATTTTTTTGAAAGCATTCACATGCAACACCAACAAAGAACGTTTAGCACAACTCATAGGAGTCAGGAACGCGATCTTGTGATAGTACGCTCTCAAAAATAACCCTGTTTCAGTTAGGACTTTTGAGGGTTGTATCGTGGTCTGGTTCACGGTTATAAAAATAAAGGATATAGGCTCGAAGTTTATTTGTGCCCACCCATCTTCGTGATGTTCTCCATTCCTACATTCAGCTAGTTTTCGCAAGTATTCACCTTTCATAAGGGCTTCGTGTTGATTGAGGAACCATTCCTGCTATCAGTTCCAAGCACCAATCAGGTTATTGTTGAGAGTCAGTCACCCCTCTATCTTTCGTGTCTGTGCCACACGACTTTGTTCTCATTTGAGGATCTTTCTTGTGTAATCCTTTTCACCTTTCGCTTTTGCGTTATTTTGCTTATCCCTAACTTTTGCCTGGACTGATTCTTGTGAATCTTTAATTGTGAAGTCCAGCGGGATGCCCTAATTTTTGCCTAAGTCGCTTGTTTTCAAGTTTTGACTTAGCGGGCTTTTTTATTCATTTTTTCTTTTTTCTTTTTTTTTTGAACAAATCGTGTGACACTGCTTATCTTGAATGCTTTGCGAGGGTCGTGATTGTCTCACTTCTTGGTTGTTGAGGGATAACCATTGTGGTTTCCGGTCTTTGGACCTCTTGATTGGTATAACCATTGTGGTTTCTGGTCATTGGACCTCTTGATTTGGTACAACGAAAGGCAATGGATCCTCAGATGTGCACTCCTTTTTGAAATTTGAACGATCGGTCCAACTAGCTGACACCTACCCTGCCCCTGGGTTAAATGCAAGGGTTTTTTCATGCGAAAATAAACTCCTACTTCAAGGCTCAAATGGGTTGGCAAGGGTCTATCTCCCTTATATCTCTGGTGTTTAGGATTTGAAACAATGCTTGTACATCGTCAACAGGGTCTTTCTCAAAAGCACACAGTTAGAGATTTTTGCGTTTTCATTTCGTCGTCCTCCCTGATAGAATTTAATCACAATAGTTGGTATTGCAATGCACATACACAAAATCATGAGTGAATACGAATGGATTACTTCAAGGCTCATGTGCATTTTATTATGGTTATCATTCAAAAACAAATAAGTTTCATGCATTCATACAAATGTTTAAACAAATAATATAAACTACAAATGAAAATGCAGTAAAGAAACTGAACATTGCCATCATTGAGGAGACTTGACTCCGTCTGGACTTATTGCTTATGAAGATGCCCTTGCAAACTAGGATGCCAATTTGATGAGGAGATTTCAATATGTGAGCAGACCTTCTGGCATGACGACCTTTGAGTCGATCAAAATTTGAACCTTGTGCCTGAACGTATCACAGTTGTCCAATGGTATATCTAAATGCCCCTGAGTGGTACTTGCACCTAGCCTTTACGTTGTGGTTGCCATTACTGAGGAGGTCCGACTCCGTCTGGATTTGTTGCTCTCGGAGACTTTCAACAGTCAGCAGTCTGGATGTTCATTCTATTACTGATTCGGTGCCATATTCCCACCTTTACCTGGTGCGAACACAATAGTCTTGAAGTCAATCACATTCGCGACCTTGTTTTTACCCTTGTCTCTGAAAGATTTGCAATCTTCAATTAAAAGACTAGGTTCCCCAGAATGGTAATCATACTTGGAATTAAAACCCCAAAG
Source organism: Lathyrus aphaca (assembly GCA_963966055.1). Lineage (NCBI taxonomy): Eukaryota > Viridiplantae > Streptophyta > Magnoliopsida > Fabales > Fabaceae > Lathyrus > Lathyrus aphaca. Next base: position 139,410,103 of record OZ014520.1, read on the forward strand.
GAAGCTTTGTCGGAGATGATCCTAATGCAGCTAGCTAAACCAGTTCGAATTCGAGCAAATGAGGAAACTTGTTGCGCGTACGACCTCGGAATATGATCAAACTTCTTCTCAAGTTGTTTTGGCCTTTACCCGTATGCTCTGCCCCTAGGACTCTCTTGGGAAGCTGAAATTGGATGTCGACAAATGATGTATGGAGGGAAGAGGTTGATAAAGTTAATATATAAGGTTGCTCGGAAAGATCTTGCACGATCTCCTGCCTACATATCTCCATTGACCAATGGAGAATCAGAGCAGCGTAGTTCCCCTCACCAGGGATGAAAATGGATTCATTTCCTTGACATTGCATTCAGGATTTCTATAACCGGCTCCTCTGAGTCTTCATCTGGTTGACTCCCTCTTTCAATAGTTTCTGATTCTGAAATAAAGCTTGTACCTCTGCCCTGAATGGCCTCAGCTGGGTCTTTGTTTGGTTACCTCCACCCGGAGTTATACCTTGATAGTTGTGATTCAAGTTGGCCATTAAGAAGGGAAACCAAGTCAGGATAATAATATGTCTCTGAACACCTGTCAAGAATGCAAGGATGTATGCAAATGCCATGTTCAATTATTTATGAGGAATCTATCTGCTTTGATTCAAGTTTTGACACAGAAAAAATCCAACAGCATGATTCAGATATGTGATCCTCGGAAATAACTGGACATGTGTGCTAGAATGCTATGATGTCATGTATGCAACAGGCATGCGATCAATGGTCTGATGTTGAGCAGTGAACCAACTTTCTGACTAGAACCATAATAGTAACATCATCTCTGCATAGAACCCCATAACTGAGAACCCAATAACTGTAGAACTGGATCACATAATTGAACAGTCACTGATGGTGTTGAAGTTGAACAACGAGCCAAGTGTCTGTGGAGAGTCATAATAACAGTCACAATATCGGGGTCACAATGGTAATCAAAGTAACAATTTCTCTGAATAGAAATCCCGGATCTCAGAATCAAAGAACCATATAGCACCAGATAATATCATAAAACGACACTGGCAAAGCGGGTATGTTGAAGTTTAGGGTTCCTGCAAACCCCTCCCAATCTCACGGGTGGGCTACTCGGGTCAACATCACGGACTCTCAAAGCCGAATAGCAATAATACGTTCACCATTTCCGAGAAATGGCTCATGACCAAATCAGGGAATCGGTTTGGCATTATATACTACGCAGGGAGGCCTCAGCTGAGTACGGGGAAAATAAGCATCCCTCATAAGTCCTCAGCTTCAAGCACTGAATCGAGAAACAATAGTACATTCATCCAGAAGGGTACAATACTATCGTCATACGAACAGTTTGCCGTGACTGAGTTACTATAAGAGAACCAGGTCATCCTATGCGAGTCCCCAGGGGACCCTCGGGTGCGAATGGGTTTGCCACATAATGTGGTCTGCCACTGCCACCACTGGGGAGGGTTGTTTCCACAAAGGTTCTCAATGATCGGTCCCCAGATGCACATAACGATCAAGGTCCTATCCCGAAGTGGAGGAAATCCCCACACAAGATATTTCTAAGACAGTCGCAATCTGGGCGTGAAACACATCGCCACTCATCATGTCACATGCGAGTACAATATGTCCACTCTAATCCTAGGGTGCACTCAAGCCGGGTACTTGGCTTATCTCTCAGAAATAGTATCCCCCAAGCCCACCAAACAGAAAACCAGTCCAGACAGTCCAGTATGATATATATGATGCGGAAAATAAATACTAAAAACTGTAAATAAAGTTGTAAATAAACAACAATACAATACAACAAGCCACATCAAACAAACATCACCCAAAGGAACAAAAACAAACAAGCGCTAGGAGAGACTCACAGGGGAACCAGAGATTCTGGGTTCGATCCCCAGCAGAGTCGCCAGCTGTCGCTCCCCGGATTTCCATCCTGGTACAAACGTGAAAGTGGCGCGGAAAAAGAATAGAGTCGCCAGCCAGACATTTTTATCCCGAAGAAAGGGAATGGTAATGCTGCACAAACCAGAAGAAAAAAAGAGGAAGGACACAGGTCCTACGAACCAAAGAGACTGAGTTCGGGAGTCGGTTACGACCTGGGAAGGTATTAGCACCCAGATCGTCCGCCGTACCCGATGGGATCCACGCTTGCAAAAGAAATTGTTTCAAAGGGTGAAGAAATGAAAGTTGCTGCAAAGAAAATGAACTGAACTGGATAAAAGAAACGAAAAAGAAAATGAACAAGAAAAGAAAAGGAAAAATGTAGGGAAAATAAAGATTGTGCTCGAACGGGCCTTACCCCGCTGCCTACGTACCTCATCAGGATAATGAGGATCAGAGACGCCGTAGTTCCCCTAACTAGGGGTGGCAAGGAGATTGCTTGTGAATTAAAGCTTGAACCGCCTATGCCATTGCTCAGGTGTTGCAGACTCGGACGACGAGTGCGTAACCGTATTGCAAGATGAAAAGTAGGAGCAAGTTCGCGTACAGAGTGAATGAGGTGAGAAAAGAATTCCCAAAGGAAAGCGCTTATTGTTTGTTTGGTGTTTTTTAGAAGCTTTTATGAGTGAGAGTTTGCATAGGTAAGTGTACCTAAGTCTTACTCAATGGGATGTGTACGTCTCCCATAATCCTAAGTGTTAACATGCATGGATGTCCTAAGGGTTAGTGAGGTTTCTATCCTAATGAAGAAAGAAGAACAAGTTAGAGTTCAACTTACTTCCTAAGGAAGTTAAGTTGAATCTAAAGAACAAAAGGGAAAGCCTAAAGTCAAAGCACTAGGTGCTAAGACAAACACAATTAAATGCATAAGATGAGAGAATGAAGTATTGCTTACCTCAATCTTCCCCCCTACAAAACAAATATTAGCATGATGCAACATTTTGAATGATTATGGCATGGCAAAAATTCAAGGAAAGAACTCACACTAGCTAATAAAGGCATAAGTGAACTTCTAAGCCTAAAATCCAATCCTAAGAGATCTTACATGCTATCTAACTTCTAAATTCAGTAGCTACACTAAGTTAAAGTCTTCTAATACTCTAGGGTTAAGCCTAAGCAAACTACGCCCAAATGGAATCCAAAATCCTAAGTGAAAACTAGGGGAATTTACATGGAAAACTTGAACTAAGGTCAAAGCACTAAAAAAATGAAAAAGGTTCTGGAAAAAAATGAAATTAATTACCTAAGGTCTCTAACCTGAACCTAATGTTGTGTTAAAAGATCTCCTAAAAATCATAACCTAACTAGGCCTAATGGTCACTTAAATCTACTTAAGATTTATTCACAAATTTTCTCAAACTAAGCTATCAAAGCAGTGGATAAAATGGACCTAAAAATATGAAAAAAATAATTCCAAGTCCTATCATGTGTCCTCTAATTACATCAAAAAGAATGGGACAAAAAGGTTATAGGAGGTGGGAGAAATAAAATGAACAAACTGAAGTGCAGCTGAAGGAATTCCATAGAAAATTAATTAAATGGAAAATCGAAATAAAATTGGAAAATAGTTAAAACCAGAAAGTAAAAGTGTGGAAAAATTCTAAAATGAGTTAGAATATCAATTTGATTTTTGGGGAATTTTGTCATGTGTCTTGGTATTTTTTGTGGATTAAAATTGAAACTTATGCAAAACAGAAAATAAAGAAACAAAGGAAATGGAGAGGGGTGCAGGAAGTGAAAAAATGAACTGAATTGGGCTGGACTCACACATGCAGGGGTGCAGATAGTGGTCTGAAAAACTCTTCATAAATGATGGCATATGGTTGGCACATGTTCCTTAATGTGGTGGTAGATTTTGGTGCACTGGATGGAAACTGATCTAACGGTTGTGACATGTTCTCATCCTAATGCTAGACTCACTATTCCGGTCACCGGAGCTAAACTCCGGTCATCTTCTCCGATCACTCTCCGGTTAGGGATTGGAAAAATGTTCACCAAATTGAAAAATGAGGCCATGGGTATATTCGTCTCCTCAAGCACATCACTAACCTAGGCTTAGTTTCCTCCTAAGGTTCTCGAACAATGCAAATCGAAGCTCACAAGAATCAACCTAACAATTGAATCTAAGCACCTAGGGTGCATATCAACTAGCCAGCACAAGCATTGCTCCTATTGAGCTCCAATCAACATAAAACAACAAGAAAAATAAGAATTCATGTCAGAGGAATTGAAGATGAAACCTGAAATGTAGTGTTGAATTTTGTTGAAGAAAACTAGAGAGGAGGTTCCTATGGCTTCCTTGATTGAGATTGATTCTTTGTGAAGTGAAATAAACACTTTGTTGGTGAAGAATCTTGAGAAATTAATGAATATGCAGAAAAATTCAGAAGTAAATTTTGGAGGATTCAAGCCATAAACTCCATGAATAAGCTTCAAATCTTGATGTTGATGATGACTTGATGAAGATTGAAGTGTTGTAGATGAAGACCAAGGAGTATGGAAGCAAAATGCAGAAAATTCAGAAGAGGTAATTGTCGCTCCCGATAAATGGGACCAGGCCCAGATAAGGGTACAGACGCGAACGGTCGGCGAGAGGGACAATGAGAACACACAACCGTGGACTCACTGGAGATGAATAGAGTCGCCAGCTAGGCATTTTTATCCCGGAGGAAAGGCAATGCTGCATAGACCTGGAAAGACACGGATAAGACGGTTGCGAACCAGAGAGACTGAGAAAGGGGGTTGGTTACAACCTGGGAAGGTATTAGCACCCAGATTGTCCGTCGTACTCGACGGGATCCACGCTTAAAAGATTTGTGTTTTAAAGGGGTAGTGTCAGTGCAATTTGTGTGTAAAAGGGCTGGAAGAAAATGTACAGGTGTTAGTGTAAAGGAAGTGTGAAGTGTGATATATACAGTGTCAGTGTAAGGATAAGAGTGAAATGCTCATGACTATGAGGCTTAAAAGAATGAAGCTGGAAAGAGGGGGAATATACAGAGACTTTTGTTTGATAACTGTTAAGTTATGCCTACGTATCCTCTCATGCAATGAGGAAGTCAGAACACCGTAGTTCGACCCAAAGAGACTGAAAGATGAATTGACTTGTGAACTGCTTGCTTGTCAATGCTCAAGTGTATGACCTGTCTGGCTCAGGTGCAAACTGTCTTGCATTAGACGGAAGAAGCAAGTTCTCGTTTATGAGTGAATGAGATGAGAAAAGAATCCCGGAGGAGACGATTATTGTTTGTTTTTGTGTTTTCAGTCTTTTATTGCTTTTGAAAGTTTGTCATAAATTAATGAGCTTAATCCTAAACCAATGGATTTAGTAAACTCATCACATCTTCCCTCTGATTAGGGGTAATGAGAGTACCTTAAGTGTGAAGTCAGATTCTCACACTTAATCACCTTTGGTGTAAGATTAAGATCATTAACCTACTTGTGATTACTTAGATGCTTTTGTTGTTTTTGTTTAGTGTTAAGTAATGAGGTTAAGCCACAATCAAGGATTAAACAGACTCATTACACCATCCTAATAGAAGGATAATAGATGAGAATGTTTAAGCTGAGGAAAGATCCTCAACTTAATCCATGATTAGGGATTAAACTCATGACAAAACAAGCCTTTGATTAAGTGGATTTTATTTGGTGATATGATGATGAAGTGATTTTTAGGGTTTGTAAGACAACTTGAGGGGGACTTGTCCATTAACACTAGGGTTAGTCCTTCTTAACCAATTAAGGAAGAATTAGAACCCTAATGCAAGGCCCAAGTTACAAGCTTGATGTCTTGATGATTATTAAATGAATTGATTAGAGGAGTTAAACACATTAAGGGTTTAACACTTAGGATTAAAGTTATACACTCCATCCTAAGAGAAGGATGCAGGCATAAGCTTAATCACAAAGCCTTAAAGCCTTTAGGGTTTAGTCCCTGATTATGAGATGAGAAGAGAAGACTCAAAAGAGACACAAAGGTAAAACTAAGAGGGGAGACTAATCAAAACCCTAATCATTGTCATGCTTGGTTGTTCCTAAGGTTTGTGAGGTTTTCAAGAGAAGTCTTCAATGGAACCACCAGGAAGCAGATGAAAGGATCAAGAGAAGCAAAGCAACTTGCTTCATTCAAGAAGTCAAGTCACTTGAAGAAAGAGAGTAAGGAGAAGAAGAATGAGCAAGCTCAAACTCAAGCACATACAAAATGCAGCATGGATGCAAGAGAAGGAGATGAAGAGAAGTTATGAGAAGTGAAGGCAAATTCACTTCTCAAAGTCACTTACCACCTGAAAGGTTAGAAAAGAAATGCAATGCAATGAAAAATGGGATGAGATGACATGATGAGAAACAAAACCAGAAGCAATTACATGATGCTAATGATGCTATGAGATGCTACAAACATGAGGCAGCACATGGAAATGATCATACAAGCTTATGAATGCAAATGGGGCAAGCTAAAACACATGAACATACATGAAAAGTTATGAAGTACATATGGCATACAACATGGCTAATACATGATGCAATGATCAAACATGCTTTCAATATGTCTTATGATGTCAAATGAATCAAATGGATGCTTGAAATGTCATGGAAAGTCATGTTATGCAAGAGAATGCAAGATGGATGCATATGGAAGCCCAAATTAGGGTTTATGAACAATGCAACAAACAAAAACCAAAACCAGAAGCAAACAACATTACAAAAAATTAAAAATTCATTCAAAGGATCCCTAATCCTACACTAACCCACTGCCCAAAGGAGAGGTCCCAACTCTTAACCAGTTTCAAGTTATGATTTTTCTAAGTTTTCTAGGGTTTTAGGGTTCCTTAACAAGAAAATTACCAAACAAATTGAAAATGAAAGATCAAATCATGGCCATTTAATCTTACAAACTACATGCTAAACACAATGCAATGCAAAAAGAATCAATGTCCAACTCCTCATGGATAGGCAGAAATGATTTTTGGAACTTTGGATCAAATTAATGCATAGAAATGATTTTAAATCAATGAAAAATTCTCAAAATGCATCAAGATCAAAAAATAAATTTGGTTTGAAGGTTGGACAATGTTTCCAAATGTCTTAGAACATTTCATGAATTTTTTGGTGATTTTTAAATACCTAAAAGTATTTTTAATAAATTAATTCTCATTAATCAATTAAAAATAAACTTTTAAATATTTTAAAATACTTTTTAAATGCTAAAAATAAAATTAAAAATATTTTTGTGTTTTAAAAATTAATGGAACTTTTGACAAAAAGTTTCATAATTTTTAAAACATTTTTGCTATTTTAAATAAATTGTATAAACAAATATGAAATAAATGAATTAAAATAAAGAAAATGGAAAAGTCAACTGAATGGAAGGCTGGGATGGATCCTGGGTTTGAAAGGGTTGACTGCGCGCGTTTTTAAAGGGCCTGGATTACATCTGATTAAATTAATTTAATTATGATTAATTAAACTAACTAAAGTGGATTAGGGCAAATGAACGAATCTGGGTCGTTCATGCACGCGGGAAGTCAACAAAGTCAAGCAATCTGACGCATGAGATTCAAATGGAAGTTAATGACTGGGATTAGGGCAAATGACATTCAGGTGACCGGAGGGAAGCTCCGGTCATCTTCTCCGGCAACAACAAAACCCTAGATCCTGATTTAGGCTTCTAAACACCAAATTAAACACAGCCAAGTGATCCTCTAACATCCTAGGACACGAATCCACTCTCAAACATCATTTAAACATCAAGCATCAAGCAAATCGAAAGAAACAAATTTCACGGGTGAAAATTCAGAGTGACCATACAAACTCATTTCTTACTCATTTTTTATTCTAAGAACATCCCCATGACCAGCAAGACATGAGCAATCAATTTATAACTTAAAATGTAAGCTCTGAGGAAAAAGAATCCATGGTCATACTTGAGCTGGAAAGCTTCAAAACTGAGCTTCCAGAGCCTCCTTCGCGTGCAAATGAACTTCTTTGACTCCCTTGAACTCAAAGAGAAGCTCCAAAGTTCTTGTGGATGGCTGGTTTGAAGAGAAGAGTTCTGGTGCAGCAGGTTTCACAGTCAGGAATTGTGAAGTTTCAGGCTACTCCAATGGTGGATTCTTGCTCCTTTGGGTGTGTTTGACTTGTTAGTGAAGAGAAATGGGGTGTTTGATGGCTGGAAAGTGAGATTCGAAAGTTCTGGCTTTGAGGATGAAAAATGGTGAAGCTCAGTTCTTGCTTAGTTCAGGCCTGAGTCTTGCTGGTTTTGGCTCAGTGAAGCAAGGTGAATTGATCAGTGGACTTGTTTTTTGTGTTTGTGAGATATGTAGAGAAATTCGAAGAGAAATGCTTGAGGGAGTGAGTTTGTGAATGTGTTGTGTCTATGTGTTTCAACCTTGCTTGTTATGTGAAATGGTTAGCATTTGGCTTGCATAAAATAATCTCATTGGTCAGATGATGTGACCTGGCCTGCTGTGATAGGTAAGTTAACTTTTGCAAATTGTCAACCTTTTTGTAAGAGAGGCATGGGTTGTGTTCTAGGCTAGTACAAAGGTGTGGGCTGGTGCAGCATGGTGAGGGGAAAGGCTATGGCTGGTTCAGCATCCAAGACATCAAGTGGATGGAAGTGTTATGATGATTTTGCAACTTGCTTACTTTTGAAACTTCATGAAAATCTCTTGCTTTGCCAACCATGAACATGTGATCTTTTGGTTCAAATCTGATTTTTAGAACTTGTATGATGCTTTCACATTGGTTTGATATGAACTAGAAGTCAAAAATGCCTTGGTACAAAGTTTTTGCAAGTTTCTCATTTGAGGCATATCTTGAAAATTAGTGATTTTTGCCAACTTTGACACACCATAACTTTTGATCCAAAATGAATTAGGTCATGTTCTTGTACTTTTTGAAAAGGGAAAGATCTAATCTACAACTTTCATGACCAAAGTTTTTCCATTTGAAGCATTTTTGGATCAAAAAGTAAGGGTTGAAAAATTGCCTAAAATGACAAATTCCTTAAAAGTCAACCATGCCCTAAAAAGTCAACTTTGCAAAAACTTGTAATTCTTGAATTTTGTGAACTTCAACCTTCTTCCATGATCAAATAAAGATCATATACACTCAAAATGATGAAGATCACCCCTTGGTAGGGTCATTGGGGGCCTCAGATGCCCTGATTTTACACTGACTTGTCCAGAAAGTCAACTCTTGATCAGATGACTTCCCCATGGAATTTCTTCATGAAAATTGATATGCATACTACCTATACCATATAGAGACCAATGGAAACAAGAATGAACAAAAAAATTGGAGTTATGGCCTCTGAAACTAAAACCCTAATTTTAGGTCAACTGTGCAGTCAAACTTGGCTCTGCTTCCCTGCCAATCCCAGTTCCTGTGATTCTTTGGCATTTTTGACTTTGAGAGGATGCAATATGATATAAGAACACTCATGGATTCCTTTGAAGTGATTGATGGCCCTTGGAGTGGCTCAAAAGGCTCCTGGATTGCTCAGATCATAAACCCTAGGTGCAGATGACTTAGAAGCAATGCAATGACTCAAAATTGAGATATGAGATGTTATGATTGTGTTTATGCATATGAAATGATCACAAGCCATGGTGTGAATGGGTGAGGGCAAATTTGGGGTGTTTACAGCTGCCCCTATTCAAACATGAGTTAGCTGTGCAGGTTGTAAGCGACGGCTCAACAGGCAAACAAGATAACTTGTGGTTGAATACCAAAGACAGTCCAAAATTTGCACTCACAGAATGAAGAAGAAAAGGGATATAGATCGTACAAGGAAAATAAAGTATATTGTAAAGTGTGGGCGACGGAGGACGACCGTCGAGCAGAGGACGACTGCTGGGTAAAGAGCAATGACGGGGGCGGCCGACATGCTGGGGAAAGTGCGGGAAATAAAGCAATGACGGGGACGGCCGACATGCTGGGGATAAAAGGCAAAGCCAAGACGGGGACGGCCGACTAGCTGGAAAAAGATTATGATGGGGACGGCCATCAAGATAAAGTTGTAAGGTTCTCCGGGAGTTAATGAAACATGACGGGGACGGCCATCAAGTTCATAAAGCAAAGTAACCGACGATGGGGACGGCCATCGGGCTAAAAAGAAAAGGGACCACGACGGGGACGGCCATCGGGTTAAAGAATAAATGAAATAAACAGATGATGAGGTACGGTCATCAAAGGTGAAGGACGATCACCTAGCAGGGGACGGCTGCTCTGTTGGGGTTAAGATGAGGGACAGTCATCTAAGGTGGAGGACGACCACCGGGCAGGGTACGGCTGCCGAAAATATCGCGACATAGGACGAATGCCGGATAAAAGGTCAACGATGGGGACGACCATCGGACGAGCATGATGGAGGACGACCATCAAGAGGTGGAGGACGACCACCTAGCAGGGGACGGCTGCTCTCGAGGCTTATCATGACATAGGACGTATGTCAGATAACAATATCAACGATGGGGACAGCCATCGGATAAAATGATGAAGGACGATCATCAAGAGGTGGAGGACGACCACCTAGCAGGGGACGGCTGCTAAAAAAAATCAACGACGGGGACGGCCATCGGAGGAGCATGATGGAGGACGACCATTAAGAGGTGGAGGACGACCACCTAGCAGGGTACGGCTGCTCTCAAGGTTTATCATAACACAGGACGAGTGTCAGATAAACAGGAAGATTTGCTTACTTGGCGATCTACTGGGGATATAGTAAACACGGACGAGTGTTTACAACCATGAAAAGAAAGTATAAGTGTTTAGGTGTTGTGTATAGATTAAAGATGCGGACGAGCATCCTTAAGACTACGACACGGACGAGTATCGGGTAGAAACAAACTGACACGTGTTCAGAGATGATGATACGGACGAGTATCAACGGGTTAACAAAGAACACGGACGAGTGTTGAATCTGAAGGGACTCTTCTGGGGAATAATAGACACAGACGAGTATCTATATTCAAGAGGACAAAAGTGTTTGACACGGTGTATGGATTAAAGATGCGGACGAGCATCTTTAAGACTATGATACGGACGAGTATCATGTAGAAACAAACACTTGACGCATATTCTGAGATGATGGTACGGACGAGTACCAACTGGTTAACAAAGAACATGAACCAACGTCGAATCTGTGGGGATATAAATGGTGTATACAAGATACGGTCGAGTATCTGTATAAGTATGAGTGCGAATATTGTATAGATGAGTTTTTATCTGCTGGGGAGAGTGACACGGACGAGTGTCAAAAAGGAGAGAAGTATAGTATCAACAAGTATATGGGTTGTGAAAGTGTAAGCGACTGCGCTGGGGATACGATACGGACGGGTGTCAAGAAAGTGTATATATAGGTATATGTGAGTGCAAAGAGGATGTCTTTGGCTTTCTGCTGGGGTATGACACGGACGGGTGTCAGGACGTATCTGTAATACGGGTGATCTTGTTCGTAAAGAGTGTTCAGGCGACTTTATTGGGGAGTGATGACACAGACGGGTGTCAAAAGGAGTATATACTGGTGTTTGCAAATTGTGAAGCAACTGCTTTTGCTGGAGACTCTGGTGGGGATTTTGGGGAAAGTATTCTGCATTCTGATGAACGGTTATTATTCACAAATGTTCGATTCATAACATGGCTTATGATTATGCTATGTGTTTGATTTTTGCCGTAATGCTCCGTATTAGACGTAATGCTACGCTTTGTGGGTGAATATGATGCAAATGTCATGACTATGCAAAGATATCAAACCGGGATTCGGATCCCGTCGCTGTAAAGATCTTTGGTCGTTCTGCTCGAAATGGACATCCCAGCTGGGGATGAGATCATTGGTAGATCTGATGAGACGCGTCGGCTTGGGGATATAGGTTACTGATGGACATATCCTTGTAAAATAGGACCCAGCTGGGGGTTTGTTGAAGTCGTCTATACTCTGTTGTGACTCCTTCATGCGTTGCTCTTCTGAATAGAGGCTGAGGATTCTGTGGGGATTTGACCCCCTGACTTCTGCATTCTGCTGAGAATGATTGGCACTACGGCTGGGGAGATTGACAAGTGGCAACTTAGCTGGGAGAAGTTATCGGTGGCAACTCGGCTGGGGAGGAAACACCTTTGATGCCAAGAATGAGTGTTGATTTGCCAGCTTGCTGGGATGTAGCTTGCATGCCCCAAGTCGCGTTCTGGATACCTGCAATCCTGCAAAGATAAGGAAACGCACAAATGATCCCGAGGTATCCTTTACTGGATTCTGTCATAGGAGTTAAGCACTTTCGAGAGTAAGTATATTCCCTGTAAGCACGTGTTTTTGAAGAAAAACACTTGTACTTATGCAATCAGTTTTTTAGAGACATCAGACATTCTTTGCAAATAAAATGTACAAGACGAAACATGACTAAAAAATCTGATTTTATTAATTCGAATGCCCTGAATTGGCGAGTTACAGTCAAAGAAACATATCTCCTAAAATGAGGAGGCTGTTACAAATTGAGAAACAAAGTGCTGGCGATGTTGACGACGCTTTCAAAGGAGCTTCCCCTTTCGTCATGACTCGTATGACTTTCGACGTTCTTCTCATTTTGCTTTCTGAAGGAGGCTGATTCTGATTGAAGCTTGATCCTTTCGAGGTTTGCTAAGTTGCAGGTGTAACACGGTGGGAGAACTGACTTTTAGTTATGTTGCGGATAGCAAGAGTCGCCACCGACTTTTATTTTATCCAAAAGGAAAGGGTATAAAAGAACAGGAAATACCTTAAAAGATATTTTTGGGTCCGGGGGGTAGGTTATGTAAAGGGAAGGTGTTAGCACCCTTTACATCCATGGTTATCCATGGGCTCTTAGTTACTTAGCTCACTTTTGAATTGTTTTTGAAAGTGCAGTGTGTGAATAGAAAAATTTTCATAATAGTTGATAATGATCCATATACGGATGCGTAAAAACTTGTTTTTGAAAATTTGTTTAAGTGTTTGAAAAATTTGAATGAAGTGAGCAAGTACATAAGAGGAACCTACCCTAAAGTTTTAAGTCTTTCTTGTTCTTTATCCTTTAATTGGTAAGACTATCCCTACTATTAAGGAGTAGGTAGTCATTACCTTGGATGTAAGGGACATGTGAGGGACATTTGTTTTTATGAAGGCAACTGTGGGGTGTATTAAGCATACTGGAGGGACTATCATTATTATTCGAAGGGACTTGATTCGTAAAGGCAACCATGTGGGACTTGATGATTTTCTTTTTAAGGGACTTGCTTTTTACACCCCACTTGACCTTATGATTTAGACAACATTGAGGGATAACCTTAGGAATGTGAGATGGCGATTAGAAATCGACTTACGTGTGTGAGTGTTCAATATTATTTATCTTATAATTAAAATGAGCTAAGTTTATTTTAAATAGAATACATGTTTTGCACTCCCTAAATTACTAACCATAGCATAAATTAAATAATTAAATATTTACAAAATTACACCAAGGAAACAATTACATAATTATAATAATGAGCGAAAATAAAAATAAATAGCAAATAAAAATATTTAAGCAAAATATAATTAAATAAGTAAAAATAAGCAATAATAGGGGTTAGTAAATAATAATAATAAATAAAATTAGCAAAATAATGATAATAAGCATAATTAAAAGATAAATGGGTTAGTGATAATATAATTAGTAACAATAACAATAATTAAGATATTAGTAAAAATATTATAAGAACAAAATATTTAAGATAGACAATTATTGGTAAATAGGAAGCAATATGAACAATTAAATATAATATTTTAATTTATGCACAAATTATTAACTATTTATAATTATAAAAAAAAATTAAATTATTATAAGATTAATTATTTCTATACATATATTAAAAGAAAATAATTTGGATTATAAATATATTTACAAATAAGTTATAATTATTTTTAAATAAACATGTACAATAATAATTACATCACAAATTAGAAAATAAACAATTAGGTTTTAATAGGTATTTAGAAAATAAATTAGGGTTTTGTTAGAAAAATATTTTTAGGATTTAATTTAACATACAAAATTATTTTAACTAATATATATATCTAATTTAATTACACAAATAAAAAAATTAAATTGAGAGAACAAGAGTTTGGAATTTTTTTTAGAAAATAATATGGTTGTTTTAAATATGCATAATTTATTTTTAATTTATTTTTTAATTGATATTAAGAAAATAATTGAACTAATTAATTAAAGAAAAAATAGAAAAAAGTAGTAAAAAGAAAACTCACCTGGGCAGGGTTTGAACCCAGGTTCTCCTGCTTGCCAGTATCAAAACATGCCATCAGGCCAACCATGCGTTGGTGATCATAGAATGGTTCTATTTGTTTTTATGCAATGTCTTGAAAAATCCAGAAAAAATAATGAAAACAAAAGGCCTGGGGTGGGACTTGAACCCAGGACCTTCTGATTACAAGCATGCACGCGTATCCGCCTGGCTGGGAGAGCCTAACTGATTATAAAACAGCTACAAACAATAATATATTAAGAACGTATTTTAAATGAACAAATGTTAAAAACTTGGCTGGAGGCAGGATTCGATCCCCTCCCCTTTTGTCAAAGGCTCACAAGTCTTTCCACTGGGCCACGCACTGGTTGGTGATAATAAATCAATAACATAAAACAAAATATTTTAACACAATTTCAAATTTTCTGCGCGCGCCAGAACTCCTTCTTCAACCTCCTGCCCTGCGAATTTACATACAAATTCACCTGCGAATTTTCCTGGGTGTTCATGAACCAGAAACCCTAGGTTTTTGGATCATCACGCAAACAGCAAAATCAATAAAAATTGCTAGTCCAGATCAAACATACAGAGTTTATACATCATAATCATGTTTTTAAAAGTCATTTATATTTACTAAATCATGAATTCCCAATTTGAGAACTCAAACCCTAACAATGGTGTCTTTCGGTTTAGGGCATATTTGTTCAATGTTTTTGTCCAGAATCGATCCTTGGAACCTCACAAACACAAAAACTCAACCAAAATTCGTTAACAATGCACAAATAAACAGAATCGAAAAAATATTTTCAAGCATGAACAAAGCCACGGGTTAGACATTAGGGCATGATCTGGATGCATATGAATGATGGTTTATGATCAGTGATGTCTAATGAAGCTTGCCATGTCCTTCTTTTACCTTCTAGTGCTCTGAATTTCAAAATCCGAATGTGACTTTTGCTTGAATTTTTTTGAAGTGAAACCTACCTTTGAAGCTGCTGCCAATCGTGAATGAGGGCTAGGGTTGTGTTTAGTATATATAAGGGATTGATTTTAGGTCAAAATATGGACTGGTTGTGTGGAGATTTTGATCCAAAAAGATTGAAATTGATCATGGTTTAAAATTCAAATATTTGCTCATGAAAGCTTACTATTTTTGTACCAATCTCATGATTTCCTTCTTTTTTAACTCCAATCAATATTTAAAATATTCTAGAAACCAAATCTCCCTTTAAAAATATATTTTTATATTTTATATTTATTTAAAATGATTTTTATGAATTAAATCAAAAATAAATAAAAATAAAATAATAAAAATTCTGAATTTTGGTCATTTGGGTCGTGCATGATGATATGATATGGATTGGATCACAATTTAGCAAGCCCATTTGGAAGGAATTGGTTCTAGGCCCCCATTTTCATCATAAACCATCACAAAATTTCCCAACTTTGCAAGGGCACATCTCCCTCAATTTTAAAGGTATGAGGGTGTTCTTGGACATTTTGGAAAGCTTGAAGAGTTATCTAAACAACCCCATTGGTTTCAGGTTCATATCATTTACCAATCTCAAGTTATGCCCTTTTGAAGTTGTTGACTTTTTGTTGACTTTTGAAATGACCTATAATGTCTTAGCTCATATCCTCCAAATGAAGCATTTTTGGGCTTAACTTGCAAGATCAAAGTTGTAGAGGATTCAATTTCCTTCAAAATGAGCTTTGGATGGAGACTTGGTGATGAAGTATGTGAAAGTTATGGCTGGTCAAAGTTCAGTTGACTTTTACTGAGGAAACCCTAATTTAGAAACTCCTGATTATTGATGATCTGGAATCTCCTTGATGAATCATGATCAACCCTTGATAAAATGATGAATTTTACTTCATATACTTGATGTTGGCAAAAAATCATGAAGTTTGACTTTGGTTTGACCACAATTGATCTCAGTTTGACTTTCTGACTGCATTGACTGATTTTGACTTATCTGATCATCTGACTGAGCAAACTTTTGAGAAAAGTCTTGAAACTTGTCATGGGGGTTCTTATATACATATAAGATGTTATGAAGCTCACTTTAGGTATTGGAAGTCCATTTAGCCTGATTAAAGTCAAAACCCTAGTTTTGGATGCACTGCTTAGGAGGTGCATTATTTGAGGGAGTTGTCAACTCTTTTGACCAATTGTGAACTTTGTGGACCTTGTGAACCATCATAAAATGTCTTGTGAACCTCATGGGAAGTATTGTGAAGCTTGTGAACCTTGTGAACCTCATAAAGTGACTTATGGACTTCATGAACCTCATGAAAGGTCTTGTAAATGTTGAGAAACTTGTGAACCTTGTGAACCTTCATAAAGTAACTTGTAGACTTCATGAACCTCATGAAAGGTATTGAAAGCATTGTGGAACTTGTGAACCTTGTGAACCTTCTTAGAACACAAAGTCTTGTATTGTGAGGGCAAATTTTGGGGTGCAACAGCTGCCCCTGTTCAATTTTCTGAAACCTGAGGGGTTAGATTGGTATATTTGCCAGTCGTGACCTGGAAGGTTGAAGGGGATTGAACACAAAAGCCCAAAAATTTGCACTCACCAGTGCATGGCTAGTTGAATATGATTGAGTGGGCTTAAAGATGCCACTTGGAAGAACTAGGGATGGGCTTAAAGATGCCATCTAAAGTATCAGAATATGATGATGTCTTTATGTTGATACTGGATATCAGTACTAGGTCTTTGAATAGGCCGTCTCTGAATCATTTATGTAACATGATTTGAATTGTTGGATGGAACAATAGAAATAAATCTTGTGATGATTATCTCTTCTGGAAATATTTTGGATTAGGGAATGGATCCTTGTACAGACCATTTGCCTATTTTCCAAGGGCCAAAAGAACGTCAGGATTTGTTCTTAAGGATCAAAAGAACGTCAGGATTTGTTCTTCTGAATAAGATGTCTTGAACAAGTGGTCGAAAGAGCGTCAGGATTTGCTCTTAATGATCAAAAGAACGTCGGGATTAGTTCCTCTGAAAATGTCTTGAACCGGTAGCCAAAAGAGCGTCAGGATTTGCCCTTGAGGATCAAAAGAACATCAGGATTAGTTCTTCTGAAAGATGTCTTGAACAATGGGTTAAAAGAGCGTCAGGATTTGCTCTTAATGATCAAAAGAACGTCAGGATTTGTTCTTCTGAAAAAGTCTTGGAGGATGAAGCAGTCCAGAAGTAATGATGATAGCTGTCAGCAGACTGGAGTAATCCTGAGGTAATAATATGATTTCAGGAGGATGAAGTAATCCTGATGTAATAAAAGCTGTCAGGAGACTGGAGTAATCCTGAGGTAATAAAAGCTGTCAGGAGACTGGAGTAATCCTGAGGTAATATGATATGCTTTCAGGAGACTGGAGTAATCCTGATGTAACAGCATGTCTTTAGGAGGGTTGAGCAGTCCTGATGAGATTATAAGCTTTTAGGAGGGTAGAGCCGTCCTGATGATCATAAGTTTGTTTGTTGGATAATTAACCTGAAAACAAAGTAGCATTCTGTATGATAGTATTAGTTTATGCATTATGTATGCATGTATAATATGATGCACTTAGGTAATGTACTATGTATGTTATGGTATGGTGTGAATGATGTATGTGTGATATGATACTGCCGGAAGTGTCTGGATATCTTCGTGTAACAACTGCTGGCCAGGGAAAATAAATCCCAATTCATTGTCGAATATATTATACATAACCTTCCGTCTGCTGGGGATAACAGGGTATAGATAACCTCCTGTCTGCTGGGGATAGTAAGGTGTATATAACCTCCGTCTTCGTTTGATGGTAGGGCAGATATAACCTCCCATCTTCGTTCGTCGTACCCTTATTGGAAAGTAAATTCCCGAATATCCGTATGAGGATAAAAGAGATGGATATAAATTCCAGGGGAGATAAGACTTTGTGAAGATGGATTCGTCCTACTGAGAGTTTTGTATGTTTTCTTGTAAAGAGGAACCGGTGAAGCTTCGTTGAAATCCTTCCCTCGTTCGTCCTTAGTAAATACTATTACTGCATTTTCATGCATTTCTGGTAAACATCAATCATGCATTTTTGGTAAACATTAATCATATTCAAAAGCATACATACATTCAAACACAACCAATGGACGTTTCGCTTATGTAAATAGGGTAAAAGTAAATCTGGATTCAAAAGATGGAATTTATTTATATCAAAAAGTGACCCATACACGGGTAAGTTTGTACAAGGAGACATAAACCCTAGTAAGAGGATTTCGTCATAAAGTTTTTACAAAACAGAGAAAATCAGCTATGTGGGAAACAATCCTATTGAGTTTCAATTCTACTATTGCCATTCAAGTATCTCATCTTCTTGCTGTTGAGACGGAAACGATTGGATTGAGCTTTATCTGTTCGAGCTTGAGTAAGTAGTACAACTGGTTGCAGTTTCATGGGTGACCCAAACGAGACATAGTCATACGCTTTAATCCCTAACTTTTGCCTGGATTGCCCTTTCAGGTTTTCAATCCACCGGGATACCCTTTTTTGCCCAAGCCTCCTTTTCAGGTTTTCGACTTGCCGGGTGTACATCTTTTTATATATATCCCTAATTTTTGCCCAAACCCTTTTGGTTTGCCGGGATGCCCTTATTTTTGCCTAGGCCTGTCAACCTAGCGGGTCTCTTTTTATGCGTAGTATTTTTTAACTATGTCTGCGTTTACAGGCTGTGGAAAGTCTTCACCATCCATTGTAGTCAGTATCATGGCACCTCCCGAGAACACTGTCTTAACTACAAATGGTCCCTCATATGTTGGAGTCCACTTGCCCCTAGGATCACCCTGTGGTAATATGATACGCTTGATTACCAAGTCACCAGCCTGATATACCTTTGGCTTAACCTTCTTGTTAAAAGCTTTGATCATCCGTTTCTGGTACATCTGTCCGTGACAAACTGCTGCTAACCTCTTCTCATCAATCAAATTTATCTGGTCAAGTCGAGTCTGAATCCACTCATCTTCATCCAATCCTGCATCCTTCATAATTCTCAAGGAGGGAATCTGAACCTCAATGGGCAGAACTGCTTCCATACCATAGACTAAGGAGAATGGGGTTGCCCCTGTTGAAGTACGTATTGTAGTACGATAACCATGAAGAGCAAACGGTAACATCTCATGCCAATCCTTGTAAGTGACAGTCATCTTCTGTACAATCTTCTTAATGTTCTTATTAACAGCTTCAACTGCCCCATTCATCTTTGGACGATACGGAGAAGAGTTGTGATGCTTAATCTTGAACTGCGTGCAAAGATCAGTAATCATAGTGTTGTTCAGATTAGAGCCATTGTCAGTGATAATCCTTTCAGGGATGCCATACCTACATATGAGATTATTCTTAATGAATCGAGCCACAACATTCTTGGTAACAGATGCAAATGAAGCTGCCTCCACCCACTTTGTGAAGTAATCAATAGCAACCAGGATGAAACGATGCCCATTAGAAGCAGTAGGCTTGATCTCACCAATCATATCAATGCCCCACATGGCAAAGGGCCAAGGAGCAGTCAACATATTCAACGGTGATGGAGGTACATGGACTTTGTCAGCATAGATTTGACATTTGTGACAAGTTCTGGAGTGTTGATAGCAATCAGCTTCCATGGTGGACCAATAGTAACCTGCTCTCAATATCTTCTTTGCCATAGTATGACCACTAGAATGAGTGCCAAAAATTCCATCATGCATATCTTCCATAATCTCTGTTGCTTCCTTCTTATCCACACAACGAAGCAGAGTTGAATCATGATTGCGCTTGTACAAAATCCCATTACTCAAGAAGAACTTAGCAGAAAACTTTCTCAGAAACTTCCTATCTTTGACAGATGCCCCTTCAGGGAACTCTTGAGCTTCAAGATATCTTTTCACTTCATAGAACCAAGGCTTCTCCTCTGCCCCTTCTGTGTCAATCTCGTGGCAGTATGCAGGCTTTTCGAATCTATCAATAGTAATCCTGGGAGCTTCATCATCCCAACTGATCTCAAACATGGATGCCATGGTGGCCAAAGCATCTGCCAACTGATTCTCTCTTCGTGGAATGTGTCCAAAGGTAATCTCTTTGAAATGTGGGATCAAAGATAACACATGCTCTCTGTAAGGAACGAGGTTATCATGCTTGGTATCCCAATCTCCTTTAATCTGACTTACTACCAGGGCTGAATCTCCATACACATCAAGGAACTGAATCTTCATATCAATAGCAGCTTTAATACCCAGTATACATGCCTCATACTCAGCCATGTTATTGGTACAATAGAAACAAAGTCTGGCAGTAATCGGGGTATGACAACCTTCAGGGGAACTAATCACAACACCAACACCATTACCAAGTGCATTAGAGGCACCATCAAAAACCATAGTCCATCGGGATCCTTGTTCAGGTCCGTCATATTGTCCAGGTTCTTTGGTAATAATCATAATGTCTTCATCAGGGAACTCAAAATTCATTGACTGATAATCATCCATTGCTTGATGAGCCAAATGATCGGCAACAACACTTCCTTTAATGGCCTTCTGAGTAGTATACTGTATGTCATATTCCGTCAAGATCATTTGCCATCTTGCAATTCTTCCGGAGAGAGCAGGTTTCTCAAATATGTACTTGATTGGATCCATCTTTGAAATCAATAAGGTAGTATGGGTCAACATATACTGTCTTAGTCGGCGAGCAGCCCATGCCAAAGCGCAACAAGTTTTCTCGAGCAGTGAGTATCTTGTTTCACAGTCGGTAAACTTTTTGCTAAGGTAGTATATTGCCTGCTCTTTTCGACCAGACTCGTCATGTTGCCCCAACACACACCCCATTGAGTTGTCTAACACTGTTAAGTACATAATCAAGGGTCTTCCATCAACTGGTGGCATCAAAATTGGAGGTTCTAGCAGATATCTCTTGATTTCATCAAAGGCAGTCTGGCACTCATCATTCCATTCCATCACCTGATCTTTTTTCAACAACTTGAAGATTGGCTCACAGATGGAAGTTAATTGGGAAATAAATCTTGCAATGTAGTTCAATCGTCCCAAGAAACCTCTAACCTCCTTCTCAGTACGGGGAGCTGGCATCTCTCGTATAGCTTTTACTTTTGCAGGATCCACTTCAATACCTTTTCCACTGACAATGAAACCCAGGAGTTTACCGGATCTAACTCCAAAAGTACACTTGTTTGGGTTCAACCTCAACTTGTATTTCTTCAACCTCTCAAACAACTTGTGCAGATGATCAAGATGTTGCTCTTCATTCTGAGATCTGGCTATCATATCATCTACATATACCTCTATCTCATGATGAATCATATCATGAAACAAAGCCACCATAGCACGCTGATATGTTGCCCCTGCATTCTTCAGACCAAAGGGCATCACCTTATAGCAAAAAGTGCCCCACTGTGTCACAAATGTTGTCTTCTCCATATCTTCAGGTGCCATCTTGATCTGATTGTAACCAGAGAAACCATCCATAAAAGAGAATACCTTGTGCTGAGCAGTGTTGTCTACCAGAATATCAATATGAGGGAGTGGAAAGTCATCTTTGGGGCTAGCCTTGTTCAAATCTCTGTAGTCCACACACATACACACCTTACCATCTTTCTTAGGAACTGGTACCACATTTGCAACCCACTGAGGATAAGAAGTCACTGCTAAGAACCCTGCATTGAACTGTTTCATTACCTCTGCCTTGATCTTTTCTGACATTTCAGGACGCATACGACGAACCTTCTGCTTCTTTGGACGACAATCTTCTTTCACTGGTAAACGGTGAACCACAATGTCTGTATCCAACCCTGGCATATCTTCATAAGACCAAGCAAAGATCTCCACATAGTCACGTAACATCTGAATCAACCTGCTCTTGACACTGTCCTCTAAATCAGCCCCTATCTTGACCTCTTTTCTGTTTTCTTCAGTTCCTAGATTCACAACTTCGACTGGCTCTTCATGTGGCTGTATAGCTTTCTCTTCTTGTTGTAACAACCTAGCAAGCTCTACAGGTATTTCACAATCGTCCTCATTTCCGTCTTCAGTTTGATAGATCGGATTCTCGAAATTATAATTGGCAATAGTAGAACTGTTATCAACAGGATCCAGAGTGGATGAGGATCTGCATTTTAGTGATGTGGGTGTGTTTAAGAACGCATAGCTGATAAAACAGAAATAAAAGAAAAGAAAGACAAGGAACACAATATTTACGAAAACGAAACGTCCACTGATTTTATTGAATGAAGTATGCAAATGAAATGACAGCCCGTAACAAGCACACCATTGTGCCCCGGGTAAGGCACATGGCTTGAAAGTTTGATTGTTCAAGAAATTACAAATTTAAAAAAACACAACACAGTAATAGTATTTACTCCTGACTAAAGGAGATAGGGATAACATCTTCAGCTTTCCAATTATTGAGTCCAGCACCCACAGTAGGAAAAATCCATGCATCCAAGTTGTAGTCTTCATTTTGATCTCCCACAGCATTAATCTGGTCCTTCACAACCCCCTGACTAGTGATACGAGCAGCACGAGCACGACGAACAGCCTTCTGGGACTCTGCAGTGAAACCCAAACCAAACTTGTCAGACTTGTATGGAATATCAGGAAGCTGACCCCAAATAGTACAACCACCTTCATCCACCACAGCTCTAGCATCATTGAGGGAGGTCATTGCCATTGTTGGAGGCTTTCTGGTGACCACAGGGACTTTCTTCACAACAGGAGGAGCTACATAATCATTAACAACCCAGGGGACCACCTCAAATGTCTGACACGGAGTCTCAATGTATTCACCTTCCATTTCCAGATACTTGAAGGTATTCACATGGCTGACAAAGTATTCTTCTTCTCCATAGACAGTAACAACCTTCCCATCCACCGGATATCTCAACTTTTGGTGCAATGTAGAAGTTACAGCACCTGCCCCATGGATCCAGGGACGACCAAGCAGACAAGAGTATGAAGGGCGAATATCCATCACATAAAATGTAGTAGTAAACACTTGGGAGCCAACTTTGATTGGAAGATCAATTTCCCCATGCACTACTCTTCTAGAACCATCAAAAGCTTTCACTACAATATTACTGGGTTTCAGCACAGCATCTTCAGGACTCAGCTTATTCAGGACTTCCTTAGGCAACACATTTAAAGAGGAGCCATTGTCTATCAGCACATGTGACAAGGTAGTGCCCCTGCATTCAATTGAAACATGCAAGGCCCTGTTATGATCCCTCTTGGCAGGGGTCAAATCAGCATCAGAAAATCCTAACCCATTGTCGTAGGTCAGGTGGGCAACACAGTTCTCAAATTGGTCAACAGAAATTGCACTGGGTACATGAGCAGTCTTCAGAAACTTGATCAAGGACTTGGCATGAGCCTCAGAACATAATAACAAGGATAGCATAGAAATCTTCGAAGGAGTATGCCCCAACTGATCAACAATGTCATAATCACTCTTGTGAATAATTTTCAATACTTCTTCCATCTGCTTAGAGAGGTCATCAGCAGCTGGCACATCAGTAGATACAGGCTCAATAACAGGACCTTTGCCCCGAGCATCAGTGGTGGAAGTAGCAGCAGGAGTAACTGCATTCTTAGAAGCAACTGGAGGAGAGAAGACTCTTCCACTACGAGTGATCTTGCTAGATCCAGCAATATTATCAATGTCAACAGGCACATCAGCTAAAGGCTCCTGCTTAACACCATGGATGTAAACATCAGACCCATAGTGCCAAGGCACAGCTTTGTCAGACGTATATGGGATAGGACCAGGAGTAGTAATGACCACAGGAGCTACTCTGGCTTCAGCAACAACCTTCACGGGACCTTCAACAGTAATTTTGATTGGACCCTGATGAGTGATTTTAATGGGACCCTTTGAAGTGATTCTTATTGGTACTTTGTCAACCATGTCAACCTCTTCAATCTTCTTACCTCTGGTAATATGCTCCACCATACTCTCCACAGAAGATGGTCTTCTTTCAAACACTATAGTATACTTATCCATGAGACGTTGAATTCCATCTCTCAATCTGAAGCACTTCTCTGGATTATACTCACAATAAACACAATCTTCACGACAATCCGGAAAGAACCCAGCTTGTACCAACTTCTTTCTGATGACAGACAATGGTGTGGTCAATTCATCAACTGAACGGATATGCAGATCTTCCTCAATGGCATTGACAGTCTTCTCGTGATTTGGCATTGGAGCAGTAATCACATTGGGAGTACCCGGAGGATCAAACTCAATTTCTCCAGCATCAATCATATCCTGAATTTTATTCTTCAAGATCCAGTAGTTATTAGTATCATGTCCCTGACAATTTGAATGGTATGCACACCGTGCATTGGGATTGTACCTGGGAGAGGTAACATCAGGATTCTGAGGAGCCTCTTTCAAAGTAATGAGTTCAGCCTTTAACAAGTGTTGCAATGCCTGAGCCATTGACATGTTGATCTTCGTGAACTGTCTTCTAGCCCTCTGTTGGTTGCCCTGTGGCTGCTCTGTTGGTGCAGGAGTTGGATTTGAAATATGAACCGCACTAACAGACTGATGCCTTCTGTTACGATCAGGCTGACCATAAACAGCATTGGATTCCTTCTTCCCAGTGGGAGGCTTCTTTGCAGCACCTGATGAGGAAGCACCCACTTGGATCTTACCATTCTTTATACCATTCTCTACTCGCTCTCCTGTCATGATCAACTCAGTGAAGCCAGATGATGAGCTTCCAATGAGATGACTGTAAAACGGACCATTCAGCGTACACATGAACATATCAACCAATTCCCTGTCAGTCAAAGGGGGTTGAACTCTTCCAGCTAAATCTCTCCACTTCTGGGCATACTCTTTAAAACTTTCTTTGGCACCCATAGACATGCTCTGAAGCTGCATGCGAGTGGGGGCTAAGTCAGCATTGTATTGATACTGCTTATAGAAAGCTTCAGCAAGATCATTCCAGTCTCTGATGTTGACACTCTCCAACTGATAATACCACTCCAGCTGAGCTCCAGATAAGCTCTCATGAAAGAAATGGATCCATAACTTCTTATCAGCAGTGTGAGGTTGAATTCTTCTGACATATGACCTCAGATGCAGCTTGGGACAAGAGACCCCATCATAGACAACAAATGTTGGAACCTTGAAACCAATGGGTATGATTACCCCAGATATCAGACTCAAATCCTCAAAATCCAGCCCAGATGACTTCTGCAACTCCATAGCATCCATTCTATCCACCAGCATCTTGAATTTGTCTTCATTAGGCTCATGGTAATAGTTAGCCTCAGAATCAGAGTCCCCCGTAGTATGGTGGAGACTGCCTACCTCTTGCTCAGATTCTTCAGATTCATAGTCTTCAGCTGGTTCTTTGGTCTTGGCAAGACCTTTGAACCTTCTTCCCATGTTGATCAACCCAGCAGACCTTCTAGCCTTCTTAGTCTTCTTGGCCAGCAGTGTCTTCAATTCATCCTGCCCCTTGGACAGGTTCAAGATCAACTCTTGGAATTGTGCATTTTGTGCCTGGAGATCCTTAACTGATTGTTCAAGAGCCATTGCTGAAATAAACAGCGAGAAGATGAGAAACCTGTGCACAATTATAAACCTGTGATGCAATGAAATGATATGGGAATGCATATGCAATGTTTTCAAGGACCGCAGGATTTAAATTTGCTTAGACAAACACGAAAGTAAACTTTTACTAGTAATAACTTTGTTTTGCCTTTTAGGCTTACAAAAAATGAAATGAAATAAGTACAAAAGATGGGGTTTTAAGTCTCCCATGGACGTTTCCTCTTTGTGTTGAGGTATGAGTTGAGGTTCCGTTCCTCGTGAAGTTGCTTTGTTAGTTCCAGGATTCTTTCTTGGCTTGCTTTGTAATGAGCCTCGAAAGTATCCCTTTGCTCCTTCAGTTGGATCCATGATCTCTGCAAGTCTTCCATATCAGTAGGCATGTCTGGGTGAAGGATGGTATAAGCTGTGTCTCCTTCAGCAACAGGTTCCATGGTAACTGGTAGGACGGCAGGATATGGCATCATGAGAGTCTGAGCACGAGATCGCACCCATCTGAGATAAGCCTCCATAGGAATAGTGTACTTAGGCTCTAGTGTCTTGCTGTCAATCCTGTTTACCTTTCCCCAAGCTCGTATGAATCTCTGACGGTAACCCTGAAGATCGTTGTCGTAATCAAACACAATGCCCTGAATCAACATGTCATGTGGACCATCGCTTCGGGCGTAACCAAACTGTCGTAAAGCTAGAGAGGGGTTGTAGGTGATGCCTCATCTTATGCCTAGAAGTGGCACATTAGGAAATTCCCCACAACGATCAATAATAATGACATTCTCCATAGATCTGGAGCACCAATGGATATCTGAGTGAGAAAGTGACATGATCCTCTTGGACCATCTGAACCCTTGCTCATTCTTCATTACTGAGCGAGGAAGGTGAGAAATAAACCACCTAGAAAGCAAAGGTATGCAGCACATCAAAGTTCCTCTTGCCCTTGTAGTACGGGTGTGGAGAGAATGTAGGATGTCTCCAAGCAATGTAGGCACTGGATTGTGACTCAGGAAAATGTTGATGGCATGAACATCTATGAACTGATCTGGATTGGGGAACAATACTAAGCCGTATATCAGCAAGGCTAAGATCTCCTCAAAAGCATCATAGCTCATGGCCTTCAAGAACATTTGAGCCTTATCCATTAGCACCTTGGCAAGAATACCCTTGACTCCACTTCTCGTTTCCAGGACAATGTCAGACTTCTTCAGATGTAGAGTTGCAGCAATAACCTCAGGTTTAGGCTCTCTTTCCAAGCCTGTGAAGGGTCTTTGATCAAGAACAGGTATACCCAGAAGTTTGGAGAACTCCTCCATGGTAGGAACCAGCTGGTAGTCAGGGAATGTAAAGCAATGGTGCTTAGGGTCAAAGAACTGAAACAGGACACTCATCATGTCTTCATTGAACCCTGAAGTGACTAGATCCAATAGGTGACCATGTCTCTTGATGAACTGGGAGTGATCAGACACTTGAGAAACCAACTCCTTAAGCTTGGGAGGTATCCCTACAAAGTTGATCTTGATGGTGTTCCTACGAGTAGAAGCCATGACCTGCAACAAAGAACAAAGATAAATCCTTTGGTCCTTGAAATGGTTAGTGAAAATGCTATGCTCATGATGCATGATGATGTCATGATGTTATGTTCAATCACAAACATGTGGCACACACAAACAAGTCACACCATAGCCCTAGGTTTAAAGGCTTGCATGAGGTTTAAGGTAGGTACCCTCCCCTGAAGTTAGTTGGTTCATCCTGTCCTACAAAAGTAACCAGGTTCTAAGGGATCTCAATATCATTGATCCTTCACAAGGGTGGTTGATCAGAAGGCAACTTACTTGCCAACCAAAACCCTCCAAGTTTAAGATCTCAATGAGCGTAGTATCGAGTGTCAACCAACTTCAGTCTGTACCAAAGCCGGTTACCTCACTACTTTCTAAAGGCCAAGATGAGTTAACTAGGGTTCTAAAAGTTAGTTAGTGCATTGACAACATATGGCAGCCTCATATTATCCTCAACTTGACTTAAGGAACATAAGCACCAACCAAGAAGTCACACTAACTATGGCCACCAGATCAACCGTATCGATATACGTCGTACAGTTTCCTTGGTCTATTGCCATTTACCTAAGGTACACTAGATCCGGGTTAGGACCTTTCACACATAAAGCACCCAACAAGTAAAGTAAAGCAAACAAGGCAAACAATTTAAAGTGATCTAATTCCTAAGGGTACCCCTCTTAAATTTAAATCCCCAGCAGAGTCGCCAGTTC
Source organism: Lathyrus aphaca (assembly GCA_963966055.1). Classification (NCBI taxonomy): domain Eukaryota; kingdom Viridiplantae; phylum Streptophyta; class Magnoliopsida; order Fabales; family Fabaceae; genus Lathyrus; species Lathyrus aphaca. The sequence continues at coordinate 139,438,144 of OZ014520.1, forward strand.
TGTAACACGGTGGGAGAACTGACTTTTAGTTATGTTGCGGATAGCAAGAGTCGCCACCGACTTTTATTTTATCCAAAAGGAAAGGGTATAAAAGAACAGGAAAGACCTTAAAAGATATTTTTGGGTCCGGGGGGTAGGTTATGTAAAGGGAAGGTGTTAGCACCCTTTACATCCATGGTTATCCATGGGCTCTTAGTTACTTAGCTCACTTTTGAATTGTTTTTGAAAGTGCAGTGTGTGAATAGAAAAATTTTCATAATAGTTGATAATGATCCATATACGGATGCGTAAAAACTTGTTTTTGAAAATTTGTTTAAGTGTTTGAAAAATTTGAATGAAGTGAGCAAGTACATAAGAGGAACCTACCCTAAAGTTTTAAGTCTTTCTTGTTCTTTATCCTTTAATTGGTAAGACTATCCCTACTATTAAGGAGTAGGTAGTCATTACCTTGGATGTAAGGGACATGTGAGGGACATTTGTTTTTATGAAGGCAACTGTGGGGTGTATTAAGCATACTGGAGGGACTATCATCATTATTCGAAGGGACTTGATTCGTAAAGGCAACCATGTGGGACTTGATGATTTTTCTTTTTAAGGGACTTGCTTTTTACACCCCACTTGACCTTATGATTTAGGCAACATTGAGGGATAACCTTAGGAATGTGAGATGGCGATTAGAAATCGACTTACGTGTGTGAGTGTTCAATATTATTTATCTTATAATTAAAATGAGCTAAGTTTATTTTAAATAGAATACATGTTTTGCACTCCCTAAATTACTAACCATAGCATAAATTAAATAATTAAATATTTACAAAATTACACCAAGGAAACAATTACATAATTATAATAATGAGCGAAAATAAAAATAAATAGCAAATAAAAATATTTAAGCAAAATATAATTAAATAAGTAAAAATAAGCAATAATAGGGGTTAGTAAATAATAATAATAAATAAAATTAGCAAAATAATGATAATAAGCATAATTAAAAGATAAATGGGTTAGTGATAATATAATTAGTAACAATAACAATAATTAAGATATTAGTAAAAATATTATAAGAACAAAATATTTAAGATAGACAATTATTGGTAAATAGGAAGCAATATGAACAATTAAATATAATATTTTAATTTATGCACAAATTATTAACTATTTATAATTATAAAAAAAAATTAAATTATTATAAGATTAATTGTTTCTATACATATATTAAAAGAAAATAATTTGGATTATAAATATATTTACAAATAAGTTATAATTATTTTTAAATAAACATGTACAATAATAATTACATCACAAATTAGAAAATAAACAATTAGGTTTTAATAGGTATTTAGAAAATAAATTAGGGTTTTGTTAGAAAAATATTTTTAGGATTTAATTTAACATACAAAATTATTTTAACTAATATATATATCTAATTTAATTACACAAATAAAAAAATTAAATTGAGAGAACAAGAGTTTGGAATTTTTTTTAGAAAATAATATGGTTGTTTTAAATATGCATAATTTATTTTTAATTTATTTTTTAATTGATATTAAGAAAATAATTGAACTAATTAATTAAAGAAAAAATAGAAAAAAGTAGTAAAAAGAAAACTCACCTGGGCAGGGTTTGAACCCAGGTTCTCCTGCTTGCCAGTATCAAAACATGCCATCAGGCCAACCATGCGTTGGTGATCATAGAATGGTTCTATTTGTTTTTATGCAATGTCTTGAAAAATCCAGAAAAAATAATGAAAACAAAAGGCCTGGGGTGGGACTTGAACCCAGGACCTTCTGATTACAAGCATGCACGCGTATCCGCCTGGCTGGGAGAGCCTAACTGATTATAAAACAGCTACAAACAATAATATATTAAGAACGTATTTTAAATGAACAAATGTTAAAAACTTGGCTGGAGGCAGGATTCGATCCCCTCCCCTTTTGTCAAAGGCTCACAAGTCTTTCCACTGGGCCACGCACTGGTTGGTGATAATAAATCAATAACATAAAACAAAATATTTTAACACAATTTCAAATTTTCTGCGCGCGCCAGAACTCCTTCTTCAACCTCCTGCCCTGCGATTTTACCTGCGAATTTACATACAAATTCACCTGCGAATTTTCCTGGGTGTTCATGAACCAGAAACCCTAGGTTTTTGGATCATCACGCAAACAGCAAAATCAATAAAAATTGCTAGTCCAGATCAAACATACAGAGTTTATACATCATAATCATGTTTTTAAAAGTCATTTATATTTACTAAATCATGAATTCCCAATTTGAGAACTCAAACCCTAACAATGGTGTCTTTCGGTTTAGGGCATATTTCTTCAATGTTTTTGTCCAGAATCGATCCTTGGAACCTCACAAACACAAAAACTCAACCAAAATTCGTTAACAATGCACAAATAAACAGAATCGAAAAAATATTTTCAAGCATGAACAAAGCCACGGGTTAGACATTAGGGCATGATCTGGATGCATATGAATGATGGTTTATGATCAGTGATGTCTAATGAAGCTTGCCATGTCCTTCTTTTACCTTCTAGTGCTCTGAATTTCAAAATCCGAATGTGACTTTTGCTTGAATTTTTTTGAAGTGAAACCTACCTTTGAAGCTGCTGCCAATCGTGAATGAGGGCTAGGGTTGTGTTTAGTATATATAAGGGATTGATTTTAGGTCAAAATATGGACTGGTTGTGTGGAGATTTTGATCCAAAAAGATTGAAATTGATCATGGTTTAAAATTCAAATATTTGCTCATGAAAGCTTACTATTTTTGTACCAATCTCATGATTTCCTTCTTTTTTAACTCCAATCAATATTTAAAATATTCTAGAAACCAAATCTCCCTTTAAAAATATATTTTTATATTTTATATTTATTTAAAATGATTTTTATGAATTAAATAAAAAATAAATAAAAATAAAATAATAAAAATTCTGAATTTTGGTCATTTGGGTCGTGCATGATGATATGATATGGATTGGATCACAATTTAGCAAGCCCATTTGGAAGGAATTGGTTCTAGGCCCCCATTTTCATCATAAACCATCACAAAATTTCCCAACTTTGCAAGGGCACATCTCCCTCAATTTTAAAGGTATGAGGGTGTTCTTGGACATTTTGGAAATCTTGAAGAGTTATCTAAACAACCCCATTGGTTTCAGGTTCATATCATTTACCAATCTCAAGTTATGCCCTTTTGAAGTTGTTGACTTTTTGTTGACTTTTGAAATGACCTATAATGTCTTAGCTCATATCCTCCAAATGAAGCATTTTTGGGCTTAACTTGCAAGATCAAAGTTGTAGAGGATTCAATTTCCTTCAAAATGAGCTTTGGATGGAGACTTGGTGATGAAGTATGTGAAAGTTATGGCTGGTCAAAGTTCAGTTGACTTTTACTGAGGAAACCCTAATTTAGAAACTCCTGATTATTGATGATCTGGAATCTCCTTGATGAATCATGATCAACCCTTGATAAAATGATGAATTTTACTTCATATACTTGATGTTGGCAAAAAATCATGAAGTTTGACTTTGGTTTGACCACAATTGATCTCAGTTTGACTTTCTGACTGCATTGACTGATTTTGACTTATCTGATCATCTGACTGAGCAAACTTTTGAGAAAAGTCTTGAAACTTGTCATGGGGGTTCTTATATACATATAAGATGTTATGAAGCTCACTTTAGGTATTGGAAGTCCATTTAGCCTGATTAAAGTCAAAACCCTAGTTTTGGATGCACTGCTTAGGAGGTGCATTATTTGAGGGAGTTGTCAACTCTTTTGACCAATTGTGAACTTTGTGGACCTTGTGAACCATCATAAAATGTCTTGTGAACCTCATGGGAAGTATTGTGAAGCTTGTGAACCTTGTGAACCTCATAAAGTGACTTATGGACTTCATGAACCTCATGAAAGGTCTTGTAAATGTTGAGAAACTTGTGAACCTTGTGAACCTTCATAAAGTAACTTGTAGACTTCATGAACCTCATGAAAGGTATTGAAAGCATTGTGGAACTTGTGAACCTTGTGAACCTTCTTAGAACACAAAGTCTTGTATTGTGAGGGCAAATTTTGGGGTGCAACAGCAGGCGATACAGACGAATTCAGAATGCAGTTATTCGCTTATTCCCTTATCTTGCATGGATCGCCATTTCGGGTTTTCAATCCATCGGGATACCCATTTTTGCCTGAGTTGTCCAATGCGGCTTTTCAACTCAGCGGGTGTACATTTTTTGTCTATTTTCCCTTACTTTTGCCCGAGTCTTTTATTCTGTTTTTGACTCGCCGGGATGCCCTATTTTTGCCTGGACTTACATTCTGTTTTTATGTCCAGCGGGTCATTTTATGCGAAGTATTTTTTAACTGCATCTGAATTCACAGGGGACGGGAAATCTTCACCATCCATGGTGCTGAGCATCAGTGCTCCACCAGAGAAAACTTTCTTTACCACGAATGGTCCTTCATAATTCGGAGTCCACTTGCCCCTGTGGTCTGTATGCGGAGGGAGGATTCTTTTCAGCACAAGATCTCCTACTTGGTACTCTCGGTGCCTGACTTTCTGATCGAAGGCTTTCTTCATTCTTTTCTGATATAGCTGCCCATGACAGATCGCAGCCAATCTCTTCTCTTCAATCAGACTTAGTTGTTCGAAACGGGACCGAACCCACTCTGCTTCGTTCAGTTTAACATCCATCAGTACCCGGAGAGAGGGTAATTCAACTTCGACAGGTAGGACTGCTTCCATACCATACGCAAGCTGATACGGTGTTGCCCCAGTGGATGTTCTGATTGATGTGCGGTACCCATGCAAGGCGAAAGGTAGCATTTCATGCCAGTCTTTGTAGGTGACTACCATCTTCTGCACAATCTTCTTAATATTCTTGTTAGCCGCCTCAACAGCGCCATTCATCTTTGGCCTGTAAGGAGAAGAATTGTGGTGTTGGATTTTGAAGTCCCGGCATAACTCAGCCATCATTTTATTGTTTAAATTAGAACCATTGTCAGTAATGATTCGCTCGGGAACTCCGTATCGACAGATGATATCTCTCTTCAGAAATCTGGCTACCACTTGTCTTGTAACATTTGCATATGAGGTTGCTTCGACCCACTTGGTGAAGTAATCAATGGCGACCAAGATGAATCTGTGGCCATTTGAAGCAGTTGGCTCAATCTTGCCGATCATATCAATGCCCCACATAGAAAAGGGCCATGGTGAAGACATTATGTTCAAAGGATTTGGAGGCACATGCACCTTATCTGCATAAATCTGGCATTTATGGCACCTTCTGGCATAAGCACAACAGTCTGCATCCATTGTGATCCAGTAATAACCTGATCTTAACAATTTCTTAGCCATGGCATGCCCTCCTGCATGGGTACCAAAGGATCCTTCGTGCACTTCATGCATCAACAAGTCTGCTTCTGTCTTACCAACACATCTGAGGAGTACCATATCAAAGTTCCTTTTGTATAAAGACCCATCAGTGTTCAGAAAGAAACTACCAGCAAGCCTTCTCAAAGTCTTCTTATCATTGGAAGATGCCCCAGGTGGGTATGTTTGATCCTCCAAGAAGCATTTAATGTCATGGAACCAAGGCTTATCATCTTTAACAACATCTGCTGCGAACACATATGCTGGTCTGTCAAGTCTGGACACTGAAATCTGAGGTACAAAGTTGGCAGCCTGAACTTTGATCATGGACGAAATGGTAGCCAGGGCATCTGCAAACTGATTCTCGTCCCGAGGGATATACTCAAGCTTGACTGTTGTAAAGAAAGTCAACAACCTCCTTGTATAATCCCTGTAAGGTATCAGATGATCCTGGTGGGTGTACCATTTGCCATTGGTTTGATTGATTACCAAAGCTGAATCTCCGAATACGGTCAATGTCTTGATCCTGAGGTCAATGGCTTCCTCAAGACCCATAATGCAAGCTTCGTATTCAGCTTCGTTGTTAGTGTAGTTGAAAGTGAGTTTTGCCGAGAAAGGCATGTGAACTCCCTTAGGTGTAATGAGTACTGCACCAACACCACGACCATTCATGTTAACAGCCCCATCAAACATCATAGTCCATTCTTGTTCCGGGTCAGGCCCTTCAGTGTGAACAGGCTCTTCATGATCTTTTGCTTTTATGAACATGATGTCTTCATAAAGGAAGTCAAACCTCATAGGCTGGTAATCATCAATAGGTTGCTCAGCAAGATATTCAGACAATACACTGCCCTTGATGGCTTTCTGAGAAGTGTACTGGATGTCATATTCTGTAAGGATCATTTGCCATCTTGCAACCCGTCCGGTAAGTGCTGGCTTCTCAAATATGTACTTAACTGGGTCCATTTTTGAGATCAACAAGGTAGTATGGCCAACATATACTGTCTCAGTCGGCGAGCAGCCCACGCTAAAGCACAACAAGTTTTCTCGAGCAGTGAATAACGTTGTTCACAGTCGGTAAACTTTTTGCTTAGGTAGTATATTGCATACTCTTTTCGACCAGACTCGTCATGCTGGCCCAACACACACCCCATCGACTCCTCTAATACTGTCAGGTACATTATCAGAGGTCTTCCTTCAACTGGAGGCATAATGATTGGAGGTTCTTGTAAGTACTCCTTGATCTTGTCAAAAGCCTTCTGGCAGTCTTCGTTCCACCTGACCGTCTGCTCTTTTCTCAATAATTTGAACAAGGGCTCACAGGTTGCCGTAAGGTGGGATATGAACCGTGAGATGTAGTTCAATCGACCTAAGAACCCTCAAACTTCTTTCTCTGTCTTCGGTGCAGGCATTTCTTGAATAGCTTTGACTTTATCAGGGTCAACTTCAATCCCTTTCTCGCTTACAATAAATCCCAGCAACTTACCCGATCGCACCCCGAATGTGCATTTGTTGGGGTTCAACTTCAGTTGGTACCTCCTCAGACGCTTGAACAACTTTAGCAGATTTACCAGATGGTCTTCTTCAGTGAGGGACTTGGCAATCATGTCATCCACATAACACTCAATTTCTTTATGGATCATATCGTGGAATAATGTTACCATAGCCCGTTGATACGTCGCACCGGCATTCTTGAGCCCAAATGGCATTACCTTGTAGCAGAACGTGCCCCAGGGTGTGATGAAGGTTGTCTTCTCCATGTCTTCAGGTGACATTTTTATCTGATTATATCCTACAAATCCGTCCATGAAGGAGAATACCGAGAACTGAGCCGTATTATCCACCAATACATCAATGTGAGGTAAAGGGAAATCATCTTTCGGGCTGGCTCTGTTCAGATCCCGGTAGTCAACACACATCCTTACTTTTCCGTCTTTCTTAGGCACAGGTACTATGTTAGCAACCCACGGCGGATAGCTAGTCACAGCAAGGAACCCGGCGTCCCATTGCTTTTGTACCTCTTCCTTGATCTTCATTGCCATGTCTGGGCGAGTACGGCGCAGCTTCTGTTTGACCGGTGGACATTCTTCTCTCAAAGGCAGCTTGTGCAAAACAATGTCGGTGTCCAACCCTGGCATATCTTGATAAGACCAAGCAAACACGTCCACATATTCTTGAAGCAGGTCAACCAGTTGTCTCTTCACCGAGTCTTGTAAGCAGGCCCCGATTTTAACTTCTTTCACGTCTTCATCTGTACCAAGATTGATCACTTCAACCTCCTCCTGGTGAGGAGTAATAACCTTTTCCTCTTGTCTCAACAACCTGGCTAGCTCTTCAGGAAGCTCATATTCTTCTTCAACCCCTTCATCGGCTTGATTGATCGGATTGTCAAAGTCATACGAAGTCGTAGCCGTGCTGTTGTCGGTGCTGTCAGGAAGGCACTCTCTGCAAGGGTTCAGTTTGTTCATTTCAGTGATTGATTTTAATCTTGTTTAGAAAAGTGAAATAAAGTTGTCATTTTGAAAACATCGCCATTTATTTTTTGTACAAAAAGAAAAATGGAAAAACAGTGAGCGGAAAAGAAAAGGACTCATTTGCAAAAAGATGTCTGATATTTCATTGGTTAATCTTGTTTGCACAAAAAGTACAAATGGCCCGATTACAAAATGAGTCTTGTCATCTTGGGCAAGATGCAAGACTTTGATGCATGCTATAAAAATACAGGAAATAATAATTACTCTGCGTGAGTAACTCTTATAATTTCCTGGGAAGACCAGTTTGAGATACTGCTCCCCGGGATCTTTGGACGAATCCAGCTTTCCAGGTTGCGTTCTTCTTCCAGCTCGTCTTCCAAATTGTTGATAGCATCAGGGGTGAGCATTCCCCCACTGACAAAACTGGGCTTCTCAGCAGCCTCCGCTTGATTTTGTTGAGTTGGTCTGTAACCCAACCCAAATTTGTCTTTCTTCTCCTCCACAGATAAAACCTCGCCCCAGCCTTGGGCAGTTCCTTCCTCAACAACCTTCCGGGCTTGTTGATAAGATGACATGGAGATTCCAGATACAGCAGATGCTTCATTAACATTCAGGGCCTCAAACCCTTGGCTCATTGTTTCATGGATCTCCCCATCCATCTCAATATACTTATAGGTAGCCAGATGGCTAACAAAAATATCCTCCCCCCCACAGATAGTAGCAACTTGGCCTTCCCACTCAAATTTTAACTTCTGGTGAAGGGTAGACGTTACTGCGCCAGCGGCGTGAATCCACGGTCTACCCAACAAACAGCTGTAGGCAGGCTGAATGTCCATCACATAGAAGATTGTTTTAAACGTTTGTGGGCCAATCGTCACAGGCAGCTCAATTTCTCCCAGAACCGATCTCTTAGAACCATCAAAGGCTCTTACTACCAGGTTACTGGGACGCAATGCTAATCCTTCATATTCTAGCTTCACCAAGGCCTTTTTCGGTAAGACATTAAGGGATGACCCTGTGTCTACCAGCACATGAGAAAGGACTGCACCTTTACATTCCATGGTGATGTGCAAGGCCTTGTTATGGTTGCGGCCTTCCGTTGTCAAGTCAGTATTGGTGAACCCTAGCCCATTGCTAGCTGTAACATTTCCAACCACGGTTTCCAACTGATTGACAGTGATCTCTTCAGGCACGTAAGCTGCGTGCAAGACTTTGAGTAGTGCATTCCGATGGGCTTCGGAGCACATAAGCAATGATAGGATAGAGATCTTAGATGGCGTCTGGTGAAGCTGATCCACTATTTTGTAATCACTCTTTTTGATGATTCTCATGAACTCATCAACTTCTTGATCGAATGGTGTTTTCAAAGCTTCCTTAACAGCTTGATCTTCCTGCACCGGGCTCTTTCCTTTTGCCTTGGCAGCAGCTTCTGCTTCGGCAGTGGGTCTTTGAATTTGTGGAGCAAAGAGACGTCCGCTTCGAGTGAAGCCTCCGCCTCCTCCCACATTGTCTATTTGTGGTGCAGGTGTTGATGGTTCAAGAGTGATTTTCTTTCCTTCGCAGTATACATCAGAGCCGTAGTGCCAAGGGATGGCCCTATTGCTTTCATAAGGTACTGGTCCAGGCACTGTGACAGTGACTGGACTGATGGCAGCTGCAGAAGGGACTGTGATAGTTTGCGGATCATAATAAATTGTGACTGGTGCTCTGATGGGAGCAGCACCTTCTGAGTTGTAGGCAGAGTTGTTTTCAGGATCATAAAATATTGTGACAGTTGAGACGTCTTCATGATTTGTTGCTGATGTTGTAGGAGATATTGTCGGAAGGATGGACGTTGTTGTTGTAGGAGATTCAAACTGGAGTGGTGCTGAAGTTGTAGAAGGAAAATTTGTTGATGGCTGATCAGTTGAGATGATAGATGAAGTACTTGTTGATGAAACCGAGGAATTGTCAGGTACAATGGTTGCTGCAGTTGTAGGAGATACCGGAATTGTTGCTGTTGAGATTGCTGGATTTGTTGGAAATGATGTGGTGATTTGAAGTTGGCCACTCTGAATGAGACCGTCTATGCCATTCCTCAGGTTATCGCACCCATTTACTGAAATATTGCAGTAAGCACACCCTAACTCACACCCCGGGAACATTTGACATTCGAGGAGCTGAGCCTTAATTTCTACCAACGGTGTCCGAATCTGACCCACACTGGTTATTAAATAAGACGGCTTGTCTTCTTCAATAGCGTTGATTCTGGGACCTCCGTGATGTGGCATAGGATTTTTGTTGACATTGGGTGGTGGTGCGAAATTCAGAGCTTTTGAGTCTACCAGGTCTTGTACCTTCATGTGCAAGGCTCTGCACTTTTCTGTACTGTGGCCAGGTGCATTTGAATGAAAAGCACATCTGGCGTTGGAGTCATAATTCCTAGGTAGACTGTTGGGATCTGGAGGTGCCAATGTCCTTAGCTCAACTAGGTTGAGTTTCAGGAGTTGTGGCAGCAATGTAGCATATGGCATAGGGATCGGATCGATCACCCTGTTGGCTTGAGAAGGCCTCTGTTGGAGTGGCCTTTGCTGGTTATTGTTATTGGTGTTGCTATTGTTGTAATTTCTCGGAGGATACTGATTCTGTTGATGGTACTGAGGTTGTTGCTGATAGTTTTGCTGCGGAGGTTGATAGGCTGGTTGTGGATGAGCTGGAGCAGGAATGGTGACTGCTGCCACAGATCTATGAACATATTGGGGCCTGCCCCTGTTGGTGTGGATGGCATTGGTCTCACCAGTCCTTCTTGGGCCCGCAAAAGGCTTTCTTGCATTACTGGATGAGCTTGCACCATTGTCTGAGATCTTTCCCATCTTCAATAGGCTTTCAATTCTCTCCCCGGCTATGACAACATCTGCAAAGCTGGTAGATGAGAAGGCAACTAGCCTGTCAATGTAAGTCCCCTGAAGGGTGTTCATGAACATATCAGCCATCTCCCTTTCTGACATAGGTGTCTCCATCTTTGAGCATACTCTCGGAAGCTCTCTCTAGATGACTGTGACATTCCCATTATGAGGGTCCTGTTGGGTGCCATATCCAGATTATACTGATACTGTCTGATGAAGGCCTCTGCCAGGTCCTTCCAGCATCTAATAGTTGCTCTTGTCAGATGGGAATACCATTCCCTCGAAGCTCCAGTCAAGCTATCCTCAAAATAGAACATCCACAGCTTCTCGTCCATGGTATAGGCTTTTAGCCTCCCGAGAAAAGATTGTAGATGGGTTCGGGGACAGGAAGTCCCATTATACTTTTCAAAGCATGGTGGCTTAAACTTGTGGGGAATCCTGACCCCATCTACCAAGCCCATATCCATAACATCAAAACCCAAAGAGTTTTGAGACTCTAAGGATCTTAATTTCTCAGCTATCTCATCCAACCTTCTATCATAAGCTTCTTCCCCGGCTCCCATTACTGTGAACTGGTCTTCTTGGGGGTCTTCTTGCAGTACCCTCCCTGCTGTGGCAGTCCCTTGTATATTGACAGGGATGTTGGCCTCTGGATGGAGGTGGGGTCCAAAGACTGGGGGATTGACATGAGGTTGGACTCTTTCATTGTTGCTAGTCCCAGCAGTCCCTGGCTGATGATCTTCCTGATTTCTCCCTTCCACCAGTGCTCTGAGCCTCTCCTGGCTTTGAGCCATGTTGTTCATTACCTCCATAAACTGTGTCATTTGGTTCCTCATTTCCAACCTCTCGTTGGTCATTTGGTTCCTGACCTCTGTAAGGTCCTGCTGCATCTGATCCATCTGTATGCCCGGAAGGTTGTTACGGGTTGGATACCTGTGTGGTCGGTTGAGGGGAAATACCCGGCGTCGAGCAATAGTTCCTGAACATCACAACAGAGTTAGCAATAACAAAACAAAAACCTACAAAACAAACAAAGGGTTAGCATGCAATGCAGTATGCTTATTTGTTTTCAAGGTATCCGGCTCGGTATTCAGTTTTGACCCTTCCAGACCCTTGGAGATGCTGTTGATGTTGCTTTCGAAGTAAACTCGGATGGAACAAACTAATACATATATTACAAAAAGCCAATGGTACATAGTTTGTTTACAAATACAAGCCCTCTGAGGGGTCAAAATACATTACAAGAAAATAAAAGTACATGGAATGAAAGCAACAACAAGCAAATGGTCAAACACTAAGACCAAACTCATCCTCCCGAACTTCCTTGAGAAGTGCTTCGGTCACAGGATCAGCCGGACGCTCCGTGAGGTTCCTGATAAGGAGGTTCCGGGTAGTAACAGCTGCAGTTAGCTTCTTGTGTTGACTTTGGTCCTTTGACCTCTTCACTCCTGCTCTGATCTTCAGCTCTGATATCTCCCTCTGGGCTGCTGCCAGGGCTTCTTGTTGCTCTTTTGCACTAGCTTCCATCTGCTCTATCTTGTCTTGGACCCTCTTGTCCTCCAGAGTACGAGCCTCGGTGATCCTGACCCACCTAGCCTGACTCTCCTTTAGATACAAGTCTGTCCTGGCTTTCTGGAATTGGGCTTCTTTGCAGGCATTCTTCAGGATTTGTTCTCCAGCCCTAGATTTCTTAATATAATCCTCAGACTTCTCAATTCTAGCCAAGTGCTCCACTTTCAACTTTTCTAACCTCTCAATATCCAACCTACCATCACTCCTCTCCCAGAGGGTCTTCTGTAGAGCTTGAGTCAGCTTCTCATTTCTCTTTTTCAACTTCTCAAACTCCTTTAAGCTGACAGTTGCTGGAGGTGGTGTTGTGGAAGGCCCAGGCATATCTTCTATAGTAAAGGGCATCCCAGAGAATTGAGCCTTGGCATGGGACCAATCATAGTATTGTGCTGATGCCACATTGTTACACTTCCCCAGGATGGTTACCCCCTTAGTCTGCACATTGTCCCAGGCCCAGGCTGCCTGCCTAACAATAGCCAGATTAAGCTTGTTCTCACAATAAAGAGTCTCAACCAAGTCCTGTGCCTTAGGAGTGTGGACCAGTGCATAGCCCAGTTGTCTTTTGAACAGCAGAGGGTTGTAATTAATACTAACCTTAACTCCTACTAGGGGCACATTGGGAAAATGCCCACAGCTGGTGATGATGTCCCTGCCTTTTGTGCTTTGGGTGCACCACCTGATATCAGCTGAAGTTAGAGTAGTAAGTCTTCCAGCCCAGTTTCTCTGTTGATGAGGGTTTAAAAATGCATCTGTCCTAGGCAAATGCCTGAGAAGCCAAGTATGGAACAATGGAGCACAACACCTCACTAATCTTCCCCTCTGTTTTTCATTCCTCTGATGCACTGAATAGTAGAGATCCCCTAATAAAGTTGGCACTGGGTTCTTCAGGATGAAAAGATGGATTGCATTCTTGCTAACAAATCGAGGCTCATCTGCAAATAATATGATCCCATATATGCTCAAGGCCAATAAAGCACAGACTGCTTTCCACTCTCCTAAAGAAGCTTTCAGGGTAGCTTGGGAGATCAAGAAATCCAGATGCATGCCAGGGATTCCAGCCTTAGAAGTCATATGCTGCCCAATCAGGACTGGTTCCAGATGTAATGCCTTTGCTACCTCTTCATTACCAGGAAAGACCATCTCAGGGTTGAAAGGGACTCCACCTCTGATAGGTATACCAACTAATGATGAGTATTCTTCCAATAAGGGGCCCAACTGAAAGTCCTGAAAAGTGAAACATCTCAGTGGGGGATCATAAAACTGAAGGCAAGTGTGGATCAGGCTTCTCTGTGAGGGGTCCAGATCCATAACCATATCAAGTATATCTCCATGGTGTTCCCTGAACAGTGGTATATGGTCTGGAGTGATCAGGGTCTGAATCCTCCTGATGTCAGCTAACTCTGGCTGGAAGAAGTGGTAGGTGATGTTGCTCTTTTTAGGTGCCATGTTGTTGAGACTGAGTAGAGACAGGTGCTGATGATGATACTGAAGAATGGGCCACTGATTGGCTGGTGCAGGTGACTGAAACAAATAGCTGATAGCTGATAGCTGAAGCAGGTGCTGATGAAGATAGGTCAATACAGAAGATAGGGTCAAAACCAAACCAAAAATGAAAGTGGATACCCTGAAACACAAATAAGCAAATGTCAAAATGATGCAATGATTATGTATGCAAATGATATGCAAGGGTTTGTGACTGAGCTGGATCTGATCAAATGCTCTGATATAGGTCCAAGTATGTTCAAGAATTCCAGATGGAGGTCTATAAATCCAGTAACCAAGGTGGGGGCTCAAATAAAGAGTCACATGTCCAGGGTTTAGAATCACAAGAACTGTTCCAACATGGAGTATTCTTAATCAAATCAAAGTAACAGGGTATGCTGAGGCCAAGGGTACCTGCAAACCTGTAAACAGCCCAACCCCCTTACAGGTGGTGTTCTAGAACAAGGATCCTCAGATTTGGATCAGTTATGAGAAGTGTAAACACTTCTAACCCAGAGGTACCGTGTTTACAATAACCATAAAAGTTCCTCCTCTAATTCACCTCAGTTTCTGAAGGTCAATACTAAAGGTCATCCAGACTTAGCAGGCTTCCCAGATAGCCCTAGCATTGCAGGAAATCCGCAACACAGAGTTCTCAAGAAGAAACCCATATCTGAACCGTGTTTCATATTCCCGCACCAGACCGAGATGGAATGGGAAAGAATATGATTCACTCTAGCCTAGGTGTCACTCAGGTCCCAGGTATAGGACCTTAACTCTCAATGAATCACCCACCCACCAAAGCAAACAACAGATCCAGCCAGCAGCATAGTATGACAATATGACAATATGCAAAACTATAAAGAAGACAGTAAAGCAACTGTACATAAAGCAAAAAATAACCACAAATATACAAACACAAGTAAGCACATAACACCCCAGTAAACACAAATCAATCAAGCGCTAGGAGGAACCCACAAAAATAACCAGAAGCCCTGGTTACAGTATAAGGGTCCCCAGCAGAGTCGCCAAGCTGTCGCTCCCGATAAATGGGACCAGGCCCAGATAAGGGTACAGACGCGAACGGTCGGCGAGAGGGACAATGAGAACACACAGCCGTGGACTCACTGGAGATGAATAGAGTCGCCAGCTAGGCATTTTTATCCCGGAGGAAAGGCAATGCTGCATAGACCTGGAAAGACACGGATAAGACGGTTGCGAACCAGAGAGACTGAGAAAGGGGGTTGGTTACAACCTGGGAAGGTATTAGCACCCAGATTGTCCGTCGTACTCGACGGGATCCACGCTTAAAAGATTTGTGTTTTAAAGGGGTAGTGTCAGTGCAATTTGTGTGTAAAAGGGCTGGAAGAAAATGTACAGGTGTTAGTGTAAAGGAAGTGTGAAGTGTGATATATACAGTGTCAGTGTAAGGATAAGAGTGAAATGCTCATGACTATGAGGCTTAAAAGAATGAAGCTGGAAAGAGGGGGAATATACAGAGACTTTTGTTCGATAACTGTTAAGTTATGCCTACGTATCCTCTCGTGCAATGAGGAAGTCAGAACACCGTAGTTCGACCCAAAGAGACTGAAAGATGAATTGACTTGTGAACTGCTTGCTTGTCAATGCTCAAGTGTATGACCTGTCTGGCTCAGGTGCAAACTGTCTTGCATTAGACGGAAGAAGCAAGTTCTCGTTTATGAGTGAATGAGATGAGAAAAGAATCCCGGAGGATACGATTATTGTTTGTTTTTGTGTTTTCAGTCTTTTATTGCTTTTGAAAGTTTGTCATAAATTAATGAGCTTAAGCCTAAACCAATGGATTTAGTAAACTCATCACATCTTCCCTCTGATTAGGGGTAATGAGAGTACCTTAAGTGTGAAGTCAGATTCTCACACTTAATCACCTTTGGTGTAAGATTAAGATCATTAACCTACTTGTGATTACTTAGATGCTTTTGTTGTTTTTGTTTAGTGTTAAGTAATGAGGTTAAGCCACAATCAAGGATTAAACAGACTCATTACACCATCCTAATAGAAGGATAATAGATGAGAATGTTTAAGCTGAGGAAAGCTCCTCAACTTAATCCATGATTAGGGATTAAACTCATGACAAAACAAGCCTTTGATTAAGTGGATTTTATTTGGTGATATGATGATGAAGTGATTTTTAGGGTTTGTAAGACAACTTGAGGGGGACTTGTCTATTAACACTAGGGTTAGTCCTTCTTAACCAATTAAGGAAGAATTAGAACCCTAATGCAAGGCCCAAGTTACAAGCTTGATGTCTTGATGATTATTAAATGAATTGATTAGAGGAGTTAAACACATTAAGGGTTTAACACTTAGGATTAAAGTTATACACTCCATCCTAAGAGAAGGATGCAGGCATAAGCTTAATCACAAAGCCTTAAAGCCTTTAGGGTTTAGTCCCTGATTATGAGATGAGAAGAGAAGACTCAAAAGAGACACAAAGGTAAAACTAAGAGGGGAGACTAATCAAAACCCTAATCATTGTCATGCTTGGTTGTTCCTAAGGTTTGTGAGGTTTTCAAGAGAAGTCTTCAATGGAACCACCAGGAAGCAGATGAAAGGATCAAGAGAAGCAAAGCAACTTGCTTCATTCAAGAAGTCAAGTCACTTGAAGAAAGAGAGTAAGGAGAAGAAGAATGAGCAAGCTCAAACTCAAGCACATACAAAATGCAGCATGGATGCAAGAGAAGGAGATGAAGAGAAGTTATGAGAAGTGAAGGCAAATTCACTTCTCAAAGTCACTTACCACCTGAAAGGTTAGAAAAGAAATGCAATGGAATGCAAAATGGGATGAGATGACATGATGAGAAACAAAACCAGAAGCAATTACATGATGCTAATGATGCTATGAGATGCTACAAACATGAGGCAGCACATGGAAATGATCATACAAGCTTATGAATGCAAATGGGGCAAGCTAAAACACATGAACATACATGAAAAGTTATGAAGTACATATGGCATACAACATGGCTAATACATGATGCAATGATCAAACATGCTTTCAATATGTCTTATGATGTCAAATGAATCAAATGGATGCTTGAAATGTCATGGAAAGTCATGTTATGCAAGAGAATGCAAGATGGATGCATATGGAAGCCCAAATTAGGGTTTATGAACAATGCAACAAACAAAAACCAAAACCAGAAGCAAACAACATTACAAAAAATTAAAAATGCATTCAAAGGATCCCTAATCCTACACTAACCCACTGCCCAAAGGAGAGGTCCCAACTCTTAACCAGTTTCAAGTTATGATTTTTCTAAGTTTTCTAGGGTTTTAGGGTTCCTTAACAAGAAAATTACCAAACAAATTGAAAATGAAAGATCAAATCATGGCCATTTAATCTTACAAACTACATGCTAAACACAATGCAATGCAAAAAGAATCAATGTCCAACTCCTCATGGATAGGCAGAAATGATTTTTGGAACTTTGGATCAAATTAATGCATAGAAATGATTTTAAATCAATGAAAAATTCTCAAAATGCATCAAGATCAAAAAATAAATTTGGTTTGAAGGTTGGACAATGTTTCCAAATGTCTTAGAACATTTCATGAATTTTTTGGTGATTTTTAAATACCTAAAAGTATTTTTAATAAATTAATTCTCATTAATCAATTAAAAATAAACTTTTAAATATTTTAAAATACTTTTTAAATGCTAAAAATAAAATTAAAAATATTTTTGTGTTTTAAAAATTAATGGAACTTTTGACAAAAAGTTTCATAATTTTTAAAACATTTTTGCTATTTTAAATAAATTGTATAAACAAATATGAAATAAATGAATTAAAATAAAGAAAATGGAAAAGTCAACTGAATGGAAGGCTGGGATGGATCCTGGGTTTGAAAGGGTTGACTGCGCGCGTTTTTAAAGGGCCTGGATTGCATCTGATTAAATTAATTTAATTATGATTAATTAAACTAACTAAAGTGGATTAGGGCAAATGAACGAATCTGGGTCGTTCATGCACGCGGGAAGTCAACAAAGTCAAGAAATCTGACGCATGAGATTCAAATGGAAGTTAATGACTGGGATTAGGGCAAATGACATTCAGGTGACCGGAGGGAAGCTCCGGTCATCTTCTCCGGCAACAACAAAACCCTAGATCCTGATTTAGGCTTCTAAACACCAAATTAAACACAGCCAAGTGATCCTCTAACATCCTAGGACACGAATCCACTCTCAAACATCATTTAAACATCAAGCATCAAGCAAATCGAAAGAAACAAATTTCACGGGTGAAAATTCAGAGTGACCATACAAACTCATTTCTTACTCATTTTTTATTCTAAGAACATCCCCATGACCAGCAAGACATGAGCAATCAATTTATAACTTAAAATGTAAGCTCTGAGGAAAAAGAATCCATGGTCATACCTGAGCTGGAAAGCTTCAAAACTGAGCTTCCAGAGCCTCCTTCGCGTGCAAATGAACTTCTTTGACTCCCTTGAACTCAAAGAGAAGCTCCAAAGTTCTTGTGGATGGCTGGTTTGAAGAGAAGAGTTCTGGTGCAGCAGGTTTCACAGTCAGGAATTGTGAGGTTTCAGGCTACTCCAATGGTGGATTCTTGCTCCTTTGGGTGTGTTTGACTTGTTAGTGAAGAGAAATGGGGTGTTTGATGGCTGGAAAGTGAGATTCGAAAGTTCTGGCTTTGAGGATGAAAAATGGTGAAGCTCAGTTCTTGCTTAGTTCAGGCCTGAGTCTTGCTGGTTTTGGCTCAGTGAAGCAAGGTGAATTGATCAGTGGACTTGTTTTTTGTGTTTGTGAGCTATGTAGAGAAATTCGAAGAGAAATGCTTGAGGGAGTGAGTTTGTGAATGTGTTGTGTCTATGTGTTTCAACCTTGCTTGTTATGTGAAATGGTTAGCATTTGGCTTGCATAAAATAATCTCATTGGTCAGATGATGTGACCTGGCCTGCTGTGATAGGTAAGTTAACTTTTGCAAATTGTCAACCTTTTTGTAAGAGAGGCATGGGTTGTGTTCTAGGCTAGTACAAAGGTGTGGGCTGGTGCAGCATGGTGAGGGGAAAGGCTATGGCTGGTTCAGCATCCAAGACATCAAGTGGATGGAAGTGTTATGATGATTTTGCAACTTGCTTACTTTTGAAACTTCATGAAAATCTCTTGCTTTGCCAACCATGAACATGTGATCTTTTGGTTCAAATCTGATTTTTAGAACTTGTATGATGCTTGCACATTGGTTTGATATGAACTAGAAGTCAAAAATGCCTTGGTACAAAGTTTTTGCAAGTTTCTCATTTGAGGCATATCTTGAAAATTAGTGATTTTTGCCAACTTTGACACACCATAACTTTTGATCCAAAATGAATTAGGTCATGTTCTTGTACTTTTTGAAAAGGGAAAGATCTAATCTACAACTTTCATGACCAAAGTTTTTCCATTTGAAGCATTTTTGGATCAAAAAGTAAGGGTTGAAAAATTGCCTAAAATGACAAATTCCTTAAAAGTCAACCATGCCCTAAAAAGTCAACTTTGCAAAAACTTGTAATTCTTGAATTTTGTGAACTTCAACCTTCTTCCAGGATCAAATAAAGATCATATACACTCAAAATGATGAAGATCACCCCTTGGTAGGGTCATTGGGGGCCTCAAATGCCCTGATTTTACACTGACTTGTCCAGAAAGTCAACTCTTGATCAGATGACTTCCCCATGGAATTTCTTCATGAAAATTGATATGCATACTCCCTATACCATATAGAGACCAATGGAAACAAGAATGACCAAAAAAATTGGAGTTATGGCCTCTGAAACCAAAACCCTAATTTTAGGTCAACTGTGCAGTCAAACTTGGCTCTGCTTCCCTGCCAATCCCAGTTCCTGTGATTCTTTGGCATTTTTGACTTTGAGAGGATGCAATATGATATAAGAACACTCATGGATTCCTTTGAAGTTATTGATGGCCCTTGGAGTGGCTCAAAAGTCTCCTGGATTGCTCAAATCATAAACCCTAGGTGCAGATGACTAAGAAGCAATGCAATGACTCAAAATTGAGATATGAGATGTTATGATTGTGTTTATGCATATGAAATGATCACAAACCATGGTGTGAATGGGTGAGGGCAAATTTGGGGTGTTTACAGCTGCCCCTATTCAAACATGAGTTAGCTGTGCAGGTTGTAAGCGACGGCTCAACAGGCAAACAAGATAACTTGTGGTTGAATACCAAAGACAGTCCAAAATTTGCACTCACAGAATGAAGAAGAAAAGGGATATAGATCGTACAAGGAAAATAAAGTATATTGTAAAGTGTGGGCGACGGAGGACGACCGTCGAGCAGAGGACGACTGCTGGGTAAAGAGCAATGATGGGGGCGGCCGACATGCTGGGGAAAGTGCGGGAAATAAAGCAATGACGGGGACGGCCGACATGCTGGGGATAAAAGGCAAAGCCAAGACGGGGACGGCCGACTAGCTGGAAAAAGATTATGATGGGGACGGCCATCAAGATAAAGTTGTAAGGTTCTCCGGGAGTTAATGAAACATGACGGGGACGACCATCAAGTTCATAAAGCAAAGTAACCGACGATGGGGACGGCCATCGGGCTAAAAAGAAAAGGGACCACGACGGGGACGGCCATCGGGTTAAAGAATAAATGAAATAAACAGATGATGAGGTACGGTCATCAAAGGTGAAGGACGATCACCTAGCAGGGGACGGCTGCTCTGTTGGGGTTAAGATGAGGGACAGTCATCTAAGGTGGAGGACGACCACCGGGCAGGGTACGGCTGCCGAAAATATCGCGACATAGGACGAATGCCGGATAAAAGGTCAACGATGGGGACGACCATCGGACGAGCATGGCTTGTGATCACCCATTCACACCAAATTTGCCCTCACCCATTCACACCATGGCTTGTGATCATTTCATATGCATAAACACAATCATACCATCTCATATCTCAATTTTGAGTCATTGCATTGTTTCTAAGTCATCTGCACCTAGGGTTTGTGATCTGAGCAATCCAAGAGCTTCTTGAGCCACTCCAAAGGTCATCAATCACTTCAAAGGGGTCTATGTGTGTTCAAGTATCATATTACATCCTCTCAAAGTCAAGAATGCCAAGAATCACAAGAACTGGGATTATTGTGGAAGCAGGGCCAGGCTTGACTGCACAGATGACCTAAAATTAGGGTTTTGGTTTCAGAGGCCATAACTCCAAATTTTTTGGTAATTCTTGTTTCTATTTGTCTCTATATGGTATAGGGAGTATGCATATCAATTTTCATGAAGAAATTCCATGGGGAAGTCATCTGATCAAAGGTTGACTTTCTGGACAAGTCAGTGCAAAATCAGGGCATCTGAGGCCCTCAATGACCCAACCAAGGGGTGATCTTCATCATTTTGAGTGTATATGATCTTTATTTGATCATGGAAGAAGTTGGGAGTTCACAAAATTCAAGAATCTCAAGTTTTTGCAAAGTTGACTTTTTGGGCAAGTTTGACTTTTAATGAAAATGTCATTTTATGCAACCTTTTCAACCCTTACTTTTTGATTCAAGAAAGCTTCAAATGGAAAAACTTTGGTCATGAAAGTTGTAGAATAGATCTTTCCCTTTTCAAAAAGTACAAGAACATGACCTAATTCATTTTGGATCAAAAGTTATGGCTTGTCAAAGTTGGCAAAAATCACAAATTTTCAAAGTTTCTACCAAAGAGGTATTTTGCAAAATGACTTGATCAAGTGTTCTAAGGCTATCAAATGGACTTCTAATTCACATAACATGACAATGTGGCATCTAAAGTTCAGATTGGACCAAAGAATTACATGTTTGTGTGGTTTTTGGAACAAGATCTTTTCATGAGAACCAAAGTGAACCAAGTTGCAAAATCCATCATAACATCTCATCCACTTGCTGCCTTGGTTGCTGAACCACCCTAGCCCTCTCCTCACCTCATGCTGCGCAAGACAAGCCCCTTGTACCAAGCTAGCAAAGTAGCCCATGCCCTTCTTACACAAAGTTGACAATTTGCAAAAAGCACCCATACCTATCACAAAAGGACATGTCATGTCATCTGACCAATAGGATTAGTTTATACAAACAAAATGCAAGCTAAACATCACAGGACACAAGCCAGAAACACACAAGAACTCAGCATCCTCACTTTCCACCCTTAGAGCAAAAGCTTTCGAAATTCTTCATACAAGCCACAAACACTAAAACAAACTTCACAGACCTTCTCAACACATCACCCTGATCACAAAGCACCCCTAAAATCAACCTGAAACTCAAAGAATCAAGAACACGATTCTCACCTGAGCTTAAGCAGAAGCTGTTCAAATTCTCAAACCAGCCAACACAAACTCCTTCTAAGCATCCAGACATCATCAAGGGACCATAAGGAGTGGATTGCACAAAGGAGAAAGGCCAGAAAGCTGTAAACTGAAAGCTTCAAAACTCAGGTAGTTCAAGAACTTTTTTTCCAGAAATGTTTTTTAAAGTTCCTAAGTTGTTCTTTGTAGTTCACTGATCACTCTGATGTTGTTGGTTTTGAAAATGGTGAAGAGATGAGAGTTTAATCGTGTTCTGAAAGTTTTGCCCTAAAATTTCTTTTGTTTCGATTCATGTGATTGATGAAGTATAAATGATGTTTATGTTAGGGTTTTGATTCAGTGAAGTATGGGAAGGATTTCTGTTTGTTTAGATTTCATTTTAGTTGCGTTTTGAAGATTCTAGGAATTTTCAGGTGGAGTTCCCACCGGAGAAGACGACCGGAGGTCTTCTCCGGCCACCTGAAAAAGATTAGGGTTAACCAGCGTAATTAATGCAAGTTTGAATTTGGACCCTTGATCTGGCTGACTTTAGTTGACTCCCGCGTGAACCAATGGCCCAGATCTCTCATTAAACCCTAATCCTGATTATTTGAATTAATTAATTGGGATTAATTTTGAATTCCCCAGAATGAATCCTGACCTTCCAATCTCGCGCGCGTCAATTCCCTCTCTTTTTATTCAAATACAGGCCATTGGATGCGTTGACTTCTCCATAAATCCATTTTATTTTGCATTTTATTTCATTTCTTTTCTCCAATTTATTTAAAATAGTAAAACTAATTTAAAAATTCTGAAATTTTTTATACAAGTTATTATTTAATTTCAGAACACAAAAATATTTTTATTTTCATTTTTTGCATTTAAAAAGTATTTTTAAATATTTAAAAGTTTCTTTCTAATTAATTAATGAGAATTAATTAATTAAAAATACTTTTAGGTATTTAAAAATCACCAAAAAATTCATGAAACATTTAAAAACATTTAGAAACATTGTCCAACCCTCAAACCAAATTTATTTTTTGATCTTGATGCATTTTGAGAATTTTCCATGGAATTAAAATCATTTTGATGCATTATTTTGATCCAAACTTCCAAAAATCACTTCTGCCTAACCATAAAGAGTTGGACTTTGATTCTTTTTGCATTGTGTTTAGCATATCATGTAGTTTGTGAGATTAAATGGCCATGATTTGATCTTTCATTTTCCATTTGTTTGGCATTTTTCTTGTTAAGGAACCCTAAAACCCTAGAAAACTTAGGAAAATCATAACTTTAATTAGGTTAAGAGTTGGAACTTCTCCTTTGGGCAGTGAGTTAGTATAGGTTTAGGGATCCTTTGAGTGCATTTTAATTTTTTGTATTGATGTTTGCTTCTGATTTTGGTTTGTGTTTGATGCATTGATCATAAACCCTAATTTGGGCTTCCATATGCATCCATCTTGTATTTGCATTCATATCTTGACTTGCCATGACTTTTTATGCATTCTTGTGATCCATTTGACATCATAAGACATATTGAAAGCATGTTTGATCATTGCATCTTGCATTTCCCCATGTTGTATGCCATTTGCATTTCATAACTTTTCATGTATGTTTATGCTCCTTAACTTGCCTCATCTGCATCCATTGGTTCATATGATCATCCTCATGTCTTGTCTCATGCTTGTAGCATCACATAACATCATTAACAATCATATATGTGCTTCTGGTTTTGGTTCACATCATACCATTTCATTTCATTTTGCATTGCATTGCATTTCTTTCACTAACTTTTCAGGTGGTAAGTGACTTTGAGAAGTGAATTTGCCTTCACTTCTCATAACTTCTCTTCACCTCTTTTTACATCCTTGCTGCATTTTTTGTATGTGTGTTAGTTTGAGCTTTCTCATCCTTCTTCTTCTCACTTTCTTTCTTCAAGTGACTTGACTTCTTAAATGAAGCAAGTTACTTTGCTTCTCCTGATCCTTTCATCTGCTTCCTGGTGGTTCCATTGAAGTCTTCTCTTGAAAACCTCACAAACCTTAGGAACAACCATGTATGGCAATGATTAGGGTTTTGTTTAGTCTCCCTTCTTAGTTTTTACCTTTGTGTCTCATTGAGTTTTCTTTTCTCACCTCATAATCAAGGACTAAACCATAAAGGCTTTAAGGCTTTGTGATTAAGTTTATGCCTGCATCCTTCTATTAGGATGGAGTGTATAACTTTAATCCTAAGTGTTAAACCCTTAATGTGTTTAACTCCTTTAATCAAACCACTTAATAATTATCAAGACATCAAGCTTGTAACTTGGGCCTTGCATTAGGGTTCTAATTCTTCCTTAATTGGTTAAGAAGGACTAACCCTAGTGTTAATGGACAAGTCCCCTTCAAGTTGTCTTACAAACCATAAAACTCACTTCTTCATCTTATCATTAATTAAAATCCATCTAATAAAGGCTTTGTTTTGTCATGAGGTTAATCCCTAATCATGGATTAAGTTGAGGAGTCTTCCTCAGCTTAAACATTCTCATCTATTATCCTTCTATTAGGATGGTGTAATGAGTCTGTTTAATCCCTGATTATGGCTTAATCTCATTACTTAGCACTAAACAAAAACAACAAAAACATCTAAATAATCACAAGTAGGTTAATGATCTTAATCTTACATCATGGTGATTAAGTGTGAGAAGCTGACTTCACACTTAAGGTATTCTCATTACCCCTAATCAGAGGGAAGATGTGATGAGTTTACTAAATCCATTGGTTTAGGCTTAAGCTCATTAACTTATGACAAATTCAAAAGCAATAAAAGACTGAAAACTCAAAAACAAACAATAATCGTTTCCTCCGGGATTCTTTTCTCATCACATTCACTCATAAACGAGAACTTGTTTCTTCCGTCTAATGCAAGACAGTTTGCACCTGAGCCAGACAGGTCATACACTTGAGCATTGACAAGCAAGCAGTTCACAGGTCAATTTATCTTTCAGTCTCTTTGGGTCGAACTACGGTGTTCTGACTTCCTCATTGCACGAGAGGATACGTAGGCATAACTTAACAGTTATCGAACAAAAGTCTCTGTATATTCCCCCTCTTTCCAGCTTTATTCTTTAGCCTCATTATCATGAGCATTTCACTCCCGTCCTTACACTGACACTGTACATTTATACACTTCACTTCTTTTACACTGACACCTGTACATTTTCTTCCAGCCTCCTTATACACAAATTGCACTGACACTACCCCTTTAAAACACAAATCTTTTAAGCGTGGATCCCGTCGATTACGGCGGACAACCTGGGTGCTAATACCTTCCCAGGTTGTAACCAACCCCCTTTCTCAGTTTCTCTGGTTCGCAACCGTCTTATCCATCTCTTTCTAGGTCTATGCAGCATTGCCTTTCCTCCGGGATAAAAATGCCTAGCTGGCGACTCTTTTCATCTCCAGTGAGTTCACTGCTGTGTGTTCTCATTGTCTCTCTCGCCGACCGTTCGCGTCTGTACCTTTATTTGGTCCATTTCCCATCTATCGGGAGCGACAGCTTGGCGACTCTGCTGGGGACCCTTATACTGCAACCAGGGCTTCTGGTTCTTTTTGTGGGTTCCTCCTAGCGCTTGATTGATTTGTGTTTACTGGGGTGTTATGTGTTTATTTGTGTTTGTATATTTGTATTTATTTTTGCTTTATGTACAGTTGCTTTACTGCTTCCTTTATAGCTTTGCATTATATCATATTGTCATACTGTGCTGCTGGCTGGATCTGTTTGTTTGCTTTGGTGGGTGGGTGTTCTATTGAGAGTTGAGGTCCTATACCTGGGACCTGAGTGACACCTAGGCTAGAGTGGTTCATATTATTTCCCATTCCATCTCGGTCTGGTGCGGGAATATGAAACACGGTTCAGATATGGGTTTCTTCTTGAGAACTCTGTGTTGCAGATTTCCTGCAATACTAGGGCTATCTGGGAAGCCTGCTAAGTCTGGATGACCTTTAGTTTTGACCTTCAGAAACTGAGGTGAATTAGAGGAGGATCTTTTATGGTTATTGTAAACACTGTACCTCCGGGTTAGAAGTGTTTACACTTCTCATAACTGATCCAAGTCTGAGGATCCTTATTTTAGAACACCACCTGTGAGGGGGTTGGGCTGTTTACAGGTTTGCAGGTACCCTTGACCTCAGCATACCCTGTTACTTTGATTTGATTAAGAATACTCCATGTTGGAACAGTTCTTGTGATTCTAAACCCTGGACATGTGGCTCTTTATTTGAGTCCCCCACCTTGGTTACTGGACTTATAGACCTCCATCTGGATTTCTTGAACATACCTGGACCTATATCAGAGCACTTGATCAGATCCAGCTCAGTCACAAACCCTTGCATATCATTTGCATACATCCTCATTGCATCATTTTGACATTTGTTTATTTGTTTTTCAGGGTATCCGTCTTCATTTTTGGCTTGGTTTTGACCCCATCATCAGTATAGACCTATCTTCATCAGCATCTGCTTCAGCTATCAGCTACCTGCTTCAGTCACCTGCACCAGCCAGTCAGTGGCCCATTTTCAGTGTTATCATCAGCACCTGTCTCAACTCTTCTTCAACAACATGGCACCTAAAAAGAGTAACATCTCCTACCACTTCTTCCAGCCTGAACTAGCTGACATCAGGAGGATTCAGACCCTGATTACTCCAGACCATATACCACTGTTTAGAGAACACTATGGAAGCATACTTGATGTGGTTATGGATCTGGACCCTTCACAGAGGAGCCTGATTCATACTTGTCTGCAGTTCTATGATCCCCCACTGAGGTGTTTCACTTTCCAGGACTTCCAGTTGGGACCTTTATTGGAGGAATACTCATCATTGGTTGGTATACCTATCAGGGGTGGAGTCCCCTTCAACCCGGAGATGGCTTTCCCAAGTAATGAGGAGATAGCAAAGGCATTGCATCTGGAACCAGTTCTGATTGGGCAGCATATGACCACTAAGGCTGGAATCTCTGGCCTGCATCTGGATTTCTTGATCTCTCAAGCTACCCTGAAGGCCTCTTTGGGAGAGTGGAAAGCAGTCTGTGCTTTATTGGCCCTGAGCATATATGGGATTATATTATTTGCAGATGAGCCCAGATTCATTAGCAAGAATGCAATCCATCTTTTCATCCTGAGGAACCCAGTGCCCACTTTATTGGGGGATTTCTACTACTCAGTGCACCAGAGGAATGAAAAGCAGAGGGGAAGATTAGTGAGGTGTTGTGCTCCTTTGTTCCATACTTGGCTTCTCAAGCATTTGCCCAAAACAGATGCATTTTTGAATCCTCATCAGCATAGAAACTGGGCTAGAAGACTCACTGCTCTGACTTCAGCTGATATCAGGTGGTGCACTCAAAGCACAAAGGGCAGGGATATTATTACCAGTTGTGTGCAGTTTCCCAATGTACCCCTGATAGGAGTTAAGGGCTGCATTAATTACAACCCTCTGCTGTTCAAAAGACAACTGGGCTATGCACTGGTCCACACTCCTAAGGCACAAGACTTGGCTGAGACCCTTTACTGTGAGAACAAGCCTAATCTGGCTATTGTTAGGCAGGCAGCCTGGGCCTGGGACAATGTTCAAACTAAAGGAGTGACCATTCTGGGGAAGTGCAACAATGTAGCATCAGCACAATACTATGAATGGTCCCATGCCAGGGCTCAATTTTCTGGGATGCCCTTTACCATGGAGGATATGCCTGGATCATCCTCAGCACCACCTCCTGCCACTGTCAGCTTAGAGGAGTTTGAGAGCTTGAAAGAGAGAAATGAGAAGTTGACTCAGGCTTTGCAGAAGACCCTCTGGGAGAGGAGTGATGGTAGGTTGGATATTGAAAGGTTGGAAAAGTTGAGGGTGGAGCATCTGGCTAAAATTGAGAAGTCTGAGGATTATATCAAGAAGTCTAGGGCTGGAGAGCAAATTCTGAAGAATGCTTGCAAGGAAGCCCAGTTCCAGAAAGCCAGGACAAACTTGTATCTGAAGGAGAGTCAAGCTAGGTGGGTCAGGATCACCGAAGCTCGTACTCTGGAAGATAAGAGGACTCAGGACAAAATTGAACAGCTGGAAGCTAGTGCAAAAGAGCAGCGGGAAGCCCTGGCAGCAGCCCAGAGGGAGATCTCAGAGCTGAAGATCAGAGCTGGAGTGAAGAGGTCAAAGGACCAGAGTCAACACAAGAAGCTAACTGCAGTTGTTACTACCCAGAATCTCCTTATCAGGAATCTCACGGAGCGTCCAGCTGATCCTGTGACTGAAGCACTTCTCAAGGAAGTTCAGGAGGATGAGTTTGGTCTTGGTGTTTGACCTTTTTGCTTGTTGTTGCTTTCATTTCATGTACTTTTATTTTCTTATGATGTATTTTGACCCCTCTGAGGGCATGTCTTGTAAAAGAACAAACTATGTACCATTTGCCTTTTGTAATATATGTATCAGTTTGTTCCATCCGAGTTTCCCTCAAAGCAACATCAACAGTATCTTCAAGGGTCTGGAGGGGTCAAAACCAAATGCCAAGCCGGATACCTTGAAAACAAATAAGCATACTGCATTGCATGCTAACCTTTGTTTTGTTTTGCAGGTTTTTGTTTTATTGTTACTAACTCTGTTGTGATGTTCAGGAACTATTGCTCGACGCCGGGTATTTCCACTCAACCGTCCACACCGATATCCAACCCGTAACAACCTTCCGGGCATACAAATGGATCAGGTACAACAGGACCTTGCAGAGGTCAGAAACCAAATGGCCAACGAAAGATTGGAAATGAGAACTCAGATGACGCAGTTTATGGAAGTGATGAACAACATGGCTCAGAGCCAAGAAAGACTGAGAGAAATGGTGGAAAGGCAGAATCAGGAAGATCCCCATATAGGGACTGCTGGCACAAGCAACAATGAGAGGGTCCAACCTCATGTCAACCCCCCCGTATTTGGACCCCACCTTCATCCAGAGATCAACGTTCCTGCTAATGTTCAAGGGACTGCCACTGTAGGCAGAGTACTGCAAGAAGACCCCCAGGAGGATCAGTTCACAGTAATGGGTGCTGGGGAAGAAGCCTATGACAGAAGGCTGGAGGAAATTGCTGAAAAATTAAGATCCTTGGAGTCTCAAAACTCTTTGGGTTTTGATGTTATGGACATGGGCTTGGTGGACGGGGTCAGGATTCCCCATAAGTTTAAGCCTCCTTGTTTTGAAAAATACAACGGGACTTCCTGCCCACGGACCCACTTACAATCCTTTTTGGGAAGGTTGAAAGCATATACCATGGACGAGAAGCTATGGATGTTTTATTTTGAGGATAGCTTAACTGGAGCGTCAAGGGAATGGTACTCCCATCTGACTAGAGCAACCATCAGGTGTTGGAAGGACTTGGCAGAGGCCTTCATCAGACAATACCAGTATAATTTGGATATGGCACCCAACAGGACCCTCCTGATGGGGATGTCACAGTCATCTAGGGAAAGCTTCCGCGAGTACGCCCAAAGGTGGAGGCAGCTGGCAGCTGCTGTCCAACCACCTATGTCAGAGAGGGAGATGGCAGATATGTTTATGAACACTCTCCAGGGAACATACATTGACAGGCTGGCTGCTTTCTCTTCTACCAGCTTTGCAGATGTCGTTATAGCTGGAGAAAGAATCGAGAGCCTGTTGAAGATGGGCAAAATTTCTGACAACGGTGCCAGCTCATCCAGCAACACAAGGAAGCCTTTTGTGGGCCCAAGAAGAACTGGTGAGACCAATGCTATCCACACCAATAGGGGCAGACCCCAATATGTTCATAGATCCGTGGCAGCAATCACCATTCCCGCTCCAATTCATCCATAACCAGTTTATCAACCACAACAACAAAATTATCAGTAACAGACTCAGTATCCTCCTCAGAGAAATTACAACAACACCAACAACAACAATCAGCAAAGACCGTTCCAACAGAGACCTTCTCAGGCCAATAGGGTAATCGATCCGATCCCTATGTCATATGCCACATTACTGCCACAACTCCTGAAACTCAACCTGGTTGAGCTAAGGACGTTTGCACCTCCGGATCCCACCAGTCTACCCAGAAATTACGACTCCAACGCCAGATGTGCTTTTCACTCAAATGCACCTGGCCATAGTACAGAAAAGTGCAGAGCCTTGCACATGAAGGTACAAGACCTGGTAGACTCTAAAGCTCTGAACTTTGCACCACCACCGAATGTTAACAAAAACCCTATGCCGAACCACGGAGGTCCCAGAATCAATGCTATTGAAGAAGACAAGCCGTCTTACTTAATAACCAGTGTGGGTCAGATTCGGACACCGTTGATAGAGATTAAAGCCCAACTCCTTGAATGTCAAATGTTCCCGGGATGTGAGCTAGGGTGTGCTTATTGCAACATTTCAGTGAATGGCTGCGATAACTTGAGAGATGGCATAGATGGTCTCATCCAGAGTGGCCTGCTTCAAATCACAACATCAATTCCTACCAATCCAGCAATCTCATCAGCAACAGTTCCCGTGTCTTCTACAAATGCAACAACCATTGTTCCAAGCAACTCTTCAATTTCATCAACAAATGCTTCATCTGTTACTTCAACGGACCAGATATCAGCAAACATCCCTTCTACAACTTCAGCACCACTTCATTCAGAACCTCCTACAACAACAACACCCATCCTTCCAACAATGTCTCCTACAACTTCAGCAGCAAATGTCTCCACGGTTACGATTTATTATGATCCTGAAAATGATTCTGCTTACAACTCACAAAGTGCTACTCCCATCAGAGCACCAGTCACAATATACTATGATCCACAGACTATCACAGTCCCTTCTGCAGCCGCCATCAGTCCAGTCACCATCACGGTGCCTGGGCCAGTACCTTATGAAAGCAGTAACGCCATCCCCTGGCATTACGGCTCTGATCTATACTGCGGAGGACAGAAAATCACTCTTGAATCATCAACCCCTGCACCACAAATAGACAATGTGGGAGGAGGCGGAAGCTTCACTCGAAGCGGACGTCTCTTTGCTCCACAAACTCAAAGACCCACTGCCGAAGCAGAAGCTGCTGCCAAGGCAAAAGGGAAAAGCTTGGTGCAAGAAGAGCAAATTGTTAAGGAAGCTTTGAAAACACCCTTTGATCAAGAAGTTGATGAGTTCATGAGAATCATCAAGAAAAGTGATTACAAAATAGTGGATCAGCTTCACCAGACGCCTTCCAAGATCTCTATTCTATCATTGCTCATGTGCTCTGAAGCTCATCGGAACGCACTACTAAAAGTCTTGCACGCAGCTTATGTGCCTGAAGAGATCACCGTCAATCAGTTGGAAGTTGTGGTTGGAAATGTTAATGCTAGTCATGGACTAGGGTTCACCAACACTGATTTGACTACGGAAGGCCGCAATCATAACAAGGCTTTGCACATTACCATGGAATGTAAAGGTGCAGTTCTTTCCCATGTGCTGGTAGACACAGGATCGTCCCTCAATGTCTTACCTAAAAAAGCCCTTGTGAAGCTAGAGTATGACGGATTGGCATTACGTCCCAGCAACCTGGTAGTAAGAGCCTTTGATGGTTCTAAGAGATCGGTTCTGGGCGAGATTGAGTTGCCTATAATGATTGGCCCACAAACTTTCAAAACGACCTTCTACATGATGGATATACAGCCTGCCTACAACTGTCTATTGGGTAGGCCATGGATTCACGCCGCTGGCGCCGTGACCTCAACCCTTCACCAGAAGTTAAAATTCGAGTGGGAGGGCCAAGTCGTTACTATCTGTGGAGAGGAGGATATTTTTGTTAGCCACCTGGCTACCTACAAATACATTGAGATGGATGGGGAGATCCACGAAACTATGAGTCAAGGGTTTGAGGCCTTGAACATAAATGAAGCATCCGCTGTGCCTGGAACCTCAATGACATCTTATCAGCAAGCCCGGAAGGTTGTTGAAGAGGGGACTGCCCAAGGCTGGGGCAAGTTGTTGCCTGTAGAGAAGAATGAGGATAGATTTGGGTTGGGTTACAAACCAACTCAACAAGATCAAGCAAAGGCTGCTAAGAAGCCCAATTTTGTCAGTGGGGGGATGCTCACCCCTGATGCTGTCAACAATTTGGAAGACGAGGATGAAAGCGACCGCAACCTGGAAAGTTGGATCCGTCCAAAGATCCCGGGGAGCAGTATCTCAAACTGGTCTTCCCAGGAAATTATAAGAGTTACTCATGCAGAGTAATTATTATTTCCTGTATTTTTATATAGCATGCATCAAGTCTTGCATCTTGCCCAAGATGACAAGACTCATTTTGTAATCGGGCCATCTGTAATTTTTTGTGCAACAAGATTAATCAATGAAATATCAGACATCTTTTGCAAATGAGTCTTTTCCTTTTCCGCTCACTGTTTTTCCATTTTTATTTTTGTACAAAAATAAATGGCAGTGTTTTCAAAATGATAACTTTATTTCACTTTTCTAAAACAAGATTAAAATCAAATCACTAAAATGAACAAACTGAACCCTTGCAGAGAGTACCTTCCAGACAACACCGACAACGGCACGACTATGACTTCGTATGACTTTGACAATCCAATCAATCAAGCTGATGAAGGGGTCGAAGAAGATTATGAGCTTCCTGAAGAGCTAGCCAGATTGTTGAGACAAGAGGAGAAGGTTATCACTCCTCATCAGGAGGAGGTCGAAACGATTAATCTTGGTACAGATGAAGACGTGAAAGAAGTTAAAATCGGGGCCTGCTTACAAGACTCAGTGAAGAGACAACTGATTGACCTGCTTCAAGAATATGTGGACGTGTTTGCTTGGTCTTATCAAGACATGCCAGGGTTGGACACCGACATTGTTGTGCACAAGCTGCCTTTGAGAGAAGAATGCCCGCCGGTTAAACAGAAACTACGCCGTACTCGCCCAGACATGGCAATGAAAATCAAGGAAGAGGTACAAAAGCAATGGGACGCCGGGTTCCTTGCTGTAACTAGCTATCCGCCGTGGGTTGCTAATATAGTACCTGTGCCTAAGAAAGACGACAAAGTAAGGATGTGCGTTGACTACCGGGATCTGAACAGAGCCAGCCCGAAAGATGACTTCCCACTACCTCACATCGATGTATTGGTTGATAATACGGCTCAGTTCTCGGTATTCTCCTTCATGGATGGATTTTCAGGATACAATCAGATTAAAATGTCACCTGAAGACATGGAGAAGACAACCTTCATCACACCCTGGGGCACGTTCTGCTACAAGGTGATGCCATTTGGACTGAAGAATGCCGGTGCGACATATCAACGGGCTATGGTGACATTATTCCACGATATGATCCATAAAGAGATAGAATGTTACGTGGATGATATGATTGCCAAGTCCCTCACTGAAGAAGACCACCTGGTAAATCTGCTAAAGCTGTTCAAGCGTCTGAGGAAGTACCAATTGAAGTTGAACCCCAACAAGTGCACGTTCGGGGTGCGATCTGGTAAGCTGTTGGGATTTATTGTAAGTGAGAAAGGGATTGAAGTTGACCCTGATAAAGTCAAAGCCATTCAAGAAATGCCTGCACCAAAGACAGAGAAGGAAGTTCGAGGGTTCTTAGGTCGATTGAACTACATCTCAAGGTTCATATCACACCTTACAGCAACCTGTGAACCCTTGTTCAAACTGTTGAGAAAAGAACAGACGGTCAGGTGGAACGAAGACTGTCAGAAGGCTTTTGACAAGATCAAGGAATACTTACAAGAGCCTCCAATCCTTATGCCTCCAGTTGAAGGAAGACCTCTGATAATGTACTTGACAGTATTGGAAGAGTCAATGGGGTGTGTGCTGGGCCAACATGACGAGTCTGGTCGAAAAGAGTATGCAATATACTACCTAAGCAAAAAGTTTACCGACTGTGAACAACGTTATTCACTGCTCGAGAAAACTTGTTGTGCTTTAGCGTGGGCTGCTCGCCGACTGAGACAATATATGTTGACCCACACCACTTTGTTGATCTCAAAGATGGATCCAGTCAAGTATATTTTCGAGAAGCCAGCACTTACCGGACGGGTTGCAAGATGGCAAATGATTCTCACAGAATATGACATCCAATACACATCTCAGAAAGCCATCAAGGGCAATGTATTGTCTGAATATCTTGCTGAGCAACCTATAGATGATTACCAGCCTATGAGATTCGACTTCCCTGATGAAGACATCATGTTCATAAAAGCAAAAGATCATGAAGAGCCTGTTCACACTGAAGGGCCTGACCCGGAAGAAGGATGGACTATGATGTTTGATGGGGCTGTTAATATGAATGGTCGTGGTGTTGGTGCAGTACTCATTACACCTAAAGGAGTCCACATGCCTTTCTCGGCAAAACTCACCTTTAACTGCACTAACAACGAAGCTGAATACGAAGCTTGCATTATGGGTCTTGAGGAAGCCATTGACCTCAGGATCAAGACATTGACCGTGTTCGGAGATTCAACTTTGGTAATCAATCAAACCAATGGCAAATGGTACACCCACCAGGATCATCTGATACCTTACAGGGATTATACAAGGAGGTTATTGACTTTCTTTACAACAGTCAAGCTTGAGTATATCCCTCGGGACGAGAATCAGTTTGCAGATGCTCTGGCTACCATTTCGTCCAAGATCAAAGTTCAGGCTGCCAACTTTGTACCTCAGATCTCAGTATCCAGACTTGACAGGCCAGCATATGTGTTCGCAGCGGATGTTGTTAAAGATGATAAGCCTTGGTTCCATGACATTAAGTGCTTCTTGGAGGATCAAACATACCCACCTGGGGCATTTTCCAATGATAAGAAGACATTGAGAAGGCTTGCTGGTAGTTTCTTTCTGAATACTGATGGTTCTCTATACAAGAGGAACTTTGATATGGTACTCCTCAGATGCGTCTACAGGACAGAAGCAGACTTGTTGATGCATGAAGTGCACGAAGGATCCTTTGGTACCCATGCGGGAGGGCATGCCATGGCTAAGAAGTTGTTAAGGTCAGGTTATTACTGGATCACAATGGATGCTGATTGTTGTGCCTACGCCAGAAAATGCCATAAATGCCAGATTTATGCGGATAAAGTACATGTGCCTCCCAATCCTTTGAATGTGATGTCTTCACCTTGGCCTTTTGCTATGTGGGGCATTGACATGATCGACAAGATTGAGCCAACTGCTTCGAACGGCCACAGATTCATCTTGGTTGCCATTGACTATTTCACCAAGTGGGTTGAAGCAGCCTCCTATGCCAATGTTACAAGACAAGTGGTAGCCAGATTTCTGAAGAGAGATATCGTCTGTCGGTATGGAGTTCCCGAGCGAATCATTACTGATAATGGTTCCAACTTGAACAACAAAATGATGGCGGAGCTATGCCGGGACTTCAAAATTCAACATCACAATTCTTCTCCGTACAGGCCAAAGATGAATGGCGCTGTTGAGGCAGCAAATAAAAATATCAAGAAGATTGTGCAGAAGATGGTAGTTACATATAAAGACTGGCATGAAATGCTACCATTTGCCTTGCATGCTGTAACACGGTGGGAGAACTGACTTTAAGTAATGTTGCGGATAGCAAGAGTCACCACCGACTTTTATTTTATCCAAAAGGAAAGGGTATAAAAGAACAGGAAAGACCTTAAGAGAATATTTTGGGTCCGGGGGGTAGGTTATGTAAAGGGAAGGTGTTAGCACCCTTTACATCCATGGTTATCCATGGGCTCTTAGTTACTTAGCTCACTTTAAATTGTTTTTTTTTGAAATTGTAGGGTGTGAATAGAAAAATTTTCAGAATAGTTAATAATAATCCATGTACGGATGTGTAAAAACTTGTTTTTGAAAATTTGTTTGAAATTGTGAAGAGTTTGAAAATTTTTGAAGTGAGCAAGTACATAAGAGGAACCTACCCTAAAGTTTAAAGTCTTTCTTGTTCTTTATCCTTTCCTTGGTAAGACTATCCCTACTATTAAGGAGTAAGTAGTCATTACCTTGGATGTTAGGGACATGAGAGGGACATCTGTTTTTATGAAGGCAACTGTGGGGTGTAATAAGCATAACGGAGGGACTATCATCATTATTCGAAGGGACTCGATTCGTATAGGCAACCATGAGGGACTTGATGATTTTCTTTTTAAAGGGACTTGCTTTATACACCCCACTTGACCTTATTCGTAGGCAACTTGAGGGATAACCTTAGAAAGTGAGACGGCGATTAAAATCGACTTACGTGTGTGAGTGTTTAATTTAATTATCTTATATTTAAAAGTGATCTAAGTTAATTTTTAAATAAAATACATATTTGCACTCCCTAATTACTAACCATAGCAGAAATAATTAAATAATTATAAAATTTACATCCAGGAAGCAATTACAAAATAATTATAATAAGCAAAAATAAATAAAATAGCAAAAATAATTAATTAGCAAAATATAAATAAACAGGCTAAAATAATAAATAAATAATAAATAGGGGTTAGTAAATAATAATAAGTAAGGTTAGCAAATAATGATAATAAACATAATTAAAATATAAATGGGTTAGTGATAATAAAATAATAATAATAATAATTAGAAAAGTAAACAAGGTTAGAGAAATAATAAAAATATAAGATAATAATAAATAACAATGATTAAAATAAAATAAATAGAAAATTATTATAATGACATGATAAACACAAATTTTAATTTTAATATATAATTAGAATAAAAATTTTGAATATAATATAATTATAAGTTTTAATTATTACAAAATTTTAATTATTTCTAAATATATCAACAATTATATTAAAAAAAATATTTACACATTATTTAAGGAAAATAAATTTTAAACATCACATTTACAAAATTAAACATATTTATAAAATTTTAATTTTTATTAATTATCTTATTTACAAATTATTTTAAACATATATTAACATTTATTTATTAAAACAATATTTACATATTATAAGGAGAAAATAAGCTTAAAATATTATATTCATATTTACAAACAAATTTACAAGAATTATACTAAATAAATGTACATAAATAATTAAAATAAAATTATTTAGAAAAATATAAGATTAGGTTTTGTTTTAGAAAATATTTTAGAATAAAGTTATTTTAATTAATATACATACTATAATTTATTTACATAATTATAAAAATAATTTTCATAAGAAAAAGATATATAGAGTTTAAATTATATTTAACATTATTTTAATTATATTTATATACATATACTTTTAATAATTAAACAAAAAAAATAGAAAAATAGGAAAAAATTGCAAAAAAGAGAGGAACTTACCTGACCAGGATTTGATCCCATGTCCTCATGTTTACCAGCAACAACAATAACCACCAGGCTAGCCCACACGCAGGCAACAAGAAAGGGGCAAGAATTTGTTTTGTGTCTTGTTTGAGAAATCCAGAAAAATGAAGAAATAAAAAGGCCTGGGGTGGGATTTGATCCCAGGACCTTTACATTCACAAGCACGCACCTCACCACCCGGCTGGAAGAGCCAATCTGTTAACATGTTGGCTACAAACAATAATATATTAAACCTGAAAAACCAACGAAATAAATGAACAAAATGTTACCAACGGGGAATCGAACCCCAGACCAAGCCAGCATACACGCCTGCCTCCATCCACTGGGACAACACCATGGTTGTGATATACAAACAACAAAACAACATAAAATGTGTTAACATTATTTGAATTTCTGGGCGCGCGGGAAGCAGCTTCATCTTCTCCAATTTACCTGCGAATTTTATTGCCCTTTTTCCTGCAAGTTTTGTTACGAGTTCTTCATGGTTTAAACCCTGCGAAATTCAAACACACACCAAACAGTAACGATTTATGAAATTAATTATGGTTTTGTGATCCTGGAGATTCATAGAACACTCCTATGTTCTCAAAACTCATTTAAACTCAGTAAATCAAAGGTCCCCATTTTCGACCTCTAAACCCTAACCATGGCATTTGGTCCATTAGGCTATGAAACTTCAAGCTATTTGTCCAGAATCGTTCCTTAGATCATCACAAACACAAAGGCACAAACAAAATTCATTAATAATGCACAAAATAACAGAATCGAAAATTTTAAATTCAAGGCAAAGTTTGATTCGGGTTGGCCAATATGAGATGATTTTGATGCATATGATTGATGCTTTACAATCAGTGATGTCCAGGGAAGCTATTCATGTCTTTATTTTACCTTCTAGTGCCTTGGATTGAAGAATCTGAATCCCACTTTTTTGCTTGAACTTTGAGTTTTGAACTTACCTATGAGCTGCTGGAATTCGTCTCCTAGGGTTATGCTTATGATCAATACTTATAGGTGAATCAATCTAGGTCAGAAACTTCAATGGTTATGTGAAAGATTTGATTTAAAAAGATTGAGAAAGATGGTGCTTTGAATTTCAAATATTTTTGTACCAATGATTTCTATTTCAAGCCACTCCATATAATTCTTGCATCAATTTGTTCCATATTGATTTTATGACTTTCTAGAATCAATAAATCAATTAAATCTTCACATTTAATATTTTATTTAAATTTAAAATGATTTTAAGAATAAAAAATCATAATAAATTAATTAAATAAAATAAAAATTATGAAAATATGATGGAAATTTCGTGCATGATGTTATTGTATGGGTTGGGTCATAATTTGGCCAGCCCATTTGGAGAAAATTGCTTTTAGGCCCCCATTTTCAATATAAACCATCACAAATTTTCCCAACTTTGCAAGGGCACATCTCCCTCAATTTTAAAGGTATGAGGGTGTTCTTGGACTTTTTGGAAATATTGAAGAGTCCTCTAAACAACCCCATTGGTTTCAGGTCCATATCATTTACCAATCTCAAGTTATGCCCTTTTGAAGTTGTTGACTTTTTGTTGACTTTTGAAATGACCTATAATGTCTTAGATCATATCTTTCAAATGAGGCATTTTTGGGCTTAACTTTCAACATCAATGTTGTAGAGAATTCAATTTACTTCAAAATGAGATTTGGATGGATACTTGGTGATGAAGTATGTGAAAGTTATGGCTGGTCAAAGTTCAGTTGACTTTTACTGAGGAAACCCTAATTTAGAAACTCCTGATTATTGATGATCTGGAATCTCCTTGATGAATCATGATCAACCCTTGATCAAATGATGAATTTTACTTCATATACTTGATGTTAGCAAAAAATCATGAAGTTTGACTTTGGTTTGACCACAGTTGACCTCAGTTTGACTTTTTAACTGCATTGATTGATTTTGACTTATCTGATCATCTGACTGAGCAAACTTTTGAGAAAAGTCTTGAAACTTGTCATGGGGGTTCTTACACACATATAAGATGTTATGAAACTCACTTTAGGTATTGGAAGTCCATTTAGCCTGATTAAAGTCAAAACCCTAGTTTTGGATGCACTGCTTAGGAGGTGCATTGTCTGAGGGAATTGTCAACTTCTTTGACCAATTGTGAACTTTGTGAACCTTGTGAATCTTCATGAAATGTCTTGTGAACCTCATGGGAGGTATTGTGAAGCTTGTGAACCTTGTGAACCTCATGAAGTGACTTTGTAGACCTCATGAACCTCAGGAAAGGTATTGAAAGCATGGTGGAACTTGTGAACCTTGTGAACCTTCATAAAGTAACTTGTAGACTTCATGAACTTCATGAAAGGTTATGGACATGTTGAGAAACTTGTGAACCTTGTGAACCTTCATAAAGTAACTTGTAGACTTCATGAACCTCATGAAAGGTGTTGAAAGCCTTATAGACCTTGTGAACCTTCAAGAAGTAATTTGTAGACTTCATGAACCTCATGAAAGGTCTTGAAAGCATTGGGAAGCTTGTGAACCTTGTGAACCTTCTTAGAACACAAAGTCTTGTATTGTGAGGGCAAATTTTGGGGTGCAACACATGCGTACCGCACGTCAATCAGAACATCCACCGGGGCAACACCGTATCAACTTGTGTATGGTATGGAAGCAGTCCTACCTGTCGAAGTCGAATTACCCTCCCTACGGGTATTGATGGATGTTAAGCTGAACGAAGCAGAATGGGTCAGGTCCCGATACGAACAACTGAGTCTGATTGAAGAGAAAAGATTGGCTGCAATCTGTCATGGGCAGTTGTATCAGAAAAGAATGAAGAAAGCCTTCGATCAGAAAGTCAGGCACCGAGAGTACCAAGTAGGAGATCTTGTGCTGAAGAGAATCCTCCCTCCTCATACAGACCACAGGGGCAAGTGGACTCCAAATTATGAAGGACCATTTGTAGTAAAGAAAGTTTTCTCTGGTGGAACACTGATGCTCAGCACCATGGATGTGAATTCAGATGCAGTTAAAAAATACTTCGCATAAAAATGACCCGCTGGACACAAAAACAGAATGTAAGTCCAGGCAAAAATAGGGCATCCCGGCGAGTCAAAAACAGAATAAAAGACTCGGGCAAAAATAAGGGAAAATAAACAAAATGTACACCCGCTGAGTTGAAAAGCCGCATTGGACAACTCAGGCAAAAATGGGTATCCCGATGGATTGAAAACCCGAAAGGGCGATCCATGCAAAATAAGGGAATAAGCGAACAACTGCATTTTGAATTCGTCTGTATCGTTTACAACTTGGTAAGCTTCGAAAGGATCAAGCTTCAATCAGAATCAGCCTTCTTCAGAAAGCAAGATGAGAAGAACGTCAAAAGTCATACGAGTCATAGTAAAGAGGAAGCTCCTTAAAGCGTCATCAACATTGCCAGCATTTTGTTTCTCAATTTGTAACAATCTCCTCATTTCAGGGGATATGTTTCTTTGACTGTATCTCGCCAATTCAGGGCATATGAATTAATAAAATCAGATTTTTAGTCATGTCTCGTCTTGTACATTTTTTATTTGCAAAAATGTCTGATGTCTTAAGAGAAAAACTGATTGCATAAAATACAGATGTTTATCTTCAAAAATAAAAACACGTGCTTGCAGGAAATATACTTACTCCCAAAAGTGTCTAACTCCTATGACGGAATCTAGTAAAGGATACCTCGGGATTACTTGTGCGTTTCCCTATCTTTACAGGATTGCAGGTATCCAGAACGCAACTTGGGGCATGTAAGCCTCATCTCAGCAAGCTGGCAAATCAGTACTCGCTCCGTCTTAACACTTGAAGTGTTTTCCCCCCAGCCGAGTTGCCATTTCGTCCTCAGCCAAAATACAAAAGTCAAGGAGCCCTCTCCCCACAGAGTTTCAGCCTCTATTCAGAAAGAGCAGTGCATGAAGGATCACAACAGAGTGAGGAAAGCTTCTTCAAACCCCAGTTGAGTCCCTCAGTACAAGGATATGTCCATCATTGACCCATATCCCCAAGCAGATATCATCTCATCGAATCCACCAATGATTTCATCCCCAGCGGGGATGTCCGCTTCAAGCAGAACGATTGAAGATCTTCGTACCAACGGGATCCGGATCCCGGTTGGGTATCTTTGCATGATCATAGCATTTGCATCATACTCACCCGCAAAGCGTAGCATTCCGTTCAGTACGGAGCATTATGGCAAAAATCAAACATATAGCATAATCATAAGCCATGTTTTGAATCAAACGCTTGTGAATAATGACATTTCAACAATATACAGAACACTCCCCCCCAAATCCCCAGCGGAGATTACCCAGCAAAATCAGTTGCCTCACATTCACAAACACCAGTATATACTCTCTTTGGCACCCGTCCGTGTCATAACCCCAGCAGAAAGCCAAAGACGTCCTCTTTGCACTCACATATACTTATATATACAATTCCTTGACATTCGTCCGTGACATTCTCCCCAGTACAGTAACTTAAACACTTTGTACACCAGATACTTGTTTATACTATACTCTTCTCCTTTCGACACTCGTCCGTGTCACTCTCCCCAACAGTTAAACACTCATCTATACATCACTCATACCTACTCATGTTACTTATACAGATACTCGTCCGTATCTTGTATACACCATATATATCCCCGCAGATTCAACACTAGTCCTTGTTCTTTGTTAACCAGTTGGTACTCGTCCGTACCATCATCTCAGAACATGCGTCAAGCGTTTGTTTCTACCTGATACTCGTCCGTATCATAGTCTTAAGGATGCTCGTCCGCATCTTTAATCCATGCGTTGTGTCACACACTTCCTTGTCTTCTTGAATATAGACACTCGTCTGTGTCCATTATTCCCCAGAAGAATCCCTTCAGATTCAACACTTGTCCGTGTTCTCTGTTAACCCGTTGATACTTGTTTGTATCATCATCTCTGAACACGTGTCAGTATTTGTTTCTACCCGATACTCGTCCGTATCGTGGTCTTAAGGATGCTCGTCCGCATCTTTAATCTGTGCACAAACACCTAAACACTTATACCTTTTGTTTCTTGGATGTAAATACTCGTCCGAGTTTACTATTCCCCAGTAGATCGCCAACAAAGCAATTTTTCTTTTTATCTGACATTCGTCCTGTGTCATGATAAACCCTGAGAGCAGCCGTACCCTGCTAGGTGGTCGTCCTCCACCTCTTGATGGTCGTCCTCCATCATGCTCATCCGATGGCTGTCCCCATCGTTGATTTTCTATCCGACATTCGTCCTATGTCGTGATATTTAGCAGCCGTCCCCTGCTAGGTGGTCGTCCTCCACTTTCTTTTGATGATCGTCCTTCATCATTTTATCCAATGGCCGTCCCCATTGATGAATTTGGTTGTCTGGCGTTCGTCCTACGTCATGATAAACCTTGAGAGCAGCCGTCCCCTGCTAGGTGGTCGTCCTCCACCTCTTGATGGTCATCCTCCATCATGCTCATCCGATGGCCGTCCCCATCGTTGACCTTTTATCCGGCATTCGTCCTATGTCGCGATATTTTCGGCAGCCGTACCCTGCCAGGTGGTCGTCCTTCACCTTAGATGACCGTCCCTCATCTTAACCCAACAGAGCAGCCGTCCCCTGCTAGGTGATCGTCCTTCACCTTTGATGACCGTACCTCATCATCT
This sequence comes from Lathyrus aphaca, assembly GCA_963966055.1. Classification (NCBI taxonomy): domain Eukaryota; kingdom Viridiplantae; phylum Streptophyta; class Magnoliopsida; order Fabales; family Fabaceae; genus Lathyrus; species Lathyrus aphaca. The sequence continues at coordinate 139,481,244 of OZ014520.1, forward strand.
GTTTATTTCATTTATTCTTTAACCCGATGGCCGTCCCCGTCGTGTTCCCTTTTCCTTTCAGTTTAGCCCGATGGCCGTCCCCATCGTTGGTTGCTCTACTTTGTGAACTTGATGGCCGTCCCCGTCATGTTTCATGAATCCCCAGAGCATTTTACAGCTTTACTTGATGGCCATCCCCATCATAATTCTTTTATCCCCAGCATGTCGGCCGTCCCCGTCATTGCTTCATTTCGCACTTTCCCCAGCATGTCGGTTGTCCCCGTCATTGCTCTTTACCCAGCAGTCGTCCTCTGCTCGACAGTCGTCCTCCGTCGCCCATACTTTACAATATACTTTATTTTCTTTTACAATCTAAATCCCTTTTCTTCTTCATTCTGTGAGTGCAAATTTTGGACTGTCTTCGGTATTCAACCACAAGTTATCTTGTTTGCCTGATAAGCCGTTGCTTACATTCTGCACAGCTAACTCATGCTTGAATAGGGGCAGCTGTAAACACCCCAAATTTGCCCTCACCCATTCACACCATGCCTTGTGATCATTTCATATGCATAAACACAATCATACCATCTCATATCTCAATTTTGAGTCATTGCATTGTTTCTAAGTCATCTGCACCTAGGGTTTGTGATCTGAGCAATCCAAGAGCTTCTTGAGCCACTCCAAAGGTCATAAATCACTTCAAAGGGGTATATGTGTGTTCAAGTATCATATTACATCCTCTCAAAGTCAAGAATGCCAAGAATCACAAGAACTGGGATTGTTGTGGAAGCAGGGCCAGGCTTGACTGCACAGATGACCTAAAATTAGGGTTTTGGTTTCAGAGGCCATAACTCCAAATTTTTTGGTCATTCTTGTTTCTATTTGTCTCTATATGGTATAGGGAGTATGCATATCAATTTTCATGAAGAAATTCCATGGGGAAGTCATCTGATCAAAGGTTGACTTTCTGGACAAGTCAGTGCAAAATCAGGGCATCTGAGGCCCTCAATGACCCAACCAAGGGGTGATCTTCATCATTTTGAGTGTATATGATCTTTATTTGATCATGGAAGAAGTTGGGAGTTCACAAAATTCAAGAATCTCAAGTTTTTGCAAAGTTGACTTTTTGGGCAAGTTTGACTTTTAATGAAAATGTCATTTTATGCAACCTTTTCAACCCTTACTTTTTGATTCAAGAAAGCTTCAAATGGAAAAACTTTGGTCATGAAAGTTGTAGAATAGATCTTTCCCTTTTCAAAAAGTACAAGAACATGACCTAATTCATTTTGGATCAAAAGTTATGGCTTGTCAAAGTTGGCAAAAATCACAAATTTTCAAAGTTTCTACCAAAGAGGTATTTTGCAAAATGACTTGATCAAGTGTTCTAAGGCTATCAAATGGACTTCTAATTCACATAACATGACAATGTGGCATCTAAAGTTCAGATTGGACCAAAGAATTACATGTTTGTGTGGTTTTTGGAACAAGATCTTTTCATGAGAACCAAAGTGAACCAAGTTGCAAAATCCATCATAACATCTCATCCACTTGCTGCCTTGGTTGCTGAACCACCCTAGCCCTCTCCTCACCTCATGCTGCGCAAGACAAGCCCCTTGTACCAAGCTAGCAAAGTAGCCCATGCCCTTCTTACACAAAGTTGACAATTTGCAAAAAGCACCCATACCTATCACAAAAGGACATGTCATGTCATCTGACCAATAGGATTAGTTTATACAAACAAAATGCAAGCTAAACATCACAGGACACAAGCCAGAAACACACAAGAACTCAGCATCCTCACTTTCCACCCTTAGAGCAAAAGCTTTCGAAATTCTTCATACAAGCCACAAACACTAAAACAAACTTCACAGACCTTCTCAACACATCACCCTGATCACAAAGCACCCCTAAAATCAACCTGAAACTCAAAGAATCAAGAACACGATTCTCACCTGAGCTTAAGCAGAAGCTGTTCAAATTCTCAAACCAGCCAACACAAACTCCTTCTAAGCATCCAGACATCATCAAGGGACCATAAGGAGTGGATTGCACAAAGGAGAAAGGCCAGAAAGCTGTAAACTTAAAGCTTCAAAACTCAGGTAGTTCAAGAACTTTTTTTCCATAAATGATTTTTAAAGTTCCTAAGTTGTTCTTTGTAGTTCAGTGATCACTCTGATGTTGTTGGTTTTGAAAATGGTGAAGAGATGAGAGTTTAATCGTGTTCTGAAAGTTTTGCCCTAAAATTTCTTTTGTTTCGATTCATGTGATTGATGAAGTATAAATGATGTTTATGTTAGGGTTTTGATTCAGTGAAGTATGGGAAGGATTTCTGTTTGTTTAGATTTCATTTTAATTGCGTTTTTAAGATTCTAGGAATTTTCAGGTGGGGTTCCCACCGGAGAAGACGACCGGAGGTCTTCTCCGGCCACCTGAAAAAGATTAGGGTTAACCAGCGTAATTAATGCAAGTTTGAATTTGGACCCTTGATCTGGCTGACTTTAGTTGACTCCCGCGTGAACCAATGGCTCAGATCTCTCATTAAACCCTAATCCTGATTATTTGAATTAATTAATTGGGATTAATTTTGAATTCCCCAGAATGAATCCTGGCCTTCCAATCTCGCGCGCGTCAATTCCCTCTCTTTTTATTCAAATACAGGCCATTGGATGCGTTGACTTCTCCATAAATCCATTTTATTTTGCATTTTATTTCATTTCTTTTCTCCAATTTATTTAAAATAGTAAAACTAATTTAAAAATTCTGAAATTTTTTATACAAGTTATTATTTAATTTCAGAACACAAAAATATTTTTATTTTCATTTTTTGCATTTAAAAAGTATTTTTAAATATTTAAAAGTTTCTTTCTAATTAATTAATGAGAATTAATTAATTAAAAATACTTTTAGGTATTTAAAAATCACCAAAAAATTCATGAAACATTTAAAAACATTTAGAAACATTGTCCAACCCTCAAACCAAATTTATTTTTTGATCTTGATGCATTTTGAGTATTTTCCATGGAATTAAAATCATTTTGATGCATTATTTTGATCCAAACTTCCAAAAATCACTTCTGCCTAACCATAAAGAGTTGTACTTTGATTCTTTTTGCATTGTGTTTAGCATATCATGTAGTTTGTGAGATTAAATGGCCATGATTTGATCTTTCATTTTCCATTTGTTTGGCATTTTTCTTGTTAAGGAACCCTAAAACCCTAGAAAACTTAGGAAAATCATAACTTGAATTAGGTTAAGAGTTGGAACTTCTCCTTTGGGCAGTGAGTTAGTATAGGTTTAGGGATCCTTTGAGTGCATTTTCAATTTTTTGTATTGATGTTTGCTTCTGATTTTGGTTTGTGTTTGATGCATTGATCATAAACCCTAATTTGGGCTTCCATATGCATCCATCTTGTATTTGCATTCATATCTTGACTTGCCATGACTTTTTATGCATTCTTGTGATCCATTTGACATCATAAGACATATTGAAAGCATGTTTGATCATTGCATCTTGCATTTCCCCATGTTGTATGCCATTTGCATTTCATAACTTTTCATGTATGTTTATGCTCCTTAACTTGCCTCATCTGCATCCATTGGTTCATATGATCATCCTCATGTCTTGTCTCATGCTTGTAGCATCACATAACATCATTAACAATCATATATGTGCTTCTGGTTTTGGTTCACATCATACCATTTCATTTCATTTTGCATTGCATTGCATTTCTTTCACTAACTTTTCAGGTGGTAAGTGACTTTGAGAAGTGAATTTGCCTTCACTTCTCATAACTTCTCTTCACCTCTTTTTACATACTTGCTGCATTTTTTTTATATGTGTGAGTTTGAGCTTTCTCATCCTTCTTCTTCTCACTTTCTTTCTTCAAGTGACTTGACTTCTTAAATGAAGCAAGTTACTTTGCTTCTCATGATCCTTTCATTTGCTTCCTGGTGGTTCCATTGAAGTCTTCTCTTGAAAACCTCACAAACCTTAGGAACAACCATGTATGGCAATGATTAGGGTTTTGTTTAGTCTCCCTTCTTAGTTTTTACCTTTGTGTCTCATTGAGTTTTCTTTTCTCACCTCATAATCAAGGACTAAACCATAAAGGCTTTAAGGCTTTGTGATTAAGTTTATGCCTGCATCCTTCTATTAGGATGGAGTGTATAACTTTAATCCTAAGTGTTAAACCCTTAATGTGTTTAACTCCTTTAATCAAACCACTTAATAATTATCAAGACATCAAGCTTGTAACTTGGGCCTTGCATTAGGGTTCTAATTCTTCCTTAATTGGTTAAGAAGGACTAACCCTAGTGTTAATGGACAAGTCCCCTTCAAGTTGTCTTACAAACCATAAAACTCACTTCTTCATCTTATCATTAATTAAAATCCATCTAATAAAGGCTTTGTTTTGTCATGAGGTTAATCCCTAATCATGGATTAAGTTGAGGAGTCTTCCTCAGCTTAAACATTCTCATCTATTATCCTTCTATTAGGATGGTGTAATGAGTCTGTTTAATCCCTGATTATGGCTTAATCTCATTACTTAGCACTAAACAAAAACAACAAAAACATCTAAATAATCACAAGTAGGTTAATGATCTTAATCTTACATCATGGTGATTAAGTGTGAGAAGCTGACTTCACACTTAAGGTATTCTCATTACCCCTAATCAGAGGGAAGATGTGATGAGTTTACTAAATCCATTGGTTTAGGCTTAAGCTCATTAACTTATGACAAATTCAAAAGCAATAAAAGACTGAAAACTCAAAAACAAACAATAATCGTTTCCTCCGGGATTCTTTTCTCATCACATTCACTCATAAACGAGAACTTGTTTCTTCCGTCTAATGCAAGACAGTTTGCACCTGAGCCAGACAGGTCATACACTTGAGCATTGACAAGCAAGCAGTTCACAGGTCAATTTATCTTTCAGTCTCTTTGGGTCGAACTACGGTGTTCTGACTTCCTCATTGCACGAGAGGATACGTAGGCATAACTTAACAGTTATCGAACAAAAGTCTCTGTATATTCCCCCTCTTTCCAGCTTTATTCTTTAGCCTCATTATCATGAGCATTTCACTCCCGTCCTTACACTGACACTGTACATTTATACACTTCACTTCTTTTACACTGACACCTGTACATTTTCTTCCAGCCTCCTTATACACAAATTGCACTGACACTACCCCTTTAAAACACAAATCTTTTAAGCGTGGATCCCGTCGAGTACGGCGGACAACCTGGGTGCTAATACCTTCCCAGGTTGTAACCAACCCCCTTTCTCAGTTTCTCTGGTTCGCAACCGTCTTATCCATCTCTTTCTAGGTCTATGCAGCATTGCCTTTCCTCCGGGATAAAAATGCCTAGTTGGCGACTCTTTTCATCTCCAGTGAGTTCACTGCTGTGTGTTCTCATTGTCCCTCTCGCCGACCGTTCGCGTCTGTACCTTTATTTGGGCCATTTCCCATCTATCGGGAGCGACAGCGAGGGGCACTCTGAATCGAGCGAGGATGTTTCTTTTGAAGAATCGAAGTATATTGAGTGCAGTGATTTTGGCCAGGGCCTCAGCTTCTATCCATTTGGTGAAATAGTCGACGCCTACAATTAAGTATTTGTTCTGACCAGACCCAACGACGAAGGGTCCTAAAATGTCCATTCCCCACCATGCGAATGGCCAGGGCGATGATAACGATTTTAGCTCGGATGGAGGTGCTACGTGCACGTCTCCATGTCGTTGGCATTTGTCGCATTTTCTTACATGCTCCTTTGCATCGTGCTGGAGGGTGGGCCAGTAGTATCCTGCCCTCAGAATTTTTCAAGCTAACGAACGTCCGCCAGGATGTTGCGCATTGATTCCCTCGTGGACTTCCCTTAGAACGTGTGGAATGTTTTCCTCTTCTACGCATCTGAGGAGGGGTGTAGAGAATCCTCGACGATACATACGTCCGCCTACTAAAGAGTATGAGCATGCCCTCCGTCGTATGGTACTAGCCTCTTTCGGGTCAGTTGGTAATTCTCCTTTAGTTAGATAGTTGAATACTGGGGTCATCCAGCAACTCGTGTCGCCCACGATGTTAACGTGTATGCAGGGTGATGAGTGCCCGATACTTGGTTGGGGGAGCAGTTTTTGTATGACGGACTTGTTGTTTCCTTTCCTTTTAGTGCTCGCCAGTTTGGACAGGATATCTGCGCGGGCGTTGCTTTCTCGTGGAACGTGTTTGACTTCCACACTCTTAAACTGCTTTATTTCGTCTTTTACGAGGGCTAGATATTCGGCCATGCTGTCGCTTCTGGCTTGGAAATCCCCTCGGACTTGGCTCGCAACCAATTGGGAATCCGTGCAAATTGTGATCTCTTCTGCTTCTAGGTCGGTTGCGAGCCGTATGCCCGCCAGTAAGGCTTCATACTCCGCTTGGTTGTTAGAAGTAGGGAAAGATAAAGTCAAGGATACTTCGATGACGTTCCCTTCTTCGTTCTCCAGAATGATACCGGCCCCACTGCCCGTTGGGCCAGATGCACCGTCCACGAAAATAACCCACTTGGACGAAGCTTGCGGGTCTTGCCCAGTGAAGGCAAGTTCAGCCACGAAGTCGGCCAGCGCTTGAGCTTTGAGGGCTTGTCTTCCTTCGAATTTGATGTCGAACTCAGATAGTTCTAGTGACCATTTTAACATTCGGCCGGCCATGTCTGGTCGACCGAGCAACTGTCTTATGGGTTGATCGGTCCTTACGATGATGGTGTGAGCCAGGAAGTAGTGGCGTAGTCTTCTAGCTGCGAGAAGGAGGGCCAATGCGACCTTTTCTATCTGAAGGTACCGAACTTCTGGGCCGTGGAGAGCTTTGCTCGTGAAATACACGGGTTTTTGCCCTTCGGGTCGTTCGCACACAAGGGCCGCGCTTACTGCTTCGTTCGCGACCGCAAGGTAGAGATATAGAGTCTCCCCCTCTTCCGGTCTGGATAAGAATGGAGGTTCACTTAATGCTTTTTTCAGGTGGGATAGTGCTAACTCGCATTCTGCTATCCACTCGAACGTTGCTTCCTTACGGAGGAGCTTGTAAAAGGGGAGAGCGTGTTGAGCAGATTTTGCCACGAATCGAGCAAGGGAGGTAATGACCCCGTTTAGTGATTGTATGGACTTCTTGGACGTGGGAGTTGGGAACTCCGCGAACGCTCGACACCTATCGGGATTTGCCTCAATGCCTCGTTCAGTCAAATAGAATCCGAGGAATTTTCCCGCTCGGACACCAAAGGTGCATTTCTCAGGGTTGAAGCGCATTTTGCACTTTCGTGCTTGGTCGAAAACTTTTCGCAAATGGGACGCGTGGTCCATTTCCCGTTGAGATTTGACGATCATGTCGTCCATGTATACTTCGAGCATGTCTCCTATTTCGGTTCGGAAAACTTTATTCATCATGCGCTGATACGTCGCTCCTGCGTTTTTTAGACCGAAGGGCATAACGTTGTAAAAGTAATTGCCCGACTCGGTCATGAAGGCCGTGTATTTTTTGTCAGACACGGCCATGGGTATTTGATTGTACCCCAAATATGCGTCCATGAAGGATAATAATTTGTATCCGGACGAGTTGTCGACCAACTTGTCGATGTTAGGTAAAGGGTATGCATTTTTCGGGCATGCCCGATTGAGATCGGTATAATCAACGCACATCCTCCATTTTCCACTAGATTTTTTCACAAGTACAACATTTGAGAGCGAGGTCGTATACCTGGCCTCGGTTACAAATTTAGCCTCTAGGAGGTCTTTAACGGCAGATTCGGCAGCTTCAGTCTTCTCGCTCGACTGCTTTCTCCTGCGTTGAGCGACCGCTTTATGTGTTGGGTCGATAGAGAGGTGATGACAAGCTGTTTCAGGGTCGAGCCCTGGCATTTCTGCGGCGCTCCATGCAAACAAATCTGCATTCCCTTTGAGGCAAGCTTCCAACTGTCGCTTCACTAACTCGGGCATGTGTGCCCCAATCTTGAGGCACCGGGCAGGATCTTCTCCCAAAGGAATTAGCTCGAAATCTCCGTCTGGTACGGGTCGGGCTAAGGCCTTTGCTGGTCTCTGGACGCTCTCGCTACTATCTGAAAACCTGCAGTCTAAGTCGATTGAATCGACTTGAGGGAAAGCCTTGGGCACATCTGGTGAATCCAATGTCGGGGGACTTGGTTGGTATGATATCGAGCTGAGAACTTTTGATGCTGCCTCGAAACATCTGCGGGCAGCGTCGACATCTCCGTGCAATGTGGCGACTCTGCCTGAAGTAGTATAGTACTTCATCTTCAGGTGGACGGTGGATGGCACGGCTATCAACTCGGCTAAAGTTGGCCGCCCTAATATGCATTGGTATAGCGACGGGAAATCCACGACGAGGAACTGGACCCTAACCGTCCTAGCTGTCTCGCCCGCCCCGAAGGTGACAAACAGGTCAACATAACCCCACGGTCGAGATACTGCTCCGTTGAAACCTTGCAGGTCTGATCCGACGTATGGAGTCAGATGTGTTTCGTTCAGTTGGAGTGTTGAAAACAGTTGGGAGTACATGATGTCGCATGAACTACCGTGGTCCACTAATATCCTCCTTACATCGAAGTTCGCCATGCGCGCTCGAATGAGTAAAGGAATGCTAGCGTTGGGTGCTCCCCCCAGGAGCTCTTCTCGATAGAAAGCGAGGGGTATGGAGCCCTCCCTCGGTGGATCTAAAGTGGCGTTTTGCGCGGGCCCTTTGGCGATTAACTGGTCGAATTTTCTCTTCACGGAACCGACCGTGATTTTATTGAAGCCTCCTCCTGATATGACCATCGCCGAAGGGAAAGCTTCCCACGGACTGTGGGAGGAGAGGTATCCTGCACCCTTGGTGTGGTCTGGTAAAAAGAAATCTTCCGGGCGATAAATGCTCAGGGCGACTTGCATGTTAGCGTCTGTAGGGATGGGCACGGCCTCCTCGATTTTCTGGGTCTCTTGTGTATCCTGTCGAGGATTGTCTCTGGACTTTGTGAACTGTTTCAGGTGCCCGTCTTTGATGAGGATTTCGATCGCGTCCTTGAGGTGGATGCAATCCTCTGTGTTATGCCCATGACTCTTGTGGAACCTGCAGTATTTCGTTTTATCTGTGTCGGGCTTGCTAGGTTGTTGCCTCGGAAAGCGTACTCCCGCCTGTTTGAATTCTGAATTAGCGCATTCAGACAAAATTTTCTCCCTGGAAGCTAGGAGGGGCGTGTATTCGTGGAAACGACCGATAGGTCCCCGGTGCTCCCGCGGTTCACGGGAGCGTTCGTCCTTTCTTTTGTCTCCTCCCCGACGAGATGTCGAGGGTTCATCAACTCGGTGTGGTTTGGCGTCTTCACGGCGTCGAGCGTCTCTTACTGAACTGGCCGCTTGCTTTTCTTCATATTGGATGTAAGCTTGGGCTTTTAGCAAGAACGCATCAAGGGTGGCCGGGGTTTCAATGTCGACCGCCCGATGGAAATCGGTCGAGGGGCGCAGCCCTCGTTCCAGCAGATACTTTTTCATGTCGTCGGTCGTGGATACTTGAACTGCCTCTTTATTGAACCTTTCGATGTAAGTTCGTAAAGGCTCGTCCCTCCCTTGGATTATTGCTTCGAGCGAAGCCTCTGTCTTGGGGTGTCGTCTTGATGCAGTAAAGTGCCTAGAGAACGTGCGCCCAAGTTGTTTCCACGATGTGATGGATTCAGCCTCAAGGCTTTTGTACCACGTCATTGCCCCTTTCCTCAGCGTCGTGGGAAAGAGCCGACATTTAATTGCTCCCCGAACACCCCGATAGTCGAGCAAGGCATCGATGTTCTCGATGTGTTCGTCTGGGTCGGTAGTCCCGTCGTATGAGCCTAAAGGAGGAGGTTTCTCCAAGCCTCTTGGGAGCTTGGCCGCCATAATTTCAGAGGATAAGGGACCCCGAGCGTCTTCGTCGTCACTGGAAACAAGTGATGATCTGTGATCGCGTTTCTTTGTTCTTCGAGGGGAAGCGGATCTTGATCTGCTCCTTCTTGATTTTCTTTTAGGAGAGGGTCGTGGAGACGACTGACGAAAGCGTTTGTTGCCTGTTGATTCGTCGGTGTTTCCTCTCCTTTTCTTCGGAGGAGACGGAGTGCGCTCCCCTTGGGGTCTCTTGGGAGAATGAGGTCGACGAGAATTATCTTCAAGTCGGGCGATCTTTTCACCATGAGCGAGGAGTAACAAGTTTGTTTGATTTAGGATTTCGGCCAGCGCTGCGAAATCTGACCCCGAAGGAGTCGAAGGAAAAAGAGTTTCCGGGCGACTCTCCAAGGGTTGGTCACGATCGGGTGAAGGTGATGTTGCCCTCCCTTCTGGTTGGTCGTGCACTGTATCATCATGTAGGGGAGGCTGGACGTTGCTCTCATGTTGCGTGAGAATCATACCATCATTTGATCGATTTTCCTGGTTGTCCCGAGCAGCCATGGATCTTGTTAAAACTTTTGTTCTTTGAGGATCTTGAGAGAAGAACGGGGAAATCTTACTATTCCCACAAACGGCGCCACCTGATCGTACCTGGAGATCAGGATCCGATGCGGCTGGTCTCGAGAGCGGACGGATGTGGTCGTTTGAGGAGAAAGGGGGTGTACCTGCAAGGCACTCCGATGCTAAAGTAAGTATCCGAGCAAGAGTGAGCAAGTACTAGTATTAAGGTTGAGAATTCAATACCTGCCCCTCTCAAATGAGAGGGTTTTTATAAGGGACTAGCTAGAATACTATTGGTTCGTTAGGTGAAGTGCGGATCGAGGGGTCCGTGAAGATAGGAAACGGTCAATATTAGCCGTTAGAGGATCTCCTTAGGTCCGGATCGTTGGTGGTCGACTGAGGACCATTTTTCATGATTGTGCTCGACGTCGAGCGAGGTGAATGGATCAGTCTTTCTGGCCCAATAAGAAGGATTGGGCCGGGCCGGAACACTTGCTTTACAAGAAAAAAAGAAAACTTCAAGAGCATCAAAGTCGAAAGATCGAATATTGATGCATCAAAACTTTTATGCTTGCTCCTTGTTGGGTTTCTAAGCCAAACCCCTAGAAAATCTGATCTAAAATGAAAATGTGTAGAAAATGAAGGTACAAGTCTAAAATATCTAAAAGAATATATTTATACAACATCAAAAATGTGCCTCTAAGTGGCACCACGCTAAGAGGCTTCAGAGTGTGTTTAGTGTGATCAATAACAAGGCAGCAAAATTCCCAGGACCGCCCTGAACGCGATTGCAGTGCCAAAATTTCCCAAAGCTAATGCCTCTGGTCTCCAGATATCATTGGAAGCTTGCTGCAGGCGGGCTGAGTGCACTAGTACTTGCAAAACTTAATGGAATTGATCTTCAATGCAATCCTTCTTCATCCATAGTCTTCAAGCATCCAAGGAAGCACTAAAACCTATCAAAAAACAATAAAAATATCAAATTACAATAAATGAACAAGCATAATAAAAAACTTACGTATTTTCACTAAAACATACAATTTTATGACTGAAATAAACATGAAACAATTGGAAAGTGCCACAAAACACTGCCAAATATATCCATAATTTGGCACTTAACAAATACTCATGCGTTAATGATCGTACCATCCACTACTTATCACCAACCATTGGGATTTCATTGAAAAAATTTCAAAGTACCCAAGCACTCTAAGGAAGAGGAAACATCATTGTTAATTAGCACAAAGACACACACCACTCTTTCCCAACAAAGTGTTACATATATCGAGAATGGCATTAAACATGCATGTCCATGATGATAGTGAAGTCCCATCAAAGGATTTCGACTATCTAGACCCAACGATCAGGTTGGAACCCATATGAAAAACCTTTATCTTACAAAGCAAAGACTGGGGCTAGAGGAATAACTATTTTGCGTCATTCACAATGCCCAAGACAGAAAAATTGAAATAATACAACGGAAACAGTCAAACACACATAACATGTATACCATTTCCTCCACTGAGATAAGCTATTGTTTAACGCCCCAAAATTCTATTTATTTATTTTATTGGATTATAGTGTTTTGTGTGTGGAAGAATAATGTATTATTGAATATAATATTATATTTAAGAATTATATTATGGTGGATAATATTATTATTGGATAAATAAAATAAATGGAATAAGATATGAGGTGAGGGACAAGATAGTCATTTGGTGATTTTAGTGAGGGCAAGAGTGGAAGTCCCTAAGTTGGTCTAACGGATTAAGTGGTAAAAAGAGAAAGGGATCATATTTTGAGAAAGGGGGAAAGATCGTGAAAGTTGTGAAGAGGGGAAGAAGAGGAAATAGCTTAATTGTGAAGAAGAGTTCGCCGAGAAGAGAAATTCTCGACAAAACCTAAGGTAAGGGTGGGATTCTTCCATATTTAAAGGTTTTATGATGGGAATTGGGTAGGTTGAAGATTAAGGATTGAGGCTTTAGTGCATTTTATGAAAATTATGTTGATTTATGGTTGGATGTTGTTGTTAGTTGATAACGTTGTGAATTAGGTGATTAAATGGAATATTATGAGATTATCTGGCTGGTATTGGTGATTTGTTGTGAGAAATTCGTAGCAGTTTGAATGCTGAGTGCTGGAGAGCGATTTGCAAAATCGCAGAGCTCACTTAGCGAGCTGGAGCTCGCTTGGCGAGCAAGAATCAGTGAGATTTTAGCTTAGCAAGCAGTGACCCTCGATTAGTGAGACCTGGAGTGTGTAAAGTTGATTTTTAATTCTGAAAAATTACTGAAAATTACCTGAATACTTTAGTAATGCTTAGGAGTTGATGTGGTGTAGCTGGAGGTAGTAAAAGAAGAGTTATACACATAATTGTAGGGATAATTAATGTAAATTTACTATAAATACAATTGGTATGTTTGTTGGTGTTGATGTTATTGTGGTTATGAGTAGTTGTTGTGATGATGTGTTTCATATGTTTGTTAATGCTACATGAGTATGTGATATGTTGTAGCATGTGTTGTGTTGCGATGTCGCGGTTTAAGTTGAAATTATGTGATTATATGTTAAGAATGCATGATAATCATGATGGTAATGAGTAGTTGTATATTGATCGATGTTGTGATAGATGGTTGTTGTTGTGGATGTGGTACGATGTAATCATTGTGAGTATGCATGTATGTCATTGGTGTTGCATGACACATTGCATAATTGAATAACATGCCAAGGTGGGGTATGTTAGTTGTTGTGATGTGGTGCATTCATTAAATATGGATCGTAAGTGGCCATGAAATAGGAGTCGAGGGTGTGATCATGAAATAGAGATCATACTGGACCATGAAAGAGGGGTCGAGAGTTCCGACAGGAACTGGATCTTGAAATTGAGATCGATTATGGTACCGCATGCATAAAGTCAAGTAGAGTCTCATTGCATGATCGTTGTGGTTGTTGTACTTGATGTTGTAGTAGTATATGATGTTGTTGTATACGTGTTGTTGTAGGTAATGTTGTTGATGTGTGTAATTGTTGTTGTTGTACGTGATGTTGTTGAATAGTTGTTGTTGAGAAGTGGTGCATTGTTTTCTGATACTTGCTTGATTCTTATTATATTACTCTTTATGGTGTAAGTTTCTCACCCTTTATGTTTGAATGTTACCCTTATGTTGGTAACGTGAAGGTGAGCAGGATAAGTCGAGTGGTGGTCAGTGAAGCCGATGTATTTCACGTCATTAGGGTGTCGGCTCTGATATGTCGCTTTAGGTATCGGGACAACGTTGGTCTTACTTGTTATTTCCTTTAGAAAATATTTTTTTTGTAATCGAAGTTGATTGAAGTTGTTTTAAAAATATTTCCGCTGCATGTTGAACAATTATTTTTGAAAATGTATCATTGAACCATTTATGGTGTTTTGTAGTTGATTGTGGCACTCAAATAGTTTTTAACGAAAATTTTTACTTTGATAATTAAAAATATTTTTATGGGGTAATTTGGGTGTTACAAAGTGGTATCATAAAAGGTCGGTCTGTCCAACGAAGTAGTTAAGTCGTCGAGTCTTAGAGTCGTTGAGTTGTTGTGTCATGGCGTTTTTGTTTTTGTTGTTGTTGTTGTTGAACGTGTTGATGCGTTGTTGTTATGTTGTTGTTGTTGATTCTAAATCATCGTTGGATTGTATGGTGTGACACATTTAAAATGGTTGGGAGGAATGATGTTGCACTTGCCGCTGCTATGCAAGCGATGGCACAAGCCGTGAAAAATCTGATGCATGCTGGGGATTATGAAAGGGATGAGTTCAGGAAGAATGATCCGCCAACATTCAATGGGAAGTATGACTCTAATGGAGCACAGGATTGGCTCAAGGAGATCGAGAGGATTTTTAGAGTGATGGAGTGATCGGAAGGAAGAAAGGTGTGGTTGGGTGCGCACAGACTGGTAGCTAAGGTGGATGATTGGTTGGTTGGCACGCATCAACAATTGGATGCATCTGGTGAGGCAGTCACCTGGGCTGTGTTCAAGAGACAATTCCTGAGGAATTATTTTCCTGAAGATGTTCGGGGAAAGAAGGAAATCGAGTTTTTGGAGTTGAAGCAGGGCAACATATATGTGACTGAGTACGCTGCGAAGTTTACTAATTTAGCAAAGTTTTATCCTCATTATAGTGAAGCAACTTCTGAGTTCTCGAAGTGTGTTAAATTCGAGAATGGTTTGAGGCCTGAGATTAAGCAGACGATTGGCTATCAGAGAATCCATAGATTTCCGGATTTATGGTTTATTGTGATACTTCTTTGATGGGTTTGGGTGGAGTATTAATGCAAGATGGTCAGGTTGTGGTGTATGCTTCACGTCAATTGAGAGTTCATGAGAGGAATTATCATACTCACGATTTGGAATTAGCAGTTATGGTTTTTGTCTTAAAGATTTGGAGACATTACTTGTATGGTTCGAGGTTTGAAGTTTATAATGATCATAAGAGTTTGAAGTACTTGTTTAATCATAAATAGCTGAACATGAGGCAGAGACGTTGGTTAGAATTTCTGAAGGATTATGACTTTAGTTTGAATTATCATCCAGGTAAGGCTAATGTTGTAGTTGATGCTTTGAGTCATAACACATTGCATATGTAGGCTATGATGGCTAGAGAGTTGGAGTTGATTGAGCAATTCAGAGATACATGTTTGGTTTGTGAACAGACACCTCATAGTGTGATGTTGAGAATGCTGAAGGTGAATAATGATTTTATTGATCGTGCTCGAGAGATTCAGAAGTCAAATGTGAAACTGGTGGACTTGATGGTTAATGATGAACAGGTTGGAAATGATGAGTTTCGGGTTGATGAACAGGGAGTACTCAGATTTCGGGATCGTATCTCTATTCCTGATGATCTTGATTTGAGGAGAATGATTCTTGAAGAAGGGCATAAAAGTGGTTTGAGTATTCATCCAGGAGTGACGAAAATGTATCAAGATTTGAAGAAGATATTTTAGTGGCCTGGTATGAAATGAGATATGGCTCAGTTTATGTATGCATGTTTGACTTGTCAGAAGTTCACAATGGAACATCAGAAACTTGTTGGTTTGATGCAATTGTTGGATATACCCGAGTGGAAATGGTATAATATATCGATGGATTTTGTTACGGGATTACCTACTACTCTGAGAGGGCACGATTCCATTTGGGTGACTATTGATAGGTTAACTAAGTCAACACAGTTTATTCTGATTGATATTACTTATTCTTTGCAGAGATTGGCAAAGATATATGTTGGTGTAATTGTGAAGTTGCATGGAATACCTCTGAATATTGTTTCAGATAGAGATATGAGGTTTACTTCGAGGTTTTGGGAGAGTTCGTAAGAGGCATTGGGTTCGAAGTTGAAGTTGAGTTCAACTTATCATCCTTAGACTAATGGACAGACAGAGAGGACAATACAATCGTTGGAAGATTTATTAATGGCTTCTGTACTTGAACAAGGAGGTGCTTGGGATAGTCACTTGTCGTTGATCGGGTTTACTTATAATAATAGTTATAATTCCAGTATCAGAATGACACTGTTTGAAGCTTTGTATGGCCGAAGATGTAGGAAACCTTTGTGTTGGCATGAGTTAGGTGAGAGCGTTGTACTTGGAGCTGATATCGTACAACAAACTACTGAGATGGTGAATTTGATTCGAGATAAGATGAAGACTTTTCAAATTAGGCAGAAGAGTTACCATGACAAAAGAATATATGATCTTGAGTTTCAAGAAGGAGACCATGTGTTTTTGAGGGTTACTCTGGTGACCGGTGTTGGACGAGCTTTGAAGTCGAGAAAGCTTACTCCTAAGTTTATTGGGCCGTATCAGATTTCGGCGAGAGTTGGACCTGTTGCTTATAGAGTGGTGTTGCCACCAAGATTGTCAAATTTGCATGATGTGTTTCATGTGTCACAGCTTCGGAAGTACGTTCCGGATCTATCACATGTGATACCGATGAATGAAGTTGAGGTAAGAGATAATCTAACGGTTGAAGCATTACCAGAACAAAATGATGATCGGGAGGTAAAGCAGTTGAGAGGTAAAGGAGATTGTCCTTGTGTGAGTGGTTTGGGGAGGAGCTGCCGCTGGGCATATGACTTGGAAATTGGAAAGCAGCATGCGAGAGTCGTATCCAGATCTTTTTGCTTGAGGTAAATTTTCGAGGATGATAACGAGAAAACGTATCGATTATATTGCTAAGTTTCATTAACGTTTTATCGCACAATCATCGTTTTAACACTCGATTTCTCGAGTTTTCCTTACCGTTTTGCAGGTTGTCACACCCCAAATTTTACCCCTAACTGCTCGCATCATACATTCATCGCATTTAGCAGGGAATATTCCAGATTTATTTTCCGTTGCTTTCTTCTCATTTTCTAGCTATTTATAATTTTGATTCTTAATTTCTTTTCACCTATAAGCTTCCATTTTAATTTAATTTCTTTTTCTTATTTATAACTTTTTAATTCATTTTCGTATTTTTAATTTTAATTTCTATTTCCGTTTCTATTTGTAAGTTCCTATTTTAAAATTTTATTTCAATTTCTACCTTTAATTTTTAGTTCGTTTTCAAATTTTTTCTAAACTTATTTGCTATTTCTTTTCATTTTCAAGTTCTCATTTCTAAATTAATTTTATTTCATTTTCAAGTTGTTACTCCTAAATTTAATGTCAATTTCTAATTCATGTATTTATTTTCTAAGTTCCAAATTCATTTCTTTAGTTCTAAGTCATTTTCGATTTCAAGTTTAATTATTTAGTTTCTAAGTTATTTTCAATTTTAAGTTTAAATTCTTTTTTTTTATTCACTTCTAATTCAAGTTTTAATTTTTATCCCATTTTTTCCATTTCAATTCATATCCACATATTTATTTTCTAAATTCCAAATTTATTTCTCAAGTTCTAAGTCAATTTTAATTCCAAGTTTAATTATTTAAGTTTCTAAGTTATTTTCAATTTTAAGTTTATTTCTTTTTTAATTCACTTCTAATTTAAGCTTATATTTAGATTCTAATTTAAAGTTCTCATTTCAAATATTAAGTGTCATTTTCAAATTATAATCATAGTGTAAATATCCAACTTTTATTCCAAGTATTTGTTTATGTTACATTCAAAAAAATCACACACAAAACCTGCCTCAAACACAACTCAAACACACTGCAAATTGTTACAAAAAAGCAGCTCTGTTACAATCAAATACACCCAAATCTGCCTCAAAACAAAAATGTACAATACACAAAAAAACTCAGCATCAAGAACAACCATTTCACCCACAAAGCACCAAAATACAGCAGGACCACAATGCATTTCAGCCTGCTCCATACAGCCCCACAGCAGCATGCAGACACCAACAAAAACAACCTGCTACAGCCTCCCACTACTGCTGCAAAATCAGATTTGTTCCCTCTCTCAAAACACCCTTCACCTACAAGCAACAAGGACAATTTCAAATTAAAAAAAAAAGCCATCAAACACACTACAAAAGACAGCTCCCAACACAGCATAAAACACACATCAAACAGCTACCAAGAAATCCCTAGAACAGCCATAAAACAGCCACTGTTATATTCAAAACCAACCAAAAAATTCAGCATCAAAAACTCCATCAAAAAACCAAAAAAACAGTCCTCAAAAATACACCCAAAAGCAGCCCTCAACACAACGGTGACAGCCCCAAAAACAACATCAGAACAGCCATACAAATAACACAGTTACATCCCAAAATCCCAACAAATCAGCCACAAATTCAGCCCTCTCAACACAACTCAGAATAGCCTCAAAACAACTCAAAAACACTACAAATTCAGCCCTCAAATATACCACAGAACAGCCCAAAAATTACTCAGAACAGTCACCATTAAAACACCATACAAAACAACTCAAAACCAAAAATTTAGCACCAAATAACCCCAAAATTCAGTACCAAATAACCCCAAAATTCAGTACCAAACACAAAAAAAAATCAGTAGCAAAACCACAAAAAAAAGAAGAGGAAGAAAAGAGAGAACAAAAGATTCAGCAACAACAACAAGGAGTAGACAGTAGCAAAAGAGGAATAGCGGAGCTTACCGTCGTGGATTTTTCACCCCGATAACTTTCGGGTCGGTAATATCTCTTTCTCCTTCATCTTTTTCAGCTTTGTTCGTCTTGTTTAATCCTCCTCATGGCCACGTTTGTGTTAGGCTAGCTAGTTTCCTTTTTTCATTGCTCCTCATATTGCATAATAAAACTGTCAGCTCCGAATCACCACCTGCAAGCCCATTTAAACCAGTGATCATTCAAAAATTGCATCAAATAGCAAATCCATAAACTCACTTTTCAACTTGCATAACACAAACCTTGCTTACAGTACAAAAACTCAGCAAACCATTCAAACCAATCTCCTTGCTTCCATATTCCCTCAACACTCACCTGTAAAAAACCAGTCACAGCCATGACAACAATAAACAGAAACACAAACTAGAAATCTGAAAAAAAACCAAACAAACGAAACGCAGTAAAACACCTTCGACATACCTCACAAAACCTTCAACTAACCCTCCATGAAAGCTGAGCCCTAACTGTTTCACTAAGCCGCGAGACAGACCACAAACACTTCCGGCCAGAACCCCCATAACCTCTCCGAACCGTCCAATCCGCCACTCTGCCTCCGCCCTCAGCCCTCCGTGACAAGCCTAATCACCTTCAACTTTCCCTTTGCCAATCTCAAATAAACCAAAACAACCAGAAAAATAAGATGGAGTGAGAATCAAAAATAGAAAATCCATGTCGGTTGAGCATCAAAACGAAAATAGAACTACCAGACTTGGATCCTAAATCACAAACGAAACTCACCGGCCAGCCACCGCCACCCTCACAACCGTGAACGAGTGAAACCGAAAAATATCCCAAACACAGCCTCGCACAAAGCAGGACCCTTTCCGTGCTTCCATCTCCAAAAACCACACCAAACGCGAAACCCCATCTCCATCCGCCGCACTTCAAAATCAAACCGGCCACTACAATCCGAAACCATCCCTGTCCGCCAAACCACCCATCACAACACAGAAACACAAACCTGAAACCAAAACTCCTCCATTCACCGCCTGTGAACCTCAATCCGCAGCCTCACCTCTCAGCCAACAAACCTGTGAAGCTTCACATTACACCGCCACTGAAACCACGAAGAACAAAAACCAGCAGATTTAGGAACCAAACAGAAACTAGAATCTACAATCACCACCTCCATCAATAATCTATCTGCGTTCATAAGACCAAACCTCAACCTTAAACTTTAACTAACATTAACCATACCTGAAAAAAATCATTGCTCACAGAACCTTAAACTCATATTCATAGACCTTCTTCAAGCAAAACCAAAAAACTGAATTCAACAACAATAGTCCTCAACAACATCTCAATAAACCTTAAAACACCCTATTAAACCAAATCCGAAAATACAGAAAAATAATCCAAACCTTTCTTTTCTTCAATAACTCACCGCCACCTTTGTATTCTGCAAATCACAAACAAGAACCACCCAAAGCCCATCGCACAAAATTGCTTCAAACCTCAAATCCATTTAAATAGAACACCAAACCTTCTTCCATACCTCACACATAAAACCTTTGCCATTTCCAAACACACAACCAAAACAAACCTAAATCGAAAAGCATAAGAGAGAGATGGAGATGAAATCAAAACCGTGAGACAGAGGAAACTCACTGAAAACGAACCAACTCAGAAACGCACACGCCATCCAAATCCGGCCAACACCCTTCCGTCTTCAACCATTAAAGAACCGTTCATCCACCGCGAGCTACCACCGTCAAAAACCCCAAAACCAATTACCGTAAATCCGCGAACCCGTGAGAGACTGTAAGCCGCACAAATAACCGCCTTTGAGTGAGGGAGATGAATCGCGAAATCCGGAAACTGATGTTGAAATCGTTCGTGAGAGGCGTTTGATTTTCCTTTCTTTTTCTCTGAAGTTTTCTTCCTGAATCGCGTTTTGAGAAGGGTGAGGCTACTGAGTTTGCGTTTCATCACTTTTACCCTGTTCGTTTTTTCTTTCTTCTTTTTTCGTTATAAAAATTAAAAAACTGCTTTTATTTATTTTTGTTCGTTTCATTAAATCATTGGGTTTATGCTTAAGCCCACCAGATCCCCTTTTCACTCTACACACTCATTACACAGCAACACCCCCCATTTGTTTATTTCTATTTCTAAGTTTTTATATGTATATGTATATTTTATTTATTTGTTTAGGAAAAATATCTAAAAGAAAAATTATATATTTTATTTGCATTGTTTTGTTTAAGAAAAATCTTTAAAAAAAAAGAGGGTATATTTGTGAACTTTTGTTTTTAAGGGCCGATGATATGACAAAAAGTCACGATAAATCGTTTCCGATTAATCGTGACCAATATGAGGCCATGTATTTATTTTATTTATTTTATTCCATTTAATTCATTCTATTTCAATTTATTTCACTTTATTTATTTATTTATTATTTATTTCTCGCATTCTTAGACCATATTAACTTCATTTCAAAAATAATAAAATTCCTTGGTCCAACGCCAAGTGAACTTCACATACACTTCACTCACACACGTAAGTCGGTCGTTTACGATCGCCATCTGCACAGTTCCTTACACTGCACAGCTTTTCAACTTAAGCAAATTGACCTGCTACGCTTGTTTTCCACCTCCGCATTCTCGATCCATATATCGAGCCATAGCCCAGTTACTAAGCCTTTGTCTTATATTTCTATTTATTTTATTCAATTTATTTTTTGCAAGTAGCAACCTATGCCTTAGACTTAGGAGCTTGCACCCTCATTTATTTATTTTGGTTTATGTTTTCAATCCAAAAGGGAAAGAACTCCTGCAGTTGACTCAACGTCATAGGAAGTTTAGCCATCCCTAGTTACCATTTTGACCTTAGCAATTAGGTCCATCTCTTTTTCTTTGACCTTAGCAATTAGGTCCCTCATCCTTAGGTCCTTAGCCATTAGGTCCTTAGTGTTTTATTTTATAACTTTTTGTGACTTTGTTAAGTCACGTGAGTGTTTGCCATAACACTTACCTTCCCCCGCGAACCTTGAGCGTAACCAAGTGTTCGTTAATCCTTAGGAGAACTACGAGTGCTCTGATTCTATACCCGATACGTAGGCATCGATGCGATGTTGTGCGAGCACCATTAGAAATAAAAACCTTAGGTTCCCTTAGTTTTAACAAGCAATAAACAACAAAAATACAAATACTAACAAGAGGTTCCCGTAGGATACTGCGGATGCTTAGGATGCTAACACCTTCCCTAGGTATAATCAACCCCCGAACCTAGTTTCTCCTCATTTAGGGTTTTTACGATCTTTTTCCCTTTTCCCTTTGGATTAAATTAAAGTCGGTGGTGAACATAAATTTTTTGCGATTCAAGCTCAATCAATAGCTTGGTATCCGATTCTCACCGCAACACAAGTAAATCATATATGGAGCTAAATCATGAATTAAGAGCAAAAGGAACAAAAGCAACCATAAAAAGATGAAGAAATGAAGAAGCCTGCAGAACTGCATAATTTGTTGCAGTGACGGTCGTCACCAAGGTGTCACGACCGTGACACCCCAAAAGAAGCCATCACGACCGTGAGAACATTGTCACGACCGTGACACTTAAATTGCACAGAACACGAGCGTGAAGACCTTGTCACGACCGTGACAAGGTAAAAAGTAGGTTATTGACTGAGACCACGTCAAAACCTTACGTGAAGGATTTCCTGCCTATTTTTTAGCCACGTTCCTATGTTTCCTCCACCACTTCAGCAAGGCCCAATGCAACAAAGTCCAAAATTGAAGCCCATTAATTGTTCTATAAATACCACAAGTTTTATGAAGAAACTACAGAGCATTTTTTATTCATTTTTCTGCGGAAGCTCTGCCGATTTATTTTACGACCTTGTTTTTATTTCTGCATTATTTTCAGTTTTTCATTCTTATTGTATCCCAACCCAACATATAACAATTTCCAACATCAGGAAATTGTTATACATTTACTTGTTTCTAAACCTTCAGAATTTGTTTATTTTCGATTTCCGCCAACTCCAAGCTTTCCGGTCTGTGGAAGAAGGAGTTTGCTATAATATTTGTTAACCAGGTTTTTATTATATTGCAAATTTAATATTTATAATGTTTATTTATTTTTCTGCCATGAGTATTTTATTATTTGTTTTTCTGTCTCTGTCTGGTTCAACATCAATGAGTAGCTAATTACCTTAGGGCGGTATGTAGTTAAAACAAACTTAATCGGTAAAATTTAACCATAGGCTAAAAATAATTAATAACTTAACATTCTGGCTGACACTTTTTAATTAAAATCGACCTTTTCGTTACGAGAGTAAGAAAATAGTATTAGGTTAGGTCAAGACCACGAGAGTGTGAGATTTTAACCAGATAGCTAAAGTTAGGCATTTAAATTAAACACAGCGAGAGCGCTTTAAAATAAATTAGAATTACTAAGTTTCCAAAAATTATCTCTAAACACTTATGGGCTAGCGAGAGCAGGCATAGGGCTTTAGGGGTAAGATCTGAGATAAGACCACGAGAGTGTGAGTTGAGGGTATTTAAACTGGTAACCTCTACCGAATAGATTAAGTAAACACCTTTATAAGCCTAGGTTAGATTGACCCACCTAAGTTAGTATAATTACATACCGACCGCCTTAGTATTATTTTATTAAAACTTAAATTTAATTCCGCCTTTAATATTTTAAAATCAACAAAAAAATCGTGACAACCCTTCACCTTAGCTAAACTAGAAGTCCATCTAGCACTAAGTAACCATAGAGTCCCTGTGGATCGATAATCTTAAATATTACTTCGATAGGCTGTGCACTTGCAGTTAAGATACCGCTAGACACATAATTAGACACGTCTTTAGCCCATCAAGTTTTTGGCGCCGTTGCCGGGGACCTTAATTTAGTTACTAGTGCACTTTAGGTAGCATTATCTAGACTAAGGTATCAACTATTTAATTTAATTTCCGAGTGTATGCCAAGTACTCGCTCTAAAAGCGAAGACTTGCAACCTCTAATCCCTGAATCGGAACGCTTCTTACACGTAAGAAGACGAATATTCGATTACGAAAAAAGTTACAATATTCCAGATCTTCATTTAGATCCGCCTAAACCAGTCGTAACATCAAAGGACGCAGAGATGGCTGAAGAACAGCATCACCCACTCAAGTATTACGCCAGTCCTTCGCAAGCTGAACCGCATTCAAGCATTGCAGCACCAGCCATCAACCGAAATGATTTCGAACTAAAACCTTCGTTGATATCAGCCGTACAACAAAATCAATTCGTCGGAAATCCTACCGAGGATCCGAACCTTCATCTTTCGATCTTTGTGCAATACGCAGATACCGTAAAAGCCAATGGAGTTACCCAAGAAGCTATTAGACTACGTTTGTTTCCTTTTTCACTTCGAGACAGAGCAAGAGCCTGGCTTCAATCTCTGCCTTCGAACTCAGTAACTACGTGGGAGGAACTTAAGAGAGTTTTCTTGAACAGATATTTTCCACCTAGCAAGACAGCTATGCTGAGAGCTCAGATCAACGGATTTAAGCAAAGGGAAAGCGAATCATTATTCGAAGCTTGGGAACGCTATAAGGATCTGCTGAGACTTTGTCCACATCACGGATTAATAGAATGGATGGTCATCCATACCTTCTATAATGGGCTCTTGTACAATACAAGAATGACAATTGACGCTGCCGCAGGCGGTGCATTGATGGACAAAGAATATAATGATGCCTATGCACTCATCGAAAGTATGGCTCAAAACCATTACCTTTGGGGAAGCGAGAGAGTCGCAACTGAGAAACCAACAAAAGGAGGTATGTACGAAGTGAGTAGTATGGACCAAGTCAATGCGAAGTTTGACCAACTAAGCCAAAAGATCGACAACTTGGCCATAACACCAACAGCCACCGTGGCTGCAGTAACACCTAACTGTGAGTTATGTGGAGTCCCAGGACACGAAGTTTCCGATTGTCAACTATTGATAGGAACTCCCACTGATCAAGTGAATTATGCTCAAGGAAACCCATACTCAAACACATACAACCCAGGTTGGAAGAATCATCCGAACTTCTCCTATAAGAATAACAATGCTTTATATGCACCAGGTCAAGCACCAGCTACATCACCAGGATATTAAAAGACTGCTCCTAATGTCCCTAGAAAATCGAACCTTGAGTTGATGATGGAGAACTTTATAACTAACCAATCTCAAACAAACAAGGACTTCTTAAACCAAAACATTCACACTAGTGAGCAGATTAAGCAATTAGTGAGCAAAGTAGATGCATTAGCTACACATAACAAAATGCTTGAAACTCAGATTTCACAAGTAGCTCAACAACAAGCACCTACTGCTGCACCAGCTGGAGTATTCCCTGGACAACCTCAACCTAATCCGAAAGGACATGCCAATGCTGTGATATTAAGAAGTGGCAAGGAACTTGACGGACCTACCAATCCAAGACTTGACAATCCAGCCATGTACCAAAAGCCGGATAAATCGACTGAAGTGGTGAATGATCCAGAAGAAAAGGAAGATGATAATCAAGAGGTAGTGGAGAAAGAACAACCTTATGTGCCTCCACCACCCTATAAACCACCAATTCCGTACCCTCAAAGATTAACAAATTCCAAGACGACGGGTCAATTTAAGAAATTTGTTGAACTTCTGAAACAGTTGAATATTACTATTCCGTTTACAGAAGCTATCACCCAAATACCCTCGTACGCTAAGTTTTTAAAAGAAATCTTATCCAATAAGAAAAAGATAGAGGATAACGGAACAGTTACACTTACTGCTGAGTGTAGCGCAATAATTCAGAATAATATGCCTCCTAAGCTAAAAGATCCAGGAAGTTTCTCTATACCCTGTGTAATAGGAAAATTCGTCATTGACAAAGCTCTATGCGATTTAGGAGCCAGTATCAGTGTTATGCCCTTAACGATTTGCAAAAGGCTAGACATGGGAGACCTTAGACCAACTAAAATGTTTGTTCAACTAGCCGATCGCTCAGTTAAATATCCTGTAGGCATACTAGAAAACGTCCCAGTACGTATAGGACAATTCTACATCCCTACTGATTTTATAATCATGGACATCTCTGAAGACTCCACTACACCTATCATACTAGGAAAACCATTCTTAGCTACCGTCGGAGCTATAATAGACGTAAAAAGAGGAAAGCTGACCTTTGAAGTAGGTGAAGAGAAAGTTGAATTTATTTTAACACAATTCTTACAATCACCAGCTATAGAGGATGCATGCTATCTATTGGACGTAATTGACGAATGTGTAAGAGAAATGGAATTGAAAGAGACTACCTATTCTGAAATAATGAAAATTCAAATTCCTCCGATTTTCGAAGATGATAATTGGCGTGCACCGTATCAAGACGATAGTCTAAGAGAAAGTTTAGCACTTACACCGGATCCCATGCCAAGTAAAGATAAACCTACATTAGGATTAAAAACTTTACCTCATAACCTAAGATACGAATTCTTAGACATTGAATGTAAAAGACCAGTTATAATAAATTCCAGTTTAGGAACTATAGAAACAAAGAAACTTTTAGATGTCTTGGAGAAATATCCAACTGCATTAGGATATAACATATCTGATCTCAAAGGAATATGTCCTTCAGTCTGTATGCATCGTATTCTGCTAGAAGAAGATTGCAGAACCTCCAGAGAATCTCAAAGAAGAATTAACCCAATCCTTAGCACCGTAGTAAAAGAAGAAGTTAAGAAACTACTAGATGCCGGAATAATATATCCAATCTCTGATAGTGAATGGGTTAGTCCAATACATGTAGTGCCAAAGAAAGGAGGTATCACTGTTGTGAAAAACGCTCAAGGCGAATCGATATCGCAAAGAGTAGTGACGGGACATAGAGTGTGCATAGACTATCGTAAACTAAACAAAGCCACTCGAAAAGATCATTTCCCACTACCCTTTATAGATCAAATGTTAGAACGATTAGCCAAGCATTCATACTTCTGTTATCTTGACGGTTACTCAGGATTTTTCCAAATCCCTATCCATCCAGATGATCAAGAGAAGACTACATTCACA
The DNA here is from genome assembly GCA_963966055.1 of Lathyrus aphaca. NCBI lineage: Eukaryota > Viridiplantae > Streptophyta > Magnoliopsida > Fabales > Fabaceae > Lathyrus > Lathyrus aphaca. The sequence goes on from OZ014520.1 coordinate 139,507,804, forward strand.
TGCCCATATGGAACGTTCGCTTATAGACGAATGCCCTTTGGATTATGCAACGCTCCTGCAACATTTCAAAGATGTATGATGTCAATCTTCGCAGATTTTATAGACAACATCATGGAAGTGTTCATGGACGACTTCTCTGTATGCGGGCAAAGTTTTGAAGGATGCCTATCAAACTTAGAAATGGTGTTAGAAAGATGTGTAAAAGTAAACCTCGTGCTTAACTGGGAGAAATGTCATTTTATGGTCAAAGAAGGAATCGTATTAGGTCACGTAATATCTGACAAGGGAATTGAAGTTGATAAAGCTAAGATTGAAGTCATAAAAGATCTTCAACCCCCTAAAACCATTCGAAAAATACGAAGCTTTTTAGGACACGCCGGTTTCTACCGACGATTCATCAAAGACTTCTCGAAAATCACTAAACCTCTTACTGGTTTATTAATGAAAGACGCTGAGTTCATATTCAGTGAAGATTGTCTTAAAGCATTCGAAACTCTAAAAACAGCCCTCATCACCGCACCAATCATGCAACCCCCTGACTGGAGATTACCTTTCGAAATCATGTGCGATGCGAGTGACTATGCTGTAGGCGCAGTTCTAGGCCAGAGGAAGGAAAAGAAACTTCATGCGATTTACTATGCCAGTAGAACCTTAGATTCTGCCCAGATGAACTACGCCACTACTGAAAAAGAATTGTTAGCAGTTGTCTTTGCGCTTGACAAATTCCGTTCTTACCTAGTAGGAGCGAAAATAATCATTTACACAGACCATGCTGCTATCCGATATCTATTGACTAAGAAAGATGCTAAACCAAGACTCTTGAGATGGATTTTACTCTTACAAGAGTTTGATATCGAAATAAAAGATAAGAAAGGTACTGAGAACGTCGTAGCGGACCATTTATCTAGAATAGAAGGTATTAAACCCGAACAAGTGCCGATTAACGATGATTTTCCGTATGAACAGCTGATAGCATAAATAGGAAGCGACCTAGCTCAGTTAAACATAAATAAACCAGAAACCGTGGAAACAATCCAGACAACTGTATGATTGCCATGGTACGCTGACATTGTCAACTACCTAGCCGCAGGAGCTCTTCCACCCGATCTAACCTATCAGCAGAAAAAGAAATTCTTTCACAATCTAAAACATTACTATTGGGATGAACCATTATTGTTCAAGAGAGGACCCAATGGAATTTTTCGTCGATGTATTCCCGAAGAAGAAATAGAAGATGTCATTGCTCAATGCCATTCATCTCCTTATGGTGGACATGCAAGCACTTCCAAGACTTGTGCAAAAATCTTGCAAGCCAGTTTATTCTGGCCTAATCTATGGAAAGATGTCCACATCGCTGTTATAAATTGCGATCGGTGTCAACGCACCGGCAATATTTCAAGAAGAGATGAAATGCCTCAAAAAGGAATTTTAGAAGTAGAAATCTTTGACGTCTGGGGAATAGATTTCATGGGACCATTCCCATCATCTTTCGTTAATAATTACATACTCGTAGCTGTTGATTATGTTTCGAAATGGATTGAAGCTATAGCTTCTCCTACAAACGATACACGAGTAGTAATAAAGCTTTTCAAAAATATAATCTTTCCCAGATTTGGTGTGCCTAGACTCGTCATAAGTGACGGTGGCTCGCACTTCATTTCAAAAATCTTTGACAAATTACTATCTAAGTATGGAGTAAGACACCGTGTGGCTACACCATATCACCCACAAACAAGTGGACAAGTCGAAGTCTCAAACAGAGAAATTAAACAAATCTTAGAAAAGACTGTCGCCATATCTCGGAAAGATTGGTCATCTAAACTTAATGAAGCTTTATGGGCTTATAGGACCGCTTACAAGACACCCATAGGTACTACACCCTTCAAATTAGTTTATGGAAAATCTTGTCATCTCCCGGTAGAACTAGAACACAAAGCTTATTGGGCGATTAGAACTCTCAATATAAACTATAATGTTGCAGGAGAAAAGCGAATCCTAGACATTAATGAATTAGAAGAATTAAGGCTAGATGCTTATGAGAATGTTAAGATATATAAAGAAAGAACTAAGCGATGGCACGATAAACGCCTATCTAGGAAAGAATTTAGTGTGGGAGACGTTGTACTCCTCTTTAATTCAAGACTTAGGCTCTTTCCTGGAAAATTAAAATCTAGATGGTCAGGACCCTTTGAAATAACTAAAGTGTTCCCGAGTGGAGCAATAGAAATTAAGGGTAGGAATAGTGAACCATTCATAGTAAACGGACAACGTTTAAAACATTATCATAAAGTTGAAAATAGAGATTATGCAAATAATCTAAGGCTTTTAGAGTTGTCCACTAATTCCCCTGATTAATCTAAACCTAAGCATTACGTCAGGCTTTTGACGATAAAAACAGCGCTTAGTGGGAGGCAACCCATTTACTCATTTAATTATTTAAACTATTCTCTTTATCATTCTTTTATTTTTGTTATTTATCGTTTTATTATTTATTTGTTTTGTCATTTTATAGTTTTATTTCATATTACTAGTATTGCCTTTAAATTATGCATTTCATTTTCTTATTTTTATCTTAAATCACTTTTTACAGATTTTCTAAAAGTCTTTTCCACTTTCCTTCTCCCCCTGATTTGTTTCCTCCATATTTGCACTAACCATGGCTAACCAACCAATAAACCATATGGAAACCAAATTTAGAGGTAGAAACCAAAGAATGAAGTTTGAAGAGTTATCACAGAGGCAAATGGATTTGACCCTGTACCCGGATGATCAGACTATGGAAACCCTAGGTATACATGATAGCATCCTGTACTTGTTTAACCGACTTGGATGGGAGAATGCATTGATCCAACATAAGTTTGTGACTTACCGCGAGCTCACCCTTGAGTTCCTTAGCTCCTTAGTTTACCTACCTGAGCGCGGTTTTGGATTTAGGAAAGGATTTATCAGTTTCCGCCTATTTGGAATAGAATATGACTTTAACCATAAAGAACTAGCTGACTTATTAGGATTCCCTAGTGGACCATTTGCTTTTACTACCACACAGGTAGAATTGATGGATATTGAGCTAGATTTCTTTTGGGGAACTTTAACCGGAAACTATCACCCTGAACCAAATAGCATGAACAATGATGAGATCCATAACCCTGCTCTCCGTTACTTCCATAAAATCCTAGCCCACACCTTCTTTGGAAAAGAAGAAAACATTACCGGAGTCTCTAAAGATGAGATATTCATTATGTCATGTTTCACTAATGGACAGCCTGTTAATGGTGTACCTTTCATGATGCAAACCTTCACCCGTATCCAAGAAGAACCTGAATTACCTATATTAGTAGGAGGTCTTGTAACCATGATTGCTGATGCCATAGGACTTAGATACCAATTGCACAGGTGCAACCGTTTAGGTACCATCCGTCCTATGAATCTTAACTTCTGCTTTAATCGCCATATCATAAGGAATTTAGGACATCCACCTTTCGAGTACCTAATCCGGAATGAGGTAGTAACCCTGTTCACACTGCCAAACCATGCTAGAGTAAGTGTTCACAATAAGGATAACTGGCTTTATGAGTTAACCCCACCTAATTATCCATCCACTCCTGAAACACCTCAGTCTTACAAGATAAAAGATGATATAATGACTGATGTCGAAACTGACCCTGAGACACCTCCTGGTTACCATGACATTGACCACACTGACGAAGTTATTGAAACCCCTGAAGTGAATCAAGGAGATTATGCTAACAACTTACAGAACATCATGAACACTCTTGAAGCTTACCAAACTGACATAAATTCATTTAAAGAAGACATTAAGAGCATGCGATTGGACATTATAGGTTTGACTGACATAACCTGCGAACAATTCTATCACTTGAACTCCGCAATCGAAGATTTGAAGAAACGCTTTTGAAAATGCTATAAGTGATTTAGTCTATTTTTTCTCATTGTTTTCGTTTCTAGTTAGATTTATTTTTCGCAAACAATTTCGTACCGTATTTTCATTTATGTAATTTCATTTTCAATTACAATATGCAATGCACTTCTAGTTCCAAAATTTCTCCATTTTAATCAATTTATATATTTTTTTCTATGTACTGTTATGCTTGCATTTATTCATATTATATAAAAATCTCTCATGCCATGCAAGTTAGCTAAGTACTATGTTGAAATAAATTATTATATGGTGTTTAAATGTAATATTGAGTGAGAAGTGAAGAAAATAAACTATTATAAAGTATGTGAAATATATGAGATAGTGCTTTCTGGAAATTGTTCAACGAAGCAAGCCCTCACGTTCGTCACGTCCCCCTAACGATCGTGACGTGCTCATTTAGCGTGTCACGGCCGTCACCTCCCTGTCACGACCGTGACAACCCTAATTATAGGATTCGTGAGAAACAGAACTATTTCTTTTCGTGACCTCTTCTTCTTCTTCCTCCATAACTTCCAAAAACCACCCATTTTCTCCATAACTTCCGTAACCTCCCATTACCAACTTTAAACTCATTAACCCCTCATTATCACCACACCTATCACATTCTCACCTTCCAATATTTATTCCGAATCATTATTTCTCTCATTTCCTCACTTTTTCACAAATATCAAAAATCTCCATCTTTCACTCTACCCCTTGCATGCAATGGATACCATTCAATTTAGAGAAGGTGATGCTGGAGAAACTCAGAGAGAAAGATTTATCCGATTCCAGAACCGCGGTCTGCAACCTACGCGTTATATCGACACTGAATGCTTGAGAGAGCTCGGAATGCTCAACAGTGTCAAGAACCTGCTTAAGAAGGTTAATCTTTGGGTTCTATGCAGTCAGCCTCAACCAACATTCGAGTTGCTGACACTGGAGTTCTTAAGCTCGTTCTGCTACATCACCGGTTCCGGTTCTCAGAGTCAGCTCACCGGCGTTGCTAAATTCAGATTGTTTGGCCGGGAGTTTGAACTTTCACAAACAAGGATAGCCGAGTTGCTAGGCTTCGCTCACGGAAATGAAGCTCACCTCCGCGTGCCGGATAATTTTAGTGAAACCGCTTTCACTTTATGGCACGACATAACCAATACCCGTGCCTCAGCCTTCCAAAGCCTCAACGCTACACACATCCACAACCCGGCAATCCGTTATTTCCACCGAGTCATTTGCAACACCATATTCGCTCGAGAAAGTAACCATAAGCTCAACTCCAAAGAGCTTCTGTTCTTGCACTGCGCTCTAAATGACGAGCCGATCAACGCTGCCCCATTCATGCTTTCTCACATCCAGGCTATTGCGCACAGAGGCTCCACCCCATTTTTCATTGGCGGCATTGTCACCACTCTCGCCTTTCAGTTAGGGCTCAGTGACTTGCTCGACAATTTGCAAGGCATAGCCGCAGAATTCCTCACCAAGAGCTATTGCAGGTACGCTCACCTGATTGCGCAGCGAGAGGATGGCAGGTATAGCCCTGTTGTCCATGGCACCATTTTTCACCATATCATTCTGCCGTCCCGTGACCGCATCGACCCATCTAGCCGAGCCAACTGGCTCTTTATTTCACCAGATGCTGCCGAACACGCCCCTATTCATGATGATCAGGCAAATCCTCCAGCGGATGAGATGCAGGACGCTATGGATGCAGCTGAGCCTGTCCAGGATATTCCAGAGTCATCTACCCGACAGCCTCCTGCACCGGAAATCACACTTGAGGAAGTCCTTCGTGCGATTCATCAGCAGAACCAGATGAACGCCGCACTGGAGCGAAGGCAGAAGGAGCAGTATGATGCTTTACTCGGCACTATTGCAAGCAACCAGACATCTACTAATGAGAAGCTCGACGAAATTTTCAGCGAGCTAGAGGCCTTACGCATTGATATCACTGCTGCCACTGGCACCGGTTCTGATCCTGAAGCGACTCCTTTCAGACGCTCCCGTACCAGAAGCCGACCCCGCGGTCCTCAGCAGCCGTAGTTCTAGTTTTGCTTATGTTTGTTTTTCGTTTTTGTCGTTTGTACTGTACTTTTACCGCATTTATATCACAACATTGAGGACAATGTCTGATATAGTGTGGGAGAGGTACCTTTCATTTCTGCATTTTTCCCTTCTCGCACTTTTCCATTTCGTTGTATTTTCAATTCCGTTGTATTTCTTTTCGTAAGTTAATGAAACGAGCAAATCTTTGTGTTATTTTCTTTAGTTTCGAACTTTCCCCGTTTATTTAGCCATACCAGAAAAAAATCTTTAATTATTCGCATTACCCGACTTACCTACGGAATCGTAATTAGGAAGCTGAGAACGATTAAACAAGACCAATACAATCTTGACACCTTTGACTTCCCACTTAAGCAATTCCATTCCGATTATCATTACGAGTACACTTTAAGTTTCAGTTCAAAAGTAACCCCTAGTAGTTTATACTAGCAGTCAGCACCGTCTGAACACAAACCACGTGGGGAGCCGATGAATATAAGCGTTTGATGCCTAATCAATAATGATCCTTCATATCTCGATGCAAATGAAAAGAAATTGCACCAAAGTACACGGTCGCATATAAGAAACGAGAAATATGAGAAGGAGTCCATTGCGGGTTGGTTCAGAGGTACTGGTTCTGAACTTGGTAGGGCGTGCTACGGCTCAATCCCCCACAACCTCCAAATCGGATAATATATGCAGGGTTACCACACTCGTGTACCAGACCCCGTGCTTAAAAAGGATCAAAGTCGCTAACCGGCTACTCCACTACGTGCGTGCTAAGGCAAAAGGCTTAATGTGATTGCGCTAGAATGAAACCGGGCGAAATAAGATCGAAAAACTCTAGGTGAAATCGTAAAGTAATTACCGATTGTTTCGTTTAACGGGAAGTCGACGACATAGCTTGTTGCTTGTGTCATTAGTGTATCGGTAGTGTTCTATCAAAGTACCGGTTTATCCGACAAAACGATCCCTCGTACGGTTTGTTATGAGTATGCGTCAATAAAAACTTGTCCGCCGATTTTCAACCGACTATTTGCTTGAGGACAAGCAAAGGTTTAAGTTTGGGGAAGTTTGATAACGAGAAAACGTATCGATTATATTTCTAAGTTTCATTAACGTTTTATCGCATAATCATCGTTTTAACACTCGATTTCTCGAGTTTTCCTTACCGTTTTGCAGGTAAATCATATATGGAGCTAAATCATGAATCAAGAGCAAAAGGAACAAAAGCAACCATAAAAAGATGAAGAAATGAAGAAGCCTGCAGAACTGCATAATTTGTTGCAGTGACGGTCGTCACCAAGGTGTCACGACCGTGACACCCCAAAAGAAGCCATCACGACCGTGAGAACATTGTCACGACCGTGACACTTAAATTGCACAGAACACGAGCGTGAAGACCTTGTCACGACCGTGACAAGGTAAAAAGTAGGTTATTGACTGAGACCACGTCAAAACCTTACGTGAAGGATTTCCTGCCTATTTTTTAGCCACGTTCCTATGTTTCCTCCACCACTTCAGCAAGGCCCAATGCAACAAAGTCCAAAATTGAAGCCCATTAATTGTTCTATAAATACCACAAGTTTTATGAAGAAACTACAGAGCATTTTTTATTCATTTTTCTGCGGAAGCTCTGCCGATTTATTTTACGACCCTGTTTTTATTTCTGCATTATTTTCAGTTTTTCATTCTTATTGTATCCCAACCCAACATATAACAATTTCCAACATAAGGAAATTGTTATACATTTACTTGTTTCTAAACCTTCAGAATTTGTTTATTTTCGATTTCCGCCAACTCCAAGCTTTCCGGTCTGTGGAAGAAGGAGTCTGCTATAATATTTGTTAACCAGGTTTTTATTATATTGCAAATTTAATATTTATAATGTTTATTTATTTTTCTGCCATGAGTATTTTATTATTTGTTTTTCTGTCTCTGTCTGGTTCAACATCAATGAGTAGCTAATTACCTTAGGGCGGTATGTAGTTAAAACAAACTTAATCGGTAAAATTTAACCATAGGCTAAAAATAATTAATAACTTAACATTCTGGCTTACACTTTTTAATTAAAATCGACCTTTTCGTTACGAGAGTAAGAAAATAGTATTAGGTTAGGTCAAGACCACGAGAGTGTGAGATTTTAACCAGATAGCTAAAGTTAGGCATTTAAATTAAACACAGCGAGAGCGCTTTAAAATAAATTAGAATTACTAAGTTTCCAAAAATTATCTCTAAACACTTATGGGCTAGCGAGAGCAGGCATAGGGCTTTAGGGGTAAGATCTGAGATAAGACCACGAGAGTGTGAGTTGAGGGTATTTAAACTGGTAACCTCTACCGAATAGATTAAGTAAACACCTTTATAAGCCTAAGTTAGATTGACCCACCTAAGTTAGTATAATTACATACCGACCGCCTTAGTATTATTTTATTAAAACTTAAATTTAATTCCGCCTTTAATATTTTAAAATCAACAAAAAAATCGTGACAACCCTTCACCTTAGCTAAACTAGAAGTCCATCTAGCACTAAGTAACCATAGAGTCCCTGTGGATCGATAATCTTAAATATTACTTCGATAGGCTGTGCACTTGCAGTTAAGATACCGCTAGACACATAATTAGACACGTCTTTAGCCCATCAGAGGACGAAAACCTTTTTAGTGGGGGAGAGTTGTAACGCCCCAAAATTCTTTTTATTTATTTTATTGGATTATAGTGTTTGGTGTGTGGAAAAATAATGTATTATTGAATATAATATTATATTTAAGAATTATATTATGGTGGATAATATTATTATTGGATAAATAAAATAAATGGAATAAGATATGAGGTGAGGGACACGATAGTCATTTGGTGAGTTTAGTGAGGGTAAGAGTGGAAGTCCCTAAGTTGGTCTAAGGGATTAAGTGGTATAAAGAGAAAGGGATCGTACTCTGAGAAAGGGGGAACGATCGTGAAAGTTGTGAAGAGGAGAAGAAGAGGAAAGGGCTTAATCGTGAAGAAATGTTCGCAAAGAAGAGAAATTCTCGACAAAACCTAAGGTAAGGGTGAGATTATTCCATCTCTAAGTGTTTTATGATGGAAATTGGGTAGGTTGAAGATTAGGGATTGAGGTTTTAGTGTATTTTATGAAAATTGTGTTGATTTGTGGTTAGATGTTGTTGTTAGTTGATAATGTTGTGAATTAGGTGATTAAATGGAATATTCTGAGATTATCTGGATGATATTGGTGATTTGTTGTGAGAAATTCGTAGCAATTTTGAATGTTGAGTGCAGAAGAGCTATTTGCGAAATCGCAGAGCTCGCTTAGTGAGCAAGAGTCAGTGAGATTTTCGCTTAGCGAGCAGTGAACCTCGCTTAGCGAGACCTGCAGTGTGAAAAGTTGATTTTTAATTCTGAAAAATTACTGAAAATTACCTAAATACTTTAGTAATGCTTAGGAATTGATGTGGTGTAGCTGGAGGTAGTAAAAGAAGAGTTATACACATAATTGTATGGATAATTAGTGTAACTTGACTATAAATACAATTGGTATGTTTGTTGGTGTTGATGTTGTTGTGGTTATGAGTAGTTGTTGTGATGATGTGTTTCATATGTTTGTTAATGCTACATAAGTATGTGATATGTTGTAGCATGTGTTGTGTTGCATTGTCGCAGTTTAATTTGAAATTATGTGATTATATGTTAAGAATGCATGATAATCGTGATGGTAATGAGTAGTTGTATATTGATCGATGTTGTGATAAATGGTTGTTGTTGTTGATGTGGTATGATGTAATCATTGTGAGTATTTATGTATATCATTGGTGTTGCATGACACATTGCATAGTTGAATAACATGCCAAGGTGGGGTATGTTAGTTGTTGTGTTGTTGGTGTGGTCATGAAATAGGGATTGTGTGTGGCCATGAAATAGGGGTCGAGGGTGTGATCATGAAATAGGGATCATACTGGACCAAGAAAGAGGGGTCGAGAGTTCTGACGGGAACCAGATCTTGAAATAGAGATCGGTTATGGTACCGTATGCATAGAATCATGTAGAGTCTCATTGCATGATAGTTGTGGTTGTTGTACTTGTTGTTGTTGTAGTATATGATGTTGTTGTATATATGTTGTTGTTATTGCAGGTGATGTTGTTGATGTGTGTAATTGTTGTTGTTGTACGTGATGTTGTTGAATAGTTATTGTTGAGAAATGGTGCATTATTTTCTTTGTGGTGTAAGTATCTCACCCCTTCTGTTTGAATGTTACCCTTATGTTGGTAACATGCAGGTGAGCAGGATAAGTCGAGTGGTAGTCAGTGAAGTCAGTGTACTTCACGTCATTAGGGTGTCGGCTCTGATACGTCGCTTTGGGTGTCGGGACGATGTTGCTCTTACTTTTTATTTTCTTTAGAAACATTTTCTTGTAATCGAAGTTGATTGAATTTGTTTTAAATATATTTCTGCTGCATGTTGAACAATTATTTTTGAAAACGTATCATTGGGCCATTTATGGTGTTTAGTAGTTGATTGTGGCACTTAAATAGTTTTTAACGAAACTTTTTACTCTGATAATTACAAATAATTCTGTGGGGTAATTTGGGTGTTACATATTGTGCCTACAAGAGCCTCACCGAGCATCCAGATTCATCTGAAGACTGACTGCGATCTACGCCCCACTCCATGCTTTCAATTGCCAAGCGTTTCTCCTATTTGAGAGGGAAAACACACAATTTATCATATATTAAATCCCTTCTCGCTGATGTATCATTTTCACTCTCTTATTGACTTGAACATTAAAATGCTAACATTACAGATCAACTCACTCTTTACCAAATCTGATGTTCAAAACCACCACAAGAAACTATTTTCTCCTTGTTTACCAATTGGTTCCATTACTAAACATTAATTAAGCGATATATATATATATATATATATATATATATATATATATATATATATATATATATATATATATATAAACTTAAATTTACAAGATACTACTTTCTCATGGACCAGTCTAACTCACTAGCAACCTTAGATGTTGCTGCACTGCAGGTCCTAGTGAATTTTTGTCTAATTTAAAAGAAGTTATATTTGTTTTGTCTAACAGTGAAATTAGATCTAATACCTCTGACAACTTGAATGAAAATGAAGACGATTGTTACAGTATTATTGATCTTTATGGTTAAAGTTTGAAGATAAGATTTGAATTATTGGTTAGACTCGTTGAAGATAAGATTTACTAAAGATAATGTCATAAAATAAGTTTGAATTACTTTTAGAAATAAGATTCGTTATGTTATTATTTTAGACCATATGATGGAATTATTATAGGTCATGTGAGTCACCTTATCGCATTATTTTTGCTTTTCTTTTGACTTTGTCGACCATGTATCTGTAAAATGTTATGATGTTTTCAATTTTATGTAAAGTTTGTGTTGTGTCATTCTCTATAGAAGAGAATGAAAATTGCCATAAAGGGCATTTGAAATTGATACCTCTCAAATGATAAACCTCAAAATCTAAGAACCTATTGTAATTTTTTTAACCTCTCGGAAGTATTTTGAAATAAAATCAAGTTGTATCAGTATTTTTGTTTACAACATGACAATGTATCATTAATTAAAATAGTAGTATTAATACAAGTAATTATGTACAGTACGAAGGATGAATCCATTATCGGATACTTAACCAAGTTGCGAGATAAAGATTCATTATCGAACTTACCATCCTTTCGCAAGAATTTCGTCTTAACGGCCAAACATTCACCTACCGTAGAAGGTTTATGCCCTTTTCGTTTGTTCAAGTCCTTAGAGTACAAGGCAGATAGAACATCTTCAAAGGTCAGAGACTTTCTTCCATACAAGAGGGTTTCTTTGAAGTGAACATGTGTTTTGGGCAAAACGCATAACAACAACAACGCTTGATCTTATCATCGATCTTCACATCAATATTTTCAAGATCAAGAATCAGCTTGTTGAACATATCCAACTGCTAAACCAACACTTTGTCTTCACTCATCTTGAATGAATACAAAACTTGCTTCAGGTAGAGTTGATTCGCCGATCATGTACAAACCTCCAAGTTTCAACCATAACCCTGACGTCATTGTCTCATTTGATACCTGCCGAAGAACCTTATCACCAAGGCTCAACAATATTGCGTTGTGTTCTTTCTCAATCTTGGTTGTCTTTTCAGTTGTCGTTAACGTAACATTCATGGTCGTTTCTCCCTTCAACGCTTCCAAGCAACCCTGCTGAACCAGTAGGACTTTCATCTTCAAGCGCCACAAACCGAAATCGTTCACTCCGGTGAACTTTTTCAATCTCATACTTTGTTTAAGACATTTTCTCCACGCTCACCGCACCAATTTGTTGTGAATCAGATACCTTAGAAACAAGGTATAATAGGTTTCTTTATGATTAAGAAACCCACAAGGGTTAGGGTTTATGGTAACCACAAATTAAAGGATTGATTATAAATTATTTTTCTTTCATTTATCTTGAAACAAGATTTCAAGTATACAAGAATAACAAATAACCTCTCTCACTTTTAAATTAGATTTTTATCTTCATATTTTCCCTTATTATAAAAGATGAAAGACTAGTATGCTATTTATAAGAAAACTAACATATTAATCTAATAGGCTTTTTAACAATTACCCATTACAAACTGACTTAAGGTACACGTTAACTTAAATAATTAGATCCATAACACAATACCTAATTAAACAACAACATGTGAGCAGACTTCGACGACATGCTAAACCTAGAATTCGTTCTAATATCTCACAATATATATATATATATATATATATATATATATATATATATATATATATATATATAAACTTAAGTTCATAAGATACCGCTTTCTCATGGACCGGTCTAACTTACTAGCAACCTTATATGCTGCTGCAGGTCCTATTGAATTTTTGTCTAATTTAAAAGAAGTTATATTCGTTTTGTGTGACAATGAAATTGGATCTAATACCTCTAACAACTTGAAGGAAAATGAAGACAACTGTTACGGTATTATTGATCTTTATGGTTAAAGTTTCAAGATAAAATTTGAATTATTAATTAGACTCATTGAAGATAAGATTTATTAAGGATTACGTCAGAAGATAAGCTTGAATTATTTTTAGAAATAAAATTCGTTATGATATTATTTTAGACCATATGATAGAATTATTATAGGTCATGTGAGTCACTTTATCGCATTATCTTTGCTTTTTCTTTTGACTCTATCGATCATGAATCTGTAAAATGTTATGATATTTTCAATTTTATTTAAAGTTCTAATTGTGTCATTCTCTATATAAAGAGAATGAAAATTATCGTAAAGGACATTTGAAATTGATACCCCAAAATCTAAGAACCTCTGGTAATTTTTCTTTTTGTAACCTCTCGGAAGTAGTTTGAAATAAAATTATGTTGTATTAGTATATTTGTTTAGAACATGAGAATATATATTAATTAAAATAGTAGTATTAATACAAGTAATTATGTAGAGTAGGAAGGATGAATCCATTATCGGATACCGAAGCAAGTTGCGAGATAGAGACCCCATATAGTATTGGCAGAAAGGAAGTACCAAGTAGTAGCAACCAACCAACCACGTTCTCCCTTGCGTCTAGTCAAAGTTTTTACTCAATATAAAGAAAGAAAAACACTGACACACACCCTGTTCACTTCTCTCTAACCAACACTCCTCACGCTCCCTCCCCAATATACAAAAAAAAACTAATCTTTTTTCTTTATTAATTATCGTTATCCTTAATCACAATCAGCCTCCACCACCTGACACTGTCCAATCATATTTTATTTCCAAATCACACCAAACTCTTCAATCATTCAAACTAACCCAAACACTTTTTACTATTTTTTTTAATACTACAACTATTCCTTAATTTTCACAACCTTCTTCAAAATCAGTGCTTCCTTTCTTTCAACCTTGATCCACACTCCTTCACTTTTTTCCACACCTCCCCCTTCTTTCTTTTTTTTTTCTTCTGTTTTTTCGTTCACGTTACAGAAATCACGGTTAATGTTTTTTTCTCCTTCTTCTCTACATAATAGCTTCATCGTAACGCATGCTTCATTATTCATGTTCTAGCTTCTTGTCGTTTTGCAAAAGCCTCTAGAAGCTTCTCTTACTTTTGGCTGGAAATATGTTGCTTTCTAATGGAGAAAATGAAACTCAGGTTTCAAACTCTGATTCAGCTGATGGGTTATTACCGGTTTCAAAGGCTTACACTGATGTGGCTGTTGTTCCTGAGCAACAAAAGATCGAGATTCAACGCTTCATATCTAATTTACAAAGTATAGATAGATAAATTAACAATCTTTTTATTTCTTTTTTTGGTTTTTGTTGAATTAAATATGTGAAAGTGAAATGAATGTTGCTGATTTTGTTTTGTTTTATGCAGGAGAGGTTGATGAACTGAGGCTGAAGCAGAGAGTTGTGGATGAAAAGAGGAGAGAAGCATTGAGTATGATATTGGATATCAAAGGTACTGTTAATTCGGGATTCTATTATATGTTGATATGTTATTTTTATTCGTGGGTTGAAGGATTTTATTTTGTTATTCAGGGAGTATTAGAGTGTTTTGTAGGATTCGACCGAATCTTTCCAGAGAGAATAGAAGAAGAAAGTGTGAACCTGTATCAGCTGAATCAGAGAGAGTTCGAGTTAAGTTTGGAGGGACAAGGAAAGAGTTTGAGTTTGATAAGGTTTTTCATCCAGATACAACTCAAGGTTAGTACTTATCAAATTCCATTTTGTTTTGTTACCTAATTTTAATTATTTGATTTTAGTACCAAATTTTTTGTGTTTACTATTGTATGAAAATTTACAGAAAGTGTTTTTGTTGAGGTGGAGCCAATTCTAAGATCTGCAATGGACGGACATAATGTGTGTGTTTTCGCTTATGGTCAAACCGGCACAGGCAAGACATTCACCATGGTCAGTGATGTCAAGATTGTGTTCATCTGCTAATTAATGTTATCTAATTATGTTGTGGTTTCTGATGTATATGATTAATTTTAGGATGGTACAAATGAGCAGTCTGGGATTATTCCTCGTGCTATTGAAGAGCTCTTTCGTCAAGCATCAATGGATGCTTCGTCTTCTTTTACTTTTTCAATGAGTATGTTGGAAGTTTACATGGGTCATGTCAGGGATCTGCTGACTCAAAGACAGTCTTGTAGAACACATGAACCTCTCACTAAGTGGTAACCTTTTTACTTTTTATTTTTTGCTGAAACTTATATGAATATTTGGTTCTGAAAATTGATTTAGAATAAATTGATTCTGCCTAAAAGTTAATTGAATGTAAATTGACTTATTTATGTCTGGATTTATTTATGTAAAACTGGTCTGATCAATAAATTTGAGGCTAAAAATCAATTGTAGAGGCAAAAATTCCAGATTCTAGCTTCAAGTTAGAATCAATTCTACTTGAGAACACTGTGGCTCACCAACTACTTTTACAGCAATCTCAATATCCAAACAGATCCAAAGGGATTTGTGGAAATTGAGGGTCTCTCAGAAGTGCAAATTTCCGATTGTGCTAAAGCAAGATGGTGGTACAACAAAGGAAAACGATTCAGATCAACCTCGTGGACAAATGTAAACGAGGCATCAAGCAGATCACACTGGTGAGTCACATCTCTAATCAGATCCTCTAAAACATTTTCATGGTTTTCTCTGCTTGATAGTTACTTTATCTGTTTAGCTTTATATATCTAGCTTGACAAGGATAAACATATTTAGACGTGGGGATTCTCCGGAAGCCAAAAGCGAAACAAGTAAGTTGTGGATGGTTGATCTTGGAGGCAGCGAACGATTGCTAAAAACCGGGGCTAGAGGACTAACACTTGACGAAGGTCGGGCTATTAATCTGTCTCTTTCTGCTCTAGCTGATGTCCTTGCAGCTTTGAAGAGAAAGAGGTGTCACGTGCCTTACAGGCAAGTATTCTGCTGTTGAGTAGTACATTTAATTAACCTCGTGAAGGTATCTCATAATTTTATGTTTCTTTGTTTGCAGAAATAGTAAGCTGACCCAGCTACTGAGAGATTCTCTCGGTATGATCCTGCTTCTTCTCTAAATTGTGAATACAGTCAACTTTTGCGTAGAAAATAATGAGTAATTGAGAGACTAGAGTAAGAACAATGAGACATCTGAATGAACCAACCATGTGCAGATGTAATATGGACAGTTCATGTTTTATTTTATGCAGACTTTTATTTTTTCTGGTTTTTTCCTTGTGATTTAAAATGTCTAATCTTTATAAATAAATACTTAAGGTGATGGCTCCAAGGTCTTGATGCTCGTGCATATTAGCCCTTCCGAAGAAGATGTTTGCGAGACAATTTGCTCTTTAAACTTTGCAAAGAGAGCCAGAGCAATAGAGTCCAATAAAGAAGTACCTATGGTAAACTTACTAAACATTGTCTTAAGCTGATTTCCTCAATGTAAGCTATTTGAACATTGCTTACTGCATACATTTGTGTACTGTAGGAATTGAAAAAGCAAAAGGAGAAGAAGATTCTGGAGCTCGAGGAAGACATTATGGAAGCTGAAAAAGAACGGCGGAGTTTAAGGGATCAAATACAAAAAGTTGAGTTAAAGTTAAGCGAGAATAAAAAGCTCTTTTCAACCACATGTAGTCTCAAGGAAAGTGATGACTTGACAGCTTCTACTAACATCAAAGATGATTTCAAAGAGGTCACTGAAACACCTAAAGCATCTAAGAAGTCTATTCAAAGATTCTCCAATTCAGTGCCTCGATTCATGAACTCAACTGTTGCTAGTCGACATAGGCAAATTGCAGCTGAACAAGAAATCGGTAGCAGAACAAAAAGTTTACGATCAATAGTCACCAGAAGTTCAATCCAGTTCCCATGTTCACAATCATTAAGTTATTCAGATCTTCGCATCAAAACAATACTGCGAAGTTCAACAGGAAAGTCTCGGCATACTGGAACAAATAATGTTCCAAATACTATCATTCATTCAGAAAGGCCCAAGTGCAATGAATTGGAATCAAAAGTTATTAGTCCTCGAAGTACAATGGTAACATCATCAGATTCAAAGTTGAGAGTAACATTGTGTCGTCATAAAAGAAGGATGTCAAGTCTGATCTAAGGGTTACAAGACATCTTAGTTGCTAATGTTATCAAGTAGACATCTTAATTGCTAATTTTATGAAGTAGTTGTGTTAACAAATTGTAGCCAAGGTGTGTTTTCTAGGTTGTTTGGTGGTTGGTATCTGATAATTACTTGTTTAAAATGGTTTTTTTTTTTTTTTTTGGTTTTTGAGCTTGGTGAGTCCTAATAGTATTTGCTTATGTGTTGTAACATAATGGGCGGCGACAAACTTTTTGTGAAGCATGTCCATGACCTCTAAAAGAAGTTATGAATACAACAGTTTTTCAGCTTTTACTAGCTATGTATAAGTATTGGTTTTGTAATGTAAAAGCGTGTTGTTAAAATTAAGGCAACTTTTTTCCACCCTTGTACATTCTCTCAGAAACTCTTGGTGAAAATAAAAAATGTTCATATTAAATCGAATGCAAACAAATGAGTCACTCATGTTATATTTAATTTTAGTCCGGAGTTCCATCTCCTAAAGAGTATTTGATATAATTCGGAGATATATATATCCGAAAATGACCTTAATACTTCAAATCAGTAACAGAGACCGTGTGAGTAAGATCTAAAAAAACTCAACATTATATAGATAGTTATTAACATAAATTGAACATTACATATCATGATAAACGAGGGTAAACGATACTCGAGCTTGACAACTCTCTAATTTTTTGGATATCGCAGGAGAATATTCAATTTGGTGGTCAGATCGACGAGAAGTATGTCCTCGTAGATCCGAAATTGAAATAGGGAGTTTTGCACCATTGAAATACACAAATACAAGATGGGGTTAAGTAGTCATTTTCTTCTGATTGTTGTGTTTTATAGAAAATATGGGATGAGAAACACCCAATTTATAAAAGTTTTGGATCACTTTGGACCTTAGAAAACTTATTCTCTCATCAGGGAGCTTTTTGAATATGCATCTCCGAATAAACCCTATTTTTTTAAACAAAAAAATGGTGTTCACGGATATGCATAACCGTAAACTTCCATGTTGTGTTTTTTTATTTAGTGTGAAATTTATCCAAATATGCATATTCTGAATTATCCTGAACTAGAATCACAACAAACTGTATAAACAAAAACATAAAATATGTAAATTGAAACAGTAAACATTTAGACCATGATTGTTGAATATATATTACATGTGTTAAATCGTATCAAAATTACAACGTTGGCGACAATACATTAAAAAAAAAAGGTATAGATTACAATATAAAATGTATCAAAAGATGCATCATCGGTGGAACATACACTTCTCTTGCATCTCATGGTTGCAAATGCTTGGCTTTTATTTGAACAATTGTCAAAACTTCTGATTACAATGTCAACTCTCAATTTTATGGCCTCCATGCGGATCCATTCAAGCTTATGTTCATTTCTAAATGGGGTTCAAGGTTGTTTTCAGAGATGCATCTTTGAATACACTCCGGAATTTTGCGGATGCATCTCCAAACAAATTTTGGGAAAAGAGGAATAACTGTTTGATTTACGAAAGATGAGGTGTTTTAAAGTGCGTTTGGAAATGCATCTCAAAAAATACACGAGGATAAATTTAGATTTTCAATAGTGTGAGTCACATACTAAGGACGGAAAAAGAAATTTCCAAAATTAATAGGTAAAAGGCACTATCATGATGTAAGACATATTTTCTTCAGTGTATGATTTTAATTAGGTCAATTTACAATCCATTTATCATGTTTTCTAGATACTTCTCAAATTGTCAATATAGTATTTTACTAGAAGATCTTCAAAGTGGTGGAAAATCATCCTATCAAAGTAAAAAAAAGTCCCTCACTCAAAACATTAAAATTGAACTACACCCACTATATTTTCCAAAAATTAGTCCAAAGATGCATTTCAAGAATAAATCAATATATAACAGAGTACTCAATAAAATTGAAATAAGTCAAAATAAAATACAGCCGCAAATAAATCCAGAGTACAAATACTATAGACAATAGTGCATGACGGACTAGACTTAGGATCCTTGTTCCTACGATGCCTCTTATATTGCAGTGCCTCCCGTGCCTCCGCCATCATGGCATCTTCAACGTCTTTGGCCTCGGAGCCATCTAGAAAGAGCCCTTTGTCAATATATGTCTATCCGATCTCCATTATACGCCAACATCTAAGAAACACATCAACAACATGATATTCCCTAGCCTATTACTCCTTTGGCATCTCCTGATGAGTTAGTCTCAGAGGATCTCCCAAAATATCATGTATCATATAAGGATGTGATACCCTGAAGAACCACCAGATGTAATCGTCTACGTAGCTCTGGTCGCTCTCAACTATTATACTATGTGCCTCCTACGATACAAGATGATTAATATAATAAGCAGGCACAATATCCATATCTCTATGTGTCATGTCAGGAGGAGCAGACACATAAGAGTCTTTGGGAATGTACTGCATGTAACTGAACTGGTAAAACAACTAAGGAAACATCAGACTTAACCGTAAGCCAACCATAAAGAGAATAAGCTCACAATGATCGACGTATATATGGAAGTGTATATCCTCCGCTACTAATCGGTTAGGATACACTTTGAATGACTTTGTTGTCTGATTCCCTCTGAGCACGGAATATGCATAAGCATATGGCATATCCTCAGTATATGTTAGTAAACATGACCAGACGAAGATGGGTGGAAATTGTTGGAGGATTCAATCCTAAGAAGTGTTGGAACACATGAATAATTAGCAACGACGTTGTAAAAGTGTAATGAAAATGACACACAAACACTAACCAATAAATATTATCGTCAATAATGTGATGCTACATGTCGCCCATTTTTTCTTCTACATGCAAATTTCAAATAACTTAGAGTGAAAGTATATCAAACAAGCTGCCATGTTGTACTCTTGGATCCTCTCAAAGTCATCGAAGTATCGTAGGCCGATGACATCCATATAAATGACACTTTTTTCCATAAAAATGGCAGTGCCAACCAGATACAAAAGGTATGCTCTCATAGCATATGATCTATGTTTCGTAACCTGCTCATCATCACCAACATCTTGTTGTGCTTTAAGTAGCTAATTTGTATACACCTTATCTAAGAATTGAAACCTAGCATGAGTCCCTCAGGTGGTTTCAAACTTATTCATGGAATCCTTTGGGTCAACTCCCAAATAGTCTACCATCGACTCCAATGTATCCTCTATGTTAATCTTCCCATGATCTAAAATTTCCCTTTAATCGGAAGAAGTAGCAGACACGAGACATCGTCCAGTTTGATAGACATCTCACCATGTGGTAGATGAAATAATGACGTCTATGTGTGTCATCTTTCTACAAGCACATTAAGCATACAATGGTTAACTGTAATATAACGGGTCTTGCAAAACTCTCTCATCCTAGATAGCTGCAAAACAACCTGAAACCATTACTCATTAGGTTGTTGCAGGCTAGTAATCTTTCACCCATGGTTGATTAGTTTTACAAATCTTGCAGAAAAATAAATCATCATCATAAACTTTTAATATTAGAGCAAACACGATTTACAAAGAATGAATCCAACAAAATTTAACCTCTTCATCCCAGACATATCTAGTAGTATGGTCCGAGTAAAGAGGTAGCAGTGACAAGTTTGATGAGCCTCCTACGAACCCATACGGTGCATATGTTGCTTATGTTTCCTCCTCCTCCTAAGGTGCCTCAGGTACCTCTACTACCTCATGGGCCTGGGGTACCTCAGGAACCTCTAGTGTTTGAGGTACCACTAGTGACTCAGGTACTTCTACTGCCTCAGATGTGTGAATAGGTAAAAATTGTCGCCTACAGGAAGATGGAGGCAAGGATACATGAGTAGGTGACACCTTTCTCCTAAGGGAAGAAGAAGACGAAGATACATGAGCCCCAAAAGCTGATGCCTCCACATCAACTAGGATAGAGGTAACAGAAGCCTGCAATGATTGGTACTTTTTCCTTGAAACAAAGGCATGATGTGAAATCCTATTATTCCATAATGCATCTAAGTAAATCACCCAAGCGTTACACAATAAGTTCAAGCAAAAATTGCCACAAAAAATGCACTGAAAAACTTCAGAGATGCATCTCTAGTTTCTGGGAATCAATTTGTTTGAAAATTCTGGAGATGTATCTTCAATTTTTTTGTAACTCTCATCAACGTCAATGGCGGCAATGCAATCCCCTAAAACAGCAAAAATAATGTTTTTATCAATAAAACTATCTATCAAACATGTTTCTCATTATGTATAAACTATCTATTTCATAACCTAAGCAACAATTTCTACAAATTTATACAAAAACTCAAAAAAGTTTAGAAAAATAAAAAAACTTACAAATTATAAGTTTACTTCAGTATTGAATGAGCTCTTTGATGGACTTGTTGTTGATGGAAGAAACTTCTAAGTTAATTGAATGATTTTTAGAGAATGTGAGTTGAGAGAGATTAAGAAACTTGAGTGGTTTATAGTTTTTTTAGAAGTGGGGAAGGAGAAAGGGTTCTGGCGCGATTTTGAACAAACATCGTTTGTAGATACATCTGCGAATGTACATGGAAATGCATCTCCGTAATTTCAGATCATATACTTGTTCCTCAATTTGAATCCCTGTATTTCTTTAGTGAGGTGTATGAAAAAAAGAAATCTATATATAATATAATAAACTTTTGGTACTTTCAACGACAGTTATCTATTGTAACCAGATTAAAGGTAATTTCTTTTTTACATAATTTGCTGCTGATGGGTTTCGAACCCAGTACTTAAGTGTATATATCACAATAGTTTATAAGCACAACCGTTGTGATAAGTGGCGCGCGTCTTGGCTTTCAATAACGATTTCCAAACCATTGTAGAAACAACGAACTTACAATGACACTCTACTTAACAACGGTATGACCAACGTGGTGGTACCCCTTTTCCAACCATTGTGAAAAGGGTTTTCTGTAGTAGTTGAATATTATTTGAAGATCTCTGACATTTTTCTTTTTTAGGTTTTTCTGGTAGTATTTCTCCTTGTTCTTAAGATTTAGGAAATCAGTTAAAATAAGAATATTTCAGAAGCTTCTGAAGTTACTCTTTTATCAACATATATCACATTCCATTTAGCTAGTTGAAGGAATATTTTGATAAGGAATGTCAATTCCTCATCATCAGACATTCCATAGGATTTTTCTTCGACGGACTTTGAGGAAGAGTGATTTATTTGATAGCTTTTCATCATTTAATTCCATTTCTTTACTTCGATGATTGCTAGATAAATCTTCAAGACTCGTCATACTCAAGTTTTATGACTTCTTGAGTAACTGTGACTTTAGGTTTTAATCTAATAGGCAGTCATCTCAGAATTTGCTTGGAAATATTAGATAAAATGTATTCTGGACTGGGCCTAGGTCTGCCCTACCGTCAGGCATGACCCAGTTCCTTGCTACCATATAAGGCCTAGTAATATGGCCCCAAACCAAAGTAGTCGTTGGGGACGTCTCCCCCATATGCTCTTTGTGGACACATGACCAACTACTCCCATATGAATTGGTCTCCCACTACCCCAACGATCACGGGACGGTTGGACCAGGATGAAGACCACATGCTAGGTCTTCCCCTGCTTCTACACAGATCCTGGCAGTCCCTATTGTGGGTCTGAGAATCCAGCCCACAATAGAGACCTTGACCCAGTGTTAGGGGTCCTCTATAAATATCCTCCTTCACTAAAAGGTTAGGTATTATGAACTATTATCTTCTAGCCTTTTGTACTTTCCTTTCTTTCCTTCTGATTCTCGGTTTAGCATCAGAGTGCCTTATAGGTACACCTCATTCTCTCCATCAACCGCCGGAGCTTTGCGTTGGTCATAGAAGGTTCATTCTGATCATGTCAGTTCAAAGTGTAACTAGACAAGCTTCTTAACCGATTCCCCACAAATTTAAACACAAGTATTCAAATATAGTATGAGCAGTAGACATATCAATGATGTTGATATACTCCAAATGAGATAGAGCACCTACCAGAATGCATCTAACTCTAAAGATATTTTCAATAAGCTTCTTCTGAGTTAGTGTGAGAGACTTTCAAACTTTGATCATCCATACACCATCAACTTCTATAGTAATAAATTTCTCAAGGGTATTCTATAGACCTTAATCAAAACCCTTTATCAAGATCAATGAATTAAAAATATTTTTTTCATCATTAAAATTCAGCGGAATCATCCTTTAAATATGGGAGGATTAACAATGTAGTATTTTTCATGTGGCATTTAACTCCTTATTAAAGAAAAGTCTTTAGCAAACATATTTTTCTTATTGGATCACTATTTGTATAATTGTTAAGTGTTATGCAAAGATCATACTCTGATACCAACTGAAGGTGAGAAAATTACACAAGGGATTGAATTGTGTTTTTTGTTTCTTTAGTTTTCCTCTTATCAGAGTTCATAATCTAAACTGGTGTTCAGATTCTGATTAATATGATGCAGCAGAATGTTAACAGAAGCAAATAAATAACAACAAAACACACAAAGATTTATATTGGTTCCTCCCAAATGAGAGTAATCTAGTCCCCTTGCAGCAAAAGATATTTTTACTATAATCAAAACATGATTAAAATTGCTTATGAACTTAAGCATAAGACTTTTCTTTGCTCATACCCTTAGTCCGAGACTTTCTGCTTAGAGCCCTCAGGCTCAATACTTCCTGCTTAGACCCGCAGTCTAATACTTTCCTGCTCAGATTCCACGAATCCAAGTCTTCATGCTCAAGCCCCCCAGACTCAAGACTTCCTGCTTAGACACGCAACCTAAGACTTTCCTGCTCTGGTTCCACGAATCCAAGACTTCCTAGCTCATACACTTAGTCTAAGACTTCCTTGCTTAGGTTCCACAAATCCAAGACTTTGTTTATACCCTCAAGTACAAGACTTCTGGTCAGACTCACAGTCAAAGACTTCTCTACTTAAATCCCACGAATTCAAGGCTTTTGCTCAATCAACAATTAATTAAGAATTTTAATGCTCTAAAACATATCAGGAGACTTAATTTTCTCAATCTTCTCAGCAAGAGACTTTGATGCTCAAGCATATAACAAGAGACTTTAACTAAACTATTAAACAACATGTTTAACAGAATAGAGAATAAGGTGTACTTGATACAAAATCAGAGGTACAAGGTAATCACCATAACAAATACCTAAAGCACTTAAAATTTATAAGATATTCAATGTTTAAGAAATCTTAAGCCTTTATACAATTTACCATATAACAAAAATTATGCATACTCGATTATGTTGCTTATTGTTGATCTTGTTATTCTTCTATCCAGATAGAAGTGTGGAACACTTCTATCCTTCTTGGATTTCCTTCTCTATTTTTTGTTCCTTGTTCCTAGTTAAAGATTCATATTGAATCTTCAACTACTTATATAATAGTTGTAGAAGACTAGCTATTGGAAAAGATAACTTGAACAAGTGTCTTTGTTTCTCCATTGTACAAAAGACATTAAAGATATATACACCAAAAGATATTGATCCATTGTGTAACATGTTTAACCATTGCGTCTTCCATGAAATCTTGTACTATAGATCCATTGAGAGTAGATATCTGTAAAGCATGTCAATTCTTCTTGATCCTTGTGAACTTAGACTCTAGTTGAGCAACTGATTTAACAATGCAGCTTGCTTCCCGTGGTATGAATAACTTTAGCTTTATTACTAATTCTGAATAATCACCAGAAGCTAATAAATTCACTAAATGTAGAGACAATATGTGTCTTCTTCTGATGTTGAGGTCTTCAGCTTCATAGTCTACGCCAAACATCACTTAGATAGTGTTCTTCATATTTTGAACCATCAGAAGCTAGTAACTCAGCTTCTCTCAAGTGTTCCCTCATATAAGATTCTAAATATAAATTTTTAAGCTTTAGAACTTGCATACTTGGAACACATATTAGACAACACAATTTTTATTTCAATATTTTGTTATCATCAAAATCCAAAGGATATATGTCATGAACAAATCTTGTTTTAATAAACAGTTTCAGACCGCTAACATAAAAAAGAAGAGCATTAATTGTATCGTAATTTTCTTTTGTCTCGTATAGTTTTTTTTATAATTTCCTATGTCGTCATCTCTTGTATAAGGTGATGGATGACAAATTGGTGATCCTCCTCTTCTTTATCAAGCAAACCAAAAATACCTCAAAAATCACAGTTGTCATCACATTTCACATTTACAATCCGCTCAATGTATTTGTGCATAAAAAACGACATTTCTTCAATGAAGATAATTTATTATGACGACGGTAGAGGAGATGATTTTCTTTTTCGAGAACCCTTGAAAACACTTTTTTGAGATTTTGGTGTTGGAGAATTCGAAAAATGTGAATCAATGTGTTCAAAGTTTGAAGAAGACCTCCTTGTAGTGTTATCACTATGTGTCACCTTTTTAGGGGAACCCTTTGTTTTAACCGGTTTCGACGGTGGTCTCAAATTCGTTATTTCTGGATAGGCAATTTTCCTAAGTGGTTTTTTGATGTGCAATTTTATGATGTCATTCGCTTTCAAAAACCTCTCTTGAATTACTTCACATTTGGTCATAATAGTTATACTTTATTTATCATCCTTCATCACACCATAGTCATCAAACCGGAGCTTTGTCCAATGAGTCAAAACTTCATTCATACGTATTGGTGTGTTAAACTTCATCTTCCTAAGTGTATGTTAAGAGTCCCACATCGAACAATATATGGCCTGAACTTGTGTATATAAGTGGGGCAATCCTCACTCTACTAACCCGTTTTCTAGGGTTGAGTTAGGCCCAACCACACATTCTTAACATGGTATCAGAGCCTCGTTTAAGATCCGGTGGGCCACCTTCTATGGTTTCTGCTATCGGGACACCCACCATTTATTTCCACGCTCCAGATGTCCAATCCAGGGCATGAGGGATGTGTTAAGAGTCCCACATCAGACAATATATGGCCTGAACTTGTGTATATAAGTGGGGGCAATCCCCACTTTACCAACCGGTTTTATAGGGTTGAGTTAGGGATTTTGTAAACACATCTGCCAATTGATCGTTAGAGTTGACAAAGCTTGTAACAATGTAACCTGACTTGATCTTTTCTCTGAAAAAGTGACAATTTATCTCAATATGTTTGGTCCTCTCATGGAAGACTGGATTTGAAGCAATGTGCAGTGCAACTTGATTATCACAAATAAGTGTCATTGGTTTTGCTTCTTCAATTTGAAGTTCCTTGAGCAATTGTTTTAACCAAACAAGTTCACATGTTGCCATAGCCATGGCCTTATACTCTGCCTCAGTGCTTGATCTTGCAACAACATTTTGTTTCTTACTTTTCCAGGATATAAGGTTTCCTCCAACAAGTACACAATACCCAGAAGTGGATCGTCTATCAATGGGTGACCCTGCCCAATCAGCACCATAATATCCAACTATCTGAGTATGTCCTTTATATTCATACACTAAACCTTTTTCGGGAGCACATTTGATGTATCTCAGAATCTGGATAACAACATCCATGTGCTCCTGACAAGGGGAATTTAAGAACTGACTTACCACACTGACTGTAAAAGAAATGTCCGGATGAGTGACTGTGAGATAATTCAACTTTCCAACCAATCTCCTATATCTTCCGGAGTCAGATAGAGGCTCCCCTGATTAGGTAGTGTTCCGGATTGGCCCAACCCTCAGAATTGGGCCATACCAATCTCGCGGCCCAACGGCCCCAAAAACCCAACTATGCTCGGAGCTCCGAAATCTACTGCTCGACTTGCCCTAGGTTGGATGGTTTCAATGCCGAGCGGGGGACCTGTCGAGCAGTTGATTCCTCGCCCCAATGGATAGTTCCTAATCACCGTCGATTATTGCGGGATCAGTGATCCGCGCCCAACGATTTGGGCCAATAAATGCCCACTTGGACCAGTATATAAACCCTCTCATTTGAGAGGGTCAGGTATTCAAATCTTGACCCAAAAATATTGTACTTGCATACTCGTTGCTCGTTTTCTGACTTTAGCATCGGAGTGCCTTTGCAGGTACACCCCCATCTTTTCTCCATCATCAACAACACTCATCCACTTTCGACGCGGCCATATCGGATCCTGATCTCCAGGTACGATCAGGTGGCGCCGTCTGTGGGAAACAAACTTCCCCGTTCTTCTTCACTAAAGAAATTCAAGAACCAAAAATTACTATTCATAAAGATCCATGGCCGCTAACGACTTACCGTGCGAAGCCCGCACAATTGATGGTGTCCTTATTACTCAATGGGGGAGCAACCCTTTCACCCCTTCACACGAAGAAACCGTCCAAGATCGTCAGGACGGAAAGACTGCTTCGCCATCTCCCGAGCGAGATCAACCGCTCGAAAGCCAACCATAGATCATACCTTCCGTGTCCGCGCCCACCGGATCAGACTTCGCTGCATTTGTTGAGACAATCAATCAAACACATCTCCTGCTCCTAGCACACAATGCCAAGATAGCCCGTCTGGAGGACGCCGGTCGTCGATCATCTCAATCACCCAAGAGACACCGAAGCCAACACAACCTTTCCCCCCGGAGGAGGAAAGATAAGGGCCACCATGAGGAATCCTCTATCCAGAACCAAGGTCGGTCACCCCCACGAAGACCTCGATCACCAGTGCTGACCAAGAATCACCACGGGTCACAAGAGGACGCTCGTCGTTCCCCTCCCCGAAAAGGAAGACAATCTCAATCTCCATCCCCGAAACGATCAAAGAAGAGCAAATCGAATTCTCCGTCCCCGCGACCAGACCGGAAGCGCCGTTCAAGATCTCGTACGATCACCTCTAGTGATGATGATATTAGGGGACCCCTATCCTCTGAGATCATGGACGCCAGATTACCGAGAGGACTCGAGAAGCCCCCTCCATTGGGTTCGTACGACGGAACGACCGACCCCGATGAGCATATCGAGAATATCGACGCTCTACTCGACTACAGAGGCGTCTGAGGAGCAATCAAGTGTCGTCTCTTTCCGACCACCTTAAGGAAAGGGGCGATGACTTGGTATAAAAGTATCAAACCTGAATCCATCACCTCCTGGAGACAACTTGATCAAACCTTCTCTAGGCATTTCACCGCTTCCAGATGCCATCCAAAAACGGAAGCATCTCTTGAGTCCATAATCCAAGGCAAAGACGAACCTCTCAGAACATACATTGAGAGGTTCAATAAAGAAGCCGTCCAGGTCTCAACCACGGACAACATGAAGAAATGTTTGCTGGAACGTGGATTGCGCCCATCTACCAATTTTCACCGAGCAGTGGGTATTGAGACACCCGCTACTCTGGATGCGTTCCTCTTGAAAGCTCAAGCGTATATCCAATACGAGGAAAAGCAGGCGGCTAGTTCCGTACGCGATTCTCGACGTCGAGAGGATGCAAACCTTTCCAAATCAGATTAGCCCTCGCCATCTCGTCGGGGAAGCGACAAAAGAAAGGAAGATCGCTCCCGTGAACCGCGGTAGCAGAGAGGACCGGTGGGACGATTTTGTGAATATACGCCTTTGCTGGTGTCGAGGTAGAAAATATTGTCCGAATGTGCTAACTCGGAGTTCTTCCAAGCGGGGGTGCGCTTCCCCAAGCAGCTACCCGCCAAACTGGGCACCGATAAAACCAAGTACTGTCGGTTTTACAAGAGCCATGGACACAACACTGAGGATTGCATCCACCTGAAGGATGCAATAGAGATACTCATCAAATATGGCCACCTTAAACAATTCACCAAATCCAAGGAGACCTTCAGGCTAGAGATGCAAGAAGCCATCAAAATCTAGGAAGTAGCGGCAGTCCCCGCGGACACCAACATGCAAGTGGCCTTCAGCATCTATCGCCCAGAAGACTTCTTTCTACCCGATCGTCCGACAAGTACGGGTTATCTCTCTTCCCATAACCCATGAGAAGCCTTCCCTTCCGCCATGGTGATCTCGGGCGGGGGATTCAATAAGATCACGGTCGGTTCCGTAAAAAGGAAGTTCGACCAACTAATTGCGAAAGGGCCGACCCTAAATGCCACACTGGACCCCCCAGAGACAATTCAGTGCCCATCTCCTTCTATAAAGAAGAACTATTAGGAGGAGCTCCTAATGCCAGCATTCCACTGCTCATCCGAGCCCAAATGGCCAACTTCGACGTCCGCAGGATACTGGTTGATCAGGGTAGCTCATGCGACATCATGTACTCGCAGCTATTCGTTACGCTCCAGCTGAATGAAACTCACCTGACACCATACGTAGGATCGGACCTACAAGGTTTCAACGGTGCGGTATCACGACCATGGGGTTACGTCAATCTCATAGTCACGTTCGGAGCCGCAGAAACTGCCCGATCAATCCGCGTCCAGCTCTCGGTCGTCGATTGTCCTTCTCTATACCAATGCATTCTAGGTCGACTAACTCTGGCCGACCTCCTAGTCGTCCCATCCACCGTCCATCTAAAGAAGAAATACTACACCACTTCAGGAAGAGTCGCCACCCTGCATGGTGACGTGGAAGCAGCCCGACGTTGTTTCGAAGCAGCCTCTAAAGGCCTTAGCTCGATATCGTACCATCCAAAAGCCTCCACTTCAGCTTGCTCCCTGAACACTGATGCACTCGCACCTCTCCCCCGGGTCGATTCCATCGACCTCGATTGCAGGTTTCCAGATGAGGCCGAGAATTCCCAGCAACCCTCCTCTTCATTAGCCCGACCTATCCTTGACGGTGAATTCAAGCTGATCCCTTTGGGAGAGGATCCAAGCAGATGCGTGAAGATCGGAGCACACCTCCCAGAATTAGCAAAAAGACAGCTAGAAGCGTGCCTGAGGGGGAATGCCGACCTATTCTCATGGAGCGCAGCGGAAATTCCAGGGCTCGATCCAGACGTAGCATGTCACCATCTATCCATCGATCTGAATCACAAGGCCAACGCCCAACGGAGGAGAAAACAGTCGACCGAAAATGCTAAAGCGGTCGAAAAAGCTGTAGAAGACCTCCTAGAGGCAAACTTTGTAACGGAGGCCAGGTACACCACCTGGCTTTCCAATATTGTACTTGTGAAAAAATCTAATGGAAAATGGCGAATGTGCGTTGATTATACTGATCTTAACTGGGCTTTCCCAAAATATGCTTACGCTCTGCCAAATATCGATAAATTGGTCGACAACTCGGTCGGGTTCAAACTACTCTCATTTATGGATGCTTATTCAGGATATAACCAAATTCCCATGGCCGTGGCCGACAAAAAACACACGGCCTTCATGATCGAATCAGGCAATTACTACTACAATGTTATGCCCTTCGGTCTAAAAAACGCGGGCGCCAATTATCAGCGCATGATGAACAAAGTTTTCCGAGCTGAAATTGGGGACATGCTCGAAGTATACATGGACGGCATGATAGTCAAATCCCAGGAAGAAACGGATCATGCTTCCCACCTACGAAAGGTGTTCGACCAAGCTCGAAAATGCAAGATGCGTCTCAACCCTGAAAAATGTACATCCGGAGTTCGAGCAGGTAAATTCCTCGGGTTCTACTTAACTGAGCGAGGGATCGAAGCCAACCCGGATAAATGTCGAGCATTCACAGAAATACCTACCCCAAACTCTAAAAAATCCATACATTCACTGAATGGAGTGCTCGCTTCTCTCGCTCGATTTGTGGCTAAAATCCTCCCAGCACGAGTTCCCATTCTACAAACTCCTCCGCAAAGAGTCAACTTTCGAGTGGATCGACGAATGCGAGCAAGCCCTGGCTCACCTAAAAAAAGCACTATCCGAACCACCGGTACTTTCCAGACCCAATGAAGTTGAAACGTTATACCTTTACCTCGCCATGTCAAACGAGGCCGTTAGTGCAACCCTTATCCGAGAGCTCCCCGAGGGGAAAAAACCCATATACTTCACGAGCAAGGCATTGAACGGCCCCGAACTCAGGTACTTGCAAATCAAAAAAGTAGCCATATCCCTACTCTTCGCGGCAAGGAGGTTACGACACTACTTCTTGGCCCATACTATTGTCTTCAGAACATACCAACCCATCAGACAGATGCTTGAAAGACCAGATATGGTCGGTTGAATGCTTAAATGGTCGTTAGAATTAGCCGAGTTCGACATCAAATACGAAGGACGACAGACCCTCAAAGCTCAAGCATTAGCCAACTTCGTAGCAGAACTTACCTTCAACGAGAAAACAACAACATCTCCATCTAAATGGACCATTTTCGTCGATGTAGCATCTAGCTCGACAGACAACGGGGTCAGGGTCATGTTAGAGAACGTGGAGGGAACATTCATCGAAGCATCCTTAACCCTGTCATTCCCCACATCTAATAATCAGGCAGAATACGAGGCCTTCTTGGTCGAATTACTCCTTGCTAACGACCTGGGAGCAGAAGAAATCATAATATGCACGGACTCACAGTTGGTCGCTAACCAAGTACGAGGCGATTTTCAAGCTAAAAACAACAACATGGCCGAATACTTAGCCTTGGTCAAGGAAAAGCTAAAACGATTCACATCCGTAGAAGTCAGGCACATCCCGCGCGAGAACAACATCCGAGCGGATATATTGTCCAAACTGGCGAGCACCAAGAGAAAGGGAGGCAACAAATCCGTCATACAGGAAATACTCCCCCAACCCAGCATTAGGAAAATGTCGAAACCAATAGACATCAACATCATAGGCGACGTTAACTGTTGGATGACCCAGATATTTAATTACCTGACCAAAGACGAGTTACCAGCAGACTCGAAAATGGCCAGCACCGTGCAACGTAGGTCCTGCTCGTACACGATGATCGGAGGGAAGATGTACCGCCGAGGGTTCTCCACACCACTCCTCAGATGCGTCGAGGAAGAAAACGTCCCACACGTGCTGAGAGAAGTCCACAAGGGGACAAACGTGCAACACCCTGGCGGAAGATCACTCGCTCGTAAGATCCTACGAGCAGGATATTATTGGCCGACGATGCAGGACGATGCGAAGGAGCACATTAAAAAATGAGACAAATGCCAACGACATGGTGACATACACATAGCGCCCCCTACTGAGTTAAAATCATTGTCGTCCCCATGGTCGTTTGCCTGGTGGGGACTAGACATCTTAGGGCCGTTCGTCATCGGCACCATCCAAAACAAGTATCTCATCGTAGGCGTCAACTATTTCACCAAATGGATCGAAGCAAAGGCCCTAGCCAAAATCATCGCGCTGAACATCATATGCTTCTTCAAGCAAAACATCCTCGCTCGGTTCGGAATACCGCTCACCATCGTGACGGACAACGGAACACAATTCACTGACAAACACTTCCAAGAATTTGTATCCCCGGTTGGAACCAAACAACATTTCGCTTCTGTCGAACACCCCCAGACTAACGGGCAGGCTGAAGCTGCTAAAAGAGTAATCTTGAGGGGCCTCAAGCGAAGATTGGACGAATACAAAAAATGATGGGTCGAAGAGTTGCATAGCATCCTTTGGGCGTACAGGACCACACCTCATTCGACGACCAGAGAATCCCCATTCCGACTAGCATACGAAACCGAAGTTGTCATCCCCAAAGAAATGCATGTATCGTCCATGCGCACAGAATCGCCCATGGACCAAGACACTAACTCAGAAATACTAAGAGAGGAGCTCGACTTAGTCGAAGAAATCCGATCAGGAGCAGCTCTCTGAGAAGCCACGCTCAAACAAAAAATCGCAGCTCGGCACAACGCGAAAGTTATTAAACAAGCGTTTGAAGTCAGGAGCCTCGTATTGAGGAAAAACCACAAAGACTCTCGGGAAGGGAAACTAGCACCAAACTGGGAAGGCCCATATCGCGTTCGTGCAATAACCGAAAACGGAGCCTACTACTTAGAAAATCTCCAAGGGGAAGAGCTCACACAGTCGTGGAACGCCGAGAAACTTAAACAATACTACAACTAGTATGAAGGTCGCCTTAACCCCTACAAAGGGCGAAAGGTCCGACCAAACCTGCATGCCCAGGTACAAGCATTGCAGTCCAAAAATGGCTAACCAACCGGACCTCCTCGTTATAACGGGGAAGGTGACCGTTGCACGAACGGGTACTCAAACGAGCCCAACGTCTCCTAAGTACCACAATCAGGCAGAACCCCAACTCGTGATGGGACGTTCAAGCCACGGATGTCCGAGCCACAAACTTGGCCCGAATGTCGACCCAGGATCAACCTCCATGCATCTGATCGCTCCCCCAAACCGACGGATCACATCCCTTACGAGCATTCGTCCCCCCTTTATCGACCATTACGTCACGCTCCAAACGAGCGCAAAACACTTAACAACAAATAAACGTTTAAAAAACGAAAGTCCTCTGACGGACGAGCAATCATACACATAATAAAAAACGCAACATAAATTGTAAGACGACCACCAAGGTCGAAATTGTTAATTAAAAAGGTTGCGACCCCTAAAGACCGACTTGTTCGAGATTACATAAAAAGGGGACCACATCCCCAAACAAAGATTTAAAATTACAAGTAATTTAGGCTCGCAGACCGACCTAATTACCCTCCCCCTCTTGCATCCCAGGCTGGTTGTCATTCGGAAGTTGCTGGCTGGATCGGCTGCTCGGACTCCCCAGGTTGAGAATCGTCCACGATCATGTAATCAAGGACCACGATCCGTCCCTCTTCGACTTTGTACAAGTAGCTGACCTGGTCGGTATCGAGGTTCAGCTCGGGATGAAGGGCCTTTATCTGGTCCACAACGTTCTGAAAACTCAACTTAGTCGAGTCCCTCAGATCCTCGAGATCCTGATCCAGTCGCGCAAGGAATTGCGCCCGACTCATCAACCCCTTGGTGTCCTCATCTTCGTCATCCTTGGGGAAAAAGGTGTCTCTCAGCTTCCTATTCTGATCAACGACCTTCTTTTTTCTACCTCCAGCTTAGCAATCACATCCGCCCGCACCGCTAGCTCCTTGGTCGCGGCCTCAGCATCCTCGGCAATTTTCTTCGCTTTCTCTTCAGAGGCAGCCAGGAGAGTCTTCATTCGGTTAATTTTGAGCTCCTTCCCGGAACTCCCCTCGGCAAACATGGATTCCATCGACAGCATCCGCATCACCGCGCTGGCGTCCTGAGCCAAAGACAGCCTCCGGGAAGGACGGTTCATCTGCTCGAGGTACATCGAGTCTTCCCAGTCGACCTCCAAGGATGTGCATTCAAAGAAGTTCTGTTGCACGAAGCATGGAGGTAAAGGATGCTTTGGTTTTACATGGGCGTTCCTCGTCAAATCAATAACGATCACTCCGACCTTATGTTTTTTGAGGGTCGAACCCGAAGACACGCCCGGAGATCCTCGAGCGATGGGGCCCGAACCAGAGCCACTCGTATCATTTCCTATCAATCTGGTCTGAATGGTCTTGGCCTTCCGTTTGTTGCCCTGCATCAGCCTCTTCTGGATCTTGTCCAGCGACTTCATCGAGCCTGCCAAACAAAAGAAACAAGGGTCAGACCAGTCACGAGCATAAAAGCACGACATACAAACAACAAAATAAAAGCAAGAAATACCAAATAAATCAGACACTTCTTGCCCATTTTTACAGGCCAAGAGAGTTATGACGTCGATCAGCGGACGTTCCACAACCTCCCCTCCGTCAGAAGCCAGCATCACCTTCCTTTCCCCGTCAACCAAAGGAATCGGGGTAAAAGATGATTCCAACTTGCGGAATTCTTCAAAACCGGTCGCATCATCCTCGTCCAGGTTATCCATTACTTGCACAAAGTCGCACACCGGTCTCCCGTAGTGATTGTGCTCCCAAGAGAATGGGAACCTCCAGATCCTCCTACGAATCGGTCGACCTCCAGCGTCCAACCGTGACACGTCATTCTCATCAGTTTCATTGCCCATAAAGCTGAGCGTCCTAGTTGCTCCTTTAGTCAAAGGTTCGATCAAGATATAGTCACCTTTGAACAACCTGATCGACTCTGAGTGCGCCTTAAAAATCTTAGCTCGCTGCTTGAAGGAGATGAACCCTTTCCGATCGGTCCCACGCCCCACCTGGCGTTGCAGAGAAAATAGCCGAAAAAAGAGAGGAAGGGTAGCCCCCGCCCCCAAGTGCTCGCACGTCATCTCAAACGCCCTCATGAAAGCGTAGGAGTTAGGGTGCAGCTGCGACGGGGCTACCCCCAAATAACCAAGTACCGAGCACACTAGGTCGCTAAAGGGCATCCGAATTCCCAAAGTCGTGATGTCATATTCGTACATAGCAAACTTCCTTCCACCGAACTCCGAGAAGATACGGTCATCATCGCCCGGGCATGTCACTCCCCAGTGATCGGGATCCCCCACTACCGGCAGAGGGTCCGCTCGCGGACGGGCGTACGAAGAAACTTTGTCCAGTAAATCCTCGACGACCCACTCCTCGGGGGGCACCACCCATACTTCTTCTTGCGTGACCACGGGCACACCAACCTCTTCCCCTGGGGCTTTCCCGGCATCACTCACTTCAGTCGCTTCCGAATCTCCCGAGGAGCTCTCAGACTCGGACGGGACAGTCGCAGAGGAGCCCGAATCCTCCGATGAACTCTCCTCTGAGGATATATCGAAGGGATCAACGAGCACGTTTTCACCTGAAAAGTAGAGGAAAGGCATCAGTGAATTCGATCAGAATATCAAATCCACAATTCCACTACCTATCAAGTGAAAGGGCACGCAGCAGCCCAAAACAGGGTTCCGAAACAAAAGCCCCCCAAGCAATCGACGAGTAGACAAACGATCAACGCTCGTAAGGACACAAAACCCTAGCCCTGGTCGAGCGACGACCAATACCACCGCCACCGTGAACCAGGGTCCAGAATAGGCGGAATACAGCTACCACTAAAACCTAAAATCTATACATCACCCTAATATACCGATAAAACCAAGTCCTAGACCGCATGCATCACTACTTAAAAACTAAGTCTAAAAAATCCAGAATAGAAGTCTAACCTTGGCCTTGAGACGCCGTTGCAGAAAATTTACTTGAGAAGTGCGGTGGTTGGCGGTGGTCGACAGCGGTGAATGGCAGATGGTTGCACGAGCAATGGAGGGACGTAGAAGACGAAGCGAAAAGTTCCTTTTGTGGGACAATGTCACTATTTATAGAAAAAAGGGCACGTGCGCTGAAACGTGACCCCTATCCCTAGGAAATAATAGCCTACGCGTTAGGCCCTGTGCTAGTCGTCAGAGCATTAAATTGGCATATATCCCAAAACACGTCACCTTTTCGTTTCCACTTCCTCTACACCGACCTATAGACATGATGCTCGGAAGGTCAATCCCCCAACGTTCGCCAATATTTCCGAGCGTCGAGCTACCTTTAAGTCATCACTCCCTTGACCGAAAGCAACGACTTAGGGGGCTCCTGTTTCGGACTGGCCCAACCCTCAGAAATGGATCATATCAATCTCGCGGCCCAACGGCCCCAAAAACCCAACTATGCTCGGAGCTCCGAAATCTACTGCTCGACTTGCCCTAGGTCGGATGGCTTCAATGCCGAGCGGGGGACTTGTCGAGTAGTTGATTCCTCGCCCCAACGGCTAATTCCTAATCACCGTTGATTATTGCGGGATCCGTGATCCGCGCCCAACGATTTGGATCAGTAAACGCCCACTTGGACCAATATATAAACCCTCTCATTTGAGAGGGTCAGGTATTCAAATCTTGACCCAAAAATATTGTACTTGCTCACTCGTTGCTCATTTTCTGACTTTAGCATCTGAGTGCCTTTGCAGGTACATCCCCATCTTTTCTCCATCATCAACAACACTCATCCACGTTCGACGCGACCATATCAGATCCTGATCTCCAGGTACGATCATGTAGTAATTTGACACTTGGATCCATATGAGTATCAGTTGGTTTAGCATTCAACAAACCTGTTTCTTCCAAAATATTTATAGCATATTTCCGCTGAGAAATCACCAAACCATCTTTAGATTGGGCTACCTCAATACCCAAGAATAACGGAGTTTACCAAGATCTTTTGTCTAAAATTGAGTCGAGAGATGTTGTTTTAACTGGAGTATTCCGTGTTGATCACTGCCAGTTATGACAATATAATCTACATACACAATAAGATAAATACACCTTTGGACTGAGTGATGATAAAAAACAGAATGGTCAGCTTCACTACGGACCATACCAAACTGTTGGACTACAGCGCTGAATTTGCCGAACCAAGCTCTCGGAGATTTCTTAAGACCATAAAGAGACTTGTGTAACTTACACACCATAATCGATGACTCCCCCTGAGCAACAAATCCAGGTGGTTGCTCCATATATACTTCCTCTTCAAGATCACCATGTAAAACAGTATTGTTAATGTCAAGTTGGTGAAGAGACCGATGTCGAATGGCTGTAATGGCTATAAGAAGTCTAACAGGTGTCATCTTTGCTATAGGTGAGAAGGTATCACTATAATTCAACCCAAAAATCTGAGTGTATCCTTTGATTACCAAGCGAGCTTTAAATCGATCAATCTTACCATCTGAACCAATCTTCATTGTATAAAGTCAATGATAACCTACTAAAGATTTCCTAGGGGGTAAAGGAACCAATTCTCAGGTACCACTACTTTAAAGATTGTCTAGCTTGTCTCTCAGGTCATGATTATGTGTGCCAGAAATCACATTAAATTTTCACGTTTCATCCGTTATACGGTATCCGCACAATTTAAACGAACACTCACATTTTCTTGATCCAGTGTCATCTCGTTTCAACTTCCTAATTTGTGATTGGCATGTGCCATTTATTTCGCATTTCAGTGTTACAAATGTTTGTCTTCTATCCGAACCATTATCGGACCTTCCGATTACAACGCCAAACCCCAATTTTATGGCCTCCATGTAGACTCATTGTAGCATTTGTTCACAAACCATAAACTCTTATTTATTTGTAAATTATGCACAAACATCTACCTCGATAACAACCGGGCAATCGATCGGTTTAACATAATCTGATTTAACGTAATCACTCACTTCATCATGTTTATCATATTTCACTCCGTCCGATTTAACATTCATCCTCACATAGCTTTGGGAAACATCATGTTTCACTTTGTCCAGGTTAACATCCATCATCACATGATTTTGGAAAACATATTCAGGTGCACCATAGATAATCGAAAAACAAATTTAAAACTCAGTATCAGACAAATTCAGAGATGCATATGTGAACCACACCAAACTTTGTCCTAAGATGAATATTCAAACTCAACATTTATTTTTTCAGTTCAAACAACACATCAAAACAATAAATGGGGGATGAAATCAATAACATTTACATGCAATTTCAACTTATTTTACTTTCTTTGATGTGATAAAATCAAAGAATGGTATTTTGATGTTGAAAAGTTGATTGATAATGGGAAAAAAAAATTACGAAGCATGAAGAAGAAAATCATACTAATTTTTTTATCCAATTTTCCGCTTGCCATTTTCAGATATGCATATCCGAAAACATATTCAAACCATATTTTATTCAAAATAAAATAAATATCAGAAAGACAAACTAATGTAATGTTAAATACGTCCGAAAAGATGTGTCACTTTAGGATTTCTAGAGGTGTGGGACAGCTCTTAAAGGTTAAGGTTGTAAAGAGTATTTCTCCAAATAAAATTACAACCTTAAATATGTAAGAAACAAAAATTAAAACAAAAATTCAGTAGATCTTTTTAATACTTAAAATATGTAAGAAAACAATTAGCTTACCTTGTATTTTTGTCCGTTTTCCTTTAATTTTCTTGAAATGAAA
This sequence comes from Lathyrus aphaca, assembly GCA_963966055.1. Lineage (NCBI taxonomy): Eukaryota > Viridiplantae > Streptophyta > Magnoliopsida > Fabales > Fabaceae > Lathyrus > Lathyrus aphaca. The sequence goes on from OZ014520.1 coordinate 139,546,651, forward strand.
ATCCACAAATTACATTACGGGGCCTGTATTTCATAAGATACATCTTTTTTTGAAGATATTAAAGTTTAATAAGTTATGAGAATCATATTATATTACTTAATATTTTGACTTAATTTTAACAAAACATAAAAACTTTATATTTACATATTATATAAATAAAATACTTTAATTACTTAACTAATGAACAGTAATTTACACGTTATATTACCGAGTTTTGATTCCTCGGACAAGCTATCAACACAATACAAAAATCGCTCTGCAGTTGTTTGGCTACATCAGTAATTGATAATTTGATGCATTCCTCAATGATTGAAACTTAGCCGTTACAAGTTTTGCATTTTTTTTTTCCTTTTATTTTGTTGGTTACATTTATAAGGACATGAGTAAACTGTGCAGAAATCCTAATTATTCACACTTGGGAAAAGGGAGATTTTTCATGGGGTGGAATTTACAGAAATCTCCTGAGGCAGAGGTGAAGCTACCTGGTCTTGATGAGATGGGAGAGCCAGACGCTGCAAGGGCTTAAGAGCCACCGTCAGCTGCGCAAACGAAGGGCGCAAATTTGGATCCCTGGCACAAGAGTGAGAGAGAGAAGAGGCAGAGAAAGATCATCAAGTGGAAATGAAGTTTAAATCCACATTTGTTAAACATTTTAAATGAAGAAGTATTGAAGAAAATAAGAGTAAATCTAAGTCTAACAGACTTACTGTTGCCAACATTCCCAGATTATTCTTGCTACTAAAGGATCAACATCCTTAGGAATTTCAAGGCGGCGATTTTGGAAACCTACAGCACCAACAACTTGCATGGGATTCATTCCAGTCCATGGCAACTTCAGGGTGGCAAGCTCCCATAGGATGACACCAAAACTATAAACATCACACCTGTACATTTGAAATGATAATTAACAGAGTTACGCTCAAGAGACAGCTATCAACATAATTTAGTATACATATGACACTGTAAAGATTTAGCCACTGATTAATTATACAAATAAGATATAAAGTAACAATTACAATCCAGAAAAAACCTTAATCTTGAATTAATAATAACTCACTTCTCATTTGAAGGTTCATTGCGGAGAACTTCAGGAGCCATCCATTCCGGCTAACAAGTTGACAATAATCATGTCAGATATACAAAACACAGATAAGGCACAAACTGCAGGTGACTAAACAAATTTCTTAATTCTCACCGTTCCAGCAGTAGATTTGGATGATAAAAATGTGTTATGCTTCAACCTTGACAGCCCAAAATCGCATACCTGTAGAAATGATGACTTGCTTTCAAGATCAAGTAAAAGTAAAATTCCACAAGGCACAGAAAGTGATTTCTCCGCAGTTCAGGAAATGTCCAGAAAATAAAGAACTACCAACCACATGAAAATAGCCTTTATATATACATATTCGCCATGACAACAGCTCATAATTCAAGAAAACCTAAGCAACTGAACTCAAACTGATGAGCAGGTTTCCTTTTTAGCCATAGGTTGTGTTGGAACCTAAATTTCATTTTAAGCTGGGTTAAGCTAGTATACTTTAAAGAAACTAATATAAGCCAAATCAAACTGTTTTATCTTTCATTTTAAACTACACAATTTCAACAAAACATAAAATCAAATCAACAACAGTAATCCGAAGTGAAAAAATGCTTGGTTATGATAACATATATCTACCATTTGATAGATACATGTTATCATAACCAAGCAAATCATCCTATATTCAGTTTACAAAAAATTTCACAAGTTTTATTGGAATCCAAACTGCTAAGGATAATATTGGTATTTTGTTAAGCCAACCCAACTTTAATTTTTGGATTGGTCAGTTTGAGAGTCTTTCTACCATGAGGGTTTAATTCGTTAGTTTATAAAATTAGCAGGAATGGATTCGTTAGGCTTCAATACCAACCTCATATATACCCTAAATGTCACATCCCACAGCCATAAACGGTAAGAGGGTCCTATATTTTGGGACGAAGATAGTACTTCCCATATGACATCAATTGGGTTTATATAGGCATGGCAATTTACTTATTAAGTCAAGCACGTCCAAGTTTAACTTGACACAGGAACACCAAATAGACAATTAAGCTGATTGTCAACTTCTGCATCTCCCCATCAACATATACATTACTATCCATTGCAAAAACAAAAAGCATATGGTAGCCGGTGTCAACATCGCCCACGTTATGATATCCCAATACCATACTTCCAAAATAATGAAAATAAGAAACAAATTTAGTAAAGCACAGGATCAGAAATAGAACCCAAAATACACACCGCTTGCACAAAAATTTAGAGTATATTCAACACCATGTTTCCAAAATTAACCAAGTTGACTTCATCAAACTTACAGATATGTAGATTTGATGTGCAACGAGAGAATTTAGCTATGAAGCACGGATACTTCAAAAACTCAGTCGAATCGTATCAGATACATACCGATATGCCGATACGCTCTGATACGGCACCGATACGTATTGGAGGAGTATCCAAATTTATTTATTTAACAAAATAAATAGAAAAATTCTGATACGGCGGCGAAACGCCTCCGATACATCACAGATAATGATATGTGATTTTTCCATTTTTAACAGATTCACTTCTTTTTTTAATGACTTTTCCATCTTTTTAACTTTTTAATGGTTATTTTTTAATACCCTATTTAATTCCTTCAAGAAACTTACCATTTTACAAGAATGGTTTAATTTCCCATCACTTCTTATCAATTTTCAATATTTTAAATTTAATTCATATTAAATATAATTCTCTTTTCACATATCATTATTTATATTTATGGAGGAACTTTTTTCTCTGCAATTACATCGTTACTTTCTTCTTCTTCATACCTTCATAATTTTTCACTAAGAAAATTTTATTACCATAATATAGTTATCACTTTTTTTTTTTTGGTATTGAATATAGTTATCACTTTTATCCATCTAAAATATTTCAAATATATTCTTATTACCATATTTTTATATGTGTGTCTTAAATGTATCATATTTAGTCTTTTTCAATTTGTAACGCGCCGTATCGGATACGTGCTTCATAGAAATTTAGGAATCAAATAAATGAGAGAAACAACAAATAAGGCACATGGTATAGCTCATGAATTTTCAATCAAATACCTTAACGTTCCAGTTCTTATCAACCAAAAGATTTGGGGACTTCAGATCTCGGTGAACAATCGTAGGTGTGCTGGCGTGCAAGCAATTCATACCCCTAGCCTGTAAATTGGGATGTTCTAAAATTTGAAGTTCATCAATGTAAGTGAGAGGTGACAGGGAAGATGGATAATTATTTCATACCACATCAAGAGCCATTTTTATTCTTTGTTTCTCATCGATCTGACAATTAGGGCGATGAAGAATCCGGTACAAGCTTCCTCTGTAAGATTTTACAACAGTGATGCCAGTGTGAGGCTCAAATATGGAAAGAGTAACTTGCAAGACCAATGTGGCTGATAAGAAGTACCATTATTTTGTTAAAAAAATTAATGATTGAAAAAGTAAAAGATATCTACCTCGGGAGAAACTCTGAAATGATTGAGAGATTGGGAGGCCGGGTGACAGCACCCATAAAAAGAACAACATTTGGATGACGCAGCCTACGCATTATCCGTACCTTGCAACAAAAGGATGGAAAACAAATTAAGTTTGGCATTTAAGGACACAACTATGATGAACCTTTCATATACAATTATTTCTTTTCATTTTATAATTGCATTTCTAACACATTATCCACTCCCTGGCAAGTAACTTTTTACTTTTTCGTGACTGGTATCTTAATCTAAATTTTCTGATTAGTTTTATTTTGACAGAAACATAATAGTTTCTTATAGTTCGCAGGGATTCACTGTTTCCTTTCTATTTATATATGCAAATAAGAAAAGCATTTGTTGTGTGTAAAAAAAAAAACTAAATAGAGCTTACTTCTCTTTTAAATTCAGACAAGGCAGCGCCTGAAAAATCCTGATCCAAAAATTTCTTCACAGCAACCTCCTGATATTCAAAAAGACAGAGAGCAACTCATTACCTTTCAGGAAGAAAAAAACTTGTAGTATGAGTATGACAGATAGCAAACATAAAAAAAGGGACCTCAAGTCATTCAATAACTGATAAGTTCCTGGGTAGTGTTCTTGTACTTTTAGGCTTTGTTTGGGAGTTTGGAGGGGAATGGAGGGGAAGGCTTTGAAAATGGGAAGGATTGAGTGAAAAAGATAGAGGGATTTAGGTGGGGAGGGTTTGTTTTTATTCATAACACAAATCCCCCAAATTTGAGGGAATTCAAAATTTGTATTGAATGAGGGTTTTGGAGAGCTTACATAAATTTTCCAAATATCTTTTATGTTGTTATATTATTCAAAAAATTAAAAATATATTAATGATAAACATTATTTTATCGTTCTATACAAAATCATTCTTTCAAGAAATGTCAAATATTTCTCTATATTTTTTAAAAAGTTCTTTTTTGGAAGTCTTCCCATCCCTTCCCCTCCCCTCCCCTCTAAGCTCCCAAACAAAGCCTTAAGTTTTTATATAAGTTAAATTGTCATTCACAAATCTGCACTTACTGTGAGTTAGTTATGCCATCATTTTTATTACATTAATATCACTGTAACATTGTAAACAAATATAAATGGCGTGAAAATACAACTCCAGCATGGTTATAATTCTTTATTATTAGAAAACAAAAACTAAAAATAATAATAAAAATGACAGTATTAGAGAATGGGTAGCACCTATAGAAGAAAAAAAAAAAGATGGTGGAAACTACTTATGTGATTTAAGCATGTAGAGAAAAAATATGTAATAAGGAGAGAAGATCAGATGGAGAGTAGTCAAACTGCTAGATATAGAGGAAAACCTAAAAAGAACTATAAGAGAAACTATAATGAAAGTTCTCAAGATAAATAAGTTGGATAGAAACATAATTTTTTATAGCACATTATGCTGTAGTTTGATGCATGTAGCCAATCCCTCTTAATGGGATAAGTCCTTGTTGTTGTTCTATCATGCAGACAGGGAATAAAACTGTCATCACTAAAAACAAGACAATATAAACAACTTCCACTTCAATCTACAACAATAATCTTCCATGCATGTAAGGAATTATAGTACTCACCGTGCCATTCCAGTCCGCTCGGTATACCTCACCATATGAACCTATTTGAAAGAAAGCAGGAACATTAACAAATTAATACTCGTCAATAAACACGGAAGATTTAAACATGCCAGGAACATCCCAAACAACTACTAACAATCATTTCCAATCTGAGTGAAAGGTAAATCACATGAGAAAAATAGGAAATTTTGTGAAGTTAAGACATGTTTGCGATGACCTACGGACTATATGGCTCATAAAAAAACTATTAACAATATGCTTGCACAAATATAAGAGCAAAAATTGTAACTTTATCAAATTTTTTTATTTTTTGAAACGGAAAATGTTAATATAATGATCAGAATTTGAACTCTCAGTAATTTATTCAATAACAAAGTATAATAGAAAATAATGTTAGATCTAAGTGATTAATGATTGTATGCATCTGATGCAAAACTCACAGAAATAGAAAACCAGAGCCAAGTCAACTTAACTGTAAATATTAATGGCATTCCTACAAGAGGATAAAGACAAATCATTCACATTACCTAGACCAATTCTTTCACCAATAACCAGATCCTCCCATGGAATCTCACATTCACCAACATCTGCATCGTCCAATATTTGATCGACCCTGTTTGTAATGGAATCAATTGAAGAGCTAGGACTATCTGAATCTTTTAATTGCAAATTGCTTCCCATGAATCTGTCATATATGCACTTCCTCCTGTCACGATATCCAAGTTCAGTGCTTTCAGGTTCATTAAATCTCTTTACCATGACATTCTGAGAACTTTCCAAATCGCCCCTTCTAAAGTCAGCATTGTGACCTTCGATCTGGTTCAGCTCACCTACACCAGCTGAGGAGGCTGAACCAGTAATTTGTGCAGAAGTTTGAGAGCTGATATCATTATTTATATTTAAATTGTATGATGAATTGGAAGTGCTGAGATCAGTATGTTCAGATGTGAAAGTGGTATTGGAAACATATAAAGGAGGCTTATATTCATTAGGGTTATGATTAGTTTTTCTGGGGACTTCGTTGTAGGCATGCTGATTCTTCCACATCAGAGGTGACACGGGTCGACCAGAAACAGTATTGTTTTTTGTACCGTGCTCAGGAGGTTTATTTTCCACAGGTTTGTTGTGCACAGAGGACTTCCCAGTCCCTTTTATCAAGAATGGGTTCAGATCTGCAAAAAGGTTCTGAGAATCGGTGGGGTTGTTCTGGGCATATGGCACAACATTGACATTCAATCTTGTCCCATCTCCCACAGTATTCATTCCAAGAGTACCTTTGTACAGAGAATTACCATATGAAGGTGGCAAATTTTCCCATTGATTAGGACTCCCTCTATTAGGAATTTTAGAAGGACCAACACCAGTGTCTCTGTTCAAACCAAAGTTTGAAGGCATAAACTCTGGCTTCTCAGTATATGATTGTCCATTCCAAGGTATCGTGGGACCTTTTATTGCAGAAGTCTGACTACTGCCTTCACCATTAGAGGGTGGTATAGGTCTTGAGTAAGAAAGCCCAGTTTCCTCAATGGAAGGCAAACTCGGCACAATCTTGGGGTTGTAAGACTTAAAGGCATTATCCTTTGCATTTAAAATATCAGCTGGGATTAGTGTTCCAGGAGCAGCCATGAGATCAATTAAAAATTCCCTGAGAGCAGAACAGTATAATATCAGTAGTCAGTACCAAGGGACCAGAATATCCACAGGAATTTTTAGGCACACTTACAAAGACTTCCAATGATTATTAACCATTGCTAACACATTATAGAAGATAAAAAAGGGAAACATATAGACATGCACATACAAATGAGTGAGTCAACAACAAATACATAAAAAATACAAGAATAGTAAAGACCTTAACCTTTCATCATCTAATTTTATAATGTTGACAGCATCATCCTCAACACCAGTGTAATGACTGCCTTTAACCAGTCTACAAGGCATCTTAATGTTGTCTGCTAATATCTACATCCATAAAAACAAAGGGTGTATTACACAGCCAACAGATTGATCAGAAACAGAGTAAGAGTAATCATCCATAAAATGCACAGAAAATATACTAATTTTAACAATACAATTAATTCTCAATACGCAAAACTAGACTTAGCAAGTATACGTCATGAATTCAAAGCTTAGAAACCTATAACAGTTTTAGAGGTACTGATGACGAGTCAGCCTAAAATTTGAATACTCCATCTTAATTGATTCAGCAGCATTTTCCCATTGAGTTAAGTATACTTACATCCTCTAAATTTATTTTTGTATACATGCCTAGGCTAGATTGGCAGGGAATACTTTCCCAGTGTGAATAATTCAAAAAAGAAATTATCAGATTCAATTTTATTAATTCATAAATCATTTCTTTTAAAAATAAGTTTCAAGTTATTGCAGTATTTAATAATACTGCACATATCATATCATGTAAAGAAATTCTTTCGCAGATCATCACTAGACTTAACATCAAATTTTTTATGGCTCACAAGAATTCAAGCACCAAGAAGCCATTGTGCTAACCTTGAAAAGTAAAGCGCGATGCCTAGAGAGCCCAATATCTAATGACCCAAGAGGTAATACACTTGTGTGAAGAGATGTCCTTAATACTGTACTTCTTTCTGTCCATTTTGCTAATATAATATTAGCATCCTTTACAGGGCCGCCCATATGGCTAGTAACAAGTTCGGCAAGCCTTTGCACCAAAATCCCAATCTCAGTGACAGGACAGTCCAATGCTATACAATGTGCAATTTGCACCAGCTCATCCAGGGCAGGATCAATTGTTCGATTAACTATGACCACTTCAAAGCTAGAACCACCTGAGTTTGTTTCAAGATCAGCTAGAGATGGCATCTTTCCTTGCATTGCTGGGTCATTATATAGGCCATATACGTCATAAAAACCATCTACTACTTTCTCTTCATAGTCAAGCACATTGTATTCCTGATCCAAACAAAAAAATGAAATGCACAAAGACATTAATGGAAAGGTGAAAATAGTATTAATGGAGATAAAAAAACTGGCCAACATTACATGTTCACAAAATTCAATTTATGACTAATTTGTTTCCATTTTGGTGCTCAAATGATGAATATTTGTTGCAAGTAAGCATTGGCATGTGATGGAGCATGTGTGCGTGTATAGAAACTTTACCTAAAGAAACAATAAAGCAAGTTTTGTCTTTACATAAATTCTATTCAATTTTAGTCCATGTTATGCTTTTATAGGGACTAAGTTTGTAATACAAGTAGAGGGACTAAAAGCATCTATTATTTGTGAAGAGTTTTCAAAATATGAACTAAATTGAATAGAACTTATGTGGGTACTAAGCTTGAAAATTCACGATTTTAATAACCCATAAAATTATTAGGTAGAAAATCAAAGCAATTGGTATTAAAGAGATTAATAGCTATGTAGTGACAATATAAATTTTTTAACACGTGCATCCAATCAAATCATAGAAAAGTGTCATTTTAATAGAATAGTTCCTAAAATATCTACATGGTGTGATTTAAATGGATGCATGTGTAAAACAATTTACACTGCCAGAGCATAACTATTAACCAATATGAGTTGTGTTGTTTTGACATACAAATTTCCACAACAATTTAGAAGGTTAACATAGTACAAATACATGTTATTACATTTGGTGGTTGGTTAATAGATATAACAATGTGTCGCAACTCATTAATCATCAATTGATCATAATTAATTACAATTTTTAATGTCTAACTACAATTTTCAAGTGTAACCTTTGACACAAGTCATGGTTAATGATCTCATGTATATTTGAACACCTAAAAATCATATATATTTGAACACAATTTCAATGGTTAGTAGATTTCATGTTTATTATAACATGTAAAAAATAGTGCTTACGAACATTCAAAAACACGGTTGGTTCATTACATTCAATGGATGGCTACATACATTCAAAAACTTGCTATATTCATTAACCATCCATTGAATGTAATTAACCACATGTTTAAACTATGTTAACCATATAAATTGTCGTCGAAATCTGTGTATCAAAATATAATTTCTTCAATTATATCCTCTTAGAAAGTCAACAATACACACAATGCAAAAGCTGTTAAACATACAATAGCTCATTATATCATAAAGTACATCTCAATATATACTCAATGAACTAGTTTAAAAATTCATTCATGAAGGTGCCTTACTTTTCAATGTTAATTGCCAAGCACACAAATAAAATAAACTTCTAAAGATTATAGAATAATTATGTACATTTCTAATTTCTAGCTATGTATTAGTATTACACTACCAAAGGCACATAAATCTTCAACCTAGGTCGGTCCAAACAATCATATCAGTTCATATTCAGACTATAAATTTGGGGAGATATTCATATAATTCTCAAGATCCGACGATGCATAACAGATTCTGCTAAAGGCCAATAAATGGAAATTGGAATACTTTCGGAGTTCAGTCTACTTCAGGCAGAAACAAAATTTCTCCTCAAGTCGCCAACCCTAGTAACATCTAAATCCCCAAATTTAACCTTCAAACACAAATAAATCCACTACAAGAACAGATTTAAAGTTTAAAAACAAAAAGAACAATAATCACTCAGCAATTGCATAAACCCCTAAAATTGCCCCTCACTGGTTCATTCCAATTAATCAAGAAAAAGACTAACATTGCCAGAAGTTCATTAGAAAAGTCGACGAAACTCACCCAATACTGCCTGGAAAGCGCTTCCGCCACATCATCCTTATTCGAATCAATCCGATGTCCTCCCAAACTGAGTAGCGTCGCCGCATGGATCTGATCCTTCTCCGGATCATCACCGCGGAACTCCGAATTGGAAGCACTGATAGCTAGGGCTAACTGTACCTGAAACTCCTCCTCCGATGAGAAAAAGTCTTGCCGATTGACTACCGCAGACAAACCACCACCGGCGGAAGCAGGAGGAATAGGCACTGTAGACGGCGACGAGGAAGAAGTAGTGGCCGAAGAAGCGCCGGAAGTCTGAACATGCTCGGCGGAGTCAGACGTGGATGGTACAGGTGGCGGAGTTTCATTGGATCGATGAGCATCGTGGCTGCTACCTATATGAAGCTTCTTGAAGATGTTCTTCATCCTCTCTTTTTTCTCAGTTGGTTTTTCTTTCTTCCCTCTTTCACTCATCAAAGCGAAATCAGAATCACTTTCTAATTCTAAATGATACTGTAATATAATCACAATCACAATCTACTGTTAATTTCAGTTTCTTGAATTCTTTCCGTTTTATTTTCTCTCGGAAATTCTGCAGCCTTTTTCCTTGTGTTTGTGTGTGGCTTTTTTTATGGTCAAGGAAGAGACTTGAGAGGAAAGTGTTGGGAGGGAAAAACTTTGGGAGAGTAAAAATTAGACTAGAGAACTAGTGATGAAGTTGGCAATGCTCGGTAAATAAAATGGTCAAAAATTATTGGTAAATAACGAAAATGACACGCACACTTAGACGCGCTAATATCTCAGCGCGCCAATTCGATGACGACATGGGGATCTACGTGTCCCGTTAATAGTCTACGTGGAGATTGTGGTTTTTTCTCACAAAAATATTTTGATCCTAATTTTTTTTTAAGAGTAAATAAATAAGTCAGAAAATAATTTAAATGATATTATTTATAAAATTATTATTAAGTAATATTTTTCAAAAAAACATATAAAGATTAAACTTGATTGTTTTGGATGATAGCAAGTATCAAAAAGATTTTAGAAATTCTAATTATGTTTGTATGCCTAAAAGTCATTATCATCGACCATTTTATCATAATAATATATAGGGTTAAATATTTATAAGGTCTCTATAAATATCTCAACTTTTAAGTTTGGTCTTTCAATGTTTTTTTTTCAATTTTGGTCCCCCTAAAGGTTTTCGTCCCTAACTATGGTCACTCTCGTTAGTTTCCACTAGCAGGGGATGATGTGGCACGTCAGTTATGTTTTTGCGTTTGTTGACGTGTTCAGTTATTGCCACAGTGGTAATTCACACTTAAAGTCAAATTTAAGTTGAAAAGACTTCATTCGGTCTTCTTTAAAGCCTTTTTCGTTTGTGCCCTAGCAGAAGAACTTTCTTGTTCAATCATTTTCAAGTTTGTGTGGTTAAGGAACATTGTTTATCGTCTTTGTTGTATTCAAGGGAGAAAGTCTTTGTTTTGCAGTGGTCCCAAGGAGAAATCGTATAAATCTTAGTTGTGGTCTCATGTATGTTTCTTTGTGTAACGCCCTAAAATTTGCTCTCTCATTTTCATAGCATCTAGCATATCATTTTCATGCTTTGCAGTGCATTCATAGCATAGAAAAATGAAGCATACATCTATTGTTAAAGCATAGGGCATGTGGTTAGTGATTTAAAAAATTTTGATCATTCAAAGCCAAAAGATAAGAGTCAAGTGTCTCCCAACCAACATCAAGGGTTTCTCACACCCCACACAATCTCATTTGGTACCTCAAATCACTAGAATAGATGAATTCATCAAGAAGTTAGCTCAGCGTTTCACCTCCTACACAAGTGGCCCGAACTAGGATTTTTAGTTCAAGAGGCTTCTTGAGGGGATGTTGGTTCCAACTTGTTCTCATGGTCTTCTATATGATATCAAGTGTGCATGGACGAAATTTTGTTCATTGATTCATTGTGTGGGGGGGGGGGTCAGTCAGGCAGTTACTTATGAAACTAACAAAAGTCAACAGGAGAAAAGAAAAGTCAATTGTGAATTTTTAAGGTCTAAATCTTGATATTCAAGCTCATATACCTTCATTTGGCCATGAAATGTCAAGAATTTCATCATTCATCCAGAATCAAGGTTTAGGGCAAAAGTTGCTAAAAATAGAAATGACTTGTAATTGAAAGTTTCTATTTTTGGAAGCTTTATAAGTCACATTCAACTTGACTTTTCATCATAAAAAATGCTTCAAATGGATTCTTCTCAAACATGAAAGTTGAATATCATTCTTTTCACTTTCCCAAAAGTACAAAATCATATTCATAGCATGTGTGGTTAAAAAGTTGTGGTCAAAAGATTCAAAGGTGTTTTTAGGGTTTTCATGCACTTCAAGTTTTACATCTTTTGCAAAAGGCTTCCAAATGGCTTGTACATGATTCCACTTGCCAAATTCAGCTCACAATGCCAAAATACATATCATTTTGCACAAAATTGGCCTTTGAATCATTGGTTTTCATGGCTTAATTCTCATGCATTTCACAAATTGCCAATTTGCAAAACCACTTCAAACACTCAAATCATGCAACCAAAAGGCCAATTTCCAATCCAATTATGACCAGTGCATGAAATAAGAATGATACATGACCATAACAACTCTCATGCACGTGCATGAGCTCATGCACACTTGAAATTTCATTTTTGCAAAATCATTCAAATCTCTTTAACCAAGCTTCTACTGGATAATTAACCATGGTCAGGCCCAAAATCCATCATACTTAAGCTCCTAACTCCGCTGGTTAGGGCAAGATACTCTCACATTTATTCGAATTTGAAATTTTTCATCAAACCTTCTTCTCTTTGAATCACACAGACCTTAGGATTTCATTGAGATCTTTTCACATATTCTTGATCCAAAAGCTTCATAGATCACAAATCATCCATTGATTGAAGCTTATATCAAGGATTTCATCAAGTTTAGTTCAAAAAGTTTCAAGTTCAAACCTCAAGACCTAGCACAAATCCAAGCTTTAATTGCATTCATTTTGAAATTAGAGGTCTCAATGAGTATATGTGCAACTTTCTGATGGTTTTATAGAAGTATTTGAGCTTGTTAAATTTTTATGTAGGTTCAAATTCATCTGCATACTTCATGATTTTAATGTGTGCTTAGTGTTCCTCATGCTCTGGTGATCGTGCCGATCTATTTTGTTTGAAGTTTGGATGTGTATTATGGATGTATTGTGGATCAGAATTTTTTTGGATCAAACTTTATTTCTTCGATTTGCACAATTTATGCATGTTATGTGAAAATGAACTTCATATTCTTGACCCGTGTGCAATTTAGAGTGAGATTGTGGCTTTGTTTTCAATTTCTGGAATTGTTTTTATTGGATTTCACCGGAGAAGGTAACCAGAGCTAGGGCTCCGACACCTGGTATCATTTGCAGGTTACCTGAGTTTTTTGAAGAAGACGTAATCCAGGCCATTCATTTTCTTAATCCAGGGGTTGTCAATGTTGCCAGCGTATTAAAATTGCGCATGGCCTCTCACGTGCGTGTTTTATATTTTTTATTTTTGATTGCATGTTATGTGTGTGTCCCTAGGATAGCTTTAGTGTGCGTGTGAATCTGGACCACTCATTTGGCTTACCTTATCTAATTGACTTGCTTTGTGTGTGTATGATTGATCTGATGGTTTAAATGAGAGTCAAATGTTGATTGAAGTCTATGGTAATTGTGTTGACTTGTGCTGACAAAGTGGTGGACTAGACCTTGCTATTTCAACCCCTCCCTTGAGTCCAATTGCGAGTTTCAACTTGATTTTTACTTTATTTGCACCCCTGACCCATTTGTTTCATATTTTCATTTTATTTTCGACATAGTTTTCATTTTTAATTTTTAAAATTACATTTAATCATCCAAAAATTAAAAAACCAATCATGAATCATATTTTAACATTTAAATAATTTTTGATATTTTTTATTTCTGACTTTGACATATTTTAATAATATTTTTCTCATTTGTCTTTTATTTCTTTTTAAAATTGTTTCTATTTTGATAATCCAACTTTGAGAATTTCTTTTGCACAATATACAAAACATTTTGCATCCAATATTTTTGCGTTATTTTATCAACATTCTAAGGTGTCTAAAAATATTTTTCTCCTATTTTTTAAATCATTTCATATGGCATTTTGGTCCTTGTCTTTTGTATCTTTGTTCTTTGACCCTATTAGACTTTGTGATCTTGTTTGAACTAGTTCCCTTTTGAATTTTTGTTTGATATTTTAACATGTGTTTTGCCTCTGACCTCGGTCACTTGAGGTAAATTTTCACAATTTTTTATTGAGGTTTGGTAGTTGTTTGACTGCTTGTGTTTGGAGTTAACTTTTGTGATCATTTCTCTTCATTTCCCAACCCTAGTTTCTTAGAAGGCATTTATGTCATTGTATAAGGTTGCTTGTGTGAGTTTGTAAGCCTTGTTTAGACATTTATAGGTATTCCTTGAACATTTATAGGTCCTTTTTGGTCTGTGTTTGACTTTTGCTTATGTTTGTGCATTCATGTTAAACTTTGACCTAATTCTCTCATGTTTTCTTCTCTTATGCTTCATATGTTGTTTGTATGCATCAAGTATGTTCATATCTCCATCTCATGTGCATTTCATACCTTGTATGCTACTGACTTCATGCATTTACATTCATCTTGGTATGTCATCTTGCATATTTGCCTTGCATCTAAAGTATGTATGACATTCTTTCCTTATATGCTCATTATTTTGCATGATTGTTTGACTTGTCTTAACTTGTATGCTATGTGCATTTGGAATGGTCTTATTTGCATTCCTATAATGTCATTTTGACCATATGATACTGACTTGCATAATTTCATGATCATCTTTGACTTCCATTCTTAACTCGTTTGCTTGCTTCTTATGTGAACTTCAAATTGTTTTCTCTTCTACATCTCATATCATTATGAATTAACTCATGCATAATTGTATGTTTATTTAGTATCATATTATGCATTCTAATATGTCATATCATTCTGACTTTGATGATCCATGTGTGTTGTCATTCATGCCATACCTCATTTTCATTCATACTTCTTCATATGTGACTTTCATGAACTTCTTTGCTTCTTAGGTGCTTCTTTGAGCTAGTTTGGTTTTGTTTAAGTTCCCTGAGCTTCTTAAAGCTTATTTGTGGTTTGGTTCTGACTTATAAGGTTCATGTACCTTATAATCCTTTCCATGTGCCTTCTTTGCTTACTTGGCTTCTATTTCACTTCTTATTAATGTTTGTGTTTCATTTGCTAACTTTTCAAGGGCTTTGGTAAGTCATAGGAGTGTGGATGTGCATCCACATTCCAATTTATTCACTCTCTTTTAAACTTGTAATATGTGTTTGATTAAGCATTTAAGATACTTTGTTTGTACAATCTTCTCTCATCCCTGTTAGAAACAACTTAACTTCCATCTTGGAAGTAAGTTGCTTTCTTCTTCTTCTTTTTCTTTTCTCTTATATTCTTCTTCCTTTCTTTTAGGATAGAGCTCTTAAACCTCATTAACCCTAGGATATCCAAGCATGATAACTCTTTGAATTTTTTAGTTTCCCTTAGACCTTTTTTTACCTTTTGAGTCTCTTTTGAGTCTTTCTCTTTCTCATATCAAAACCAAAGCTAAAAAAAACATAATAAAGGTTGAAATGACTTCTTATGACATAGCCTTATTCCATGGGTCACTTGCATCTATCCCACCTTGGGGTAATGTAACCTTGTTTATCATGATGCACAAGTCTTCAACATGAAGTTGTTTCACAAAGAAAATCTAAAAAACAATTCTTCATCCAAAAACAACAAAACACTTAATAAATAGAATAGGCTAATATGCTTGAGCCAATCCTTGGAACTAAGTTTGGGGATATTTCCATACTTAGGTGTATTTCTTCTTCATTCCATCTTGGAGTGATGTAAGAAGTATACACTCCATTGAATGAAACTTGAATACACTCTTCTATACAAACTCTCAAGTAAAAGGCTTTTAAAAAACTTCAAACAAACAATAAACGCCTTTCCTTCGGGAATTATTTTCTCATCTCCCTCATTCTAAACGAAAGAACTTGCTCATACTTGTCTTTTGCAAGACGGTAAACGCACACATTCTAGATGAGCCTGCAACACCTGAGCAAAGACATAAGCAGTTCCCTTCTAAAAATACAAGCAAGTTGTGCCAGTCTTATTGAGTCGAACTATGGTGTTTTGACTTTCTTATTACATAAAGGGAATACGTAGGCACAAAAGACAACGTTTGGCGAACACAATCCTTCAGTCTTTTTCCTCGTTCCTCGTGCCATTTCATCTCTTTATCATTTCATTTCATTCTTCCTTATTTCTTTTCAGTTTATTTCCAGTAGCAGATACCCTTACCATTTGAAACAATGCTAGAAAGCGTGAATCCCGCCGGGTATGACAGGCGATCTGGGGTGCTAATACCTTCTTAGTTTATAACCGACTCCCTTACCCTTTCTATTTGGTTTATGAGATCCCGCTTTCTCCTTATTTCGGGTTTGTGCAACATTATCCTTCCTTCGGGATAAAAATGTCTGGCTGGTGACTCTTCCTTTTCCGCGCCACTTTCGCATCTGTACCAGGATAGAAATCCCGGAAGTGACAGCTGGCGACTCCCAACTAGAGTTTCTCTGGTTCCCTATACGAGTAAGTTCTAGCGCTTGTTAGTTTATGTTTCTTTGGGTGTTTATCGATTTGCTGCTTTGTATTTTAGTTTAGCTTTGTTGTTTTATTTACAGCTTTACTTTACAATTTTCTTTACTGCTTTCTGCATTTACTTTTCTTGCGTCATAATGCTGGATTGTTTGGTTTTCTTGGTGGGATATGAGTTATTGTGAGACGAGCCCAATACACAGGTTTGAGTGCACCATAGACTTTAGCATGGACAGTCACTTTGCTTTCATGATATCATGTCATGCGAGTAGTAGTGAGTTCCACACCCAGATTGTGATTGTCTTGGAAATGTTCTGTTATAGGGGTCTTCCCTATTCTAGGATACGACCTTGATAATTATATGCATCTGGGGACTGATCACTGAGGACCTTTGTGAAAACAACCCTCTCCAATGGTGACAGTGGCAGACCATATTTGTTGGCAAACCCACTTTCCCCCGAGGGCCCACTGGGAACTCGCATAGGATGACCTTTTTCTCTCGTAAGAACTCATTCAAAGCATTATTCATATGGCGATAGAATTGTACCCTTCGGGATGAGTGCATTATTGCTTATCGATCTCAGTGCTTGAAGTTGGGAACTTATGGGGGATGCTTGTTTTCAGGACTCAGCTGAGACCTCCTCTTTTAGTGTATAATGCCAAACCGGAAACGGTGGCCGTATTATCGCTTCTCAACCTGAGAGTCTGTGATGTTGACCCTTAGCACACCTGTGAGATGGGGGGATTGTTTACAGATTTGCAGGAACCTTGAACTTCTACATACCCATTTCATTTGTGTTATTCTTATTTGATATGGTTTTATGGTTCTTTGGTTCTCAACTCAGGGTTCTGTATAGTGATACTATTATCGTGACTCTATTCAGACACTTGGCTCATCGTTTAGTACCAACACCAACACATGTCATTGTTCACATATTGTGCATTGCATCATGACATAAATAACCATTTGTGTTTTTCATTTCTCAGGTTGTTATCTATTGTTCCCAGTTCTGGTGGTTTTCTGTGTTCATATTTCCAGATGGCTGAAGATATTCCCCGAAAGAATAATGTACACTACACCTTCTCGGGGCAAGAAACAAATGAGATTCAAGAGTTGGTTGGTCTGATGAACAATAAAGTGTTAGACAAATTTAGAAAGAAATATGGGTTGATTTTGAGCTACATGGACAAAGCTACTTCAGAACAACATGATGGTCTACATACACTTCTACAGTTTTATGATTCTTAGCTTCAATGTTTCGTCTTTTCTAATTATATACTAGTTCCTACCTTGGAAGAGCTTGCTAGTATCTTGAGGGTTCCGATCAGAGAGAGTCATCCATTCTACAGTTCTGCTAGAGTTCCTCCGAATGAAGATATTCCTAAAGCCACTCACTTGAACCTAGCTCTGATCATCGATAACATCAATCATAAGAGAGAAAGCAAAGAATTACATTTGGAATTTTTTATTGCTGAAGCTAGAAGATTTGCTGAGAGACTATGGTGGGTGACCTTTAATGCAATCTTAGCCTTGATCGTGTATGGAATTAGTCTTTTCCCGAATGAAAAAGACTTTGTGAGTATGGATGTGGTAGCTATATTCATCAAGAAAAATCATATCCCTACTTTGTTGGGATACTTCTGTTACTCTGTCCATTATAAGAATGAAAAGAAACAGGGATGCTTAATATCCTGTTGCGCACCTCTGTTTTATACTTGGTTTGCGCGTCATCTCCCAAAGACAGAGCCTTTTGTAGAGCTTAAAAGTGTTGTTAAGTGGTCTAAGAGGTTGATGGGCTTGACTTCTGATGAAATTACCTGGTGCTACAACAAATATATGGCTGGAACGGAGTTACTTACCAGTTGTGGTAATTTCCCTAATGTACCCTTGTTTGTAAGAAGATGGGGATTAATTATAATCCAGTGTTGGCCATTAAGCAATTCGATATCCTTTGAAGACTCCACCTAAGGAAGAAGATGTTGCAGATTTTGTATACTTTTAGGCTAGAGGAAATAAAGTGATGTATATCCAAGTTTCTTAGGCTTGGACTGTTAAAGTTAGGAAGGGGAGAAAGAATTTGAGAGGTTCGATCCCAAGACTTATGCATTATATGCTGATTAGCTGAGACGTCGCGTCGAAGCTATGCTTATCCCGTTCTCGGTGGAACCACCTTTGTACCCTAAAGTGGTTGAGTCACAAACTACATTGTCCATTGAAGAGTATCAAAAGCTGGAAGTTGAGCTTCATAAAGTCAGAATTGAAAATTCTGAAGTCAATGATCTTTATCATCATTTGGTCTATGCTAATAAGGCATTAGAGGAGAAGCTTCATCTTGTTCAGAAGGCTATGGAGGACAAGAAGAAAGAGTTTGCATACAAAGTGCTATATTTCAAAAATAAAGGCTTACCTAAGATCAACAAAGATGCAAGACGATGAAGGATTAACAAATCCTTAACTGATGCAAATGAAGCTATCACTTATTAGCAAGAGCAGTGAAAAGCTAATCAGAAACAACAAAAAGAGATAGAGAAAGAATACAAGCTGAAGATTGAAGATTTACAAGTTCAAGTGGAAAGTAAGAATGAAGAGCTTCAGAAGGCCCATGAACAGCGTCAAGACTATCTCCAAAGGCTAGAGCAAAGTCAAATGTCGATGGAAGATGCTCATAAGGAGATTGATGAACTCAAGATCCGTGCTAAAACCATAAAGGCTATATCAGAGCCAAGTTCTAGTAGGGAAAAATAAATAAGTATTCCTCCAGAAAATTAGTGAGTTGCACACGTCTTTTGATCAAAGAGACCTGCTCATTCAGAGATTGATTGAAGATCCTGGGCACCCAGATGCTACCCAGCTCTTTTTGAACTTTCATTGTTGTAAAAACTTGTAACCCTTTAGGTGAATCTTTGTTGCTCTTGAGTTTTCTTTATGTTATTTGATTTTTCTTAGATTTTTTATTGTTGTCTATACACTGACACCTGTTCTAGACACAGTTTCATCAGGCCAACCATATATGAGCCTTGCGCGATTTTTTATTCTCAAAAGTCGAGTTCCAAATAGCCATATGGATTTCTCTATTATTTATTGAATACCGGAACTGGGATACAAACGACCTTGAGAATGAAAAGCACAACATTTGCATAACATGCATATCACCTCTTTTTGTTTTTTTGCATGTATAGGTCTCAAATTTCTGACTTCTCTTCTGTTTCAAGCACTATTGCTGACAGGTGGGTTCATCGGTACTTAACTAGAGAAAACATATCCAGAATCATGGAACAGGTGCAAGTTGAGTTAGCAGAGTTGAGGAATCGAATGGACCAGTTTATGACTTTGATGATTGGGACGAATCAGAATCAAGAGAGGATCTGAGAGATGTTTGAAAGGAAATGGGAGAATTCGGAAGTCAATGTGGGAGGCAATGGTGCTCTCATTCCATAGGGTAATCCTTTTGTCACTCCTAATGCGAATAAGAATGGCGCTCCAGGTGGAGACGTTGGTCGTAATGCTGACTATATGGATGAACAAGAATATCAATTTACGTTGGTTGATGGGGATATGGATGCCCAAAATGTTGTTGTGAATAAAAGGTTTGATGATATTACTGAAAAGATTCGGGCTATCAAATATCAGAACATTCTTGGCTTTGATGTTTCTGACTTGAGCCTAGTCCCCGGTGTGAGGATTCCTCACAAGTTTAAACCACCAACTTTCGAAAAGTACAATGGCATAACTTGTCCAAAAACTCATTTGCATTCATATGCGAGAAAAATTGCTTCCCACACTGATGACGAAAAGTTGTGGATGTATTATTTCCAGGATAGCCTTACTGGGGCATCACAACAATGGTACATGAAATTAAGCAGTGCATCTGTTAGAAGTTGGAAGAATTATCTAAAGCTTTTGTAAAGTAATATCAATACAACATGGACATAGCTCCAAACCGTACTCAGCTGCATAGTATGGCACATACTGCGCAGGAGAGTTTTAAAGAGTATGCTCAACGGTGGCGTCAGTTAGCTGCTAGGATCCAACCTTCACAGCTGGACTGTGAAATGGATGACATGTTCATGGGAACTTTGCAAGGAGAATTTCTTGACAGATTGGTTTCCTGTCTGTCAACAAGGTTTGCATACATTATAGTTGCTGGAGAGAGGATCAAAAATTTGCTGAAGATTGGGAAGATCCAAGATGTTAGTAGATCTAGCTTGTCAGGGGCAAGAAAACCATTTACTGGTCCCCCTAGAAGGAGGGAAGGGGGTACTAATGTGGTGTGTGGAAGAAGAGGCTAGGGCAG
Source organism: Lathyrus aphaca (assembly GCA_963966055.1). Taxonomy (NCBI): domain Eukaryota; kingdom Viridiplantae; phylum Streptophyta; class Magnoliopsida; order Fabales; family Fabaceae; genus Lathyrus; species Lathyrus aphaca. The sequence continues at coordinate 139,567,453 of OZ014520.1, forward strand.
AGGCCGCCCTGATTATTACCCTCAAGTATCTGTTGTTATCATTCCTACTCCATATGCTCAGCAGAAACATCAGTAAGGGCCACAACAAAATAATCAACAGTAGAGACCGTATCAGCAACGTCAGCCCAAATAAGTTGATAACGTCATTGATAGGATTTCCATGACATACACCGCATTGTTATAGAGACTGATAGAATTGAATATGATGCAATTGAGGACGTTGGTGCCACCGGTGAGGGCTATACCTCAGGGATATGATGCTAATTCCCGCTGTGCATTTCATTTGAGTGCTCTCGGGCACACGACAGAAAAATGCAGGGCTTTACAGTTGAAAGTTCAAGACTTAATAAATTCAAAGGCCATCAACTTTTCCCCTCCTCCAAATGTACTTCAGAATGTTATGCTGAATCATGGTGGACCTATGGTAAATGCTATTGAGGATGGCAAAGTTTTGAATCTGGTAGTTGATGTGAATCAAGTAAAGACTTCTCTGTTAGTGGTGAAGAGCAGGTTATTGAAGGGACATGTGCTCCCTGGGTGTGATGAAGATTGTATGGAATGTGCTAACCAGAGTAATGGTTATGCTAAGTTGAAAGTTAGAATCCTGAGTTTTATGGACAATGGGTGTTTATAGTTTGACCAATTGAATAAAGAAAATGATGAGGTGTCAACTGCTACCATATAATGCATGCATGTGGATATTCAAGTGTCGGTTAGGCTGCCGCCTGTTGATATTGTTGTGCCTAATGACGTAAGTCCTGTTACTATCACGGTACTCGTACCCATTCCCTATACAAGCGGAAAGGCTATCCCTTTGCATTATGGCGCATATGTGTATGTTCAGGGACAAAAACACGAAGAGAAGACTCCAGTTATGAGTGGTTCTAGTATTGATAACATTGGAAGGCTTGGTGGATTTACTCAAAGTGGACGCTTATTTGCTCCACAGACTTTGAGGACTAATGCAGAGGCTGAAGCAGCAGCTAAGGCCAAGGGAAAACAGGCAATAACCGAGGAAGTTGTCATTCTTGAAGTTGGGCAGAATAGTACATTTGAAAAGGAAGTGGAAGAATTTATGAGTATCATAAAGAAAAATGACTACAAAGTGGTTGACCAATTGAATTAGAAGCCATCAAAAATTTCCATTCTATCATTGACGATGTGTTCCTAGGCCCGTCGAGAAGCATTATTGAAGGTTTTGAATATGTCATACGTCCCTCGGGAGATTACTGTCAATCAGTTGGAATCTGTAGTTGCCAATGTTATTTCTAGCCACTGGCCAGGCTTTACAGGTCATGATTTGACGTTTGAAGGTCGTAATTATAACAGGACATTGCACATCACTATGAAGTGCAATGGGGTTGTCTTATCCCATGTAGTGGTAGACACAAGCTCATCCCTGGATGTGTTACCAAAGAAATCTCTAATGAAGTTAGATGTTGACGGGATTATCCTTAGATCGAGTGATTTGGTGGTAAGAGCTTTTGACGGTTCGAAGCGATATGTGTTCGGAGAGGTGGAACTCCTAATGAAGATTGGCCTCTAAGTTTTCAAGTGTATATTTTATGTCATGGACATTCAACCAACATATAGTTGTCTTTTGTGTGGGCCTTGGATCCATGCTAGGGGAGTAGTATCATCCACCTTGCACCAGAAATTAAAATATATGGTTGACGACCAAATTGTGACGGTGTATGGAAAAGAGGAAATTTTTGTTATTCACTTGTCAACCTTCAAGTATGTTGAACTGGACAGGGAGATCCATGAAATGTTGTGTCAGACATTCGAAGCGGTAAATGTCAGTGAAGCTTCTCCCAAGGTAGTGGTTCAGAGAAAAGAATAAGTTGGTACTTCCATCACTTCTTACAAGCAGGCAATGGAAGTAGTTAAAGCCGACAACGCCCATGGTTGGGGCAAGATGGTTGAAGTTTCTGTAAAAGAGGACAAATTTGGCGTAGGCTACCAACTGTGAAGACAAGCTTCCTTCAAATATCATGTTTTGATGAAGACAATAAATTATGCTCATATGTGTATGTGCAAAAAGGAAGAAAATAAAATGGATCAAAGCTTCACATACAAACCAATCAAGTTTCAAGTATTGAAGATCGAATATTGAACAACTCAAAGGTATACCAAATATCATTTAAAATACTTATACAAGTGTTCAATTATTTATCTCTCGCATAACATATATCATAAGAATATTTTTCAAACCTTTTTTTAATAGCTCACTTCTTTTAAAATTAATTATTTGCATGCATGGTTTATTTGGTTAAAAATATATCATTATTTCTAGCTTTAAAAAAAAAACAATTATTTTTTATCATACTTTTGAAAATTTATTTTTCAAATTTGAACCATGTTAAATCACTTTCAAATATAATCTATTGATTTGGATAAATCAATAGACATTGCATAATATTTGTTCAAACATTTAGACAAATTTTTAATTTTTTTAATTTATTTTAACATACAGTTTTTGTGTGTGCAAATTATGGCGTTTTGAACCGCCATAACAAGCCTAAAAACCGCCGTAATCTGCACTGTTCTGAAACAGTATTTTAATTTTGAAATTCAAAAATTGTTCTACATTTGTTAAGTCAGGTTTCCGTTAACTGAATTAACAAGTCCTGTACGAATTTGAAAAAAAACAATAATTTTTTAACACATTTTCATGCATCTTTTCATGAAACAATTTCTTTTAACTTGACAATTGTTCATGATATTTTTGCATAACTTTACAATGTTTCAAAAATGTGTTATGCACTTATAAATACATTTTATAATCATAATTTTTTCCTTCACCTCCAATAATTTTCATAATAAAAAATCACTCATATTCTTCATCTTTTAAATATTTTTCAAGTGTTCATATTCAAACTTTTTGAGAGAAACTTTTCATAAATTTTCAAGAACATCATTCTAGTTTTATCTCATTTATTCAAGAACACTTATATATTTATTGTTGAGTGATACTTGTTCCAAGGAGAAGATCAATATTTATATTGATAAAATATTCAAAGCTTCATCTTCCATACACTTACAAAATTTAGAATTATTATTATTCCTTGTTGTCCAAGTTTGTTGGAAACAAGAGAGTAGAAAGGAAAGGATTTTTTTTCTTGTTCTACTTTGGTAATTTTCCTTGTTATCCGAATTGTGGATACAAGAGGTCCATTGTGACATTTGTTCTCAATAGGACTTTAAATTTGTAAAATCCAAGATGTTGTTCTTGGTGGACTGTTGTTAGAAGATTGTAGGATAAGTCTTGGGATTAGACTTGTACAAAGATCTAACAATAGTGGAAATCTCTTTCGGTTTGGAAAGGGGACTGGATGTACCTTCGGATTATGAAGGGAACCAGGATAATTCTATGTGTCTCTTTTACTTTCTGCATTTATCATTTCTGCACTTAGTTCTCGTAAGAAAGTAAGAGAATCGGAGAAAAAAAACGGAAAAACTTTAAAAGAAATTTAAAAGCCTAATTCACCCCCTCTTAGGCGCATCTCAAACTTACACCAACCATATCAGGATGTTGCTTCATAACGCCGAGGGCGATTACCTTCTATAGCGGAGGTGTTATCAGCCCAAACCAGATGTGTGTTGCTACTGAAGAGGATGCAGATAGTGACTGCGACCTTGACAACTGGGTGTGCACTCATGTCCCTTGGGAGGAGCTTAGCAATTTGTTTGCTAAAGAAATCATCAAAGTTACTCTTCAGACAAAGTAATTTTCTATGTTTTTCTCATATATTTTGCATGTTAAATCCTATACTATGCCCAAGGTGTATGGATCCTTTGTAGGGCCACCTTTGCATTTGCAATTTATTTTATAAAAAATATATGACATTTTTCATTCAAAACTTGAGTTCCTTTTCTTTCATTTTAAATTTTTCACAAAAACAATAAAATGTCAATGTTTATTTTCTTTTTCTTTACAAAAAATGAATTCTAAACTAAAGCATGAATTATCACTCGTGCAGACTTGATCACCCGGATTTCACTGATAATGATTATGTTATGGCCAAGTATGACTTTAATAATCCAATCTCTCAAGCCGAAGAAGAGGGTGTGGAAGATTGTGAACTCCCTGCAGAATTGGTCAGATTGTTGAGACAAGAGGAAATGGTCATTCAACCTTATCAGGAGGAAATGAAGGTTATCAACATTGGATCCGAGGACGTCAAGAAAGAGAATAAGATTGGGGCAAATCTGCAGGCCAATGTGAAAGAAGAGTTTATCAGTATGCTACGAGAGTATGTTGACATCTTTGCTTGGTCATATCAAGATATGTCAGGTTTAGATACCGACATCGTTGTGCATAAGCTGCCATTGAGAGAGGAATGCCCGCCAGTTAAGCAGAAGCTTCGTAGACCTCGCCCTGACATGGCCATGAAGATCAAAGAAGAAGTTCATAAGCAATGGGATGCGGGATTTCTTGTTGTGACTAGTTATCCATCTTGAGTAGCTAAAATTATGCTTGTGCCAAAGAAGGACGACAAGGTCCAAATGTGTGTTGATTACCGAGATCTCAATCGAGCAAGTCCGAAGGATGACTTCTCATTACCTCACATCGATGTATTGGTTGACAACACCGCTCAATTCTCGATATTCTTCTTCATGGATGGCTTCTCTGGTTATAATCAGATTAAGATGGTGCCATAATACTTGGATAAGACAATGTTCATTACCACGTGGGGTACATTCTTCTATAAGGTGATGCCTTTTGGTCTGAAGAATGTCGAGGCAACGTATCATAGGGCTATGGTAACATTATTCTATGATATGATTCATTAGAGATCGAATGTTATGTGGATGACATGATTGCCAAGTCGGGAACAGAAGAAAAGCATTTGGTTAATCTAAAGAAGTTGTTTGAAAGGCTGAGAAAGTATCGTTTAAGGTTGAATCCAAATAAGTGCACTTTTGGAGTGCGGTCCGGTAAACTGCAAGGTTTCATCGTGAGCCAAAAAGGAATCAAGGTTGATTCTGCTAAAGTAAAAGCAATACAAGATATGCATGTACCGAAGACAGAAAAATAAGTATGTGATTTCTTGGGTAGATTGAACTACATTGCAAGGTTCATATCTCACCTCATAACCACTTGTGAACCAATATTCAAGCTGCTAAGAATAGAACAAGTGGTCAGGTGGAATGACGATTGCCAAAGGGCTTTCGAGAAAATAAAAGAATATTTACAGGAACCTCCGATTCTCATGCCTCAAATTCTAAGGAGGCCGCTCATTATGTATCTGATGGTTCTTGAAGGTTCTATGGGTTGTGTTCTCGGTCAACACAATGAAACAGGTAGGAAAGAACATGCCATCTATTACCTGAGCAAAAATTTCAATGACTATGAATTGAGATGCTAAATGCTTGGGAAGACATGATGTGCACTTGCATGGGATGCTAAGTGATTGAGGAAATACATGCTCACTCATACAACCTTGTTGATTTCAAAGATCGATCTTGTCAAGTACATTTTTGAGAAACCAATATTAACCGGAAGGGTTTCTCGTTGGCAAATAATGCTGACTGAATATGATATATAATACACTTCCCAGAAAGCCATCAAGGGAAGTATTCTTTCAGACTATCTCGCACAACAACCTCTTGATGATTATCAACCGATGCAGTTTGACTTTCCTGATGAGGACATCATGTACCTTAAAGCTAAAGACTGTGAGGAACCACTCCCAGAGGAGGGGATTGACCCTAAATCCAAATGGAGTTTGATGTTTGACGAGGCTGTTAACATGAATGGTCGCGGAGTTGGTGCAATACTTATCACTCCTGAAGGTGTTCACTTCCCCTTAGTTGCTCGTATAATTTTTGGCTACACCAATAATGAAGCAGAGTACGAATCTTGTATCATGGGAATAGAGGAGGCGGTTGGTTTGTGAATTAAGACCCTCGATATATTCAGAGATTCAGCTCTCGTGAATAACCAGATTACTTGAAAATGGTTCACTTACGAACCTCACTTAATTCCATACCGAGATTATATGATAAGACTGTTGACGTTCTTTACAATAGTGAAGTTGCATTATGTACCTCGTGAGGAGAACTAGTTTGTTGATGCATTGGCTACCTTGGCTTCCATGATCAAAGTCTTGTGTTGGAATTATGCGCCCAGGATTGATGTGCCACGCCTTGACATACTTGTATGTGTGTTTTTTGTTGATGCAATGTCTAATGACAAGTTGTGGTATCATGACATTAAGTGCTTCCTAAAGAGTCAGGAATATCCAATTGGGGCATCTTCCAATGACAAGAAAACTTTGAGAAGGCTTGCTGCTAGTTTCGTCTTGAATTCTGATGATGTGTTACACAAGAGAAACTTTGACATGGTCTTTGCTTAGATGTATGAACAAGCAAGAATCAAACATGTTAATGCAAGATGTGTACTAGGGATCTTTTGGTAACCATGTTGGAGGACATGCAATGGCAAAGAAATTATAGAGATCGGGGTATTACTAGATGACTATGGATTCAGATTGTTGTTCATACGCCTGCAAATGCCACAAGTGTCAGATTTATGCAATCAAAGTGCATGTGCCTCAGAGCCCGCTGAATGTTATGTCTTCTCCTTGGCCCTTTTCCATGTGGGGCATTTACATGATCAAAAATATTGAGCTTATTGCTTCTAACGACCACCATTTCATCTTGGTTGTTATCGATTATTTCATCAAATGGATGGAAGCAGCATCTTATGCCAACGTCACCAAGCAAGTGGTAGCCTGATTTCCGAAAAGATATATCATTTGCCGATACGGAGTTCCCAAGAGAATCATTAATGATAATTGTTATAATCTTAACAACAAGATGATGGAGAAATTATGTCGGGACTTCAAAATTCAACATCACAATTCTTCTCCTTATCGTCTGAAGATGAATGGCGGTGTTGAAGCGGCCAATAAGAACATCAATAAGATTATGCATAAAATGGTAGTGATCTACAAAGATTGGAATGAGATGTTATTGTTTGCTTTGCATGGGTACTGAACATCAATAAGGATATCTACTAGGGAAACATTGTTCTCGCTCGTGTATGGTATGGAAGTTGTTTTACCAGTTGAGGTCGAGATTTCGTCACTATGAGTGATGATGTATGTCAAACTTGATGAAGTCAAATGGGTTCAGGCTAGGTACAACCAATTGAGCTTGATTGAATAGAAGAAACTGGAAGTTGTATGTCATGGTCAGCTATACCAAAGAAGGATGAAACGGGCATTTGATCAGGTAGTGCATCTTCAGGAGTATCAAGTTGCTGAATTAGTGCTCAAAAGGATCCTTCCTCCCAATATAGATAACAGGGGCAAATGGACTCCCAACTATGACGGCCCATTCGTGGTTAAGAAGGTTTTCTTGGGCAGAGCATTAATTCTTACAACCATGGATGGCAAAGATTTTCCATCCCCTGTCAACTCAGACGCAGTCAAAAAATACTTCGCATAAAAAGACCCGTTGGACAAAAAAAGAAAGTCCAGGAAAAAAAGAGCATCCTTGCGAGCAAAAAACAGAATAAAAGGTTCGGGCAAAAATTAGGGATATAAATATAAAAAATGTACACCCGGTGAGTTGAAAATTCGCAAGGACAACTCAGGCAAAAAAGGGTATCCCGGTGGATTGAAAACCCGAAAGGAAGGTCCATGCAAAAGGGGGATTAAGCGAACAAATGTGATCTGATTCATTTGTACCACATCATCGTTTCATTCAATTTGACAATCTCCAAAGGATAGGAATCAATCCAATCATCCTCTTCTGAAAGCAAGATAATCGGACGAATCTTGAGGAAATACTGGTCATAGTAGAATTGAAACTCAGTGGAATGTCGTTTTCACATTGCCATTAGGATATTTTCTTTTCTAAATTTACAGCGATCACCTATTTCCAGGGGATTGCTTCCTGATGTACTTTTCCTATTCAAGGCCTTTTAATAAAGTGAATTATTCATTCGAAAAGCTTCATCTTTGTTTTTATTTTATGGTTTTGTTTGCAAATATTTCCTAAATTTTTGATAAAAAAACATTGCATTTGAAAACATTGTGGCTTTACTATAACATGCGCGAGAAAAATATTTAAAATTACTTTGAATGTTGAGTAATATCGAATGGTGAATTCAATTATGCAATTCCCTAGGACATGTGTGTGCATTTCTGTTGCAAGGTTTACAATCATAAGCTTGAAAGAGCATAATTATTTTCAGCACAAAGCATTGTGGATATCTATTCCCCAATCAGAGTCTGTATAGAACTTTAATCATTCTCAGATGCTTCTCAGAGCAAGGTGTTAAAAGGGTTGGTATTCCCCAAGCATAGGGTATTCTCACCGAGAGGTGCTTTCTGTCTCTTCTCCCCATAGAGAGGTACTTTACAACTCTTATCCCCATCGAATGGTGGTTCATAGACATCATCCCTAGTGGAGTCTAAGATTGAAATCTTCCCCAGCTAAGTCAAAGTAAGGTAGTTTCCCCAACAAAATTCTAAAGATGATTGAGTAGGTGATAATTCCCCTAGCGGAGTTATCTTCCCATAGTGAAGTATTTCCAGCAGCCATCTGAATTCTTTTTTCCCACGTAGTCAGAGGTATCAGAATTCTCTCCCCGGTAAAGTCTTGACGAGATAGTTTCCCCATCAGAATCGAAAAGTTGTCAATTATCTAGCAAAGTTTTGTGATCGGGACCCATTCCCATAATCCTCGCAGAGTTTCATGATTGGGATTCATTCCCATTGTTGAAATATTCCCCAGAGAAGTCGCCAATTTATTTTTGGAAAGTGATACAAGGCAATTATAGATAGATTTGTTCACAGTCTTCTCTACAAAGATTTTATCTTTGCGTAGATTTCCAAGATCAATTCAGCGATCATTTGTTCCTTGATAAGAGGCTGATAATCATCAGAGCATCCTTATTTCATTCCTCAGCAGAATGTTAGTCAGGGCGTTCTCATTCCAAGCAAAGTTTTACAGGCTATAATTTTCCCTGCAAAGTCATTCCTTTTGTTACTATAAACCTTAACATCTAGTCTTAGTGGATAAACCTTAACATTTAGTCTCAGTGGATAAATGTTAACATCTTGTCTCAGTGGATAAACCTTAAAATCCAGTCTCAATGGATAAACCTTAACATCTAGTCTCAGTGGATAAACCTTAAAATCCAGTCTCAGTGAATCAACCTTGGGATGCATATCTATTTGGTAGAGTGCATACTTCAAGAAGATAATCTCACAATGCATGTCTCAGATGCATGATTATAATGAATGCAGTACAAAATCTCACATTGCATGTTTCAGATGCAGGGTTTTAGTTATTGCATTTTTACCTTATATCCGACCATTAGATATGTGAAGAGGGTCGTTCAGCACAACTCAGGCGATATCCTGACGGTGGGATTTATCATTGAAGTAGTGCAGTCCTAATCAGAGGAACAAATGCATATTTGAACCGCATGCCTAATCAGCGCAACTCATGTCTTAGATGCGAATTTTGATCAGTGTATGCCTATCCCACAGGCTAAAGTGGACCAATGGGTAGTGTAACACGGTGGGAGAACTGACTTTATATAAATGTTGCGGATAGCAAGAGTCGCCACCGACTTTTATTTTATCCATGTGGAAAGGACATAAAAGAACAGGAAAGACCTATTTTTAAAAGACTTGAGTTCAGGGGGTAGGTTATATAAAGGGAAGGTGTTAGCACCATTTATATTCATGGTTATCCGTGGGCTCTTAGTTACTTAGCTCACTTAATTGTTTTGAAAAAGGAAAGTGTAGTGTGTGTTTAGAAAAATTTCTAAGTACTTTGTAATGATCCTCGTATGGATGTATACAAAGTCTTTGTTTTGAAAATATTTGAAAATAGTGAGGTGTGAAAAGTATTTTTAAAGTGTGAGAAAGTAACTATGAGGTACCTACCCTAGACCAAGTCATTCATGCTCTTATATGTACTTTCAAGGATAAGACTATCCCTATTATTAAGGAATATGTAGTCATTACCTTGGATTTATTGAGGGACGGACGTAGGGTCATCGTATGGTCAATGAAGGCAACTTAAGGGGTGTCTTTAGTAATTCGTAGAGACTATCATCATATTTACCGAAGGGACAATATCATTATATCGTAGGCAACCTCGTAGGGACTTGATCTTTTAATCTGAAGGGATTATGATGATTTTATTCTGTAGGGACTTTTCTTTTTAAGACACCCCATTTTCGAGGGACTTGACCATTTGTATAAGGCAACTGAGAGGGGGTAACCTTAGGAGGTGCAGATGGCGATCGTAAGACGACCGACTTACGTGTGTGAGTGATTATGTTCAAGTATTTAATCTTTTTAATTAAATTATCTAAATTCATATTAATTTCAATTAGGTTGTGTCACTCCTTATTTACTAACCATGCAATTATCAAATAAAAATAAATGGCGGAAAATTAAAGGCAAAAAAAGAAAGAGAAATTCCTAAGCTATTACAATGCTTCGGGACAATTACATAATTATGAGGCGAAAAATAAAAAGATAAAAAATTTACAGATGGGGAACATTTACATAATTATAATGGCGGAGCAGAAAAATATCAGAGCAACAATAACAAGGCAGGTTATGAATAACATAAAAAAGAGGGAAAATGTTTAAGGTTTAAGGTTTGAAAAAGTTTAGGGTTACTAGGAAAATAAAATTTTTAGATTTATGAAATTAAGGTTTAATAAAAATAAAAAAAAAATTAGAAAAGTTTTTTTTAGGGTTATCTATAACAAAAAATAAATTTTAAAAGTGAATAAAAATAACTCTAACATAACTAAATTATAAAATGGTTTATGAAAATATATAAAAAAAAGTTTTGTTGTTAAAAAACTATATTGAATTATTAATTTACAATAAAAAAAATAATTAATAAATATTATGAATGGATTATGAAGATAAGCAATTTAAAAAAAGTTAATTAACAAACAAAATATAAAAATAAAAGAACATAAAACGTTAATAAAAGAATGTAAAACGTTTGTTAGAACATATGTATGTGAGAACATAAAAAGTTTATATAAAACATAATAAATAAAAATAGTTTTTTCTATCTACAATACCTAATCAAACATGAGATGTGAGAAGATATGTATACCACGATAAATTTAAGTGTTAACAAAATATGAAAAGTTTATATGCCATAATAACCAATATACGGAAGCCAACCAAAAATGTTTATGTATCCCAATATCAGATCTGCCGCTCCGCTACAAAATATTTTTCTTTCTGTTTCTTTTTTCGTCTTCCACTAGTTCGTATATATAGGGACCAATTATGGTTAATTATAATGAGTCTTAATGTTTATTTTGGAACCCAATAAAATATTAATTTAAAATTAAATAAAGTTTAATAATTACAATAGTTAAAATTAAAATAAAAACTAATAATCCTATTTATTTATTTTAGACCCAATATAAAAATAAACTGACTCAAAAAATAAAAAATTGGGCGCCAAAGTGCCCGGAAAATAAAATGAACACATAAAAATAATCAACACGAAATAAATGACTCGGAAAAATACAGCGTTTGGTCGGATTTTGAAATAAAAATTATGACCGTTTAAGCTGCTCAGACTGATTAACATATGACCAAAAATAGTCGTAAAAATATTTCTAGCGTGTCAAATTAAACCACGTGAACCGCAAATTAATATTACCGACATTTGCAAACTTAAACTTGACATTTTTTCGTTCACTGATTTTAGGCACAATTGAAAATTAATTTGACCAGTCTGTCTGTAAATTCCCGAGAAATTATTCCAGCTAATATTAAGACGGAAAAAATGTTATGCTATGAAGATGATGCAAATGAATGCGAAACAAAAAGTCGGTTAGAGTTAAAAATATAGGGCAAATTTTGGGGTACAACACCTGACCCTGTTCAATTTTCTGAAACCTGAGGAGTGAGATTGGCATGCACGTCATTTGTAACTTGAATGTTAAAGGGGATTGAACATAAAAACCCAAAAATTTGCACTCGTCGGTGCGTAGAGTAACACTATTGGTTGGTTGTAATGCTTAAATGGGCTTAAAGATGTCATTCGGAATAAAATGATCTTCAGATATACTTCTTGGAGGATAAAGCAGTCCAAAATATAGATTGATGTAATCTTCGGGGTTTATAGAAGCCCAGGATATTGTGATATAGCTTTTAGGAAGATAAAACAACCCAAGGTATTATGATATAGCTTTTGGGGGGATAAAGGAACCCAAGGTATTGTGATATAGCTTTTGGGGGGATAAAGCAACCCAAGGTATTGTGATATGGATTTTGGGAGGATAAAGCAGCCCAAGGTAATGATATAGCTTTTGGGAAGATAAACAACGACCCAAGGTAATGATATAATTTTTGGGAGGATAAAGCAGCCCAAGGTATTATGATATAGCTTTTAGGAGGATAAAGCAACCCAAGGTAATGATATGGGTTTTGGGAAGATAAACAAAGGCCCAAGGTAATGATATAGCTTTTGGGAAGATAAACAACGTCCCAAGATAATGATATAGCTTTTGGAAAGATAAACAACGGCCCAAGATATAAGTTGTTGATGAAGTTTGTCTGCTGGAGAATTAACCTGAAAAACAAGGTTAGTTCTATGCAAATATCATGATGTATATAACACTTTGCAAAATGATAATGTTGTATGTGCATGATATGATATGATGTATGTATGAACTATGTAGTTGAGGCGCATAAGTAGCTTCGTAGAACAACTGTTGGCTGGGGAAAATAAATCTCGATTCATTGTTGAGGAATATGAAGACTTCATTCATGTCTTGTTTCTGAATATCGTACTTAGAATCTCCCGTTTTAGTTCGTCGTACTTCTTATTGAAGGATTAAGTTCCTGAATATCCTGACCGAGGATAAAAGAGATGGGCATAGATCCGGGAGACCTATTCGGTTATGTATCAATTCTTCGGAGGATATGAAACTGCTTGAAGACTTCATAGTGTTGGAAGTACAAGATACTACTTGAAGTATTCCGTAAGAATATCTGTAAAGATTACTCTATGGGGATAAACCGGCGAAGATTCGTTGAATTCCTATCTCCGATCATCCTTGATAAATACTATTATTGTATTTTATGCATTTCTGGTAAACATCAATCATATTCAAAAGCATAGATACATTTAAACATAATCAACAGACATTTCTCGCTTTAGTAAAAGGGGAAAAGTAAACCTGAATTCGGAAAACATTTCTTACTTGAATAAAGAGGGAAAAGTAAACATGAACTCGAAAACAGAATCGTTTAAACTTTGAGAGTGTATAACCAATTGGATTTAGAGCTTCTAAGGTTCTTATCTTTCCTGAATAATTTCCCATAAATTCTCATGGCTGGATCTGAAGACATGATACTGACACCATCTGATACTACTGGTGTAGACAGTTAATTTCTACAATGGCTTCTGCTGAGAATCCAATATCAAGGTAATACAATGAGAGGAACGTGCTTTCAAATTGTGATGAACCATATACGCTTCGGGTATTAGATTTGGAAAGAGAGCGTTGCCCCTTGGTTAAGGATGAATTGTCCCATAATGGAAGTATCTGAACGGAGCTATCTCAAGAGAAATAAGCATGATTGCCCCAAATGAATTGGATAGTAACATGGCATGCCCCCTTGATTGGGAGATAGTGACTAAGCCCCTTTGTATACATTAACTTTGATTCAGGAAGCAACTTTGTCTATCGGGAAGACTTTGATTTATTGATTGTTCATCATGTAAGTTTCTCTGTTGTCAAACACTTAGTCATATGCAAACAATGATATTCAAAATGCAATGCTTATGTTTGTCTTGAAGTTTTGGAAAAGAATTATTTTAATAAAACAATGTTTGTAAACAACTGTGATATTAACTCAAGATTTATAATAAGCTCTAAAGGAGTCAGGATACCTTTTTGTAGCAGTACGCTTTCGAACTAACCATGTTTCAGTTAGGACTTTTAAAGGGCTGTAACGTGGTCTGGTTCACGGTTTTAAGAAACAAAGGATAAAAGGCTCAAATTTATTTGTACCTAACCCATTCTTCGTGATGTTCTTCAGTCCTATGTTCGGTTAACTTATGCGTTGAGGCTCCAAAAGAGTTTGAAATTGTAACACTGACAGAAGTTTATTTGAAAAACCAGTCATCTTTTTTTTTGGTTGAGGATTCGTAGTGACCTATTTTTTTCTTTTGACTTTGTTATCCCTTCCTTTTTGCTTGAACTGTTTAAAATTACAACCAGCGGAACGTCTCAATTTTTACTAAGTCTCCTTCATAAGTTTTTACTTAGTGAGTTTTTCTTTTGATAGATATTGGTTGTCATGCTTAATTATTATAAGGAACCATCATTAGTTGTGTTTGACACAAACAATTTTCATAATTGAGTTAACTGGGTAACTACCTTTCCCCATGTTATGATTCAGGGTTTTAACTTGTTTGAGAAAGAAAAACTCCTACTTCTTTGGTTCAAAAGGGTTGACTAGGGATTAACTTCCTTATATCTCCACTGTTTAGGAATTGAAACAATGTCTGTACATCGTCAACATAGTTTGTTCAAAAGCATATTGCATAAGATTATGGTATTGTTTTCGTCATCCTCCCTCTAAAGGCTTACAGCTTTATCAAGAGTTAAATATCACAAAATAGAAGTAAGAAACATATTTTTAAATATAGTGAAACGAATGGATTAATTCAAGACAAACATACACAATGCATTAATGTGAAAACCAAGTTTAACATAATAGTAAATGCTTGGACAAACAAAAGAAATTACAATTGAATAATTTAAATGATGTCCCATCCAATTGGCTAAATGTCTTCGATTGTAATCTGTGGACTTTCGGGATCAGTATATTTCACCATGAAATTAAACATGCCATTGGGTTGTCCTAAGGTGTCCCAAACATCAGCAGGGGTTGGTGATCTTTCTTTCTGGCTCCCTCGGGTGATTTGTCTGGTAGCTTCAATGTTTAACGGATGATAGGAGAATTCAATATGATCTTTTGGCGTAACCTCAAGGATTCCTTCGTCAATCAGGTCTTGAATCTAATTCCTCAATGCCCAGTAGTTATCAGTGTCATGTCCAGGACAATTAGAGTGATATACACACCTTGCATTGGGATTATAGCGAGGGGAGGAAGTATTGGGATTTCGAGGAGAATTTTCCAAAGAAATTAGCTTCATCTCCAACAAGCATTGCAAAATTTATGACATTGGCGTGCTGAATTAGATGAATTATCTTCTACATTCCTTGTGTCGAGGTGGATTAACCTTACAAGACTTTCTTTCTTCAATTGAAGAACTATCAGTAGTAACATGTCTCTTTCATTCTCTTATCCTCATCTTCCTTTCAACCAAGTCAGCTTGTTTCACCAGAGGTTGACTGATGATTAAATTCCCGACTATGTTCTCTTGAACTTTATTGATAAAGATTCTCATCTATTCTTGCCCCTGGGCTAAGCTCTGGATAAGAGCCACATGGTCATTCATTTGGATTCTCATCTCTGCCATCTCAGCTTGTAGTTGTTCCAACTGATCACCCTTGTTGTCTCCAGGATTCTTCTTTTTCATATCCTTAGTGATAAGGGCTTTCAACTCTTCTTGCCCCTTGGAAAAATTCATGATCACCTCTTGAAATTGAGCAATCTGGGTTTGGAGGTCTTTGACAGATTGTTCGAGAGCCATTTCTGCTGAAATAAACAGCGAGAAGATGAGAAACCTGTTGTGAAAACCTGTCATGCAATGATATGGTATGTAGATGCATATGCAATGTTTTCAAGGACCGCATGATTTAAATTTGTTTAAAGAAAAACAAAAACAGAACTTTTATTAGTAAACGTTTAATATAAATTTCCCCTTAGGCTTACAATGAAAGGAAATAAGAGTAAAATACAAAGAAATAAATATATGGGACTTAGGTCTCCCATGGACGCTTCCTCTTTGTGTTGAGGTATGTGTTGAGGTTCTGCTCCTCGTGAAGTTTCCTTGTTAGCTCCAGAATTCTTTCTTGACCAGCTCTGAAATGAGTCTCAAAAGTATCATTTTGCTCCTTCAACTGAATCCAGGACTTCTGCAATTCTTCCAAATCAGTGGGCATGTCTGGATGAAGGATGGTATAAGGAACATCTCCTTCAACAACAGGCTCCATAGTAACTGGTAGAACAATGGGGTATGGCATCATAAGAGTCCAAGCACAAGATTGCACCCATCTGAGGTAAGGTTCCATAGGAATGGAATACTTTGGTTCCAGAGTCTTGCTATCAACTTTGTTCACCTTGTTTCATGCTCGTATGAACCTTTGACGATAACCCTGAAGATCGTTGTCGTAATCAAACACAATACCCTGAATAAGCATGTCAGGAGGACCATTACTCCGAGCATAACCAAACTGATGTAGAGCTAATGAAGGGTTATAAGTAATGCCCCCTCTAATGCCAAGGAGTGGCACATTAGGGAACTCTCCACAACGGTCAATGACAGTAACATTCTCTATAGATTAAGAACACCAATGAATGTCTAAATGAGAAAGTGACACGATCCTCTTAGACCACCTTAACCCTTGTTCATTCTTCATCACTAATCGAGGAAGGTGAGAAATAAACCACCTAGCCAGTAAAGGTATGCAACACATCTGAGTTCCTCTCGCTTTCGTAGTATGAGTGTGAAAAGAGTGTAATATATCTTCAAGTAAGGTAGGCACAGGATTGTGAGTCAGAAATATGTTGATGACGTGTACGTCTATGAACTGGTCTGGATTAGGGAACAACATTAAGCCATATATTAATAAGGCTAAGATCTCCTAAAAAGCATCATAACTTATAGCATCCAAGAACACCTGATCTTTCTCCATCAATACCTTGGCAATAATACCCTTAACTCCGCTTCTCGTTTCTAGGACAATGTCTGATTTCTTCAAACGTAGGGCTGCAACAATGACTTCAGGTTTAGGCTCTTTCTCTAAGCCTGTGAAGGGTATCTGATCAAGGATAGGTATACCCAGTAGTTTGGAGAACTCCTCCATTGTAGAAACCAGCTGATAGTCGGGGAATGTGAAGCAATTATGTTTAGGATCAAAGAACTGAAATATGACACTCATCATGTCTTCATTGAACCCTGAAGTAACTAGATCCAGCAGGTAACCATGCTTCTTGATGAATTGGGAGTTTTCAAAAACTTTAGAGACCAATTCCTTAAGCTTAGAAGGTATCCCTATAAAGTTAATCCGGATAGTATTCCTACGAGCAGAAGCCATGACCTGCAACAAAGTACAAAGATAAATCCTTTGGTCCTTGAAATGGTCAGTGAAAATGTTATGCTTATGATGTCATGATGTTATGCTCAATCACAAACATGTGGCATACACAAGTAACCAGGTTTAAAGGTAAGTACCCTCCTCCTGAAGTTTAGTTGGTTCATCCTGTCCTACAAAAGTAACCAGGTTCTAAGGGATTTCAATATCACTGATATTTCCCAAGGGTGGTTGTTCAGTAGGTAACTTACTTGCCAACCAAAACCCCCCAAGTTTAGGATCTCAATGAGCGTAGCATCGAGTATCAACCAACTTCAGACTACTCCAAAGTCGGCTATCTCACTACTTTCTAAAGGCCAAAATGGGTCAATTAGGGTTCTAAAGGGTAGTTAATGTTAATGACAATGTATGACAGCCTCATATTATCCTCAACTTACTTAAGGAACATAAGCACCAACCAAGAAGTCACACTAACTATGGCCACCAGATCAACCATATCGGTATACGCCGTACAATTTCCTTGGTCTATTGCCATTTACCTAGAGTACACTAGATCCAGGTTAGGATCTTTCACACGAAAGCCCAACAAATAATATAAAGCAAACAAAGCAAACAATTAAGTGATCTAATTCCTAAGGGTATCCCTCTTTTAATTAATAACTCCCCAACAGAGTCGTCAGTTCTGTAACACGGTGGGAGAACTGACTTTCTATAAATGTTGCAGATAGCAAGAGTCGCCGCCGACTTTTATTTTATCCATGTGGAAAGGACATAAAAGAACAGGAAAGACATATTTTTAAAAGACTTGAGTTCGGGGGGGGGGGGGGGGCAGGTTATATAAAGGGAAGGTGTTAGCACCCTTTATATCCATAGTTATTCATGGGTTCTTATTTACTTAGCTCACTTAATTGTTTTAAAAAAGGAAAGTGTAGTGTGTGTTTAGAAAATTTTCTAAGTACCTTGTAATGATATCATATGGATGTATACAAAGTCTTTGTTTTGAAAATAGTGAGGTGTGAAAAGTATTTTTAAAGTGTGAGCAAGTAACTATGAGGTATCTACCATAGACTAAGTCATTCATGTTCTTATATGTACTTTCAAGGGTAAGACTATCCCTATTATTAAGGAATAGGTAGTCATTACCTTGGATTTATTGAGGGACGAGCGTAGGGTCATCGTATGGTCAATGAAGGCAACTTAAGGGGTGTCTTTAGCAATTCGTAGGGACTATCATCGTATTTACCAAAGGGTCAAGATCATTATATCATAGGCAACCTCGTAGGGACTTGATCTTTTAATCTTAAGGGACTATGATGATTTTATTCTGTAGGGACTTTTCTTTTTAAGACACCCCCATTTTCGAGGGACTTGACCATTTGTATAAGGTAACTGAGAGGGGGTAACCCTAGGAGGTGTAGATGGCGATCGTAAGACGATCGACTTACGTGTGTGAGTGATTATGTTCAAGTATTTAATCTTTTTAATTAAATTATTTAAATTCAAATTTAATTTCAATTAGGTTTTGCCACTCCTATTTACTAACCATGTAATTATCAAATAAAAATAAATGACAGAAAATTAAAGGAAAAAAAAGAGAAATTCATAAGCTATTACAATGCTTCGGGGCAGTTACATAATTATGAGGCGAAAAATAAAAAGATAAAAAATTTACAGATGAGAAACATTTACATAATTATAATGGCGAAGCAGAAAAATATCAGAGCAACAATAACAAGGCAAGTTACGAATAACATAAAAAAGAGGGAAAATATTTAAGGTATAAGGTTTTAAAAAGTTTAGGGTTACTAAGAAAATAAAATTTTTAGATTTATGAAATTAAGGTTTAATAAAAATAATAAAAAAAATTAGAAAAGTTTTTTTAGGGTTATCTATAACAAAAAATAAATTTTAAAAGTGAATAAAAATAACTTTAACATAACTAAATTATAAAATGGTTTGTGAAAATATATAAAAAAAAGTTTTGTTGTTAAAAAACTATATTGAATTATTAATTTACAATAAAAGAAATAATTAATCAATATTATGAATGAATTATGAAGATAAGTAATTAAAAAAAAAATTAAAAGTTTTTTAGAAAATAAACAAATAAAATTAATTTAAAGATTTAAGGTTAGTTAATTTAAGAAATTAGAGAATTAAAAAAGAAAGAGGAAATTAGGAGAAATTAGGAAAAACAAGATAAAACTCACGTTTCTTTGTCAAAATGCCCTCAATATTACCAGTGTTGCCTTCTTGACACTAAGTCACGCGCACACATGTGAATGTACCTGAAAATAGATATTATATAATAAAACAAAACATATAAAAAAATGGTTGAGACAAAATCGTCAAGGTTTAGGAAAAAAATCAGGGTAGTTAGTTATGAAAAAAATATGCAGATCTAAATATATGTATATAAATAACATAAAAATAATATGAATTAAAAAAAGAATAACGACATTGCTAACGCAAAATTACGATCATTGCAACTGGATCGGATCAACACAAGTGTCACGCCTCATACACACAAATGTACAAATGGCGTATCGACCCAATCCAATCCGAATAATCTAAAAAATAGTAAAGTAAAATAAAATATTTATTTAACAAAATATTTATATATTATATATTTTTTATATTATACATATTATAAACATTATTATATATTATATATTAAAGTTATATATACTATATATTATATACATATGATAAATTAATTAATTAATTAACAAACAGAATATAAAAAATAAAAGAACATAAAACGTTAATAAAAGAATGAACGTTTGTTAGAACATATGTATGTGAGAACATAAAAAGTTTATATAAAACATAATAAATAAAAATAGTTTTTTCTATCTACAAAACCTAATCAAACATGAGATGTGAGAAGATATGTATACCGCGATAAATTTAAGTGTTAACAAAACATGAAAAATTTATATGCCATAATAACCAATATACGGAAGCCAACCGAAAATGTTTATGTATCCCAATATCAGATATGCCGCTCCGCTACAAAATATTTTTTCTTTTTGTTTCTTTTTTAGTCTTCCACTAGTTAGTATATATAGGGACCAATTATGGTTAATTATAATGGGTCTTAATGTTTATTTTGGAACCCAATAAAATATTAATTTAAAATTAAATAAAGTTTAATAATTACAATAGTTAAAATTAAAATAAAAACTAATAATCCTATTTATTTATTCTAAACCCAATATAAAAATAAAAATACTCAAAAAATAAACATTTGGCCGTCAAAGTGCTCGAAAAAATAAAAGGAACACATAAAAATAATCAGCACGAAATAAATGACTCGAAAAAATACAGCGTTTGGTCGGATTTTGAAATAAAAATTATGACCGTTTAAGCTACTCAGACTGATCAACATATGACCAAAAACAGTCGTAAAAATATTTTTAGCATGTCAAATTAAACCACGTGAACCGCAGATTAATGTTACCGACATATGCAAATTAATTTGACCAGTCTGTCTGTAAATTCCCGAGAAATTATTTCGGCTAATATTAAGACGAAAAAAATGTTATGTTATGAAGGTGATGCAAATGAATGCGAAACAAAAAGTCGGTTATAGTTAAAAATAGAGGGCAAATTTTGGGGTACAATAGGTAGCGTGTCTCAGAACAAGATTCAGTCTCAATGAATTACCCCTTTAACGTGTTTCAGATGCAAGTTCCAGTCTCGGTGAATCACCCCATTAGCGTGTCTAAGACGCAAGATTCAGTCTTAGTGAATCACCCATTTTAGCGTGCCCCGTACGCAAGATTCAGTCTCAGTGAATCGCCCTTTTAGCGTGTCTCAGACGCAAGATTCAGTCTCAGTGAATCACCCATTTAATGTGTCTCAGACGCAAGATTCAGTCTCAGTGAATCGCCCATTTAGCGTGACTCAGATGCATGATTTAGTCTTAGTGAACCGCCCTTTTAGGGTGTCTCAGATGCAAGATTCAGTCTTAGTGAATCACCTATTTATCCAAGTCCATCGTCGTGCTGGCAAGCCAAAAGTCGTTTGACGTTGTTTAAAAGAAATTTCTTCATTGTTATCATTGGTTACTATTCACCGCATCAGAGTTATCCAAGCATAATATTCTTTGGTTGGGTTTATATCCATTTTTCTTCTTCTCCACAGAGTGCAAATTTTATGGTCTATTTTTTGGTATTCAATCACAATTTATCTCGAACGTCTGATAGCCGATGCTCTCTTCCTTTTCAGATTAATAGATGATTGAATAGAGGCAGCTGTAACACCCCAATATTTTCCCTCTCATTTTATAGCATCTAGAATATCATTCTCATGCTTTGTAGTGCATTCATATCATAGAAAAATGAAGCATACATCCATTGGTTAAAGCATATGGCATGTGGTCAATGATTTGCAAAGTTGTGATCCTTCAAAGCCAGAAGATAAGATCTAAGTGTCTCCCAACCAGCCTCAAGGGTTTCACACACCCCCACACAATCTCATTTGGTGCCTCAAGTCACTAGAAGAGATGAATTCATGAAGAAGCTGGCTCAGAGCTTCACCTCATACACAAGTGGCCCATGATAGGGTTTTGAATTCAAGAGGCTTCTTGAGGGGAGTTTGGTTCCAACTTGTTCTTATGGTCTTCTATATGATATCAAGTGTCCATGGATGAAATTTTGTTCATTGATTCATTGTGGAGGGTTTTCAGTCAGGTAGTAACTTGTGAAATAAGCAAAAGTTAACATGAGAAAAGAAAAGTCAAATGTGGATTTTTAAGGTCTAAATCTTGATATTCAAGCTCATATACCTTCATTTGGCCATGATATGTCAATAATTTCATGATTCATCAAGAATCAAGGCTTAGGGAAAAAGTTGCTAAAAATGGAAATGACTTGTAATTGAAAGTTTCTTTTTTTTTTGGAAATTTAATAGTCACATTCAACTTGACTTTTCATCATCAAAACTGCTTCAAATGGATTTTTCTCGAACGTGAAAGTTGAAGATCATTATTTGTCCTTTCAAAAAATTACATGATCATCTTCATATCATGTGTGTTTCAAAAGTTGCGATCAAAAGATTCAAAGGTGTTTTTAGGGTTTTCATGCACTTCAAGTTTTACATCTTTTGCAAAAGGCTTCCAAATGGCTTGTACATGATTCCACTTGCTAAATTCAGTTCACAATGCCAAAATACAGATAATTTGGTACATAATTGGCCTTTGAATCATTGGTTTTCATGGCTTAATTCTCATACATTTCACAAATTGCCAATTTGCAAAACCACTTCAAACACTCAAATCATGAAACCACAAGGCCCATTTCCAATCCAATTATGATCAGTGCATGAAATAAGAGTGATCCATGACCATAACAACTCTCATGCACGTGCAAGAGCTCATGCACACTTGAAATTGCATTTTTGCAAAATCATTCAAATCTCCTTAACTAAGCTTCTACTAGATAATTAACCATGGTCAGGCCCAAAACCCATCATACATAAGCTCCTAACTCCTCTGGTTAGGGCTAGAGACTCTCACATTTGCTTATATTTGAAATTTTACTCCAGACCTTCTTCTTTTCGAATCACACAATTCTTAGGGTTTCATTGAAATCCCTTCTCATATTATTGATCCAAAAGCATCATAGATCACAAATCATCCATTGATTGAAGCTTATAGTAAGGATTTCATCAAGTCCCGTTCAAGAAGTTACAAGTTCAAACCTCAAGATCTAGCACGAATCCAAGCTCTTATTGCATTTATTTTGCAATTCGAGGTCTCAAGGAGTAGATCTGTAACTTTCAGAGGGTTTTGTAGGAGTATTTGAGCTTGTTCAAGTTTTCAGGTAGGTTCAAATTCATCCTCATACTTCATGATTTTATGTGTGATCAGTGTTCCTCATGCTCTGGTGATCATGTTGATCTATTTTGTTTGAAGTTTGGACGTGTATTATGGATGTATTGTGGATCTGAATTTTTTTGGATCAAACATTATTTCTTCTATTTGCACAATTTATGCATGTTATGTGAAAATGAACTTCATATTCTTGATAGGTGTGCAATTTAGAGTGAGACTGTGGCTTTCTTTTTAATTTATGGATTTTTTTTACTGGAGTTCACCGGAGAAGGTGACCAGAGCTAGGGCTCCGGCACCTGGCATCATTTGCAGGTCACCCGAGTTATTTGGAGAAGACGTAATTCAGGTCATTCATTTTCTTTTTCCAAGGTTTATCATGTTGCCAGCGTATTAAAATTGCGCATGGCCTCTCACGTGCATGTTTTATATTTTTATTTTTGATTGCGTGTTATGTGCATGCCCCTAGGATAACTTTAGTGTCGTGTGAATTTGGACCACTCATTTGGCTTACCCTGTGTGATTGACTTGCTTTGTGTGTGTATGATTGATCTGATGGTTTAAATGAAAGTTAAATGTTGACTGAAGTCTATGGTAATTGTGTTGACTTGCGCTAACTAAGTGGTGGACTGGACCTTGCTATTTGAACCCCTCCCTTGAGTCCAATTGTGTGTTTCAACTTGATTTTTACTTTATTTGCCCCCCTGACCCATTTGTTCCATATTTTCATTTTATATTTGATATAGTTTTCATTTTTAATTTTTAAAATTACTTTTAATCATATAAAAATAAAAATAAAAATTCATGAAGCATATTTTACATTTAACTAATTTTTGATATTTTTTATTTCTGACTTTGATTTTTTTAATCATATTTTTCTCATTTTTCTTTTATTTCTTTTTTAAATTGTTTCTATTTTGATAGTCCAACTTTGAGAATTTCTTTTGCATAACATACAAAACCTTTTGCATCCAATCTTTTTGCATTATTTCATAAACATTCTAAGGTGTCTAAAAATATTTTTCTCATATTTTTTAAATCATTTCACATGGCATTTTGGTCCTTGTCTTTTGTATCTTTGTTCTTTGATCCTATTGGACTTTGAGGTCTTGTTTGAACTAGTTCCCTTTTGAATTTTTGTTTAATATTTTAACATGTGTTTTACCTATGACCAATGTCACTTGAAGTACATGTTAAAAAAATTTGATTGAGGTTTGGTAGTTGTTTGATTGCTTGTGTTTGAAGTTAACTTTTGTTATCATTTCTCTTCATTTCCAAACCCTAGTTTCTTAGAAGGCATTTATCTCATTATACGAGGTAGCTTGTGTGGGTTTGTAAGCCTTATTTAGACATTTATATTTATTAATTGAACATTTATTGGTCCTCTTTGGTTTGTGTTTGCCTTTTTCTTATGTTTGTGCATTCACGACAAACTTTGACCTAATTCTCTCATGTCTTCTTCTTTTATGCTTTATATGTTGTTTGTATGCATCAAGTGTGTTCATCTCTCCATCTCATGTGAATTAAATACCTTTTATGATACTGACTTCATGCATTTTTATTCATCTTGGTATGTCATCTTTCATCTTTGCCTTGCATCTGAAGTATGTATGACATTCTTTCCTTTTGTGCTCATTCTTTTGCATGATTGTTTGACTTGTCTTGACTTGTTTGTTATGTGCATTTGGAATGGTATTATTTGCATTCCTATAATGTCATCTTGGTCATATGCTACTGACTTGCATAATTTCATTATCATCTTTTCATCTTTGACTTTCATTATTAACTTGTTTGCTTGCTTCTTATGTGAATATCAAATTGTTTTCTCTTCTCCATCTCATCTCATTGTGAATCAACCCATGCATATTTGTATGTTCATTTAGTATCATATTAGGAATTATAATATGTCATATCATTCTGACTTTGATGATCCATGTGTGTTTTCATTCATGTCATACCTCATTTGCATTAATATTTCTTCATATGTGACTTTCATGAACCTCTTTGCTTCTTTGGTGCTTCTTTGAGCTAGTTTGGATTTGTTTTAGTTCCTTGAACTTCTTAAAGCTTCTTTGTGGTTTGGTTAAGACTTATAAGGTTCGTGTACCTTATACTCCTTTCCATGTGCCTTCTTTACTTACTTGGCTTCTATTTCACTTCTTTTGAATGTTTGTGTTTCCTTTGTTAACTTTTCAGGGGCTTTGGTAAGTCATAGGAGTGTGGATGTGCGTCCACATTCCAATTTCTTCCCTCTCTTTTAAAATTTCAATTTTCATTTTATTAAGCATTTAAGATGCTTTATTTGTATAATCTTCTCTTGTCCCTCTTAGAAACAACTTAACTTCCATCTTGGAAGTAAGTTGTTATCATCTTCTTCTTTTTCTTTTCTACTCTATTCTTCTTCCTTTATTATAGGATATAGTTCTTAAACCCCACTAAAACTAGGATATCCAAGCATGATAATTCTCAGGATTGTCAGTTTCCCTTAGACCTTTTTTACCTTTTGAGTCTTTCTCTTTCTCATCTCAAAACAAAAGCTAAAAGACACCTAATAAAGGTTAAAATGACTTCTTGTGCCATAACCTTATTCCATGGGGAACTTGCATCTATCCTATCTTGGGGTAATGTAAGCTTGTGTAGCATGATGCACAAGTCTTCAACATGAAGTTGTTTCACAAAGAAAATCTTAAAAACACTTCTTCATCCAAAAACAACAAAACACTTAATAAATAGAATATGCTAGTGTGCTCGAGCCTCAATCCTTGGAACTAAGTTTAGGGATCTTCTTCATACTTAGGTGTACTTCTTCTTCATTCTATCTTGGAGTGATCTAAGAAGTACACACTCCATTGAATGAGACTTGAATACACTCTTCTATGCAAACTCTCAAATGAAAGGCTTCTAAAAAACTTCAAACAAACAATAAACGTCTTTCCTTCGGGAATTATTTTATCATCTGCCTCACTCTAAACTAATGAACTTGCTCCTACTTGTCTTTTGCAAGACGATAAACGCACTTGTTCTAGAGGAGCGTGAAACACCTGAGCAAAGACATAAGTAGTTTCCTTCTAAAAAACACAAGCAAGTTGTTTCAGTCTTATTGAGTCGAACTACAGTGTTTTGACTTTCTCATTGTACAAAAGGAATATGTAGGCACAAGCAACGACGCTTGACGAACACAATCCTTCATTCACTTTCCTCGTTCCTCGTGCCATTTCATCTCCTTATCCTTTCATTTATTCTTCCTTATTTCTTTTCAGTCCTTTCCAATAGCAGTTGCATCAATAACAAATATCCTTACCCTTTGAAACAGTGCTAGAAAACGTGGATCCCGTCGGGTACGATGGACGATCTGGGGTGCTAAAACCTCCCCAATTCGTAACCGACCCCCTTAACCCTTATTTTTGGTTTGTGAGATCCCACTTTCTCCTTCTTTCGAGTGTGTGCAACATTACCCTTCCTTCGGGATACAAATACATGGCTGGAGACTCCTCCTTTTTCACGTCGCTTTCGCGTCTGTAGTGGGATGGAAATCCCGGGGGCGAAACTTTGTCGCATCCTTGTTGTTTTGTTTATTAATGGATGCTTCCTTAATTTTTTGTAGTAGTAGTCCTAATACTATTAAATTTGTTGTTTGGTTGTTTGAATGGTATAAATTGCTTGACCTAATATTTGTGTTACTGAAAGTAAAAATTAGGGTTAGTTGCTTTTGATTTTGAAATGGTAAAAATTAAAGTTAGGTTAATTAACGTTTATAGGGTTATGGATAAGTTCAAATTTGTATTTTACACTAAGGGTTTTTTCGTAAAAGACAAAGACCTAAGATACGAGGGGGGATGTGTATATTTTTAGTCGATAAGATCCTGATTTTTTGGCATTCTTTGAGACGTGTGATTTAGTTAAGGTAATTTAACACGAGTTCGATTATAATTGTGTTAAGATGTGGTGGAAGCATGAAGAATGGAGCCTTGAACAAGACTTGAAACCCTTTAAGGATAATGGCGATGCCTATGTATTAGCTATGTATGTAGTAGGAAATAAGTGCGAGATGGAGATTTTTTGTGAGCCTGAAATTGAAGGCGATGATACATTTATGGACAACTTTATAATGAAAGGAAATGGTGTAAAAAGTGATGAAATTGTTGATATATTGAGTGAAATCAAGTGACGAATCTAGTGATGATTCAGTGGTAGGTGTGCATTTTGAAGATAGTGAGGAGGAGAGAATGATAGGTTTTAATGAAGGCATAGATGATGTTTTTATTAATGGGGGAACAGGATGAAAGGAGCCAACCCAAGTGGAAGAGGACAAACACAAACCACATATGCAAATTCTGTTTTGAAATTGGTCATAACAAAAGGAATTGTAAAAAAACAAGCAAATTGTGCTTGTATCTAGAGCTACAACAAATGTTACTCAAGGGAGTCAACAAATTCCTACTCAAGCAAGTCAGGCTAATGTAATATAAAAAAAATGGTATTCATATTAAACTATAATATTGTACTCAACACTTGTTATTAAGGGTTATGTTCTAAACCATAATACTTCACCTGTCTACTATAGGGGAGGCCTAAGGGTTCAACAAACGAGGAGGAGAAAGAGCATAAGAAAGCAAAGCTCAATAAGCCAACCAAGGAGGTAAATGGTAAAGCATCAACTACCAAAGTTGGTACATAAAAAAAAACTGTTGTCAAGGAATCAACTAATGTGAATTAAGAAAATGAGGAGGGAACCAATAAGAATGTGAATGATGCAAGTCAGAATGATGTGAAGCAAGCAACTCGAGAGACATCCAATTTGATTATGAATGAGGCAAGTCAGAATGATGTGAATCAAGCAACTGAAGAGGTAAGCAATATTAATGTGAATGAGGCAAAGTATGTGGAACCTACTGTCAATGAAAGTGAATCAACTGTCAAAGAAAGTGATTCAATTGTCAAAGAAAATTCAACAACTTTGGATGAGACAATAAGGCAATACTAAGTGGTGGTTATGTCTTGGACATTCAACCACTGAGAGTTAAAAAATCACCACTCAAAGTATCTGAGGCAAGTGGTGCCAAGTGTAGCGGTAAAATCATGAGTGTAAGCTATTGATTAACTTAACTCAAAGTAAACAGTGTAGAAGCAAGCTTCTCAAATTATATTTTGATGATAACAACTAATCCATCAAGTCTTGAAAGCAAGCAAAAAGGATCATTCAAGCTTCATCCAAATAGAGTCTTCATAAAGATAAGGTTTTCTCATCGGAAGGTATAATTCTATTTCTCATGAATCAATAATGTTAATTAAGTGTTCAACTTAGGATGCACACACATTTGCTATTTTTAAACAAATCATATTGCATGCCTATGTGTTATTGATCTTTATTTAAAAGAATTTTTTTCTGGTTTTTGATCAAGTAATCAGTTACCTTGTAGGTAGTAACCGGTTACTTCAACCCAAATTTGAAAAATCTTTTTAACGTTACAGCAATTAACCAGTTACCCATGGGGTAGTAGCCGATTACCACTGATCAAATTTTCAAAAATTGTTTCATTTGAATTTTGAATTATATCTTGTATTTTTCAAATTGTATTGAGATATCTCTTCATTATTTGAACCTTTTCAAAGAGGTGTCTTGTCTCTTATATAAATTGTTTTGTGCAGAATTTTTAACACACCTCCTACAATTTTCATAAAACATTTTTCTTACTCAAAATCTAAAACTTTCTAAATCTATCAAAGTGCACTAAACTCATTTGTATACAAAGTTAAACTTTTCATACACTTTAGTGGACACTTATATTCATTATTTTTGACTGAGAAATATCAATCAAAGGAGAAGATCAACATTGCTTGATATTACATGACTTCATCATCTCTATATTTCAATCTATTCAAGAATTATTTTGTGCATTGACTTGTGATCCAGGATTGTTAGACACAAGAGTTTGTGTGGCAAGAGGATTGTTCTTGCACACTTGATTGTTGTACAGTTGTTAGAACGTAGGCTTCACCGGTTTATGGTGTGATAGGTTGTACAATCTAAAACTATAATAAAATCTCTTACGAGGTGTAAGGGGATTGGATGTACCTTCGGTTTGTGAAGGGAACCAGGATAACTGTTGGTGTCGTTTTTACTTTCCGCTTTATTGCTTTCGTAACCTAGACACTTAGACGATAAAAAATCATCCACCTTTAAAATAACCGAAATTTTTTATAAGGCCTAATTCACCTCCCTCTTAGGCTAATCCTGAAACTACAATTGGCATCAGAGCAAGTTATAGGTAACTTGTTCCTAGAGATCCAACATGGCTTCTGCAAGCACAAATTCGGTTTTCAAAGATGGTGGAAGTAGCAACAAGCCCCCGCTCTTCTCCGGAGAATATTTCGATTTCTGGAAAATCAGAATGAAGGCACATATTGAAGCCCAAGGAGAAGGTATATGGGAAGCAGTTGAGAACGGTCCACATAATCTGGTGGATGTCATCAATGGCGTTGGAACCGCAAAGCGGAAAATATGTATGATGAAGACGATAAGAAAAAGATTCTAAATGAAAAGAAGGCAATCAACATACTCCAAAGCGCTCTTAGTATGGACGAGTTCTTCCATGTATCTCAATGTAAATCGGAAAGGGAGATTTGGGAAACCTTGGTAGAAACACATGAAGGAACCACCGAAGTGAAAATATCGAGGCTAAACACTCTAAGTTAAGAATATGAGATGTTCCGCATGCAGCTCGGTGAATCTATAGTTTCCCTACAAAATAGATTCGTTCATCTAACAAATTACTTGATTGCTCTCGGTAAAACCTTCACCAATGATGATCTCAACCTGAAAGTCCTAAGATCTTTGACAAGAGAATGGCAACCGAAGGTGACCGCTATTTCGGAAAAGAAAAGTCTCTCAACGATGACATCCGCGTCTCTATTTGGAAAACTTCAAGAACACAAATTGGAACTTGGAAGGATCGAGAAGCACGAAAGTCAAGAAAAGAAGTCCAAAGGAATTGCCTTGAAGGTTGATTCAAAAAATGACAAAGATGATGAGACATCTGAAGATGAGAAATTTATGCTTCTTGTGAAGAAGCTTGGTGAGTTTTTTAATAAAAATAAAAATTCCTCTTATCCTAAAAAGAATAAACATTTCAGGAAAAAGGAAGCATCCACATCAATGCAAGACATCACTTGTTATGAATATGGAAAGCAAGGTCACATAAAACCAGATTGCCCGAAATTTGCAAATAAAGGAGGATTCAAAGGCAATATGGAATTCAAGAACAAAAAGGCTTATGTTGCTTGGGACGATAATGAGATAAGTTCATCATCGGAGTCAGAAAGCGATGAATCTGCGAACATGGCTCGTATGGCTTCACATCACTCCGATGAAGAAATCGATGAAGTTAGTAGCAACTTTTCAATTTATGACAATGACGCACAAGATGTTATAAATGAACTTTTAAAAGAATGCAAGACGTTGTATAAAAGTATTTCATCCCAAAAGAAACGAACTTCATCTTTAGAAGAAAATAATATTGCTTTGGAAAAATATATTGAAAGTGAAAAACAAAAGTTGATGGATGAAAAACAAAGTCTTGTATGTAAGAATTGTGAGTCTTTATCTTTCCAAATTGTTCAACTTAAAAGAGTTTTAGAAAGATATGAAATAAGTCAAATTGGCTTGGAAGGAATTCTTAGGCACCAAAGGTATCCTAATGATAAAAGTGGATTAGGATATTCTATGTTTTCCAAACCAAGCACAAATGAGACCATTTTTGTTAAAGCAAGTGAACAAATTGTTAAAGAGAAAGTAAACAATTCTAAAAATGTACATCAAAGTCATAAAAAGAAAATGATTTTTAAAAAGCAGAATTATGCTCCTAGATATAGAAGTCATTTTCAACCTACTTGTTTTTATTGTGGAATCAAAGGTCACACATCTAATGCTTGTTATGTGCGAAACATTGGCGTTGCAAAATGGCATTATGTGTGGGTTGAAAAGGGTACTAACTACCAAGGACCCAAAGCAATTTGGGTACCTAACAAAACTTAATTTTGTTTTGTAGGTATGCTTGAAGGCAACTTCAAATCAATGGTATCTTGATAGCGGTTGTTCAAAGCATATGACGGGTGATGTCAACAAATTTTCAAGTCTATCTTTAAAGGCCAAAGGATATGTTACGTACGGTGATGATAATAAAGGAAAGATTCTTTGAGTAGGAACCGTTGGTGCATCTCCATTTACAATCATCGAAGATGCCCTTTATGTGGAAGGCCTTAAACACAACCTACTTAGCATAAGTCAATGGTGTGACAAAGGGTTCCGAATCAACTTCACAAAGGATGAATGTTTGATAGAACATGAAGTCACCCATGACATCTTGCTAAAAGGTAAAAGATTTAATAATATTTTTATGATTTCTTTTGATGACTCTTCCTTGAAGGTAAAATGTTTAATGGCAAACAACAACGAGGCTTGGCTATGGCATAAAAGATTCGCTCACATTCACATGGAGCACATGAATAAGTTGATGAAGCATGATCTAATTGTTGGTCTTCCAAAGATTAAGTTCATCAAGGATAAAATTTGTGACGCATGTCAAAAGGGAAAGCAAACCAAGACAACTTTCAAATCCAAGAAAGTGGTGTCCACATTAAGCCCACTACAATTGTTGCATATGGATCTCTTTGGTCCATCAAGAACGAAAAGCTTCGGAGGTAATGTTTACGCTTTAGTTATTGTTGATGATTTCTCTAGATATACTTGGACATTATTTCTAGTGCAGAAAAGTGATGCTTTCAAAGCATTCAAGAAGTATGCGAAACAAATTCAAAATGAGAAGTCCCTCACAATAACCTCCATAAGAAGTGATCACGGTGGAGAATTCTGAAACACATTCTTTGAAGAATTTTGCGAAGAGCATGGAATCTCTCACAACTTTTCCGCACTAAGGACTCCTCAACAAAACAGTGTCGTGGAAAGGAAGAATAGGTCATTGGTGGAGCTTGCGAGAATGATGCTTAACGACTCAAATCTACCTAAGTATTTTTGGGCGGGTGCAGTTAGAACAACATGTTTCGTAAGGAACCGTGTCAATATTCGACCAATCCTCAAAAAGACTCCATATGAATTGTTCAAAGGTAGGTGAAATAAAATAGAAAACAATTGTAAAAATATTAAAACAAAATTTTGAATTTTTCAGATGGTGCCAGGAGGTCTTCTTCAACCTCTTGACATGCGGAATTTGCTGCAAAAATTTCTATGCATTTTCCTGCGATTTTTCATTCGTATGAAAACCTGCGAATATCATATAGAGCAACCCACATAGTATTTTCTCAAATTGTTCACACCAATGTGATCCCCACAACTCATACAATACAAATATATCATCCAAGTGTCTTTAAGTTGTTTGAATCGGGAAGCCCTAAATTCAAAGTATAAACCTTATTTATGGCAAATCCTCAAACCTGCAGTGAAAACTCAATCCAGACATATAAAAACGTTCTATGCACCACAACAAACAAATATTGATCAACAAAAACAATTTATATTACATGAATTAGTGAAATCGAAAAATTTGAAAATTCAAGAACATATGAATTTGGTTTGTGCGTCTGAGCATGCTTTTGATGTGTATGACGATTGAATTATGTTCAATAAACATCAATAAAGTGATTGCAATGCATAAAAACCTTTAAATATAGTTAAATGGGCAAAACCAAAAATTGAGTTTTGATGAAAATTTTGAGATTGCTTTTGTGTTCTTGGCCGTAAAAGTTTGTGTCCTCTGTGTTTGTATATGTTGTATACTTATATGTGAGTGAATTTAGGTCAAGAAAAAGTGGATTATTGGGCCTTTGGAATTACTTGACGGTGAAGGAAGATATAATCAAAAATATGAAAAATAATCCAATATATTCTTGTTATTTTGGTTTTGCACGAATTTGGAGAGTCTCAATTAGTCTTGAATGATTTTTAAAAGCTTCTAGAAGAATAATCAAATCAAATATTTGAGTTTGTATATTTTATTTTGATTTAAATTGAATTTTAATGAATAAAATACAAATAAATAATAAATAAATTATAAAAATAAAAAATAATTGGAATTGGGTCGTGCTTGATGTTATTGTTAAGATTGGGTTGAAATTCCATGGGCCCATTTGGAAAAAATTGGATTTGAGACCCTTTTTGCTCAATGCACCCCTTGAAATTTTCCCAACTTTGACAAGGCATAAATATCTCAATTTTAAGGCTATGAAAGTGAGATTATACTTTTTAGAAAGCTTAGAGAGTCCTCTAACAAACCTCTTTGGTCTCATGTCCATATCTTTTACCATTTTCAAATTATGCTCTTTGGAAAAAGTTGACTTTTTGTTGACTTTTGAAATGACCTATAATGTCTTAGCTCATACCTTCCAAATGAAGCATTTTTAGGCTTGGCTTGTGAGACGCAAAGTTGTAGAGAATTCAATTTCATTCAAAATGAGCTTTGGTTGGGAAATTTTTTATTAAGCATGCGAAAGTTATGTCTGGTCAAAGTTCAGTTGACTTTTCCTAGGAAACCCTAATTTAGAAACTTCCTGGTTCTTGATGATCTGAGATCTCCTTGATGAATCATGGTCAAACCTTGATAAAATGATGAATATTACTTCATAATCTTGATGTTGGCAAAATAATCTTGAAGTTTTACTTTAGATTGACCACAGTTGACCTCAGTTTGACTTTTTAACCACTTTGATTGATTTTTGCATATTTGATCATATGACTGGTCAAACTTATTGGGAAAGCTATGAAACTTGACATAGGGATTCTTGAAGTCGCATGGGATGTTATGAAGCTCACTTGAGGCTTTGGAAGTACATTTTTCTTGGAGAAAACCAAAACCCTAGTTCTGGATCCTTTTGTCTAGGAGGAGGCTTTGTCTGAGGAAACTCTCAAACTTTCTGACCAATGGTGAACTTTGTGAACTTTGTGAACCTTATGATAATTGAGAAATATTGAGAGATATTGCCTTAATTGTGGGAGGGAAAATTTGG
Source organism: Lathyrus aphaca (assembly GCA_963966055.1). Taxonomy (NCBI): domain Eukaryota; kingdom Viridiplantae; phylum Streptophyta; class Magnoliopsida; order Fabales; family Fabaceae; genus Lathyrus; species Lathyrus aphaca. Next base: position 139,601,562 of record OZ014520.1, read on the forward strand.
GGGTACAACAGTAGGAAACCAAACATATCTTTCTTTCATATTTTCGGATGCAAGTGTTTCATTCTCAACAATGACAAGGACAATCTCGGTAAGTTTGATGAGAAGTCCGATGAAGGTATTTTCCTTGGTTACTCCCTCTCTAGTAAAGCTTTTATAATATTTAATTAAATAACTCTCACTATTGAAGAATATATTCATGTTTCTTTTAATGAGACTAACCCCTCGAAAGAGGATAATATTATTGTTGATGATGATGATATAGTAGATATGTCACAACAACAAAAGGAAGTTCCAAATGTTCAACCAATACCACAAGAAGATGTCACTCAAATCATTGAAGAACATCATGATCTTCCTAAAGAATGGATAACTCATAGAGATCACCCGATAGATAAAGTTATTGGTGATATTAGCCAAGGCGTTGCAACTCGACTAAATCTCAAGGATGCTTGTCTCAACATGGCTTTTGTATCTCAAATCGAACCAACCAAAGTTGATGAAGCCTTAGGCGACGATCAATGGATAGTAGCAATGCAAGAAGAACTCAACCAATTCGAAAGAAATCAAGTTTGGAGTCTCGTACCAAGATCAGACAACAAGCATATCATAGGAACGAGATGGGTGTTCAAAAACAAACTTGATGAGAATGGGGTCATAGTACATAACAAAGCAAGATTAGTCGCACAAGGATACAATCAAGAGGAAGGAATTGATTTTGATGAAACGTTTGCTCCGGTAGCATGGTTAGAAGCAATTAGATTATTACTTGCTTATGCTTGTTCTATGAATTTTCAGTTGTTCCAGATTGATGTCAAAAGTGCTTTCCTAAATGGCTACATCAATAAAGAAGTCTACATCAAACAACCTCCGGGTTTTGAAGACTTAAAGAATCTTTCACATGTTTACAAGTTAAAGAAAGCACTACATGGCTTAAAGAAAGCACCAAGAGCGTGGTATGACCGCCTCAACAACTTTCTATGTGAAAAGGGGTTTGTAAAAGGAAAGGCTGACAAGACTTTGTTCATAAATAAGATCAAGGGTAACACCTTATTGGTTCAAGTCTATGTCGACGGCATCATCTTCGGTTCAACGAACAAAGATCTTTGCGAAGAGTTTTCACTTATGATGCAAGGAGAATTCGAGATGTCCATGATGGGTAAAATGAACTATTTTCTTGGATTACAAATCAAGCAAACAAAGGATGTCATCTTCATCAACCAATCCAAGTATTGCAAGGAATTGTTGAAAAAATTTGATATGGAAAGTTGCAAAGTGATGTCCACTCCTATGGGATCCAGAACGTACGTTGATTAAGATGAATCCGACATTTCAATAGATATCACAAAATATCGAGGTATGATTGGCTCAATACTATATTTGACGGAAAGCCATCATGAGATTATGTTTAGTGTATGTTTGTGTGCATGCTTTCAATCAAATCCGAAGGAATCGCATCTCACCGCCGTGAAGAGGATTATGAAGTATCTCAAAGGAACATCGAACGTCAGACTATGGTATCCAAAAGGTAGTACATGTTCTTTGATAGGTTATTCTGACGCTGATTATGCATGATGTAAGACCGATAGAAAAAGCACAAGTGGCACTTGTCACATTCTCGGGAATGCACTGGTGTCTTGGGCATGCAAGAAGCAAGCATGTGTTGCACTTAGCACAGCCGAAGCGGAGTACATTGCAGCAGACAGTTATTGTGCACAAATCTTGTGGCTTAAGCAACAATTTCTTGATTTTGGTATAGATCTCGGTTGCATTCCTCTTCGATGCGATAACACAAATGCCATTAACATCACAAAGAACCCGGTCATGCATTCAAGAACAAAGCACATAGATATCCGACATCATTTCCATCGAGATCACGTGCTTAACGGAGATGTAGATGTTACGTTCGTGGATACACATAACCAACTTGCCGACATATTCATAAAACCATTGGCTAAATTCTTCAAGATTCGGCGAGAACTTGGTATTCTCAATGAAGGTGACATCTAACCTTTTCTTAAAACTGCTTATTATGTGTTATAGTAGCTTAAAATATGCTTATTTTCACTTTTATGTTACCAAATGATAGCACTCATATTTCGCCGTTTTTCGTTTTTCTCATTTTCGCATACCCGAAAATAATCGGTTTCAAAATATTTTTTAATCAAAAGTTGCGTAATATTATGTGCTAACACTTTGTGAAAAGATTTTGACAAAACTTGGTACCATTTGCTCTATATATAGCTGCTGTATTTTTTTTTATATTTTTTTTTGAAAATCTGAGGCAAGTAACCGGTTACCAAGTAGGTAGTAACCGATTACCACTGCCATTTTCTGAATTTTTTTATTATGCAGTATGTGTTATGTGTATGGTTTATATTCTTTTTTAAGTATTCATGTGCTAATTAATTTTAAGTACTTTTTCCATCCTTTTTGTGGATGACAAAGGGGGAGAAGTCTCTAGTATGCTCTCTTGTTTCTCTCTTTATGCAGAATTTTTCATACAAATCTCCTAGTATCACATTGAGGGGGAGCACCTTCAAAGGGGGAATTTTTGGAGAAACATAGAAGCAAACTTCATTTTCACTTTTGGTTGTCATCATCAAAAAGGGGGAGATTGTAGAAGCAAGCTTCTCAAATTATATTTTGATGATAACAACTAATCCATCAAGTCTTGAAAGCAAGCAAAAAGGATCATTCAAGCTTCATTCAAATAGAGTCTTCATAAAGATAAGGTTTTCTCATTGGAAGCTATAATTCTATTTCTCATGAATCAATAATGTTAATTAAGTGTTCAACTTAGGATGCACTCACATTTTCTATTTTTAAACAAATCATATTGCATGCCTATGTGTTACTAATCTTTATTTAAAAGAATTTTTTCTGGTTTTTGATCAAGTAACCGGTTACCTTATAGGCAGTAACCAGTTACTTCAACCTAAATTTGAAAAATCTTTTTAATGTTACAGCAAGTAACCGGTTACCACTAATCAAATTTTCAGAAATTGTTTCATTTGAATTTTGAATTATATCTTGTATTTTTCAAATTGTATTGAGATATCTCTTCATTATTTGAACCTTTTCAAAGAGGTGTCTTGTCTCTTATATAAATTGTTTTGTGCAGAATTTTTAACACACCTCCTACAATTTTCATAAAACATTTTTCTTACTCAAAAATCTCAAACTTTCTAAATCTATCAAAGTGCACTAAATTCATTTGTATACAAAGTTAAACTTTTCATAAAATTTAGTGGACACTTATATTCATTATTTTTGAGTGAGAAATATCAATTGAAGGAGAAGATCAACATTGTTTGATAATACAAGACTTCATCATCTCTACATTTCAATCTATTCAAGAATTATTTTTTGTATTGACTTGTGATCCAGGATTGTTGGACACTAAGGTTTGTATGGCAAAAGGATTATTCTTGCACACTTGATTGTTGTATAGTTGTTAGAACATAGGCTCCACCGGTTTATGGTGTGATAGGCTGTACAATAAAAAACTATAATAAAATCTCTTACGAGGTGTAAGGGGACTGGATGTACCTTCGGTTTGTAAAGGGAACCAGGATAACTCTTGGCGTCGTTTTTACTTTCCGCTTTATTGCTTTCATAAGCTAGACACTTAGACGATAAAAATTCATCCAATGTTAAAATCACCGAATTTTTTATAAATCCTAATTCACCCTCCCTCTTAGGATAATCCTGAAACTACAAGCAGAGTCGCCACCGCGCTTTTATTTTATTCCAAATGAAAAAGGAAAAAAGAGTGAATTAATCCTAATGAATCTAAAAGGAAAAATCTAAAAGAATCGAGCAGGGAATGAGTAAGGGGATAAGTTACAAATTGAGAAGGTTTTACGCACCCAAAATGTTCGTGGTACTCCACGGGAGCCCTTTGAAAAATTTACTGCTTTTGGTTTGAAAAAGGTTTGTTAAAAGAGAGTGGATGGATGAAAAGAGAAAAAAAAATTCTTAAGATTTTTATGTTTGAAGAGACGTTCGTCTCGTGCCTACGTACCCAAAAAAGGGAAATGCAAGATCAAAACCCTGTAGTTCGTGGTACAAATAGTGAAAAGAATTGATATGTTGGATAGATTTTAAAATGTAGAGATAAGTCGTCATTCCTTAGCGAATAATTCCACTAGAAAGAATAAATCATATTTAAACATGTAAAAAACATTTAAAAGAAAAGTGCACAAAGGCACAAAAATAATTAAATGAGTTTTTGTATTTTTTAGGTGTTTTGAAAAAAAAAGGTTTTAATATGCTTGTGTATTTTAGCATTTATTAAGAAATAAAATGAAAAGAGTAAAACCGCTTGACCTAAGTCAAAGTTTGATTATGAAAGTGGTTAAGATTTGAAAACAAATAAGATTTTGGAAAAAGGGAGAAGTTTTGAAAATTAAAGAAGGGGGAGGAGATGAAGAGACTATCCTAAAAATAAAATAAAAGAGATAAAGGAGAAAATATCTAACCAAACTCGATGATACTTCAAATTATGAGCACAAAAGTTTCATCCTTATAAGCTAGCAAGTGGCCAAATAAAGGCGGATTTACAAACTTCATGAAGATCAAAGCAAATGAGTAGTATCCTAAAATCTAAGTCCAAGATCTCCATTCCAATGCTAAGGATAGTAACCATAGTCCAAAAATTAAAGTCATGAGTTTTTTTGAGGTTCAATCCTTTATTAATATTTTTGTGTCCAAATGGACAAAAGGAGAATCAACACAACAATATTAAGAGCAATAAATATAAACATGATAATGGATAATAAAGCATAATAAAATAAAAGCAATAAAGTTCAAGAATCTAAAATATTAGTGTAGATATTAAGAATTGGCAGAATTTTTGACAAACAAGAATAAGTGAACTTAGTTCAGGATGTCCCACCAGATGTTGTGACATTGACAAATAAAGTAACTGTTAATGAATTTAGTTCAAGACATCAGGATGTCACACCAGATGTTGTGACATCGCAAACCTGCTATCTTACTTAAATGATGCATAATAGAACTGAGTAAATTTAGGGGAGTTTATCTGGAATTAATTGAAAAGAGATAAGCACTCCAAGGCGCATCTTTAGGGAGCTTAGTTATCTGGTTTCAGTATAACAGAATAACTAACTCACCTTGATTCAAGGAGATAACAAACTAACTAGCCCTAATTCAAGGTGATGACTGTGGGATTTATCAGGTCTGGATAATTTGCAAAAAGCCCAAAAACCAAGCATCTATTTAAGGAACTGAAACTCTCAGAAAAGAGTACGAATTTTAGAAGACTGTAAAAGGGTGTTTGTGTTTTATAGCAGGTTTTAATTGTTTGTAACTTTATGAGCTTTTAAGCAAAAAGTGAATTGTGTCTTGACTGAAACTTTTAAGTAAGATCAAGCTGTTGTGTTTGAAGTGTGACTTCAATTTTATTAATCATTGTAAAAGATCACTGTGTGATTGAGGGGGAGTGAGTAGGTACTCATATCTAAGTTGTGTCTTAGGTAGAAATTGCCTTGGGTAGATATTAAGTGAAGGATTAAACTGGTTGGTTTAATTCCAGAATTAATATTACTTATATTGGATTTCTTTCCTGGCTTGGTAGCCCCCAGATGTAAGTATGAAGATACACTGAACTGGGTTAACAATTTTCTGTGTTATTTAATTTACCAGCACTTTAAGTTTTGTTTAAGTCTTCAAGTGTTTAAACATCTGATTCGACATCACGTACCTGATCCCAAAATTTCAATTGGCATCAGAGCAGGCACCCTGCCTATTTAACTGGGTGAGATCTAGGGACTGCAAATTTTGGGAACATGGACAGAGATGTATGATCTGTGAATCGACCACCTATCTTGGATGGATCCAACTATGATTACTGGAAGCCAAGAATGGTAGCATTCTTAAAATCTCTTGATAGCAGGGCTTGGAAAGCAGTTAACAAAGGATGGGAGCACCCTGTCCAAGACAATAAGGATGGGGCAAAAGTGTTGAAGCCTGAAGAAGAGTGGAGCAAGGAGGAAGAAGATTCAACACTTGGAAATTACAAAGCCTTAAATGCCTTATTCAATGGCATTGACAGGAACATATTTAGACTTGTGCATCACTGTGAGCTGGCCAAGGATGTTTGGGACACTCTCAAAACCACTCATGAAGGAATATCAAAGGTGAAGATGTCAAGACTTTAACTTCTCACCACCAAGTTTGAAAACTTGAGGATGAAGGAAGATGAGACCATTCATGAGTTTTACATGAACATCCTGGAAATTGCTAATACTTCTGGTGCCTTGGGAGAGAAGATGAGTGATGAAAAGTTGGTAAGGAAGATTCTCAGATCACTGCCAAAAAGATTTGACATGAAGGTTACTGCCATAGAAGAAGCTCAGGACATCTGCACAATGAAGGTTGAGGAGCTCATTAGTTCCCTTCAAACCTTTGAGATGGGAATGAATGATACAATTGTGAAGAAAAACAAAAGCATAGCCCTGGTCTCAAACACTGATAAAGAAGAAGAAAGTCACGAAGACTCTGAAGACAACTTATCAGAATCAATTGCTATGCTTGGAAGACAATTCAACAAAATTCTCAAAAAAATGGAAAACAGGCCCAGACCAAGTGGAAGAAACTCAACCTCTGAGAATAAAAGACCTTATGACTCTAATAAGAGGTCAAACTATGATGAGAAGACTAACCAAGGAAAAGGGATCCAATGTCATGGATGTGAAGGGTATGGACACATCAGAAGTGAGTGCCCAACATACCTAAAGAAGCAGAAGAAAGGTCTCTCTGTGTCCTGGTCAGATGAAGACTCAGGTTGTGAGTCAGAAGAAGAATATGCAAAGCACATCACTGCTCTAGTTGGAGTATGTGAAACTTAAGGAGGATCCAGTGATGAGGATCTGACATTTGAAGAGCTTGAAGCATCTTACAGGATGCTGTGTAAAAGGAGCACTGAAGTATGCATGGAAAATATACAGCAGAAGAAGCAGATTGAGGAATTAAAGGTTGAAAAGGCAAGTCATCTAGAGATCATTGACACCTTGAAAAGTGAAGTCAGCCTACTCAACTCCAAAATGGAGCATATGTCCAAATCAGTCAGAATGCTGAACAGTAGCTCAAACACACTGGATGTCATTCTCAACAACAACAAGCACTCAGGGGATAAGATTGGGCTAGGATTTAATAAAGCTCAAAACTTTGAGGCTAGCACCAGCCAAACAACTTCAAATCCCATGAAGTCAAACATGATGTTCAAGCAGATGTCTCAACATCATGACAAACACCAGATGTTGTGACATTGACAAATAAAGTAACTGTTAATGAATTTAGTTCAAGACATCAGGATGTCACACCAGATGTTGTGACATCGCAAACCTGCTATCTTACTTAAATGATGCATAACAGAACTGAGTAAATTCAGGGGAGTTTATCTGGAATTAATTGAAAAGAGATAAGCACTCCAAGACGCATCTTTAGGGAGCTTAGTTATCTGGTTTCAGTATAACAGAATAACTAACTCACCTTGATTCAAGGAGATAACTAACTAACTAACCCTAATTCAAGGTGATGACTGTGGGATTTATCAGGTCTGGATAATTTGCAAAAAGCCCAAAAACCAAGCATCTATTTAAGGAACTGAAACTCTCAGAAAAGAGTACGAATTTTAGAAGACTGTAAAAGGGTGTTTGTGTTTTATATCAGGTTTTAATTGTTTGTCACTTAATGAGCTTTTAAGCAAAAAGTGAATTGTGTCTTGATTGAAACTTTTAAGTAAGATCAAGCTATTGTGTTTGAAGTGTGACTTCAATTTTATTAATCATTGTAAAAGATCACTGTGTGATTGAGGGGGAGTGAGTAGGTACTCATATCTAAGTTGTGTCTTAGGTAGAAATTGCCTTGGGTAGATATTAAGTGAAGGATTAAACTGGTTGGTTTAATTCCAGAATTAATATTACTTATATTGGATTTCCTTCCTGGCTTGGTAGCCCCCAGATGTAAGTGTGGAGATACACTGAACTGGGTTAACAATTTCCTGTGTTATTTAATTTACCAGCACTTTAAGTTTTATTTAAGTCTTCAAGTGTTTAAACATCTGATTCGATATCACGTACCTGATCCCAGAATTTCAATTAGTAATAGTAATAATACAATAGTATTTATATAATAGTGGTATGGTGAACTTAATCAACCACAACCAAAAGAGTAACCAAAATCGAAAGGCAGCCGGATCCGCTTAGTATCTTACACTAATGTGATCAAACAAGGAAAATATTACTAAATTCAATGCAGTTTGAAAGGAGATTGGGAGACCCAAAGCACCTAAGAATCAAACATTCATAAGTCTTGGTTCTTAATGCAAAATGATCAATCACTTTGGGATTACGCGACCAACAAGAGGTCCGGTCCATGAAAGTGCAAGTATCAAATTGGATTTTTATTCCAAATTCAAGACACATTTAGGTGTATGTTAAGCAATCGCCGAGTAATTTATGAAGTAATTACCCTACAAATGAGGCCGACAACCACCAATTAAGGTGAACAATATTAGTGCTAATGCATGTGAGATGAACAATATGTAAATTGCTATCCGAACGTAATACCGCATAAAACTAAAGATGAATACCAAATTGAGTTACACTTATGGTATTCTTCCATCTTTAAGTTCAATCACTCATTTTAGTGGATTCAAGCATGAAAATGTCTCACTAATGCAAAGTACCTTAAATGAATTGAATAATTCACTTAAAGGTAGTTTTGAATTAATGAACATTAACTACTCTAATCTACACCCAAAGTCCATTTAAATCAAAGAGAAATCACTCCCAAAAGTGCTCCCCAAGGTAAAAATAAAAGGAGGGAGAAGAAGAAGAAAGAGTAACCAAAAATAAGTTCAAAATAAGCCAAAAATAGCTTCTGATCTTGTGTTAACCGGTTAACCAAATAGGTTAACCTGTTAACACAACAAAAATTCAAATCCTGCGTAAAATAAGCCTGGTTAACCGGTTAACCAAATTACACTAAAAATGGTTAACCGGTTAACACTGAACCAGTAGCAGAAAAAGTGCTAAAATTCAGCATAATCCATTTTCAAAACCGTTTTTCAAACACTTGATGATCATGAACTGAATTAGCACGAATTTTAAAACCAAAATACAGTGAAATCCCTAAAGTCAAACAACAATTTAAGATCCAATGGATCTAGAATCAAAGGCACCAAAGATCTACATCTTGAATGTTGGTGATGAAGATGGAATCATGAAAGAGCGAGTTACCAAAAGCACTTCTTCAAATTGGACCAAATCAAGCTTGATCTACTGAAATTGATGAACAAGAAAGAAGTAGGATGAAGGTTTAGCTCAAGTTGATCAAGAATTCAATGTGAATTCTTGTTAACTTCAAAACAAAGAAAGATGAGCTTTAGTGAAATTTTGGTTTGGGGGATATTTAGCAAGATATTTGTTGGCTATCAAAAGCTTCAAGAAATTTTTGCAAGGTGAATTTGGCTCTCAAAAGCTTGTCAAATGAATGAAATTAGATATGAGAATTTGGTGGAATGGAGCTTGCTTTGGTAATTCAAATTAGGCTTGGTAATTGAAAATTTGAGGGAAATTGAAAATAGTGGTGATTAGTGAGGGTTAATGGTAGGAAATTATCAAAGTGATGTAGAGAATTCAGAGGGAAATGTATCTAGAATATTCCAAATGAGATCAATGATCAAAGTGTGCTGAATTTGAACAAAATATTTAAATTTCGCACTGGTTAACCGGTTAACCAAGCTAAAATTTGAATATCTTGTTTAAATGTGATTGTTTGGTTGTTGTGGCCCGATTCTTTTGCGCGTCGAAGAAGGAATGAAAATAAACACATGAACCTTGGAATTCCTTGAATAAATCAATTAACTTGAAAAATCCTTGATCAGATAAATTTGAATTATTTGTGGATCAACTTCGACTTTTATCTGTGAAATTTCATTCGAGCTGCAAAACTGTTATTTTTGGCATTTTCACTTGTTCTTCTTCCTGAAAATGTTAATGAAAGAAAAAAAAATATTTTTAAATTTTAATTCATGGTTAGTAAACATAAACAAATAAAAGCAAGTAAAAAAAACGGTGATCCCCTGTGAGGTATAAACCTGCAACTGAAAAGGATAAACAAACTAATATGTGATCTTGTTTGTATGCAAGATGCAGATGAGATGCAAAAAATATTAGGGTAAAAAATTAGGGTATGACAGATGCCCCTATTTAAGTTTATTTAATCCAAAGATATGAAGATTGAAATCTTCGTTTCGACAAGATGGAAGATACTTAAATATCAAACACCCAATTTTGGCCCTAAGAGACCATGAAACTGGAATGAAATGAAACAAAATGAAATGATATGAAACAATATGAAATGCTATGAAAATGTTATGAAAACATATGAAATTCTATGAAAATATTATGAAAACATATGAAATGTTATGAAAATGTTATAAAAGCATATGAAATGAAGAGAAATCCGTAAGGAACAAAACCACACATGAAATAGAATAAATGATGGGGATTAGGAGCATAAGACTCCGGCGGGGAAAAGCAACATGCTAGAGACCACCACATGGTTCAACTGAGGAGAAAATGTCCAAGAATGGCAATTGGACAGAAAGGATCACAACATCCAAGAATGGCACTGAATGAAGTGAGAAAAGTCCCGAAAAAGTACATCAGAAGCATCCAAGAATGACATTAATGACTTTACTAGGGATATCCGAGAATGACAATCAGAAAAAGGTAATCACAACATCCAGGAACAGAACTAAATGAAGTGAGGCAAGTCTCGGAAAGTACATAAAATCAATGATGACTCCGTTATGGACATCCGAGAATAGCAATCGGAGGCAAAGTGATCACAACATCTAAGAATAACTATCAAATAAAAATATGAATTACAACATCCAGGAACAGAACTGAATGAGATGGGGAAAAATTCCGGGAAAGTACATCAAATCAATGATGACTCTATCATGGACATCCAAGAATAACAATCAGAGGGAAAATGCTCACAACATCCGAGAATAGCAATAAGATAAAACGTGAATCACGACATCCAGGAACATAACTGAATGAAATGGGAAAAAGTCCCGGAAAGTACATCAAATCAATGATGACTCCAACATGGACATCCAAGAATGGCAATCGGAAAAAGGGTGAATTACAACATCCAAGAATAGCAATCAGATAAAAATGTGAATCACAACATCCAGGATCAGAACTAAATGAAATGGGAAAAAGTCTCGAAAAGTACATCAAATCAATGATGACTCCACTATGGACATCCGAGAATAGCAATCAGAGGGAAAGTGATCACAACATGCGAGAATAACAATCAGATAAAATGTAAATAACGACATCCAGGAACATAACTGAATGAGATAGGACAAAATTCTGGGAAAGTACATCAAATTAATGATGACTCTGTCATGGACATCCGAGAATAGAAATCAGAGGGAAATTGATCATAACATCTGAGAATAGCAATCAAATAAAACGTGAATCACGACATCCAGGAACAAAACTTAATGAAATGGGAAAAATTCCCAGAAAGTATATCAAATCAATGATGACTCCACTATGGACATCCGAGAATAGCAATCAGATAAAAGGGTGTAAAATCTGAGAAGAAACAACAAGTAAGTGAAGAAAATGTTCTAGAGAAACAGATATAAATGCCGAGTAAATTGGACTTTTATCACAAGGTAAGATGTTGAAAACAACAGGACCTCGAGAAATGCATAATGAGGACTAACACACTCATATATGTCAAGGTATACGAAAATGGGGAATAACACACCCAAGAACATGCATAGAGAGGGCTAACACACTCAAATATGCAAACGCGTACGAAAATGGGGAATAACACACCCAAGTAAATGCATAATGAGGAATAACACACTCAAGTATGCAAATGTATAAGAAAATGGGAAATAACACACCCAAGAAAATGCACAATGAGGACTAACACACTCAAATATGCAAACATATAAGAAAATAGGGAATAACACACCCAAGAAAAATGCACAATAAGGACTAACACACTCAAATGTAAAAACATATATGAAAATGGGGAATAACACACCCAAGAAAGTAATATGATAGAAAATGCTTGACAACCAGTTTAGACTATTAGAGGAGTGGAAAGATGGAAGACTGATTCCTCAACACGAAGATCACTGCCATTTTGCTCGGAGATTAGAGATGCTATTGTTGAACAAATATCTGTCACACCGGTAAACTGTATCAAGTTGATAATCTCTTGAGAAAGGTCATGAAAATCTGCTTAGAGATTCTTGAAGAAGATTGCCCCAAGTTCAATGACTAATGATGGTAAGCTGATAATGGCCTCAGTTCTTGACTACTATCAGAGAAAAAATCATCAAATCTTTGAAATGATTGTTGAAAGAATAAACTGATCATGGCTTTAGTTCTTGAATGAATGTTGAGAGAATAAATTGATCATGGATTCATTTCTTGAAATGAATATTGAGAAGATAAACCCAATATGAAACTTGAAGATACATCTTCTGATTAACCAAATCTGACAATAATTTGCATTGAGCGACAACTCTTGAACCATAGGATCTGGGAAGAAATTGCCCCTTGATAGGATCACTGACCAAGTTTCTTAATTGTTTGAAAATTCCTTGATGAGGAAAGTTTGTTTGAGAATAAAAAGTGTTTGTACAAACCTGGTAATTTTAATGCAAAGTTTATTCAAAATTTTGAAATCAAAAATCATTTTTGGAATGAAACTTATTGAGGTAAATTAAATGAAAACATTGTCAAAACACGGAGGTTGAGACAAAAATGAAAGATAAAGCAAAGTCAAGAAAACAAATGATTGGTAGCAAACTTGGGAGTCAGTTTACGCAACCTTGATGTAGTATGCTTTTCAAAAGAAACCTGGATTCAATTAGGACTTTTGAAGGTTGTAACATTGTCTGATTCCCGGTTTTTGAAACAAAGAATATAGGCTCAAAGTTTATTTGTACCCAACCCACTCTTCGTGATAAACTCCAGTCCTACATTCAATTAATTCAGCCTATGCATTCAAGCTTTAATAAATTTGGATTGCATAGATGAAAATGGTTCATAAGCCAAAGGATTTTGAGATAGCAGTTACCTCTCCCTTTTATTATTTCTGGTGAGGACTTTGGTCCACTCCTCTTATTTTTGTTGAGGATTTTGATGACCTCTTGATTGATCTTTCTTTTATTATCCCTAACTTTTTTGTGAACTGTGATATTTGAACTTACAGTCAGCGGGATGCCTCAGGTTTTGCCTAAGTCTCCTTCATAGGTTTTGACTTAGCGGGCTTTGATTTTTTTCTATCATTTTTTTTTCAATATCATTTTTTTTGAAAGATAATGACTGCCTGGCTTAATGATTATGGTGAACCATCATTGGCCTTTGAATTGAGAGACATCTTTAACACTTCTTGATATGTGTGAAGGAAAGCTTGAGATTGCAACCTTTATTGAAAAGTGTCTTAAATTATTCTCTTGTACTTGAATGCATATTCAAATTAATTGAGAACTACCCATCCCTAGGTTAAAATTACGGGTTTTTTCGAATAGAAAGAAACTTCAACTTCAAGGCTCAAAGGGGTTGACAAGGGATTAACTTCCTTATTTCTCTAGTGTTTGGGATTTGAAACAATGCATGTATATCATCAGCGAGGTCTCAATTGAAAGCATACCAACAACAATTATGGGTTTTTCGCTTTCATCATTCTCCCTCAAATCATTGTAAAAGCTTTAGAAAGAAAATGAACTTGAAATATAAAGCATAAAGATGCAAATAATATATGAAAATGAATCAAAATAAAGCAATGCTCATTTCATTAAAATAAACATGAAAGTTCAAACAAAGTTTAAAAGCAGAAAAGTCAATACAATCGAAGAAAATTGTAAACATAAAGAAACAATGGCCTAGTGATCCATCAACAACAAGGATAACTGTCCCGTCTGATATTCTGGCCTTGAAGATGATCTGACTGTTGAAGTTGTTTGAAGATTCACTTATCATGCTTTGGCAAAGGATTGCTGACAACATTAGGATTTGTGTCATGAAAGGAAAAAATGTTGTTTCTCATAAGCTCTTGCACTTTAGCCTTCAGTGCAAAGCAATATTCCAAGTCATGACCAGTTCCACCTTGATGAAACTCACAGTGAAGATCTGTTCTATAGTTAGTTGGAAAAGGATCTGGAAGAGCAGGCGAATTCCTAGTAGTAATCATACCACTCTTAATCAAGGAAGGATACAAATCAATGTAAGTCATCGGGATAGGATCAAAGTTTGGCCTATTATGATACTGATTTTGTCCGGCAGTAGGACGAGGAGCCTGAGCTTGAGTTTGAGCTGGTTGAGCCTTAACAACAGGAGTTACTGCAGCTACATATGGTTGAACATATTGTTCTTGCTGGCGATAAGGCTTCCTTTCATTTGAAACAACATAAGCATCACCATCTCTTCTCTTTTGAAAGTTCCCATGAGGCTTTCTTACAGCATCAGAAGATTCAACATTGGTAATCTTACCCTTCTTGATACCTTCTTCTAGTCTTTCTCCAATCGTGACTAGGTCAGCAAAACCAAATGAAACACTTCCTACCATCTTCTCCCAAAATAATGGTTGAAGAGTGTCCATGAACAAACCAATTAATTCTTTTTCGGCCAAAGGTGGTTCCACTTAAGCAACTAGCTCTCTCCAACGCTGAGCGTACTCTTTGAATGACTCTTTCTCTTTCTGTGACATGTTTTGAAGTTGACGACGGTCAGGCGCCATGTCCAGATTATACTTATATTGTTTTACGAAAGCATCAGATAAATCCTTCCAGCTCTGGATGTGACTCTTTTCAAGTCCCATATACCAATTCATAGAAGCACCACTCAAACTATCTTGAAAACAGTGAATAAGCAACTAGTCATTCTTGGCATGTGCAGCCATTTTGCGATAATACATCAGCAGATGAATCTTAGGACAAGTATGCCCCTTGTATTTCTCAACTAAGGAACCTTGAACTTATCAGGCAAAACTAAATCAGAAACCAAACACATGTCTATTGCAGCAGCACCAAAGACATCTTTACCTTCTAAACCTCTTACACTCTTCTCAAGATTCAAGCATTGCTCTCTAACTTCATCCATATATCCAGGTTCACCCTGACTTTCAACTTGTGGACCAGCAACATGGTACACAAAAGAAGAATTTTGATAAGTAGCTTGAGTAGCAGTATGCACAACAGGTTGAGGTTCGACGAATGTTGAAGCTGAAAAGACTGACACAACAGATGGACCAACCATTTGAGTAGTTGCAGAGATTGGCACGTAATCTTGAGGTAACCCAAATTCTGGCCAAGTAGAAGCTGGTTTCTGAATCATAAGAGGGTCAACAATAGCAGTTGAAACTTTATAAATCACAATCCTTTGAGGTGGTTCACCTCGAGCAATCAAAACTTGTATCATTTCAGTAAGCCTGGTCATACTGGCTTTCAACTCATCAATTTCCATTATGACTTCCATGTTATGTTGTTCTTGGTTTTCCATTCTCAACTTGACAGTAACTCTAGTTCCGTATTTGTGTTGAGGAAACAACTTGACGGGTCAACAGACAACTGAAGAAGGAAACAACTGGGATGAGTTCCCACACAACTCGGAGGAATGCAAGAATATGCGAGAATGCAATGATATGCAATGTGCACTTCCATTTTCAGAGAAACCACTCGATTATTGCAAACATGGTCAACATCGAGAATACGATCATGAAAAATCTTAACAAAAAGGAATATTTACTTTGTCCAATATTTGCAATAATCTGAATTGTTTTCCTTGAGAAATGGTTGTGATGATGATCATGATGAATGCATGGATTAACCACAAACAATATCACATAAAGCACACATGTTCAAAGGTACGAATCACGAGGATGGAGTCAAGGGATAATAACAAACAACCCACAAAGACATGTACTAAGGTTTGTCTTCATTGCACCTGCAGAAAACCAAAAGGGTTCTAATAGAGGTTCCCGAAGTTGGCAGCCATCTTTAGAATATTATCGGTACGTTGGAATACTCCCCAACCGATAACATTCTTAAGAAAGACCTCGTCTGAGTGTAGTATCGCGTGACAACCACCTTAGGTCTACACCTGGATAATTTCCGCACTATGTTCCTAAATTGGCTTGGATGGGTTAAGGGTTCTATGGTCCTCAGTATGATCAGCTCAAGGTCAGAAAATAATTCCATATTACGACTACTCGTTATGACATTAATAATCCGAGAGAGCCTAACCGAGTGGAGATTATCAAATTGATATCGCTTTGGACTACTCCTTCGCATATCACTTCGAATATCGCCGTCCTATCATAAGCTCAACTCAGATCCGGGTTAGAATCTATCTCACTCACAGAGAATCACCAAAACCGAAACGAAACAAACAAATCAAACCAAAGTAGTAAATAAATCAAAGTAGGTAGAATCCACTTAGATACTACTCCCCAGCAGAGTCGCCACTTTTTCTTTAACGGTAAAATCAAAGTAAACAGAGTCGTCACCGCACTTTTATTTTATTCCAAATGGATAAGGAAAAAAAGGCGAATAAATTTTAATGAATCTAAAAGCAAAAAGCTAAAAGAATCGAGCAGAGAATGTGTAAGGGGATAAGTTACAAATTGAGAAGGTTTTAAGCACCCAAAATATTTGTGGTACTCCACAGGAGCCCTTTGAAAAAGGTTTGTTAAAAGAGAGTGGATGGATGAGAAGAGAAATGTTTTTTTAAAAGATTTTTGTGTTTGAAGAGACGTTCGTCTCATGCCTACGTACCCACAAAGTGCAATGCAAGATCAAAACATCGTATTTCGTGGTACAAATAATGAAAAGAATTAATGTGTTGGATTGATTTTAAAATGTAGAGATAAGTCATCATTCCTTAGCGAATAATTTCGCTAGAAAGAATGAATCATATCTAAACATGTAAAAAAAAATTAAAAGAAAAGTGCACAAAGGCACAAAAAGAATTAAATGATTTTTTTTTGTATTTTTTTAGGTATTTTGAAAAGAAAAAAAAGGTTTTAATATGCTTATGTATTTTAGCATTTATTAAGAAATAAAATGAAAAGAGTAAAACCGCTTGACCTAAGTCAAGGTTTGATTATGAAAGTGGCTAAGATTTGAAAACAAAGAAGATTTTGGAAAAAGGGAGAAGTTTTGAAAATTAAATAAGGGGGAGGAGATGAAGAGACTATCCTAAAAAGAAAATAAAAGAGATAACGAAGGAAAGATCTAACCAAACTCGATGATACTTCTAATTATGAGCACAAAAGTTACATCCTTATAAGCTAGCAAGTGGCCAAATAAAGGCGGATTTACCAACTTCACGAAGATCAAAGCAAAAGAGTAGTATCCTAAAATCTAAGTCCAAAATCTCCATTCCAATTCTAAAGATAGTAACCATAGTCCAAAAATTAAATTCACAAGTTTTTTAGAGGTTGTAACACGGTGGGAGAACTGACTTTGTCGTTTTGTTTCCAAAAACTATGTTGCGGATAGCAAGAGTCGCCACCGACTTTTATTTATCCAATAAATAAAAGGAATAAAAGAACAAGAAAGACCTTCTTAAAAAAATTGAGTTCGTGGGGTAAGTTATACAAAGGGAAGGTGTTAGCACCCTTTGTATCCATGGTTATCCATGGGCTCTTAACTACTTAACTCACTTTACTTTTGTTTGAAAAATTGGTGTAGTGTGTATTTAGAAAATATTTTCATAAGTTTTTAACTTTGCAATGATACTCGTATGGATATATACAAAGTGTTTAGTTTTTGAAAATTGTTTGAAACAATGAGATGTAAAGAGTGTTTTTGAAAAGAAGTGAGCAAGTACTTAAGAACTACTTACCCTAAGTTGGTAAGGTATTTCTTGTTGTTTATTTCCTTTAGGGGTAAGACTATCCTTACTATTAGTGAGTGTAACACGGTGGGAGAACTGACTTTAGTTAAATGTTATGGATAGCAAGAGTCGCCACCGACTTTTATTTTATCCAAAAGGAAAGGGCATAAAAGAACAGGAAAGACCTTAAAAAGATTTTGAGTTCGGGGGGTAGGTTATATAAAGGGAAGGTGTTAGCACCCTTTATATCCATGATTATCCATGTGCTCTTAGTTACTTAGCTCTCTTTAAATTGTTTTGAGAAAGGTGTAGTGTGTGATTAAAATTTTCTAAGTACTTTATAATGATCCTCGTATTGATGTATACAAAGCCTTGTTTGAAAATGTTTTGAAAATATTGTGAGGTGTGAAAATTATTTTTGAAGAGTGAGCAAGTAACTATGAGGTACCTACCCTATACTAAGTCATTCATGTTCTTATATGTCCTTTCAAGGGTAAGACTATCCCTATTATTAAGGAATAGGTAGTCATTACCTTGGATTTGATAAGGGACATGTGAAGGGACATCTGAATATAGGCAACTGTAAGGTATCTTTAGCAATTCGTAGGGACTTATCATCTTTTATTCGAAGGGACAAGACCATTTATCGTAGGCAACCTCGAAGGGACTTGATCTTATAAACTGAAGGGACCTGATGATATTTGTGAAAGGACTTTGCTTAAGACACCTTACTTGACCTTTTGAAATAGGCAACATGAGAGGTAACCCTAGAAAGTGCAAGATAGCGATCAAAGATCGACTTACGTGTGTTCATGTTCATGTTCAAGTATTTATCTTATTTAATTAATTTTCTAAATTAATTTTAATCACAAACATGTTATGCACACCCTATAGTTACTAACCACGCAGTTAATATATTTACAATAAAAATAAAGCAAAAACATAATCCTAAACTACTACAAAGCTTTGGGATAGTTACAATATAATCGAGAAATATAAACAATGATAAATAATAATAAGCAATAATTTAAATGGTTAGTAATAATAATAATAATAAAAGGGTTAGTGAAAATAAAAAAAGGAAATAAAAATTCAAGAGAGAATATTATTCTTTTAAGTTAAATGAACATTTAGAAAAAAATTAGAATAAAATAGAATAATTAATGATAATAATAAACAAATACTAATTATTTACATAAAAAATAATTAATTATTTAGTTAAAGTTTAGAACAAAAATTAATTAAGTTAAATGTTAAAGTTATTAAAAAAAATAGGGTTAATAAAATTAGGGTTTAGAAATTAGGGTTTTGAAAAAATTAGGGTCAAATTTTTAGGGTTTAAAGTTTATGAAAAAAATTAAGACTTAGGTTTAAAATTAAGGTTTAGGGGAAAATTAAGGTTTATGAAAAAAATTAAGGTTTATAATAAAAATATAAGTTTTAAAAATAAAATAAAAAAAGGATTATGTTTTATCTTTTAGAAATTAGTTTAATAATAATAATAAGGAAATTCAAAGAAAATACATAATTTGATGAAAAAGGGAAAAATAAAGTTAGAGATACCCAAAATATCGGGGGTTTGCCCTTTTTGCTTCATTGAGTTCTTTGCCATTGGGACACCCATGTTTCTTCATCAAAATGCTCCAAACCTCAGTTCCTCGCCACTAGGTTGTGGGTCTGCATATGAATAAGTGTAACAAATACCTATTATATAATAAAAATGAAAAAAAACATGTTAGTAAAACAAAATTTTCCAAGGTTGAATTTTACAATTGAAAATATATAAACAGTTTATATTAAAATAGTCTAATAATTAAATAAATCTAAGAAAAATGAATCATGAGAATTAATTAAATTAAAAAATATTTAAAGGTTGATTAAGGTTTTTATAAAAAAAAAGTTTGAGGTTTTAATAAACCTAAATATAAAAGTAATAATACTAATAAAAAATGCTAACCTAAATTTAATAAAAAAAGATTTGTTAAAAAAGTTAATTAAAAATAATAGGTTAACCATGTTTAAAAGATAAATTAAGGAAAAGAAAGAAAATGATGAAGAACTCATGTTTCTTTGCCAAAATGTTGTGTCCAGGGTTTGAACCCAAGCCCTTTTAATTCCAACCTCTAGAGAACCTTTACATTGGGTCATGCGTGTCTGTGTTACTAAACATGGAAAACATATGTTATATGATAAGGCGGATAAAGAATAGCATAAAAACGAGTGAAAATAGGAAAATATTTACTTTAGAGAAAATTTTTGAGGTTAATCATGGTTAAAAGGATAAATCAATTAGAAAATGTGTTAATTAGAGAAATTAAAGGAAAATATGAAAGAAAAGCAGGTTTATGCCCAAAATGTTGTGAGTGGGAATTGAACTCACGCCCTTGACCTTCCAGTTTCCAACCTTAGCCACTAGGCTATGCGCAGTCCTCATGAATAAACCTCTTGACCTCTAAAATTTCCTGCGAAATTTGTAAAAACCCCAAATTTGAGCTTGAAACCCTAACTATGGTAGGATTCGGTTTTGGTCATGAAGCTTCGAATAATCAACCCAGAAAGCTTCTATAACATGAGACAAACAACGTTAGATAAACAAAATTGATTAAAATATCAAGAATAAATGGAATTAAAAAAAAACTAAAGAAAGCTTCAAAATTTCAATTCAGTTCATGCATTTTTGTATGAACTTGATAATGATGATGATGGGGATAGCTTTTTTTCTGAATTTTTTTCTCCCTTTTTTACGGTCTCCTCTTTTTTGTCTTGTGATGTTGTTGTGGTTATATAGTAATGTAATTAGGTTAAGAATTTGTGCCTTGGTTGGAGTTGTATGGGTTGCTTGATTGTGAAGAAAGCTATGGTCAAAAATATCAAAAAAAATCAAATGATATGTTTCCAAATAGGTAGTGCACGAAATTGGAGAGTATCAAATCAACTTAAATGATGTTTAAGAGCTTCTAGAAGAAGAATCACATTTAAATATTGAGTTTTCATATTTTATTTTGATTTAAATTGATTTTTAATGAATAAAATCAAAATAAATATAAAATAAATTATTAAAATCTGAATAAATGAGAATTGGGTCGTGCATGATGTCATGGTAAATATTGGATCACAAAATTGCAAGCCCATTTGGAAAGAATTGGTTTTAAGACCCCATTTGCTCAATATACCTCTCAAAAATTTCCCAACTTTGCAAAGGCACAAATCCCTCAATTTTAAGGCTATGAAGGTGTTCTTGAACATTTTGGAAAGCTTAGAGAGTCCTCTAAGCAATATCTTTGGTCTCATGTCCATATCCTTTACCATTTTCAAATTATGCCCTTTGGAAATGTTGACTTTTTGTTGACTTTTGAAATGACCTGTAATGATTTGGCTCATACCTTTCAAATGAAGCATTTTTAGGATTGGTTTGAGAGACACAAAGTTGTAGGGAATTAAATTTCCTTCAAAATGAGCTTTGGATGGGAAATTTTTGATGAAGCATATGAAAGTTATGGCTGGTCAAAGTCCAGTTGACTTTTCCTATGAAAACCCTAATTTAGAAACTCCTGATTCTTGATGATCTGAAATCTCCTTTATGAATCATGATAAACCCTTTATCAAATGATGAATTTTACTTTATAAACTTGATGTTGGCAAAAAATCATGAAGTTTGACTTTGGTTTGACCACAGTTGACCTCAGTTTGACTTTTTTAACCACTTTGACTGATTTTTGCATATCTGATCATCTGACTGAGCAAACCTTTTGGGAAAGCCTTGAAACTTGACATAGGGATTCTTGAAGACATGTAGGATGTTATGAATCTCAATTGAGGCCTTGGAAGTTCATTTAGCCTGATGAAATTCAAAACCCTAGTTTAGGGTGCATTGCTTAGGAGGATGCTTTGTCTGAGGGAATTGTCAAACTTTCTGACTAATTGTAAACCTTGTGAACCTTGTGAACCTCTTGAGATACCTTGTGAATCTTGTGAACCTTGTGAACCTCTTGGGACACCTCAGTACACAATGTTTTGTCTAGGTGAGGGCAAATTTTGGGGTGCAACAGTTGCCCCTGTTTAATTTTCTGAAACCTGAGGGGTTAGATTGGCGTATGTGCCATTCGTGACTTGGAAGGTTGAAGGTGATTGAACACAAAAGCCCAAAAATTTGCACTCGCCAGTGCGTAATGATGATTAGTTGTATATGCTTAAGTGGGCTTGAATATGCCACTTGGAAGAACTGGAGATGGGTTTATAGATGCCATCCATAATATCAGGAGGTGATAATATCTTGATGTTGATACTGGATATCAGTACTAGGTCTTTGTATAGGCCGTCTCTGAATCGTTTATGCAACATGGTTTGAGTTGAATGCTAGCACTAGATCTTCATATAGATCGTCTCTGCATTATCTCTGGAGAAAAAGAATATCCTTCATTAAGTGTCAGGGCTTAGATCTTCGTATAGATCGTCTCTGAACCATATCTAAGAACATACTTTAATTTAAGTGTCAGAACCAAATCTTCGTGGCGATTTTTTCCTGAATTAAGTATCAACACTAAATCTTTGTATAGATCGTCTCTGAACTGTTTTGAATTGTTGAATAGACCAGTAGAAATAAATCTTTGTGATGATTATCTCTTCTGGAAATATCCTGGATTAGGGAATAGATCTTCGTATAGACCGTTTGCCTACTATCCAAGGACAACTTGAGTAATGATTATCAGCAATGAATCTTCGTGGCGATCATCCCTGAATTAAGTATCAACACTAGACCTTCGTATAGATCGTCTCTGACCTGTTTTGAATTGTTGAATAAACCAGTAGAAATAAATCTTTGTGACGATTATCTCTTCTGGAAATATCCTGGATTAGGGAATAGATCTTCGTATAGATTGTTTGCCTACTATCCAAGGACAACTTGAGTAATGATTATCATCAATGAATCTTCGTGGAGATCATCCCTGAATTAAGTATCAGCACTAGACCTTCGTATAGATTGTCTCTGACCTGTTGTGAATTGTTGAATAGACCAGTAGAAATAAATCTTCGTGACGATTATCTCTTCTGGAAATATCCTGGATTAGGGAATAGATCTTCGTATAGACCGTTTTCCTACTATCCAAGGACAACTTGAGTAATGATTATCAGCAATGAATCTTTGTAGCGATCATCCCTGAATTAAGTATCAACACTAGACCTTCGTATAGATTGTCTCTGACCTGTTGTGAATTGTTGATAGTATTTTATCTGTATATAACCATCCTGCAAGGAAAAGATTAGTTTATACAATATGTATGCATGCATGGCATGGTGCATCTAAGTAAATGTATTATGCATTTATGGATATGTTATGTTATGATGTAAATGATGTATGTATGAATCATGCATCCTGAAGCGTCTGGATATCTTTGTATAATAACTGCTGGCTAGGGAAAATAAATCCCACTTCGTTGCTGAAGAATATGAGGAACTTGTTCCCGTCTTGTTTGATAGTGTAGTATTTATAACCTCCCATCTTCGTTCGTCGTACTTATATTGAAGGAATAAGTTCCTGAGTATCCCGACTGAAGATAAAAGAGATGGACATAAATTCAAGGGGAGACGCAACTTGAAGTATCTATAAAGATAGATTTGCTCTACTGGGGATTTGTAGTTGTCTTGTGGGGATGAACCGGCGAAGCTTCGTTGAACTACTACTCTCGTTCGTCCTTAGTAAATACTATTACTGCATTTCATGCATTTCTGGTAAGCATCAATCATATTCAAAGCATATATACATTCAAACATAACCAACAAACGTTTTTCTCTTTAGTAAAAGAGGAAAAGTAATCCTGAATAAAGAGGGAAAAGTAAAGCTGAACTCGAAAACAGAATCGTTTCAACTTTGAGAGTGTATAACCAATTGGATTTAGAGCTCCTGAGATTCTTATCTTTCCTGAATACCTTCCCAAAAATCCTCATAGTTGGATCTGAAGACATGATACTGACACCATCTGATACTACTGGCGTAGACAATTAATTTCCACAATGGCTTCTACTGAGAATCCAATATCAAGGTAATACAATGAGAGGAACGTGTCTTCAAATTGTGATGGACCATATACGCTCCAGGTATTAGATTTGAAAAGAAAGCATTGCCCCTTGGTTGAGGATGAATTGTCCCATAATGGAAGTATCTGAATGTAGTTACCTCAAGAGAAATAAGCAGAATGCCCCACAATAATATGCCCCTGACATCATGAACTTTATAATGTTACCCTTGGTAATTCAAATATATGAGGAGAGCTGCCCCTGACTATTAAGCATTGTTGAATCTGGACCTGATTGCCCCGAATGAATTGAACAGTAAGTTGGTATGCCCCTTGATTGGGAAACAGTGACTATGCCCCTGGCATTATGAACTCTGTAATGTTACCCTTGGTAATTTAGATATACGAGGAGATCTTCCCCTGGCTACTTAAACATAATTGAATCCTGTCCTGATTGCCCCAAATGATTTAGGAAGTATCATGGCCTGCCCCCTTGATTGGGAGATAATGATTATGCCCCTTTGTATACATGGACTTTGATCCAGGAAGCAACTTTGTTTATCGGAAGGACTTTGGTTTATTGAACATTCATCCTGTAAGTTTCTCTGTTTATCAAACACTCAGGTATATGCAAACAAATATATTCAAAAATGCAATGCTTATGTCTGTCTTGAAGTTTTGAAAAAGACTTATTTTTGAAAAACAGTTTTTGTGAAAACTGTGATATTAACTCAAGTTTTATAATAAGCCCTAAAGGAGTCAGGATACCTTTTTGTAGCAGTACGCTTTCGAACTAACCATGCTTCAGTTAGGACTTTTAAAGGGTTGTAACGTGGCCTGGTTCACGGTTTAAGAAACAAAGGATAAAGGCTCAAATTTTATTTGTACCCAACCCAATCTCCATGATGTTCTTCAGTCCTATGCTCAGTTAACTTATGCATTGAGGCTCAAAGGAGTTTGGAATTGTAACACTGACATTTGTGATGGTTCAGAAACCAAAAATTTATTTGAACATTCAGTCATCTTTCTTTGTTGAGGATTCATAGTGACCTCTTTTTTCTTTTGACTTTGTTATATCTTCTTTTTGCCTGAACTGTTTGTTTCAAAATTACAGTCAGCGGAATTTCTCAATTTTTTTTACTAAGTCTCCTTCATAGGTTTTGACTTAGTGGGTTTTTCTTTTGCTGGATATTGACTGTCAGGTTTAATGATTACAGAGAACCATCATTAGTTGTGTACAACACCGATAATTGGCATATTTGAGTTAACCGAGTAACTACCCTGCCCCGGGTTATGAATAAGGGTTTTAATTTGTGCGAGAATAAAAACTCCTACTTCATAGGCTCAAAAGGGTTGACTAGGGATTAACTTCCTTATATCTCCACTGTTTAGGAATTGAAACAATGCATGTATATCGTCAATATAGTCTGTTCAAAAGCATACTGCCTAATATTATGGTATTGTTTTCGTCATCCTCCCTCTACAAGCTTATAGCTTTATCAGGAGTTAAGTATCAAAAAATAGAAATATGAAGCATAGTTCAAAATATAGTGAAACAAATGGATTAATTCAAGACAAACATATGCAATGCATTAATGAAAACAAAAGTTTAACATAATAGTAAGTGTTTAGGCAAACAAAAGAAATTACAAACGAAAATTCAAATGTTCTCAAAGCCTCTTCCTCTAAACTCGTCACTCCAGTTATCTGGAAACTTTGATGCTTGATGGATGATAGAAGAACTCAACCTGGCCTTCTGGCGTAACCTCGAGTATTCCTTCGTCAATTAGGTCTTGAATCGTATTCTTCAATGCCTAACAATTATTAGTGTCATGTCCAGGACAGTCAGAGTGATACATACACCTTGCCCTTGGGTTATAGCGAGGAGAGGAGGTGTTAGGATTTTTAGGAGAATTTTCCAAGGAAATCAACTTCATCTCCAACAGGCATTGCAAAACTTGTGACATTGGTGTGGTGAACCGGATGAACTGTCTTCCACATTCCTTGTATCGAAGTGGATTAACCTTACAAGGCCTTCCTTCTTCCATTGAAGAACAATCAGTGGTAACCTGTCTCTTTCCTTCTCTTATCCTTACTTTCCTTTCAGCTAAGTCAGCTTGTTTCAATGGAGGTTGATTGATGATTAGATTCCCAACTCTGTTATGCCGAAGCTTATTGACAAAGCTTCTCATCTCTTCTTTCCCCTGGGCCAAACTCTGGATAAGAGCCATTTGGCCATTCATCTGGATCCTCATCTCTGCCATCTCAGCTTGTAGTTGTTTCAGCTGATCATCTTTGTTGTCCTCAGGATTCTTCATCTTCATGTCCTTAGAGAGGAGTGCTTTCAACTCTTCTTGCCCCTTGGACAAATTCAGAATCACTTCCTGAAACTGAGCATTCTGAGCTTAGAGATCTTTGACAGATTGTTCGAGAGCCATTTCTGCTGAAATAAACAACGAGAAGATAAGATATCTGTTCATAAGAAACCTGTGATGCAATGACATGGTATGTAAATGCATATGCAATGTTTTCAAGGACCGCATGATTTAAATTTGTTTAAACAACCAGAAAGTAAACTTTTATTAGTAATCAATAAACTTGTTTGCCTCTTGGGCTTACAACAAAATGAAATGAATACAAAGATGGGGTTTTAAGTCTCCCATGGACGTTTCCTCTTTGTATTGAGGTATGAGTTGAGATTCCGCTCCTCGTGAAGTTGTCTTGTTAGCTCCAGGATTCTTTCTTGACTAGCTTTGAAATGAGTCTCAAAAGTATCCCTTTGCTCCTTCAAATGGATCCAGGACCTTTTCAATTCTTCCATGTCAGTGGCATGTCTGGATGAAGAATGATATAAGGAGTATCTCCTTCAGCAACAGGCTCCATGGTAACTGACAGGATATCAGGATATGGCATCATAAGAGTCTGAGCACGTGCTCGTACCCATCTAAGATAAGGTTCCATAGGAATAGTGTACTTTGGTTCCAGAGTCTTGCTGTCAACCTTGTTCACTTTACCCCAAGCTCGTATGAACCTTTGATGGTAACCTTAGAGATCGTTGTCGTAGTCGGACACAATTCCTTGAATAAGTATATCATGAGGACCATTGCTCCGAGCATAACCAAACTGACGTAGAGCTAAAGAAGGGTTGTAGGTAATACCCCTTTTATGCCTAGAAGTGGCTGTAACACGGTGGGAGAACTGACTTTAGTTAAATGTTGCGGATAGCAAGAGTCGCCACCTACTTTTATTTTATCCAAAATGAAAGGACATAAAAGAACAGGAAAGACCTTAAAAAGATTTTGAGTTCGGGAGGTAGGTTATATAAAGGGAAGGTGTTAGCACCCTTTATATCCATGGTTATCCATGTGCTCTTAGTTACTTAGCTCACTTTAAATTGTTTTGAGAAAGGTGTAGTGTGTGATTAAAAATTTTCTAAGTACTTTATAATGATCCTCGTATGGATGTATATAAAGACTTTGTTTTGAAAATTTGTTTAAAATGTGAAGTGTAATGAAGTATTTTGAAAAGGTGAGCAAGTAATTAAGAGGAACCTACCCTATATTAAATCTTTATTGTTCTTATATGTTCTTTCAATGGTAAGACTAGCCCTATTATTAAGGAATAGGTAGTTGTCATACCCTAAATTTTGACCAGAAATTTTTAAATTTTTGTTCATTTTGACGTGTTTCCGTCGATTTATCGAAGGTTGATCATTTTGCATTTTTAAGTTAAAACGTATCATTAATCATAAATCATGCATTTTTCTAGTTAATTTCACCATCTTAATGTCATTCTAATTTCGTTCTGGATTTTAGGATTTTCTTTTTTTGATTCAAAATTATGTTTTTATCATTTTATAGTTTAATATGTTTACTTTAATCTCCAGTTAAATAATGATATTAGATTATCTAGACTTAAGTTGGTATTGTTTATTTTAGATTAATTTAAATAGTTTAACTAGTCTTTCTTTTTCTTTTAAATTAATTTATCTTTATTAGTTTATTTTTATTTGATTTTAACCTTAAGTAGTTAGAATTTTATTAAAATTAGTTTAATGTTCAATTTAATTCAATTTTACTTAAGCTTATCTGTTTTATTTTTAGTTTATATTTTAATTTAACTTAGTTTAATTTTTTATATTAGATTAATTTTTATTTTAGTTTAATTTAATTAGTTTAACTTAAATTAATTTAATTAGTTTACCAGTTTAATAGTTATATTACATTAGTCTCATAAACCATTAGTATATGTACTTTTTCTGCTATACTATTTCATACAAGCCAATATTTTACACTTTTTTGCTGTAAAACAAACTGGTCAAGAGAGACCTTATACCAAATACAAATAAAAATCCAATTTTGCTTCTATCAAACAGGCTCAAACTCTTCACCAAAACAGAAATTCTTCACTGTTTTTCCAATAGCTACCTGCACCATTGACCAAACAAACACTATAGCCTGCGGCATTTTTTGACATTTCACCAAAATGGAATAAGTTCAAACCTGCATCCAGAAAAGGTAAAAGGAGAAATTCAGTCAAAATGGAAAAAGTTGGGAGAAATTTCAAGAAAAGGAGATTGATGTAACAACACAGGGGAATCAAAAAAAGATGGATTTTTTTTCCTCTGTTTAGAAACCAGCTATATCTTTCACAAACCCAGCAACAAAATGGGGGGACCCTTTCATCGAGATCCACGGAGAGGCCAGCGACACCTCTTAATATATACCACCCTCAACTTTCCTGGAAAAAAAAGGTCTGACCTTCATCAGGAACCCTTTACCATACCCAGAACGCACAAAACACCACCACCCCTTTTGAACTCATCATCAACCTTTTTTTTGACCAACACCAACTCATAAAACAAATCCAGGAAAATCACAAGAAGAGGGAATCATTTTTCTGCGAAATTCTTTTTCACCATCAGACACTCATTCCTCTTCTTTTTCTGCGAGGACAAAAACAGAGTTGTACCATTCTTTTTGGCTTCTTCAAAAACATCCCCCACAACCATCTTCTTCTCGCAGAAACCTCTGCACCACTTTTTCTTTCTTCATCAATACCTTTAGAAACCATTCCCTCTTCCTGATTTTTCCAGAAGAAATAAAAACAACCTCATCAAAACAGAACAAGACCGTCCCTCTACACCACCTTTCTCTTCTTTCCTCTCTAACAAACAAACAATCAACATTGCTTCCTCCATAATAAAACTACACCGCCAACCCCCATCGCAGAACCGTCAGAGCCGCGCCATCAACCTTGCCGCACCGTCGCCCTGTTCTTCACTCACCATCCGCAAACCTTTTCTCCACCACCATTTGAACGACCTATAATAACCACCAGCCTCCCTTCGCCTTCCGTCACTTCAACCTCACCTTTGAGCAAAACCATTCGCCGAAAATCCATCGGGAAACAACCACAAGGTGAGACAGATCAAAACAAGGAGGGAGAACCGTTGAATCACCGTTTTGGGTTTCATCTTTTGGTTTCCTTTCCAGCATCTCTCGGTCTCCTTCGCCGCGAACTAAACGTTTGAAGAAAAATCAACCCGAACACAAACCCAAACCAGAACCCTTCGCCGTCCACCACCCTTCACCAGACCCTTGCCTTCGTCCTCAACCACCCTTTCATTCAACCCTAACCGCAACCTCCTATAATCCGTCTTCACCTTCACCAACACGACCTTCGTGTTTTGCTCAAAAACACCTCCATTAAACCATCGCCGCCACCACTCATAAGAACACACAAAAAATGAAACGGCGAATCCGAAACAAACCTCGGAGAAATTAAAAACTTCTCCTTCAACTGACACGACCCACCAAAGAAACCTTCACAAAACCACCTCGCTGTGCATCACCGCGAACCACCCTTTCATTCCTCCATCAAACCGCCGCAGAACTTCACTGAAATCACCATGAGCCCGCGAAACCCTTTCTCAGCCACATAAACGCGTCTATTCCGTTCATCACGCTCTCGACGTTGGCTTAGTTACTGATGTGCTACTACGGAAGATCTGATGTGAAGGAGTTTTGATGCAGGTTAGCAAGGAGGACCGGCGGCGAGTTCGCAAAGCAAAGAGGAGGAAGACGAATCCGGATCGTTGTGTTTGACTTTTAGGGTTATTGTTTCTTTTTCCCCCTTTCAATTTTTGTTTACTGGTCTTATTCTTTCCACTTTACTGATTTATTTTCTTTTTATTTCCACTTTATTGATTTATTTTCTTTTCATGTCAACTAGAGACTTTCATAGGATTATTGTTATTATTCATTTACTTATTTTTCTTATTCTTTTTAGTTTTCTTTTATATATAAATATTTTAGTTAAATTTTGTTTTAATTAATTAACTCTAAAATTTTAATAAGTTGATATTTAGAACTTTAAAATCTTGATTAACTCTTTTAATGGTTATTAGGGTCTAACATGTTATTTCTCTTTTCTTGATTATTTTTTCTCTTTAGGTTTAATAGATTTCTTATCAGATTTTTGACATAGGCTTTAGATAAAGTTTGAATTTCATAATTTCGTTTAAACCTTATTATTTGTTTATTGAGGCTTTATCGAATTGGAATGTTGGGTGTTTGAATCTGGAGTAGAGCTCGATACCAAGCGCTAAAGCATTAATTGAATGGATATGATGTTTCTGACAAATGTTCTTGCGATTCTTGCGCGTGTTGAAGAGGCAACGGACCTACTCCGTTAGGTATCATTAAAATTCGATGTTACCTTATTTACGCCTCACCATATTCTTGATGCCGCGTTTGCGTTCGTCTGATTACTTGTACCTCACCGATCATAAATCTCTTGCAAAATGCAATATTCATCAAACTTCCAAACTAATTATTTTAACAAGGAATAGAGCCCCGGAGTCTAGCACTCCGCACGTTCTAGAACGAACTACAACTGGGCTAGCCCCACACGTATTGTTCGTTCAATCCTTCGTTATTAATTACACATCGATTCTAAAACGTCTAAAAAACAATTATTCGACCTATTTAATTAATTTATATACGAAAACAGAACTCCGGAGTCTAGCATTCCGCACGTTCGGGATTGGACCGCAACTGGGCTAGCCCCACGCGATGTGTTCAATCACCATTTGTATATCAACTATTCAATTCATTTAAATTAAATTACGAAAACAGAATTCCGGAGTCTAGCATTCCGCACGTTCTGGATTGGACCGCAACTGGGCTAGCCCCACGCGATGTGTTCAATCACCATTCGTATATAAAAAATTCCAAATCATTTTATTAAGTTAAATTACGAAAACAGAACTCCGGAGTCTAGCATTTCGCACGTTCTGGATTGGACCACAACTGGGCTAGCCCCACGCGATGTGTTCAATCACCATTCGTATTCGAAACAATTCAACAATCTTAAAGGATCAGGCATGATTCATCTCCATAGGAAAGATATTCCTCCTATCTCCACAAACACAAACTAAATCTTACAAACAACTTTTCTCAAAGGAAGAATGTGGCATTGCTTGTCGATCATTATATCCAAGTTTAAAGCTTCTTCCGATTTTATTTATTCTCAAAGAAAGAATGTGGCATTGCTTGTCGATCTTATATCCAAGTTTAAAGCTTCTTTCGATTTCTCCTTTCTCAAACGTTTGTGGTGGAATAGGTGAGACACTTCTCTTAAAGATGACGACTTGTCTCTTTCTTTCAAATACAATTTAAAACCCACCAACCAATATAAACTATTTTTCCATAATTAATCGGCGAGTAACTGAACTCCGGAGTCTCGCACTCCGCACGTTCTTGAATGCAATCACTCCTGGGCTAGCCCCACTCGACGTGGTTCATTTGCCCTCTCGTTTTAAAACACTTTAACAAAGATCAAACATCTTTTCTCAAAACGAATATTGTTTAAATCTTTCTATCTCGCAAACAAGCTAGCGCTTCAGCCTCCTATCGCGAGTAGATAAGCCAATGCTTAGCAGAAGAATGCATTTTCAAACAATCGTTCAATAAAAAAACATGAATCGTAGTAGCACGAACTACGAAGCTCTGACTTTCCCATTGCACAAGGGAATACGTAGGCACGAGGATTTTAATCCTTCGCGAGCACAATAATAAAAAATTAACTATCTCTCCACAATAATAAAAAAACTTCACCTTTCCCTATTGCAAATAATAAACAAATATCGATACTTAATCATTAAAAGAAGACAATAATACGAGTTAATATTTAAAGCGCAAATTAGACTAAGAGGTTCCCGTTGAGTACAACGGACGTGAGGGGTGCCTAATACCTTCCTCTTGCGTAACTGGCTCCCGAACTTAGATTAGTGGTTTCGTTGACCATTCTTATCCTTTATTTAGGTTGTGTCTATATCTCCCTTTTCTCTCGTAGAATAAATAGAATTAGGTGGCGACTCTGTTGTTTGTTTTAGGATCGTATTTTTCGAGGTGCGACAGCTGGCGACTCTGCTGGGGAATTATTTGCCTTGTGCATAAGAGAGTCGAGCCTAGCTTAGGATAGTTCGCGTTTGTTTGCTGACTTGTTTGATTGTCTTCTTTATTTACTATTGATATTTTATCTGTTGTTTCCTTCTTTATTATTTGCTCATTATATTTGCCTGTTGGATCTCGGAATATCATGGGTATGAGTTTGTACTTGAGTTTTGAAAGAGAAGAGGGAACACTTAAGTTTAGATTTGGATGTTATTAGTGTTAGTCTCCAAGGACTCGCTCCTTGCACGCCTAGCATTAAAGCTCCCCCAGATAGTTAGACTTTTCATAGATCTTGTCACAACACAGCTGTAAACACCCCAAATTTGCCCTCACCCATTCACACCATGGCTTGTGATCATCTCATATGCATAAACACAAACATATCATCTCACATCTCATTTTTGATTCACTGCATAGCTTTCAAGGCATCTGCACCTAGGGTTTGTGATCTGAGCAATCCCAGAGCTTCTTGAGGCACCCCAAAGGCAACCAATCAACTCAAAGGGGTCCATGTGTGTTCTTATATCATGTTTCATCTCCTCAAAGTCAAAAATGCAGAGGAATCACAAGAACTAGGGTTTGAGTGGATGCAGGGCCAGGTTGAACTACACAGTTGACTGAAAATTAGGGTTTTGGTTTCAGAGGCCATAACTCCAACTTTTTGGTCATTCTTGTTTCCATTGATCTCTATATGGTATAGGGAGTATGCATATCAATTTTCATGAAGAAATTCCATGGGGAAGTCATCTGATCAAGGGTTGACTTTTCAGACAAGTCAGTGCAAAATCAGGGCATCTGGGGCCCCCAATGACCCAACCAATGGGTGATCTTCATCATTTTGAGTGTATATGATCTTTATTTGATCATGGAAGAAGGTTGAAGTTCATAAAAATCAAGAATTTAGGGTTTTTGCAAATGTTGACTTTTTGGGCATAGTTGACTTTTCAAGAATGCATCATTTTAGGTCATTTTTCAAGCCATGATTTTGGATCCAAAAATGCTTCAAATGGAAAAACTTTGGTCATGAAAGTTGTAGATCTCATCTTTCCCTTTCCAAAAAGTACAAGAACATGATCTAATTCATCTTGGATCAAAAGTTATGGTTTGTTAAAGTTGGCAAAAATCACTAAATTTCAAGTTATGCACCAAAGGCAAAAAATTGCAAATTCTTCTTCCAAGGCCAATTCAGTCACCATATGGGTTTCTAATGCACTTAACATGATCATGTAACTCCTAAAAATCAGAAATGAACCAAGAATGTCATGGTTTCATGTTTGGTTAGGCAAGGAAGTCACATGTGAACCAAAATGTCACAAGTTGCAAAACTCATGATCACATCTCACCAACTTGATGCATTGGCTGCTGAACCAAACTAGCTTCATACACACATCATGCTGCGCAGCCCCATGCCCATTGTACTTAGCTAGAGTTTAGCCCATGCCCTCTCTTACAAGAAGTGGACTTTTTGCAAAAGTTGCCTTACCAATCAATAAAGGGCATGTCTTGTCAACTGACCAATGAGAGAGAATTATGTGGACAGTTTGCAAGCAAAGCATAGCATAAGGCAAGGCTGAAACCATCACATTCACCACATACACAAAACACTCCCCTTTTGCAAGTTCCTTCGAATTCCTCTCCACAGCCTGAAAACACTCAAACTTTCTTCATCATCCAACTCAACACACTTCATAGACAAGAAACCACCAAAGCTCAAGCCTGAAACAAGCCTGAATACTCCATAACCATCCTTCACCTCAGCCTGCATTTTCTATCGAATCTCTCTCCACAAGCCACAAACATCCAAACAAACACCATAGACCTTCTCCATTAACCCTCAGGATCACAAACAACACTTCACCATGGCCTGAAACCTCCAGAATCTCCATTGCCATTTTTGATCAAGCTGAAGCAGTTCCTTTCGAATCTCACTATCCAGCCAACTTAAACTCCTTTTGAGCATTCAAACATCATCAAGAGGTTCTAAGGAGTAGATTGCACAAAGAGAGGTGGCCAGAAAGTTCCAAAACTGAAAGCTCCAAATCTCAGGTAGCTCGAAAATAATTTTTCCAGAAATCATTTCTTTTGTTCCAAACTTGTTCTTTGTGTTATCCTGATCATCCTGGTACCATTAGTTTTTGAAATGGTGATGAAATAAGCATTTAATTTGTCTCTGAAACTGGTTTGCCCTAAAACTTGTTCTGTTCGATTCATGGTTTTGAGGAAGAAGAAATTTGTTTAGACTTAGGGTTTTGATTCGTGAGCTTGTGGGAATCATTTCTGGGTTCTTAGAATTCATTTTAGATGCGTATGGAGTGAGTTAGGGATTTTGGTTGAACGGAGAAGATGACCGGAACACTGTTCCGGTCATCTGAGTGTGTTTAACGGCGAGATTAGGGCATAAGCATTGATTAGTGAAATTTGAATTCTGGCCTTTGGATTTGGCGCCAGGTCAACGCGCGCGTGTTTCCATTTGAATCTCCACCATCAGATCACTTGACTTTTGTTTATTTCAGTTTAATTTCATTTTTAATTCATTTTAATTCATTTGTTTTGCATAATTATTTTAAAATAGCAAAAAATCCTTAAAAATTATGAAACTTTTTCTTTAAAGTTTTATTAATTTTTAAGACCCAAAAATATTTTTATTTTGTTTTTTATCAGTAAAAAAGTATTTTTAAATATTTAAAAGATTATTTTTAATTGATTAATGGGAATTAATTAATTAAAAATAATTTTAGGTATTTAAAAATTACAAAAAAATTCATGAAATGTTCTAAGACATTTAGAAACATTGTCCACCCTTCAAACCAAATTTCTTTTTTGATCTTGATGCATTTTAAGAATTTCTTATTGAATTAAATCATTTTTTATGCATTATTTTGATCATGGATTCAAAAATTCATTTCTGCCAATTGGTGAAGGTTGAGACATTGATTCTTCTTGCATTGTTTTGTGTTTAACATATAGTTTCTAGGATAAAAAGGCCATGATTTGTTCTTGCATTTTCAAATTGTTTGGCATTTGTTTTGTTAAGAACCCTAAAAAACCCTAATAACTTAGAAAATTCATATCTTGAGTTTGGTTGAGAGTTGAGAGCTCCCCTTTGGGCAGTGGTTCATCATAGGCCTAGGGTTTCTTTGGGTGCCATTTTCCATTTTTTTATCATGAGG
Source organism: Lathyrus aphaca (assembly GCA_963966055.1). Lineage (NCBI taxonomy): Eukaryota > Viridiplantae > Streptophyta > Magnoliopsida > Fabales > Fabaceae > Lathyrus > Lathyrus aphaca. The sequence continues at coordinate 139,637,117 of OZ014520.1, forward strand.
TTTGCTTCTGTTTTTGGTTTGTGCTTGATGTTTGATCCATGAACCCTAATTTGGGCTTTCATTTGCATCCCTCTTGCATTTCCTTGCATAACATGACTTGTCTTTGCATATTGTGCATTCTTATGATTCATTTGACATCTTAAGACATTTAGAAAGCATGTTTGGTCATTGCATTGCATATTTGCCATGTCATTTGTCTTGTATGATTCATAACTTTTCATGCTTGTTCATGCTCCTTAGCTTGCATCATTTGCATTCATGACCTTGTATGAACATCCCCATTGTCTTGCCTCATGTTTGCAGCACCTCATAACATCATAATCATCCTCAACATGCTTCTGGTTTTGCTTAGCATCATATCATTTCATCTCATCTTGCATTGCATTGCATTTTCTTTCTAACATTTCAGGTGGTAAGTAACTTGAGAAGTGGATTTGCCTTCACTTCTCATGCCTTTTCTTTTCATCTCCCTTGCATCCATTGCTGCATTTTTATATGTGTTTGAGTTTGAGCTTGCTCATTCCTCTCCTTCCCACTTTCTTTCTTCAAGTGACTTGACTTCTTGAATGAAGCAAGTCACTTTGTTTCTCTTGATCCTGTTCATCTGCTTCCTGGTGGGTCTTCTGAAGATTGTTCTTGGAAACCTCACAAACCTTAGGATCATCCAAGCATGATAATGAGTTAGGGTTTTGACTAGTCCCCCCATAGTTTTACCTTTGTGTCTCTCTTTGAGTCTTCTCTTCTCATCTCATAATCAGGGACTAAACCCTAAAGGCTTTAAGACTTTGTGATTGAACTTATGCCTGCATCCTTCTCTTAGGATGGAGTGTATAACTTTAATCCTAAGTATTAAACCCTTAAGGTGTTTAAATCTCTTAATCAATTCATCTAATAATCATCAAGACATCACACTTGTAACTTGGGCCTTGCATTAGGGTTCTAATTCTTCCTTAAGTGGTTAAGAAGGACTAACCCTAGTGTTAATGGACAAGTCCCCCTCAAGTTGTCTTACAAACCATAAAATTCACTTCATCATCATATCATTAATCTAAAATCCACTTAATAAAGGCTTGTTTTGGCATGGGTTTAATCCCTAATCATGGGTTAAGTTGAGGAGTTTTCCTCAGCTTAAACATTCTCATCTATTATCCTTCTTTTAGGATGGTGTAATGGGTCTGTTTAATCCTTGATTATGGCTTAACCTCATTACTCAACACTAAACAAAATCACAAAAACATCTAAATAATCACAAGTAGGTTAATGATCTTAATCCTACACCAAAGGTGATTAAGTGTGAGAATCTGACTTCACACTTAAGGTATTCTCATTACCCCTAATCAGAGGGAAGATGTGATGAGTTTACTAACCCATTGGTTTAGACTTAAGCTCATTATCCTATGACAAACTCCAAAAAGCAATAAAAGACTGAAAACTCAAAAACAAACAATAATCGTTTCCTCCGGGATTCTTTTCTCATCACCTTCACTCACAATCGAGAACTCGCTTCTTCCGTCTAATGCAAGACAGTAAGCACCTGAGCCAGACAGGTCACACACTTGAGCATAGGCAAGCAAGCAGTTCACAAGTCAATTCACCTTTCAGTCTCTTTGGGTCGAACTACGGTGTTCTGACTTCCTCATTGCACGAGAGGATACGTAGGCATAACTTAACAGTTATCGAACAAAAGTCTCTGTATATTCCCCCTCCTTCCAGCTTCATTCTTTAGCCTCATGATCTTGAGCATTTCACTCCTTTCTTACACTGGAACTTTCATACTTCACATCACTTATACACTTCATTTCTTTTACACTGACACCTGTACACATCCTTTTCCAGCTCTTTGACACACAAATTGCACTGACACTACCCCTTTAAAACACAAATCTTCTAAGCGTGGATCCCGTCGAGTACGGCGGACAATCTGGGTGCTAATACCTTCCCAGGTTGTAACCAACCCCCTTTCTCAGTCTCTCTGGTTCGCGACCGTCTTATCCATCTCTTTCTAGGTCTATGCAGCATTGCCTTTCCTCCGGGATAAAAATGCCTAGCTGGCGACTCTTTTCATCTCCAGTGAGTTCACGGCTGTGTGTTCTCACTGTTCCCTTCGCCGACCGTTCGCGTCTGTACCTTCATATGACCCCGTGTCACTTGTCGGGAGCGACAGCTTGGCGACTCTGCTGGGGAACCTTATATTGCAACCAGGGCTTCTGGTTCTTTTTGTGGGTTCCTCCTAGCGCTTGATTGGTTTGTGTTTACCGGGGTGTTATGTGCTATCTGTGCTTGTATATCTGTTTTGTTTATTGCTTTATGTACAGTTGATTTATTGCTTTCTTTATAGCTTTATATTTTTCATACTGTCATACTGTGCTGGCTGGATCTGGTTTTTCTTTGGTGGGTGGGTATTTCATTGAGAGTTAAGGTCCTATACCTGGGACCTGAGTGACACCTAGGCTAGAGTGAATCATATTCTTTCCCATTCCATTTCGGTCTGGTGCGGGAATATGAAACACGGTTCAGATGTGGGTTTCTTCTTGAGAACTCTGTGTTGCAGATTTCCTGCAATGCTAGGGCTATCTGGGAAGCCTGCTAAGTCTGGATGACCTTTTAGTACTGACCTTCAGAAACTGAGGTGAATTAGAGGAGGAATTGTTATGGTTATTGTAAACACTGTACCTCCGGGTTAGAAGTGTTTACACTTCTCATAACTGATCCAAGTCTGAGGATCCTTGTTCTAGATCATCACCTGTGAGGGGGTTGGGCTGTTTACAGGTTTGCAGGTACCTTGACCTCAGAATACCCTGTTACTTTGACTTTGTTAAGAATGCTCCATGTTCTTGTGATTCTAAAACCCTGGACTTGTGGCTCTTTATTTGAGTCCCCCACCTTGGTTACTGGATTTATAGACCTCCATCTGGAATTCTTGAACACACATGGATCTATACCAAGGCAGTTAATCAGATCCAGCTCAGTCACAAACCCTTGCATATCATTTGCATACATACTCATTGCATCATATTAACATTTGCTTATTTGTGTTTCAGGGTATCCACCTTCATCTTTGGTTTTGGTTTTGACCCCATCTTTAGTTCTGACCTATCTCTACCAGCATCTTGCTTCAGCTTGTCAGCCATATACTCCAGTTACTTGCACTAGCCAGCCAGTGGCCCACTCCTCAGCATCTTCATCAGCACTTATCCTACTCAGTCCTCAGCATCATGGCTCCAAAGAAAAGCAACATCACCTATCATTTCTTCCAACCAGACTTATCAGACATCAGGAGGATCCAAACCCTGATCACTCCAGATCACATACCCTTGTTCAGGGAGAGTTATGGAGATATACTGGACATGGTTATGGATCTGGACCCATCTCGGAGGAGCCTGATCCACACCTGCATTCAGTTTTATGATCCTCCATTGAGATGTTTCACCTTTCAAGACTTTCAGTTGGGGCCTCTATTAGAAGAATACTCATCTTTGACTGGTCTGCCCATCAAAAGAGAAATCCCATTCAACCCTGAAATGGTCTTTCCCAGCAATGGAGAGATAGCAAAAGCTTTGCACCTGGAGCCTGTTTTGATTGAACAGCATATGACCTCCAAAGCTGGGATCCCTGGATTTCATCTGGACTTCCTGACTTCTCAAGCTAGTTTGAAGGCCTCCTTTGGGGAGTGGAAAGCTGTTTGTGCTCTGTTGGCCTTAAGTGTATATGGAATTGTGTTGTTTGCAGATGAGCCTCGATTCATTAGCAAGAATGCAATCCACTTGTTCATCCTGAAGAACCCAGTGCCAACTTTACTGGGTGATCTCTATTACTCAGTACATCAGAGAAATGAGAAGCAGAGGGGAAGATTAGTGAGGATTTGTGCTCCATTATTCCATGCTTGGCTTCTCAGGCATCTACCCAGGACAGATGCATTTCTAAATCCTCATCAGCAAAGCAACTGGGCTAAGAGACTCACTGTCCTAACTTCAGCAGATATCAGATGGTGTACTCAGAGCACCAAGGGCAGAGATATGATCACCAGCTGTGGGCGCTTTCCCAATGTGCCCTTGATAGGAGTTAAGGGAAGTATCAACTACAACCCTCTGCTGTTCAGGAGGCAGTTGGGCTATGCACTGGTCCACACTCCTAGGGTACAGGATTTGGTTGAGACCCTCTACTGTGAGAACAAGATTAGTTTAAATGTTGTTAGGCAGGCTGCCTGGGCCTGGGATCATGTTCAAACCAAGGGAATCACCATTCTGGGGAAGTGCAATAATGTGGCATCAGTCCAATATTATGAGTGGTCCCATACTAGGGCCCAATTCTCTGGAATGCCCTTTACCATAGAAGACATGCCTGAGTCATCTTCAGCACCACCCCCTGCCACTATCAGTTTGGAAGAGTTTGAAAGCTTGAAAGAAAGGAATGATAAGTTAACCCAGGCTTTGCAGAAGACCCTCCGGGAGAGGAGTGAAGGTGTGAGGGAAATTGAGAGATTGGAGAAGTTGAGGGTAGAACACTTGACTAAGATTGAGAAGTCTGGGGAGTATATCAACAAGTCTAAAGCTGGTGAGCAGATTCTGAAGAATGCTTGTAAAGAAGCCCAGTTCCAAAGAGCAAGAACAGACTTGTACTTGAAAGAGAGTCAGGCCAGGTGGGTCCGGATCACTGAGGCCCGTACTCTAGAAGACAAGAGAGCTCAAGACAAGTTGGAGCAGATGGAAAAAGCCCTGGCAGCAGCCCAGGAGGAAATATCAGAGCTGAAAATCAAAGCAGGATTGAAGAGGTCTAAGGACCAAAGTCAGAACAGGAAGTTGACTGCAGCTGTTGCAACAAGAAACCTTCTCATCAGAAGTCTCACGGAGCATCCGGCTGATCCTGTGACCGAAGCACTTCTCAAGGAAGTTCGTGAGGATGAGTTTGGCCTTGGAGTTTGATCATTTGCTTGTTGCTGTTCCTTTTCCATGTACTTTTGCTTTTTGTGGTGTATTTTGGCCCCTTTGAGGGTTTGTGTTGTAAAATGAACAAGTTGTATCATTCCACCTTTGTAATATATTTGTGTTAGTTTCTATCTGGGTTCACATCAAAAGCAACTTCAACAACATCATTTTCAAGGGTCTGGAAGGGTCAAAACTGAAGGCCAAACCGGATACCTTGAGAACAAATAAGCATAACTGCATTGCATGCTAACCCTTTTGTTTGTTTTGTAGGTTTTTGTTTTGTTGTTGCTAACCTCTGCTGTGATGTTCAGGAATTATTGCTCGCCGCCGGGTATTTCCTCTCAACAGGCCTCACAGGTATCCAACTAGAAACAACCTTCCGGGAATTCAGATGGATCAGATGCAGCAGGACCTTACGGAGGTCAGAAACCAGATGGCCAACGAAAGGTTGGAGATGAGAACTCAGATAACACAATTCATGGAAGTGATGAACAACTTAGCTCAAAGCCAGGAGAGGCTCAGAACTTTGGTAGAAGGGAGGAATCAAGAGGAGCCCCATGTGGGGACTGCTGGCACAAGTAACAACGAGAGGGTCCAACCTCATGTCAATCCCCCAGTTTTTGGACCCCATCTCCATCCAGAGGCCAACATCCCGGTCAACATTCAAGGGACAGCCACAGCAGCCAGAGTACTTCAAGAAGATCCTCAGGAGGACCAGTATACAGTGATGGGTGCCGGAGAGGAAACATATGATAGACGATTGGAAGAAATAGCTGAGAAGTTGAGATCACTGGAGTCTCAAAACTCTTTGGGGTTCGACGTCATGGACATGGGTTTGGTAGAAGGGGTCAGGATCCCCCACAAGTTCAAGCCTCCATGTTTCGAAAAGTATAATGGGACTTCATGCCCCCGGACTCATTTGCAATCATTTCTGGGAAGGCTGAAGGCCTATACAATGGATGAGAAATTGTGGATGTTCTATTTCGAAGATAGCTTGACTGGAGCATCAAGAGAATGGTACTCTCACTTGACAAGGGCAACTATTAGATGCTGGAAGGACCTGGCAGAGGCCTTCATCAGACAGTATCAATATAACTTAGACATGGCACCCAACAGGACCCTCCTAATGGGAATGTCACAGTCGTCAAGGGAAAGTTTCCGAGAATATGCCCAGAGATGGAGGCAACTGGCTGCTGCTGTTCAGCCCCCTATGTCTGAAAGGGAAATGGCAGACATGTTTATGAACACTCTTCAGGGAACGTATATTGACAGGTTGGCTGCTTTCTCTTCCACTAGCTTCGCAGATGTTGTCATAGCTGGGGAGAGAATTGAAAGCCTGTTAAAGATGGGAAAGATCTCAGACAACGGTGCAAGCTCGTCCAGTAGTACAAGAAAGCCTTTTGCAGGCCCGAGAAGAACTGGCGAGACCAATGCCATTCACACCAACAGGGGTAGGCCCCAGTATGTTCAAAGGTCAATAGCAGCAGTCACCATCCCTGCTCCGGCTCATCCTCAGCCAGTCTATCAACCTCCTCAACAAAACTTCCAACAACAACCTCAGTATCAGCAGAATCAGTATCCTCCAAGGAACTTCAACAACAACTCCAACAACAACAATCAACATAGGCCATTCCAACAAAGGCCATCCCAAGCTAACCGAGTGATCAACCCGATCCCAATGCCGTATGCTGCCTTGCTGCCACAACTTCTGAAACTCAACCTGGTTGAGCTAAGAACGTTGGCACCTCCGGATCCCAACAGTCTACCAAGGAACTATGACTCCAATGCTAGGTGTGCTTTCCATTCAAACGCACCTGGTCACAGTACAGAAAAATGCAGAGCTCTGCATATGAAGGTACAAGACTTGGTAGACTCCAAGGCTCTGAATTTTGCACCTCCGCCCAATGTCAATAAAAACCCTATGCCAAACCATGGTGGTCCTCGAATTAATGCTATTGAAGAAGACCCACTGTCTTATTTGATAACTAGTGTGGATCAGATCCGGACGCCATTGGTGGAAATCAAAGCTCAACTCCGCGAAAACCAAATATTTCCAGGGTGTGAACTAGGGTGTCCCTACTGCAATATCTCATGGAATGGGTGTGAGGACTTGAGGAATGGCATTGACAGCCTTATTCAGAGTGGCCTGCTACAGATCACTACATCATTCCCGACAAATCCGGCAATTTCATCAACAACGGTTTCAGAACCTCCTACAACTACAGCAACTATTGTTCCCGACAATTCATCAGCACCATCAGCAAGTACTTCACCTGTCCTTCCAAATGATCAGTTTTCAACAGTTCCTCCTGCTACAACTTCAGCTTCATTCCATCTCGAATCTCCATCAACAATAACAACAACAGTCCTTCCAACAGTACCTCCTACAACGCCAGCAATCAATCATGAAGATGTCTCCACTGTTACCATATTCTACGATCCTGAGAATAATTCCGCCTACCATTCAGAAGGTGCTGCTCCCACCAGAACACCAGTTACAATCTTTTATGATCCACAAACAATAACAGTCCCTTCAGCAGCAGCAATCAGTCCAGTCACTGTCACGGTGCCTGGACCAGTACCATATGAAAGCAATAGGGCCATCCCTTGGCACTATGGCTCTGACGTATACTGTGAAGGAAAAAGAATCACTCTGGAAACATCAACACCTGCACCACAGGTAGATAATGTGGGGGGAGGCGGAGGCTTCACTCGAAGCGGATGTCTTTTTGCTTCACAAGTTCAAAGACCTACAGCCGAAGCAGAAGCTGCTGCCAAGGCAAAAGGAAAAGGCCCGGTGCAGGAAGATCCAGCTGCCAAAGAAACCCTGAAGACTCCATTTGATCAGGAAGTTGATGAGTTTATGCGAATCATCAAGAAGAGTGACTACAAAATTGTGGATCAACTTCACCAGACGCCATCCAAAATCTCCATCCTCTCACTGCTTATGTGCTCCGAAGCCCATCGGAATGCACTACTTAAAGTCCTGCACGCAGCTTACGTGCCTGAGGAGATTACTGTCAACCAATTGGAAACCGTGGTTGGAAACGTTACTGCTAGCAATGGGCTAGGGTTTACCAATTCTGACTTGACAGCGGATGGCCGCAACCACAACAAAGCCTTGCACATAACCCTGGAATGCAAAGGAGCTGTCCTTTCTCATGTGCTGGTGGACACAGGTTCTTCCCTGAATGTCTTACCAAAGAAGGCTCTGGTGAAGCTTGAATATGATGGATTGGCATTGAGACCCAGCAACCTGGTAGTAAGAGCCTTTGATGGTTCTAAGAGATCGGTTCTGGGAGAGATCGAGCTGCCTGTGACAATTGGCCCACAGACCTTTAAAACTATCTTTTATGTGATGGACATTCAGCCCGCCTACAGCTGTTTGTTGGGTAGACCCTGGATTCACGCCGCCGGCGCAATAACGTCTACCCTTCACCAAAAGTTAAAATTTGAGTGGGAAGGCCAAGTTGTCACAATCTGTGGGGAGGAGGACATTTTTGTCAGCCACCTGGCTACTTACAAGTACATTGAAATGGATGGAGAGATCCATGAAACAATGAGCCAGGGGTTTGAAGCTTTGAATGTGAATGAAGCATCTGCTGTATCTGGTACTCCAATGTCATCATACCAACAAGCCCGGAAGGTTGTTGAGGAAGGAACTGCCCTAGGCTGGGGCAAGATCTTAGCTGTGGAGGAGAAGAAGGACAAATTTGGGTTGGGTTACAGACCAACTCAACATCAAGCAAAGGCTGCTGGAGAGCCTGGTTTTGTCAGTGGGGGGATGCTTACCCCCGATGCTATCAACTGTTTGGAAGACGAGCTGGAAAAGGAGCGCAATCTGGAGAATTGGATTCGTCCAAAGATCCCGGGAAGCAGTGTCTCGAACTGGTCTTCCCAGGAAATTATAAGAGTTACTCATGCAGAGTAATTATTATTTCCTGTATTTTTTTATATAGCATGCATCCAAGTCTTGCATCTTGCCCAAGATGACAAGACTCATTTTGTAACCAGGGCCATCTGTACTTTTGTGCAAACAAGATTAAATTAATGAAATATCAGACATCTTTTTGCAAACGAGTCTTTTTCTTTTATGTTCACTGTTTTTCCATTTTTCTTTTTGTACAAAAAATAAATGGCGGTGTTTTCAAAATGATAACTTCATTTCACTTTTCTAAAAGCAAGATTAAAATCAATCACTAAAATGAACCAACTTAACCCTTGCAGAGAGTGCCCTCCAGACAGCACCGACAACAGCACGGCTATGACATCGTATGACTTTGACAATCCAATCAATCAAGCTGATGAAGGGGTTGATGAAGAATATAAGCTTCCTGAAGAGCTAGCCAGGTTGTTGAGACAAGAGGAAAAGGTTATTACCCCTCACCAGGAGGAGATTGAAGTGATTAATCTTGGTACTGACGAAGACGTGAAAGAAATTAAAATCGGGGCCTGCCTGCAAAACTCAGTGAAGAGACAACTGATAGATCTGCTTCAAGAGTATGTTGATGTGTTTGCTTGGTCGTATCAGGACATGCCAGGGTTGGATACCGACATTGTTGTGCACAAGCTACCTTTGAGAGAAGAATGCCCTCCAGTCAAACAGAAGCTGCGCCGAACTCGCCCAGACATGGCTATGAAAATCAAGGAAGAGGTACAAAAGCAATGGGACGCCGGGTTCCTTGCTGTAACTAGCTATCCACCGTGGGTTGCTAATATTGTGCCTGTGCCTAAGAAGGATGGCAAAGTAAGAATGTGTGTTGACTACCGGGATCTGAACAGAGCCAGCCCGAAAGATGACTTCCCATTACCTCACATTGATGTATTGGTGGATAACACGGCTCAGTTCTCGGTATTCTCCTTCATGGATGGATTTTCAGGATATAATCAGATCAAGATGTCACCTTAAGACATGGAGAAGACAACATTCATCACACCCTGGGGCACGTTCTGCTACAAAGTGATGCCATTCGGACTGAAGAATGCTGGTGCCACATATCAACGGGCTATGGTGACATTATTCCATGATATGATCCACAAGGAAATAGAATGTTACGTGGATGATATGATCGCCAAGTCCCTTACAGAGGAAGATCACCTGGTAAATCTGCTCAAGTTATTCAAGCGTCTGAGGAAATACCAATTGAAGCTGAACCCCAACAAATGCACATTCGGGGTGCGATCCGGTAAGCTGCTGGGCTTTATTGTAAGCGAGAAGGGGATTGAGGTTGACCCAGATAAAGTCAAAGCTATTCAAGAGATGCCTGCACCGAAAACTGAGAAAGAAGTTCGAGGGTTCTTAGGTCGATTGAACTACATCTCAAGGTTCATATCTCACCTCACAGCAACCTGTGAACCCTTGTTCAAGCTGCTAAGGAAAGAGCAAACGGTCAGGTGGAACGAAGACTGCCAAAGGGCTTTTGACAAGATCAAAGAATATCTGCAAGAACCTCCAATCCTCATGCCTCCAGTCGAAGGAAGACCTCTGATCATGTACTTGACAGTATTAGAAGAGTCAATGGGGTGTGTGCTGGGCCAGCATGACGAGTCTGGTCGAAAAGAGTATGCAATATACTACCTAAGCAAAAAGTTTACCGACTGTGAACAGCGTTATTCACTGCTCGAGAAAACTTGCTGTGCTTTAGCGTGGGCTGCTCGCCGACTGAGACAGTATATGTTGACCCACACTACCTTATTAATCTGAAAAATGGACCCAGTTAATTACATTTTCGAGAAGCCAGCTCTTACCGGACGGGTTGCAAGATGGCAAATGATTCTCACAGAATACGACATACAATACACATCTCAGAAAGCCATCAAGGGCAGTGTACTATCTGAATATCTTGCTGAGCAACCCATTGATGACTACCAGCCTATGAGGTTTGACTTCCCTGATGAAGACATCATGTTCATTAAAGCAAAAGATCATGAAGAGCCTATTCACACTGAAGGGCCTGACCCGGAGGAAGAATGGACTATGATGTTTGATGGGGCTGTTAACATGAATGGCCGTGGTGTTGGTGCAGTACTCATTACACCAAAAGGAGTTCACATGCCTTTCTCGGCAAAACTCACTTTCAACTGCACTAACAACGAAGCTGAATACGAAGCTTGCATTATGGGTCTTGAGGAAGCCATCGACCTCAGGATCAAAACATTGACCGTATTCGGAGATTCAGCTTTGGTAGTCAATCAGACCAACGGGAAATGGTACACCCACCAAGATCATCTGATACCTTACAGGGATTATACAAGGAGGTTACTGACTTTCTTCACAACGGTCAAGCTTGAGTATATCCCTCGGGACGAGAATCAGTTTGCGGATGCTCTTGCTACCATTTCATCCATGATCAAAGTTCAAACGGCTAACTTTGTACCCCAGATTTCAGTATCAAGACTTGATAGACCAGCATATGTATTTGCAGCGGATGTTGTAAAAGATGATAAGCCTTGGTTCCATGACATTAAGTGCTTCTTGGAGGATCAGACATACCCACCTGGGGCATCTTCCAATGATAAGAAGACCTTGAGAAGGCTTGCTGGTAGTTTCTTTCTGAACACTGATGGGTCTTTATACAAGAGGAACTTTGATATGGTACTCCTCAGATGTGTTGACAAGACGGAAGCAGATTTGTTGATGCATGAAGTGCACGAAGGATCTTTTGGTACCCATGCAGGAGGACATGCCATGGCTAAGAAGTTGTTAAGATCAGGCTATTACTGGATCACAATGGATGCAGACTGTTGTGCCTATGCCAGGAAATGTCATAAGTGCCAGATTTACGCAGACAAGGTGCATGTGCCTCCCAATCCTTTGAACATCATGTCTTCACCATGGCCCTTTGCTATGTGGGGCATTGATATGATTGGCAAGATTGAGCCAACTGCTTCAAACGGCCACAGATTCATCCTGGTCGCCATTGACTATTTCACCAAGTGGGTTGAAGCAGCCTCATATGCAAATGTTACAAGGCAAGTGGTAGCCAGATTTCTGAAGAGAGATATCATCTGTCGGTATGGAGTTCCCGAGCGGATCATTACTGATAATGGTTCCAATTTAAACAACAAAATGATGGCAGAGCTGTGCCGGGACTTCAAGATTCAACATCACAATTCTTCTCCTTACAGGCCAAAGATGAACGGCGCTGTTGAGGCAGCGAATAAGAATATCAAGAAGATTGTGCAGAAGATGGTAGTCACTTACAAAGACTGGCATGAAATGCTACCGTTTGCCTTGCATGGGTACCGCACATCAATCAGAACATCCACTGGGGCAACACCGTATCAGCTTGTGTATGGTATGGAAGCGGTCCTACCTGTTGAAGTTGAATTGCCCTCTCTACGGGTATTAATGGATGTTAAACTAAGTGAAGCAGAATGGGTACGGTCCCGATACGAACAACTGAGTCTGATCGAAGAGAAGAGATTGGCTGCAATCTGCCATGGGCAGTTATATCAGAAAAGAATGAAGAGAGCCTTCGATCAGAAAGTCAGGCACCGAGAGTACCAAGTAGGAGATCTTGTGCTGAAAAGAATCCTTCCTCCTCATACAGACCACAGGGGCAAATGGACTCCAAATTATGAAGGACCATTTGTTGTAAAGAAAGTTTTCTCTGGTGGAGCACTGATGCTCAGCACCATGGATGGTGAAGATTTCCCATCCCCTGTGAATTCAGATGCAATTAAAAAATACTTCGCATAAAATGACCCGCTGGACATAAAAACAGAATGTAAGTCCAGGCAAAAATAGGGCATCCCGGCGAGTCAAAAACAGAATAAAAGACTCGGGCAAAAGTAAGGGAAATAAATAAAAAAATGTACACCCGCTGAGTTGAAAAGCCGCATTGGACAGCTCAGGCAAAAATGGGTATCCCGATGGATTGAAAACCCGAAAGGGCGATCCATGCAAAATAAGGGAATAAGCGAACAACTGCATTCTGAATTTGTCTGTATCGCTTACAACTTAGAAAGCTTCGAAGGATCAAGCTTCAATCAGAATCAACTCTCTCCAGAAAGCAAGACGAGAAGAACGTCATTGTCATACGAGTCATAGCAGGAGAGGAAGCTCCTTGAAAGCGTCGTCAGCATCGCCAGCATTTTGTTTCTCAATTTGTAACAATCTCCTCATTCCAGGAGATATGTTTCTTTGACTGTATCTTGCCAATTCAGGGCACATGAATTAATAAAACCAGATTCTCAGTCATGTCTCGTTTTTACATTTACGTTTTGCAAGGAGTTGTCTGATATCTCTAAAAATACAATTGCATAAGTACAGATGCCTTTCTCTAAAAAAAAAAAAAAAAAAAACACATGCTTACAGGGAATGTGATTATTCTCGAAAGTACTTAACTCCTATGACGGAATCCAGTAAGGGATACCTCGGGACCTTTTGTACGTTTCCTTATCTTTGCAGGATTGCAGGTATCCAGAACGCAACCTGGGGCATGCAGGTTACGTCTCAGCAAGTAGGCGAATCATTATCAACTCGGTCTATCTTCCACATGGCACTAGAAGGTGCCCATTTCCCCAGCGGAGCTGCCAAATCAGCATACATTCAATCTCAGCATCCGAGATGCTCTATCCCCAGCTGAGTTGCTCCCCATTGCTTTCCCCAGCTGAGTTGCCTCTCACAATTCCCCAGCTGAGTTGCCTCTCACAATTCCCCAGTTGAGTTGCTCCCCATTGCTTTCCCCAGCTGAGTTGCCTCTCACAATTCCCCAGCCGAGTTGCCATTCTTCCTCAGCAGAATGCAGATATCAGGGAATCATCTCCCCACACCTTCCCCAGCCTCTATTCAGAAGAGCGACGCACGAAGAAGTCACAACAGAGTACGGAAGGCTTCTACAAGCCCCAGCTGGGTTTCTCATTTATAAGGATATGTCAATCGGTGGCATATATCCCCAAGCAGATACCTCATTAGATCTACCATTGATCTCATCCCCAGCTGGGATGTTCACTTCAAGCAGATCAACCCGAGATTTTCACAGCAACGGGATCCGAATCCCGGATCTGTGCCCCTTTGCATAATCATGGCATCCGCATCATATTCACCCCCAGAGCGTAGCATTCCGTCTAATACGGAGCATTACGGCAAAAATCAAATGCATAGCATAATCATAAGTCATGTTGTGAATTGAACGCTTGTGAATACAAATTACTTTCCCCAAGAGTCCCCACCAGAGTCCCAGCAAAAGCAGTTGCCCCACAATCACAAACACCCGTATATACACCTTTTGGCACCCGTCCGTGTCATCTTTCCCCAGTAAAGTCGCCTGAACACTCTTTACAAACAAATCACCCGTATTACAGATACTTCCTGACACCCGTCCGTGTCATATCCCAGCAGAAAGCCGAAGACATCCTCTTTGCACTCACATGTACTTGTATACACCCTTTTTGACACCCGTCCGTGTCATATCCCCAGCGCAGTCGCGTACACCTTCATCACCCATACACTTGTTAATATTATACTTTTCTCTCTTGACACTCGTCCGTGTCACTCTCCCCAGCAGTTAAAACACTCATCAATACAATGCTCACTACTCATGGTACGCTTATACAGATACTCGTCCGTATCTTGTATACATCATCACTCATAACCCCACAGATTCGACAGTAGTCCTTGTTCTTTGTTAACCAGTTGGTACTCGTCCTTACCATCATCTCAGAACATTGCGTCTAGTGTTTGTTTCTACATGATACTCGTCCGTATCATAGTCTTAGGGATGCTCGTCCGCATCTTTAATCCATACACCGTGTCAAACACTTATGTCTTCTTGAATATAGATACTCGTCCGTGTCTATTATTCCCCAGAAGAATCCTTTCAGAATCAACACTTGTCCGTGTTCTTTGTTAACCAGTTGATACTCGTCCGTATCATCATCTCTGAACATGTGTCAGTTTGTTTCTACATGATACTCGTCCGTATCATAGTCTTAAGGATGCTCGTCCGCATCTTTAATCTATACACAATACCAAACACTTATACCTTTTGTTTCTTGGATGTAAACGCTCGTCCGTGTTTACATTATCCCCAGTAGATCACCAAATTTTCTTTTTATCTAACACTCGTCCTGTGTTATGATACCTTTGAGAGCAGCCGTACCCTGCTGAGTGGTCGTCCTCCACTTCTTGATGGTCGTCCTCCATCATGCTCATCCGATGGCCGTCCCCATCGTTGTTTTTAGCAGCCGTCCCCTGCTAGGTGGTCGTCCTCCACCTCTTGATGATCGTCCTTCATCACTTTATCCAATGGCCGTCCCCATTGTTGATTTTGGTTATCTGGCATTCGTCCTGTGTCATGATAAACCCTGAGAGCAGCCGTCCCCTGCTGAGTGGTCGTCCTCCACTTCTTGATGGTCGTCCTCCATCTTGCTCGTCCGATGGCCGTCCCCATCGTTGACCTTTCCTATCCGATGGCCGTCCCCATCGTTGATATTTTCGGCAGCCGTACCCTGCCAGGTGGTCGTCCTCCACCTTTGATGGCCGTCCCCATCATATTTCTTTTATTCCCAACAGAGCAGCCGTCCCCTGCTAGGTGATCGTCCTTCACCTTTGATGGCCGTACCCCATCATCTGTTTATTTCATTTATTCTTTAACCCGATGGCCGTCCCCGTCGTGGTCCCTTTTCCTTTTAACCCGATGGCCGTCCCCATCGTCGGTTACTTTCCTTTATGAACTTGATGGCCGTCCCCATCATAATCTCTTATTTTTCCCAGCTAGTCGGCCGTCCCCGTCTTAGCTTTACTTGTTTTTTCCCAGCTAGTCGGCCGTCCCCGTCTTAGCTTTACTTGTTTTTCCCCAGCTAGTCGGCCGTCCCCGTCTTAGCTTTACTTTTTATCCCCAGCATGTCGGCCGTCCCCGTCATCGCTTTATTTCCTGCACTTTACCAGCATGTCGGCCGTCCCCGTCATCGCTTTGCTTCACATACCACTTTACCCAGCAGTCGTCCTCTGCTCGACGGTCGTCCTCCGTCACCCATACTTTACAATATACTTTCTTTTACAATCTATATCCCTTTTCTTCTTCATTCTGTGAGTGCAAATTTTGGACTGTCTTTGGTATTCAACCACAAGTTATCTTGTTTGCCTGATAAGCCGTTGCTTACATCCTACACAGCTAACTCATGTTTGAATAGGGGCAGCTGTAAACACCCCAAATTTGCCCTCACCCATTCACACCATGGCTTGTGATCATCTCATATGCATAAACACAAACATATCATCTCACATCTCATTTTTGATTCACTGCATAGCTTTCAAGGCATCTGCACCTAGGGTTTGTGATCTGAGCAATCCCAGAGCTTCTTGAGGCACCCCAAAGGCAACCAATCAACTCAAAGGGGTCCATGTGTGTTCTTATATCATGTTTCATCTCCTCAAAGTCAAAAATGCAGAGGAATCACAAGAACTAGGGTTTGAGTGGATGCAGGGCCAGGTTGAACTACACAGTTGACTGAAAATTAGGGTTTTGGTTTCAGAGGCCATAACTCCAACTTTTTGGTCATTCTTGTTTCCATTGATCTCTATATGGTATAGGGAGTATGCATATCAATTTTCATGAAGAAATTCCATGGGGAAGTCATCTGATCAAGGGTTGACTTTTCAGACAAGTCAGTGCAAAATCAGGGCATCTGGGGCCCCCAATGACCCAACCAATGGGTGATCTTCATCATTTTGAGTGTATATGATCTTTATTTGATCATGCAAGAAGGTTGAAGTTCATAAAAATCAAGAATTTAGGGTTTTTGCAAATGTTGACTTTTTGGGCATAGTTGACTTTTCAAGAATGCATCATTTTAGGTCATTTTTCAAGCCATGATTTTGGATCCAAAAATGCTTCAAATGGAAAAACTTTGGTCATGAAAGTTGTAGATCTCATCTTTCCCTTTCCAAAAAGTACAAGAACATGATCTAATTCATCTTGGATCAAAAGTTATGGTTTGTTAAAGTTGGCAAAAATCACTAAATTTCAAGTTATGCACCAAAGGCAAAAAATTGCAAATTCTTCTTCCAAGGCCAATTCAGTCACCATATGGGTTTCTAATGCACTTAACATGATCATGTAACTCCTAAAAATCAGAAATGAACCAAGAATGTCATGGTTTCATGTTTGGTTAGGCAAGGAAGTCACATGTGAACCAAAATGTCACAAGTTGCAAAACTCATGATCACATCTCACCAACTTGATGCATTGGCTGCTGAACCAAACTAGCTTCATACACACATCATGCTGCGCAGCCCCATGCCCATTGTACTTAGCTAGAGTTTAGCCCATGCCCTCTCTTACAAGAAGTGGACTTTTTGCAAAAGTTGCCTTACCAATCAATAAAGGGCATGTCTTGTCAACTGACCAATGAGAGAGAATTATGTGGACAGTTTGCAAGCAAAGCATAGCATAAGGCAAGGCTGAAACCATCACATTCACCACATACACAAAACACTCCCCTTTTGCAAGTTCCTTCGAATTCCTCTCCACAGCCTGAAAACACTCAAACTTTCTTCATCATCCAACTCAACACACTTCATAGACAAGAAACCACCAAAGCTCAAGCCTGAAACAAGCCTGAATACTCCATAACCATCCTTCACCTCAGCCTGCATTTTCTATCGAATCTCTCTCCACAAGCCACAAACATCCAAACAAACACCATAGACCTTCTCCATTAACCCTCAGGATCACAAACAACACTTCACCATGGCCTGAAACCTCCAGAATCTCCATTGCCATTTTTGATCAAGCTGAAGCAGTTCCTTTCGAATCTCACTATCCAGCCAACTTAAACTCCTTTTGAGCATTCAAACATCATCAAGAGGTTCTAAGGAGTAGATTGCACAAAGAGAGGTGGCCAGAAAGTTCCAAAACTGAAAGCTCCAAATCTCAGGTAGCTCGAAAATAATTTTTCCAGAAATCATTTCTTTTGTTCCAAACTTGTTCTTTGTGTTATCCTGATCATCCTGGTACCATTAGTTTTTGAAATGGTGATGAAATAAGCATTTAATTTGTCTCTGAAACTGGTTTGCCCTAAAACTTGTTCTGTTCGATTCATGGTTTTGAGGAAGAAGAAATTTGTTTAGACTTAGGGTTTTGATTCGTGAGCTTGTGGGAATCATTTCTGGGTTCTTAGAATTCATTTTAGATGCGTATGGAGTGAGTTAGGGATTTTGGTTGAACGGAGAAGATGACCGGAACACTGTTCCGGTCATCTGAGTGTGTTTAACGGCGAGATTAGGGCATAAGCATTGATTAATGAAATTTGAATTCTGGCCTTTGGATTTGGCGCCAGGTCAACGCGCGCGTGTTTCCATTTGAATCTCCACCATCAGATCACTTGACTTTTGTTTATTTCAGTTTAATTTCATTTTTAATTCATTTTAATTCATTTGTTTTGCATAATTATTTTAAAATAGCAAAAAATCCTTAAAAATTATGAAACTTTTTCTTTAAAGTTTTATTAATTTTTAAGACCCAAAAATATTTTTATTTTGTTTTTTATCAGTAAAAAAGTATTTTTAAATATTTAAAAGATTATTTTTAATTGATTAATGGGAATTAATTAATTAAAAATACTTTTAGGTATTTAAAAATTACAAAAAAATTCATGAAATGTTCTAAGACATTTAGAAACATTGTCCACCCTTCAAACCAAATTTCTTTTTTGATCTTGATGCATTTTAAGAATTTCTTATTGAATTAAATCATTTTTTATGCATTATTTTGATCATGGATTCAAAAATTCATTTCTGCCAATTGGTGAAGGTTGAGACATTGATTCTTCTTGCATTGTTTTGTGTTTAGCATATAGTTTCTAGGATAAAAAGGCCATGATTTGTTCTTGCATTTTCAAATTGTTTGGCATTTGTTTTGTTAAGAACCCTAAAAAACCCTAATAACTTAGAAAATTCATATCTTGAGTTTGGTTGAGAGTTGAGAGCTCCCCTTTGGGCAGTGGTTCATCATAGGCCTAGGGTTTCTTTGGGTGCCATTTTCCATTTTTTTATCATGAGGTTTGCTTCTGTTTTTGGTTTGTGCTTGATGTTTGATCCATGAACCCTAATTTGGGCTTTCATTTGCATCCCTCTTGCATTTCCTTGCATAACATGACTTGTCTTTGCATATTGTGCATTCTTATGATTCATTTGACATCTTAAGACATTTAGAAAGCATGTTTGGTCATTGCATTGCATATTTGCCATGTCATTTGTCTTGTATGATTCATAACTTTTCATGCTTGTTCATGCTCCTTAGCTTGCATCATTTGCATTCATGACCTTGTATGAACATCCCCATTGTCTTGCCTCATGTTTGCAGCACCTCATAACATCATAATCATCCTCAACATGCTTCTGGTTTTGCTTAGCATCATATCATTTCATCTCATCTTGCATTGCATTGCATTTTCTTTCTAACATTTCAGGTGGTAAGTAACTTGAGAAGTGGATTTGCCTTCACTTCTCATGCCTTTTCTTTTCATCTCCCTTGCATCCATTGCTGCATTTTTATATGTGTTTGAGTTTGAGCTTGCTCATTCCTCTCCTTCCCACTTTCTTTCTTCAAGTGACTTGACTTCTTGAATGAAGCAAGTCACTTTGTTTCTCTTGATCCTGTTCATCTGCTTCCTGGTGGGTCTTCTGAAGATTGTTCTTGGAAACCTCACAAACCTTAGGATCATCCAAGCATGATAATGAGTTAGGGTTTTGACTAGTCCCCCCATAGTTTTACCTTTGTGTCTCTCTTTGAGTCTTCTCTTCTCATCTCATAATCAGGGACTAAACCCTAAAGGCTTTAAGACTTTGTGATTGAACTTATGCCTGCATCCTTCTCTTAGGATGGAGTGTATAACTTTAATCCTAAGTATTAAACCCTTAAGGTGTTTAAATCTCTTAATCAATTCATCTAATAATCATCAAGACATCACACTTGTAACTTGGGCCTTGCATTAGGGTTCTAATTCTTCCTTAAGTGGTTAAGAAGGACTAACCCTAGTGTTAATGGACAAGTCCCCCTCAAGTTGTCTTACAAACCATAAAATTCACTTCATCATCATATCATTAATCTAAAATCCACTTAATAAAGGCTTGTTTTGGCATGGGTTTAATCCCTAATCATGGGTTAAGTTGAGGAGTTTTCCTCAGCTTAAACATTCTCATCTATTATCCTTCTTTTAGGATGGTGTAATGGGTCTGTTTAATCCTTGATTATGGCTTAACCTCATTACTCAACACTAAACAAAATCACAAAAACATCTAAATAATCACAAGTAGGTTAATGATCTTAATCCTACACCAAAGGTGATTAAGTGTGAGAATCTGACTTCACACTTAAGGTATTCTCATTACCCCTAATTAGAGGGAAGATGTGATGAGTTTACTAACCCATTGGTTTAGACTTAAGCTCATTATCCTATGACAAACTCCAAAAAGCAATAAAAGACTGAAAACTCAAAAACAAACAATAATCGTTTCCTCTGGGATTCTTTTCTCATCACCTTCACTCACAATCGAGAACTCGCTTCTTCCGTCTAATGCAAGACAGTAAGCACCTGAGCCAGACAGGTCACACACTTGAGCATAGGCAAGCAAGCAGTTCACAAGTCAATTCACCTTTCAGTCTCTTTGGGTCGAACTACGGTGTTCTGACTTCCTCATTGCACGAGAGGATACGTAGGCATAACTTAACAGTTATCGAACAAAAGTCTCTGTATATTCCCCCTCCTTCCAGCTTCATTCTTTAGCCTCATGATCTTGAGCATTTCACTCCTTTCTTACACTGGCACTTTCATACTTCACATCACTTATACACTTCATTTCTTTTACACTGACACCTGTACACATCCTTTTCCAGCTCTTTGACACACAAATTGCACTGACACTACCCCTTTAAAACACAAATCTTCTAAGCGTGGATCCCGTCGAGTACGGCGGACAATCTGGGTGCTAATACCTTCCCAGGTTGTAACCAACCCCCTTTCTCAGTCTCTCTGGTTCGCGACCGTCTTATCCATCTCTTTCTAGGTCTATGCAGCATTGCCTTTCCTCCGGGATAAAAATGCCTAGCTGGCGACTCTTTTCATCTCCAGTGAGTTCACGGCTGTGTGTTCTCACTGTTCCCTTCGCCGACCGTTCGCGTCTGTACCTTCATATGACCCCGTGTCACTTGTCGGGAGCGACAACAGCTAGCCTGTCGCGTGACCTGATTCACGAAAGGGCTGTGATTATGGGACCCCCTAGAACCTGTTTCAATTTTGGTAGTTGTGTAATGTTAGGCTCCGAGGGCTCGCACCTTTGTTAGCCTAGCATGAGAACTCCACTCAAGGTAGAACTTATCGTTATTATCATCACAATGCAGCTAGCCTGCGGCGGGGCGTTAGTATGATAAACGTCCGTGACCTTGAGTATCCTTATACTATTACCATAGAAGCTACCCTGTGAGCGGGCTTTATGGGTAAAAGAAATTAGAACTTTCCACTTAAGGCTTACCAGTTAAGAGATTCCAAGCTGCTCTTGTACCTTGGATCCAACACCTTGCCTTTATATCCAATTCTAGAGCTGTTTATGTTTGTGATTTTAAGCATTCTGAGCTTTGCATTCATTCGCATACCATTTGCATTTGCATTTGCATTGCATGTCATCTTCCAACAATCCAACTCACACATGTCTTATTCTCCGTCAGTCAACTGTACTCGACCAGTCACCAGGGAAAGATGGACCAACTTGAGCAGGAAAACAAGGAGCTTAGAAGTGAAGTCACGACTTTGAGAAATCATATGGGAATATTCTCGACTACGATGAAGACCATAGTAGACAACCTCGTGCAGG
The DNA here is from genome assembly GCA_963966055.1 of Lathyrus aphaca. Lineage (NCBI taxonomy): Eukaryota > Viridiplantae > Streptophyta > Magnoliopsida > Fabales > Fabaceae > Lathyrus > Lathyrus aphaca. The sequence goes on from OZ014520.1 coordinate 139,658,861, forward strand.
AGAACATTAAACTCCAAGAAGAGATTCACATCTTGAAGATTGATAGAGGGCGACTGATTTCTTTGGCCAAAGATCTGGTCATTTCTCAGCGTCGGTCAAATTCTACTTCTACTCGTCAACGGCGTCAGAATTAGCAGAGGTCTCCAAACAGTCCTGAAGGAGTGGCCCATCAGTTTGACCCAATCCCAATGACTTACAGTCAATTGTGGTCTCATTTTGCCCGGAACTCAATAATGACACCCAGAAAGACCAGAGCCACAAGGTCTCGGCCCCGTGGGATCAATCCAAATACCAGTTGTGAGTTTCATAATGGAGTACTGGGGCATCCGATTGAAAAGTGCAGAGTCTTCCAGGAAAAGGTTCAAGAGATGATCGACTACGGGGTGTTGACCTTCAATGGAGGAATCCCATCTGTGGACGGAGTACCTTTGTGCTGATAAAAACTCAAGAGAGTCATGTCCAAGTCAGTTTGTTACTAGAGCCTGGAACCAGTTCCTCAATACACCACGATCGTTCGATACTTTGGAGCTATCCTCCCAGATGTTTAGCTCGTTTGCTGCTTTTCATATGTATTTTGCTATGTTTTGTTAATGCATTTGTTTTGGCATGTAAGAACTTATTTGTTTTGAATGATTAATGCAATGAATATGTTTGTCTTGAAGTAATCCATTCGTATTCACTCATAATGCTTTTTCAACTTTATAATGCCAATATTATCCCATCTCTTGCCTAGGCAGAGAATTGGAGGGAGGATGACGAAATTAAAACACAAATCCTCTAGTTGAGTGCTTTTGATTAAAACCCTACTGACGATGTACAAGCATTGTTTCAAATTCCCAAACACTGGAGAAATAAGGAGTTAATCCCTAGTCAACCGCTTCGAGCCTAGAAGTAGGAGTTTCTTTCAGATATTTCAAAACCCTTACGCTTAACCTGGGGCAGGGTAGTGTTCAGTTAATCGGGTTACACAATCAAATCATAAGATGAAACATCCCATCAGAGAATCCACTACAATTAATGACTTGACAGTCACAACTTTCAGCCTTCCAATGTTTCAAAAAAAAAAAGAGAAAAAAATAAAATCCCACTAAGTCAAGCACCCAAAAGGAGACTTAGGAAAAAATCAGGGACCAAAGAGAAATTCGAGTTAGAAAAGGCCTTTCAATCCTCAACCTAAAGCTTACGATTTAGTGACCACCATACCAAAGTCAAAGGGGTCACTGATATCCATAAAGGACAAATAAGATGACTGTCATTTCAAGCAAACCTTGGATCTTCATCTCTACGCTATCAAGACACCAGTATGTGTCAATTTAGCTGAACTTAGGATTGGAGGACATCACGGAGAGTGGGTGGGCACCAAATAAACTTTGAGCCTTTATCCTTTATTTCTAAAACCGTGAAACAAGCCACATTACAACCCTCAAAAGTCCTAATTGAAGTAGGGTTTATTTCGAAAGTACACTCAATGAGAAAGTGTTTCCCGACTCCCATGAGCTTTGCTCAAAATTTTTTTTTTGGTGTTGGCCTTATAAAATATAAATATCACGTCTTAGCTAATGATTCGGTCACAGGCTATTGTGAAAATCTTTCAAAAAAAAAAACATTAAAAAACTTTGAGACAAACATGTGTGTTGCATTAGCAGTCTCAACATTGACATTTTTCTTGTTAAAATTTTGCTTGATATCATAGAAACATATGTATGAGTACCAGTGACGAGCTTAATCTCTTGAGATTTGAAACTTTGATGAGTAGTTAAACAACCATTTCAGAGAATGATCATCCCCAGGGGCAAGTTGTTTGAAGACTTTGCCAGACAGGGGCATGTTGTTTGAAAGCTCTGCCAGACAGGGGCATGTTACTTGAAGACTTTGCTAAGCAGGGGCAAGTCATTTCCCAATTTGTGCTTACACAATTTGACCATCCCTAAAAGACAAACATTGAAGACTCGTTTGTGTCAAACACAGTTAATATGAGGCAGTGACGTCGAGATTCGACGAATCTCTACAAGAGTTTGAAGACGCTGGGGCATCTTGAATGCCAAGCCTTCTATAAAATCCTCTTGAGATGATCTCTTCTCACAAACCATTTTGTGGGCGCATAACCACGTGTTCCCCTAAGCAAGGCGCTCTTGGGATATACCTTGCAAGTACCTCCAGATAACGGGGTCCTCACACCAAGTTGCTTTGATATGTCAGGGGCATGACTCAGTACTTTCTGGTGGATGTTTTGTACCACTTAGTACTTCAAGTGAGATACTGAGTCTAGTATCCCCATTTGAGCCTTGATTCAAGCTTCTCCAGCTGAATCTGATTTTCTCTCCCCAACGGAGTACAAATTTACTTCATCCTAAGCAAACGTAGTTTGTATGGTTGCTCCCTCCTGATAGATGTTGAAGTTAGAAGACTTGCTTGGGTTTATTTCCCAAATGAAGTGTATTCCTCTCCTCAAAGAGATTTGAGCTTTGTAAGCAGGACTTTACTTGAGGGATGGATCTCTACCCTATCTTCGGTGATTGCGTACACTTTGACGAGATTGGTCGAGTATCCGTTTGTTGTGATGTTTATTTCATCACCAGTTCACCTCTTGTCTGTTTTGTCTGTCTGTCAGCATAAATATAACACATATACATACATGTACATCATAAATGATTCATATTCAAATTCATGTTGCATTCATTAATGCATACTTCATCTACCTTGGTCGTGTTTATCCCCAAGTGATGTGTCTCTCTCCAAATAGAGTTGTCAGCCTTAGGCAAAAAATGTACACTCTTTCTAATTCCCCACTGAGATTCTACCCTCGTGGAAGATTTTTGTTTTAGTTTTCCTTTCCATACTTGGATAGGATAAATCCCCAATTGAGTTCATTCCTCACGGGATAGTGTCTTGATTGACAGTTTCTTTCCAGCTCGTTCCTGGATTGAATTTTGGTCTTTGGCAATTTTGATGATCGAACTACCAATTGGGAAGTGCATTTATTTTGCACCTTTTGGATGCTTAAGTTTCCCAGAAGGAATTTGTTGGAGGCTTCCTTTGGAGACAAATTTTGCTCTCCAGCAGTGTTACTACAACATTCCCTTGGATTACTTCTACCCGACAACAAGTGGCAGTCTCTGTATTCGAGAAAATTTGTTTTGTCCTAGAACTTCTAAGTGGAATCAACAAATGGCATCTCATCCAGACAAGGTGAGAAGTTTGTTCGGCAAATGGCATCTCATCCAGACAAGGTGAGAAGTTTGTCGTGATTCTTTATATTTCCAACAAATGGCATCTCATCCAGACAAGGTGAGAAGTTTGTTCGGCAAATGGCATCTCATCCAGACAAGGCGAGAAGTTTGTCGTGATTCTTCAATTTTCGGCAAATGGCATCTCATCCAGACAAGGTGATAAGTTTGTCGTGATTCTTCAATTTTCAACAAATGGCATCTCATCCAGACAAGGTGAGAAGTTTGTTCGGCAAATGGCATCTCATCCAGGCAAGGTGAGAAGTTTGACATAGGCTTTAGATAAAGTTTGAATTTCATAATTTCGTTTAAACCTTATTATTTGTTTATTAAGGCTTTATCGAATTGGAATGTTGGGTGTTTGAATCTGGAGTAGAGCTCGATACCAAGCGCTAAAGCATTAATTGAATGGATATGATGTTTCTGACAAATGTTCTTGCGATTCTTGCGCGTGTTGAAGAGGCAACGGACCTACTCCGTTAGGTATCATTAAAATTCGATGTTACCTTATTTACGCCTCACCATATTCTTGATGTCGCGTTTGCGTTCGTCTGATTACTTGTACCTCACCGATCATAAATCTCTTGCAAAATGCAAAATTCATCAAACTTCCAAACTAATTATTTTAACAAGGAATAGAGCCCCGGAGTCCAGCACTCCGCACGTTCTAGAACGAACTACAACTGGGCTAGCCCCACGCGTATTGTTCGTTCAATCCTTCGTTATTAATTACACATTGATTCTAAAACGTCTAAAAAACAATTATTCGACCTATTTAATTAATTTATATACGAAAACAGAACTCCAGAGTCTAGCATTCCGCACGTTCTGGATTGGACCGCAACTGGGCTAGCCCCACGCGATGTGTTCAATCACCATTCGTATATCAACTATTCAATTCATTTAAATTAAATTACGAAAACAGAATTCCGGAGTCTAGCATTCCGCACGTTCTGGATTGGACCGCAACTGGGCTAGCCCCACGCGATGTGTTCAATCACCATTCGTATATAAAAAATTCCAAATCATTTTATTAAGTTAAATTACGAAAACAGAACTCCAGAGTCTAGCATTTCGCACGTTCTGGATTGGACCACAACTGGGCTAGCCCCACGCGATGTGTTCAATCACCATTCGTATTCAAAACAATTCAACAATCTTAAAGGATCAGGCATGATTCATCTCCATAGGAAAGATGTTCCTCCTATCTCCACAAACACAAACAAAATCTTACAAACAACTTTTCTCAAAGGAAGAATGTGGCATTGCTTGTCGATCATTATATCCAAGTTTAAGGCTTCTTCCGATTTTATTTATTCTCAAAGAAAGAATGTGGCATTGCTTGTCGATCTTATATCCAAGTTTAAAGCTTCTTTCCATTTCTCCTTTCTCAAACGTTTGTGGTGGAATAGGTGAGACACTTCTCTTAAAGATGACGACTTGTCTCTTTCTTTCAAATACAATTTAAAACCCACCAACCAATATAAACTATTTTTCCATAATTAATCGGCGAGTAACTGAACTCCGGAGTCTAGCACTCCGCACGTTCTTGAATGCAATCACTCCTGGGCTAGCCCCACTCGACGTGGTTCATTTGCCCTCTCGTTTTAAAACACTTTAACAAAGATCAAACATCTTTTCTCAAAACGAATATTGTTTAAATCTTTCTATCTCGCAAACAAGCTAGCGCTTCAGCCTCTTATCGCGAGTAGATAAGCCAACGCTTAGCAGAAGAATGCATTTTCAAACAATCGTTCAATAAAGAAACATGAATCGTAGTAGCACGAACTACGAAGCTCTGACTTTCCCATTGCACAAGGGAATACGTAGGCACGGGGATTTTAATCCTTCGGGAGCATAATAATAAAAAATTAACTTTCTCTCCACAATAATAATAAAACTTCACCTTTCCCTATTGCAAATAATAAACAAATATCGATACTTAATCATTAAAAGAAGACAATAATACGAGTTAACATTTAAAGCGCAAATTAGACTAAGAGGTTCCCGTTGAGTACAACAGACGTGAAGGGTGCCTAATACCTTCCTCTTGCGTAACTGACTCCCGAACTTAGATTAGTGGTTTCATTGACCATTCTTATCCTTTATTTAGGTTGTGTCTATATCTCCCTTTTCTCTCGTAGAATAAATAGAATTAGGTGGCGACTCTGTTGTTTGTTTTAGGATCGTATTTTTCGAGGTGCGACAGTATTCATTACCTTGGATGTGATAAGGGACATGTGAAGGGACATCTGAATTTAGGCAACTGCAAGGTGTCTTTAGCAATTCGTAGGGACTTATCATCTTTTATTCGAAGGGACAAGATCATTTATCGTAGGCAACCTCGAAGGGACTTGATCTTATAAACTGAAGGGACTTGATGATATTTATGAAGGGACTTTGCTTAAGACACCTTACTTGACCTTTTGAAATAGACAACATGAGGGGTAACCCTAGAAAGTGCAAGATGGCGATCAAAGATCGACTTACGTGTGTGAGCGTTTATTTTCAAATATTTATCTTTTTTACATTAGTTATCTAAATTAAATTAATTACAATTATGTTTGCACTCCCTAATTACTAACCAAGCAATTAAATAATATAATTAAAAAAATAGAAAAATAAAATTACACTATTACATCGCTTTGGGGCAGATACAAAATAATCGGATAAAATAAATTATGATAAGAATAATAAAGCAAAAATAAAGCAAGTATAGCAATAAAACAATAATAATAAATAAAACAATGATAATAATAAGAAATTAAAATTAGAAAAAGAAAATTATTTTAGATTAAGCAAATTAAAAGTTATTAGGAAAATATAAGTTTATTTAAATAATTTAGTAATAATAATAAAAGAAGAAAATAATTACTTATTATAAAAAAAGTATTAAGTTGATATTTACAAAATAGATAAAGATCATAGAAAATATTAGATTATTAAATTAATAGGTTATTTATAAATTAATCATATACAAGATTAGAATAAATAAACTTATTAAGGATTTAACTAAATTATTTACAAAAAAAACATTCATGATAAAAATTAAATATGAAAATTAAAAAAAAGAAACTAACGGATTTACAAAATACTATTGATTTATTTTTTTGGTTTTTTATTTTAATTTAGAAAAGATTTTAATTAATTAAATTTAATTAGTTAATTAATTTAAAATAATAAATATTTAAATAAAATTAAAAAGAAGTGAAAATAAACAAAACAAAAAAACCTGCAGGAGCCTGGGGTCGAACCCAGGTCTCCAATCCCCAACCATAAGACTCTGACCACTGGGCTACGCGCTTGTGGTGACCAAAACCCACCAACAACACATAATATATTCAGCCTGCAAAATAGATGAAATAATTAAGAAAAACGTGAAAACCTGGGATCGAACCCAGGTTTAGTGCTTCCTATGCGCGTGCCTTCACCACTGGGCCAGCCAATGCTTGTTGAAATAAATCATAAAAAAAATTGTATAAATATTATGAATATTTTTGAATTTCTGATGGCGCCAATTGCATCATCTTCTTCCTCCAGCCATACGATTTTTCCTGCGAAAATTCCTATGATATTACCTGCGAAACCAAAATTGCAGAAAACCCTATTTTCTTTAATATCATGTAACAAGTAATATCAAGCCAAATTAATCGGGTCAATCAATCTGAAATTCTGGGATCAGATATGTGATGTCGAAACAGATGTTTAGACACTGATATCCTAAGCAATAAATTAATGAGCTAGTAAATTAATTAACACAGGAAATTGTTAACCCAGTTCAGTGTATCTCCACACTTACATCTGGGGGCTACCAAGTCAGTAAGGAAATTCAATATAAGTAATATTAATTAGGGAGTTAAACCAATCAGTTTAATCCTTCACGTAATATCTACCCAAGGCAATTTCTATCTAAGACTCTACTTAGATATGAGTACCTACTCACTCCCCCTCAATCACACAGTGATCTCTAACTTAGAATGATTAATAAGTTTGAAGTCACACTTCTGACACACCAGCTTGATCTTACTTATCAGTTTCAATCAAGACACAATTCACTTTTTACTTAAAAGCTTATAAAGTGAATAACACACAAATAAAACCTGCTTAAGTAACTAACTTCACTAACACCCTTGACACTCTGCTTAAAATCGTTGGCTTTACTTGAGTGTATCAGTTTCTTAAGTAGATGCTGAGTTTGTGGGCTTTTTGCAAATTATTCAGACTTGTAATTTCTAAATCCCACAGTTATCTCCTTGAATAAAGGTGAGTTAGTTTTCTGTTTTAAATCCCACAGTTATCTCCTTGAATCAAGGTGAGTTAGTTTTCTGTTTCCTTTACACTGGAACTAGACAACTTAACTTCCTAAAGAGGCGCCTTGGAGTGCTCACCCTTTACGTTTACTTCTAAATATTTACTCCTGATTTTAAGCACTTCTGTTGCGTATCATTTAAGGCAGATAGCAGGTTCGCGATGTCACAACATCTGGTGTGACATCCTGATCTCCTGAACTAAGTTCATAACTTTTACTTTATTTTTCAAAAATTCTGCCAATTTCTAACGTCTACAAACTCCCCCTTTGGCTAATTTTTGGCTAACATATTCTTCTAGTTTTGTCAGAGAGCAGTGGAGTTCCTTTCCGTTGGATCATGTGAGAGCTAAGAATTTGCTCCCCCTCAAACATGTAGTTACCTGAGATGTACACTGCCATGACCTGGCCCAGCAGACTTTGATAAGTACCCATTACACCCAGTGACACTTTGATAGATCCAAAACATACCATTTCAGCAGACAGACATAATATCATTGTTCAACACACACAGATTTCTCCCCCTTGTTAGACATAAATTTTGGGGCCAAACAAAACATTAAAGAAACAGACATACAATTCAGAACAGACAGACTCCAAACATACATTTTCCACCAACAAACAGCTTCACTCTTCATCCTCTGTATCCTCAGACTCATCACCAGCTCCATCATCATTCCCAGCAGCCTCTTCCAGCTCCAGTCTTTGAATTAGGTCCTCAAGCTTCTTCTTCCTTTCTTCCAGCTCCTTGCAGGTTGTCCTGAGCTCTGCAATTAGGGCTGCCTTTGATATAGGTGTCTTGACAGCAGATGTCCCAGCAGATGTCCCACCTGGTGCTTCAACATCTGCAGCATGATGACCTAGAAACAACTTGTAATGGAAAGACAATGGACTTTCCCTTTTACAGACAGAGTCCTTGTCAGTAAGGATTCCTGGATACTGGTTGAGAATCACCCCACAGAGTAGTGATGGGAAGGCTATTGGAAGCTTGATGGCTGAGGTTCCTGCATGCTTGAGAGTCTGGTCAAATATGTATACTCCATAATCCAGCTTGGTTTGGGTGCCTACAACACAAATAAACCTCCCAAGCCCAGTGGCTATGGTTGAGGTGTGGTTGATTGGGACCCAGTTGGCTGCCCCAATTCTGTGTAGCATGGCATACTTCCTGGTTAACAAGCTGACTGAGAGTTTGCCTTTTACTGGCCATGTCTTGACCTGGTTAACTGTAATTATTCTGCACACTTGATTGTCAGTCTTGCCAAGCTCAGTTGGCGCATCTGCTTCTCTCCCCAGGTACTGATTGATCACCCTATGAGAAAAGTCTACACACCTTCCCCTGACATACACTTTTCTGAAATCCTTAGATTTCCCATCAGCACATCCTTCTTGTAAGTTCACTATAAATTCTTTTCCCAACAACTCATAACATGGAGAGAATTTAGAGACAGTCTTGAACAGTCCAGCATTGGAAATTAAATCAATTACCTCAGTACAATCCAAGGCATTACTACCCAGCTCTTGTTCCAGAGCCACCCTTCTCTGATAGACATATTTCAACATGCTTACGCTGGAGACATGGTGGAAGGACACATTATTCAGGGGTGCTTCAGGGACAACAGTGGCAGTCCTAGAAGGTGTTGGCCTCTTTCTGGATTGAGATGTTGGGACATCCTTCTCAACATCAGAATCAGATGGAGCTGTGGCCTTCCTCTTCTGTGTGCTGACCTTACTCCATGGCTTTGTAGGTCCAAAAGCAGTTTTGACCTTGTCCTTCTTGGGGGTTGGCTGTCTTTTCTCAGGGGTTGCTTGAGCAGCTGGCCTCTTATCCTTCCTAGCCATAAGCCTCTTAGCTATGCTAGGATCAACAACTGCTATGATCTCTGTATCAGAATCATCGTCCAGGTTCACAACTGGTGGAGGTTGGGAAGCCTCATTCTCAACAGCTTGATCATCAGTAGGACCTTCTACTCCTTCATCATCATTTGGGGCTTTATCCTGACCCTCAGTTGTCTCAACATTGTTAGGAACATCTTGTGGAGCAGGCATGTCTTCTTTAGCTTGGTTGCTGGGAGTTGAGGCAGGCATCCTGTTCAGGGGAACTGACACCCCAGGCACAACCCTTTCTTCTGTCATGATTCTGGTTACAAGATCTCTGATTGTGGAGTCCACGTAAGCAGAAGCTTTGGGAGCACTGGAAGTTGAAGAGGCTCCTTTACTTTTGCTGAAGACTGGCTCCTTGGGTCTTCTTGCATGGGGAGTCCTGGGCTTTTGGGCGATGGGAATGCTTCCTCTGACAACGTTTATGGGTGTCTCATCCATGGGTACTACAGACAATGGAGTAACGTCCACTACGTCTTCCTAAAGGAGACCCTCATCAATGGAGTTAGGGTTCTGATGTTGTGACATGTTTGCGATTGTAGATGGGTTCAGAATCTCAACTGTAGCATGCAAAGGGTTCAGTGGTGCTAATGAGAATGTGAGAAACTGAAGGCACGTTTGTACATAAATAGAGCCCGTTTCTATTGGAATTTGTAAAACTGGAATACAAACAGTTATTGGCCAGACTAGTGCTGCCACCTGGTGGTCATGCCCCACGATGTCATAAGACATGCTGGCACTTCTCCATAATTGCTATATGTCACACATGCAGATTCCTAATTTACCCCTTAGGTTTTCAAATTGGGTAGCATCCAAAGCCTTGGTGAATATGTCAGCTAATTGCAGCTCTGTGGCTACATGATCCAATGTGATCACCTTCTCCTACACAAGGTCTCTGATGAAGTGATGTCTGATATCTATGTGCTTAGTCCTGCTGTGTTGGATAGGATTTTTGGAGATATTAATAGCACTTAAATTGTCACAGTACAATGTCATGACATCTTGTGTGACATTGTATTCTGTGAGCATTTTTTTCATCCATACCAGTTGTGAACAACTGCTACCAGCTGCAATGTATTCAGCTTCAGCAGTGGATAAGGACACACAATTTTGTTTCTTACTGAACCAAGAAATTAAATTGTTCCCTAGAAAGAAGCATCCTCCTGATGTACTCTTTCTATCATCAGCACTTCCAGCCCAGTCAGCATCACAAAACCCAGTGAGGATGGGTTCACAACCATGAGAGTACATTATGCCATAGTCATAAGTGCCATTTACATATTTCAAGATCCTCTTAACCTGGTTGAGATGGCTCACCTTTGGTTCAGCTTGATACCTTGCACATACACCTACTGCAAAACCTATATCTGGTCTGCTAGCTGTAAGATATAGTAGACTTCCAATCATGCTCCTGTACAAGCTTTGGTCCACACTCTCACCTTTGTCATCCTTTGTCAGTTTTAGATGAGTGGGGGCAGGTGTTCTCTTGTGACTTGCATTGTCCATCCCAAACTTCTTGACAGTGTTCTTTGCATACTTGCTTTGGGATATGAACATGGAGTCCTCCATCTGTTTGATTTGCAGTCCAAGGAAGTAAGTTAATTCTCCCACTAGGCTCATTTCAAACTCAGACTCCATTTGAGTCACAAAATGTTTAACCATCCTGTCTGACATCCCATCAAACACTATGTCATCCACATATATCTGAGCAATCATAACCTTTCCCTCTTCATCCTTTACAAACAGGGTTTTGTCTATTCCTCCCTTCCCGTATCCATGCTTAATGAGAAAGGTGGTCAGTCTTTCATACCATGCTTTGGGAGCTTGCTTTAGCCCATACAGAGCCTTCCTCAGCTTATATACATGCTCTGGACAGCTTGGATCAACAAATCTCTTTGGTTGCTCCACATATACTTCCTCATTAAGGTACCCATTTAGGAAGGCACTTTTAACATCCATCTGAAATAGTTTGAACTTTAGAATGCAAGCAATTCCTAGGAGTAGTCTGATGGATTCAAGTCTTGCTACTGGTGCAAAAGTTTCATCAAAATCCACCCCCTCAATTTGAGTATATCCTTGAGCCACAAGCCTATCCTTGTTTCTTGTAACTACCCCCTGCTCATTAGACTTGTTTTTGTACACCCACTTAGTGCCAATCACATTAATGCCATCAGGCCTAGGAACAAGATCCCATACTTCATTCCTTGTAAATTGGCCTAATTCTTCCTGCATAGCAGAGATCCAGTACTCATCATTCAGAGCTTCCTTGATGTTCTTAGGTTCTACCTTTGAAACAAAGCAGGAGCCTGAGATCATCTCTCTTGATCTAGTGGTGACACCACCGTTGAGATTACCAATTATCAGTTCTTTAGGATGATCTTTCTGGATTCTGATGGAGGGAGATTTGTTGGATTGCTCTGACTTTGCCTCAGTTAAAGTGAAGTCAAGATTATCACTTTCTATTTTAACTTCACTTGGATTGACAGCAGATGTTCCAACATCATCAGCAACATCTGTCTTTGCATAGGTATCATCAATAGTCAAATTTATTGACTCCATCATAACCTTGGTTCTGGAGTTAAATACTCTGTAAGCTCTGCTATTTAGAGAGTATCCAAGAAATATCCCTTCATCACTCTTAGGGTCCATCTTCCTTCTTTGATCCCTATCAGCCAGGATATAACACTTACTTCCAAATACATGAAAGTACTTGACTGTAGGTTTTCTACCCTTCCAGACTTCATAGATGGTGGATAGAGTTCCCTTTCTTAGTGTGACTCTATTGTGGATGTAGCATGCTGTGTTCATGGCTTCAGCCCAAAAGTACAGAGGTAACTTCTTGGCATGAATCATGGCTCTAGCTGACTCCTGAATAGTTCTGTTTTTCCTTTCTACAACCCCATTCTGTTGAGGGGTGATGGGAGAAGAGTACTCATGGTTGATCCCTTCTGATGAACAGAAGTCTGAGAATTTTTGATTCTCAAACTCCTTTCCATGATCACTTCTTATTCTGACCACACAACTTGGCTTTTCTCTTTGGATCCTATGGCACAGATCTCTAAACACCTCAAACACATCTGACTTTTCTTTGATGAAGCTTATCCAGGTATATCTTGAGAAGTCATCAACAACCACATAGGCATATCTTTTTCCACCAAGACTCTCTACCTGCATTGGTCCCAAAAGGTCCATGTGCAGTAATTCCAAGACTTTGGAGGTTGTCAGATGTTGAAGTTTTGGATGTGACATCTTGGTTTGCTTACCTATTTGACACTCACCACACACTTTTCTTTCATCAATCTTAAGTCTTGGGATCCCTCTTACAGTCTTGGGATCCCTCTTTCATCAATCTTAAGTCTTGGGATCCCTCTTAGCTCAACTAGGTTGAGTTTCAGGAGTTGTGGCAGCAATGTAGCATATGGCATGGGGATCGGATCGATCACCCTGTTGGCTTGAGATGGCCTCTGCTGGAATGGCCTTTGCTGGTTATTGTTGTTGGTGTTGCTGTTGTTGTAATTCCTCGGAGGGTACTGATTTTGTTGATGGTACTGAGGTTGTTGCTGATAGTTTTGCTGCGGAGGTTGATAGGCTGGTTGTGGATGAGCTGGAGCGGGAATGGTGACTGCTGCCACAGATCTATGCACATATTGGGGTCTGCCCCTGTTGGTGTGGATGGCATTAGTCTCACCAGTCCTTCTTGGGCCTGCAAAAGGCTTCCTTGCATTACTGGATGAGCTTGCGCCGTTGTCTGAGATCTTACCCATCTTCAATAGGCTTTCAATTCTCTCCCCGGCTATGACTACATCTGCAAAGCTGGTAGATGAGAAGGCAGCTAGCCTATCAATGTAAGTCCCCTGAAGGGTGTTCATGAACATATCAGCCATCTCCCTTTCTGACATAGGTGGCTGGACAGCAGCAGCAAGCTGTCTCCATCTTTGAGCATACTCTCGGAAGCTCTCTCTAGATGACTGTGACATTCCCATCAGGAGGGTCCTGTTGGGTGCCATATCCAGATTATACTGATACTGTCTGATGAAGGCCTCTGCCAGGTCCTTCCAGCATCTAATAGTTGCTCTTGTCAGATGGGAATACCATTCCCTCGAAGCTCCAGTCAAGCTATCCTCAAAATAGAACATCCACAGCTTCTCGTCCATGGTATAGGCTTTTAGCCTCCCGAGAAAAGATTGTAGATGGGTCCGGGGACAGGACGTCCCATTATACTTTTCAAAGCATGGTGGCTTAAACTTGTGGGGAATTCTGACCCCGTCTACCAAGCCCATATCCATAACATCAAAACCCAAAGAGCTTTGAGACTCTAAGGATTTTAATTTCTCAGCTATCTCATCCAACCTTCTATCATAAGCTTCTTCCCCAGCTCCCATTACTGTGAACTGGTCTTCTTGGGGGTCTTCCTGCAGCACCCTCCCTGCTGTGGCAGTCCCTTGTATATTGTCAGGGATGTTGGCCTCTGGATGGAGGTGGGGGCCAAAGACTGGGGGATTGACATGAGGTTGGACTCTTTCATTGTTGCTAGTCCCAGCAGTCCCTGGCTGATGATCTTCCTGATTTCTCCCTTCCACCAGTGCTCTGAGCCTCTCCTGGCTTTTAGCCATGTTGTTCATTACTTCCATAAACTGTGTCATTTGGTTCCTCATTTCCAACCTCTCGTTGGTCATTTGGTTCCTGACCTCTGTAAGGTCTTGCTGCATCTGATCCATCTGTATGCCCGGGAGGTTGTTACGGGTGGGGTACCTGTGTGGTCGGTTGAGTGGAAACCCTCGTCGTTGAGCAATAATTCCTGAACATCACAACAGAGTTAGCAACAATAAAACAAATACCTACAAAACAAACAAAGGGTTAGCATGCAATGCAGTATGCTTATTTGTTTTCAAGGTATCCGGCTTGGCATTCAGTTTTGACCCTTCCAGACCCTTGAAGATGCTGTTGATGTTGCTTTCGAAGTAAACTCGGATGGAACAAACTAATACATATATTACAAAAGGCCAAAGGTACACAGTTTGTTTACAAATACAAACCCTCTGAGGGGTCAAAATACATTACAAGAAAATAAAAGTTCATGGAAAGAAAGCAACAACAAGCAAATGGTCAAACACCAAGACCAAACTCATCCTCCCGAACTTCCTTGAGAAGTGCTTCGGTCACAGGATCAGCTGGACGCTCCGTGAGATTCTTGATGAGAAGATTTCTTGTAGCAACAGCTGCAGTTAGCTTCTTGTGTTGACTTTGGTCCTTTGACCTCTTCACTCCAGCTCTGATCTTTAGCTCTGATATCTCCCTCTGGGCTGCTGCCAGGGCTTCTTGTTGCTCTTTTGCACTAGCTTCCATCTGCTCTATCTTGTCTTGGACCCTCTTGTCCTCCAGAGTTCGAGCCTCGGTGATCCTGATCCACCTAGCTTGACTCTCTTTCAGATACAAATCAGTCCTGGCCTTCTGGAACTGAGCTTCCTTGCAGGCATTCTTCAAGATCTGTTCTCCAGCCCTAGACTTCTTGATGTAATCTTCAGACTTCTCAATTCTAGCCAAATGCTCCACCTTCAACTTCTCCAACCTTTCAATATCCAACCTACCATCACTCCTCTCCCAGAGGGTCTTCTGCAGGGCCTGAGTCAGCTTCTCATTTCTTTCTTTCAATTTCTCAAACTCCTCTAAGCTGACAGTTGCTGGAGGTGGTGTTGTGGAAGGCCCAGGCATATCTTCAATAGTAAAGGGCATCCCAGAGAATTGAGCCCTGGCATGGGACCAATCATAGTACTGTGCTGATGCCACATTGTTGCACTTCCCCAGAATGGTTACCCCTTTAGTCTGCACATTGTCCCAGGCCCAGGCTGCTTGCCTGACAACAGCTAGATTGGGCTTGATTTCAACATAAAGGGTTTCAGTCAGATCCTGTGCTCTAGGAGGATGGACTAATGCATAGCCCAGTTGTCTTTTGAACAGCAGAGGGTTGTAGTTGATGCAACCTTTTACTCCAATCAAAGGCACATTGGGAAATTGTCCACAACTTGTAATGATGTCTCTGCCCTTAGTACTTTGAGTACACCATCTGATATCATCTGAGGTTAGAGCAACAAGCCTCTTAGCCCAGTTCTTCTGCTGGTGAGGGTTCAAGAATGCATCAGTCTTTGGCAGATGCTTGAGCAGCCAAGTATAGAACAAAGGAGCACAACATCTCACTAATCTTCCCCTTTGCTTTTCATTCCTTTGATGGACAGAGTAGTAAAGATCCCCCAGTAAGGTGGGCACTGGGTTTCTCAGGATGAAAAGATGGATTGCACTCTTGCTAACAAACCTAGGCTCATCTGCAAAAAGAATGACCCCATATATGCTAAGGGCCAACAGAGCACAAACTGCCTTCCACTCCCCTAGGGAGGCCTTCAGACTAGCCTGAGAAGTCAAGAAATCCAGATGAAAACCAGAGATTCCAGCTTTAGATGTCAAATTCTGCCCAATCAGAACTGGCTCCAGATGCAAGGCTTTTGCTATCTCCTCATTACTTGGGAAAGCCATCTCAGGGTTGAAAGGGATTCCACCCCTGATGGGCACACCAACCAATGATGAATATTCCTCCAACAAGGGTCCCAACTGAAAATTCTGAAATGTGAAGCATCTCAGGGGAGGGTCATAGAACTGCAGGCAGGTATGTATCAAGCTCCTCTGTGAAGGGTCCAAATCCATAACCACATCAAGGATTCCTCCATAATGTTCTCTAAAGAGTGGTATATGGTCTGGAGTAATCAGGGTTTGAATCCTCCCGATGCTAGCTAGCTCAGGTTCAAAGAAGTGATAGGAGATATTACTTTTCTTAGGTGCCATGTTACTGAAGAATAGGTGTTGATGATGATGACTGAGGATATCACTGAAGTTGGGCCACTGGTAGGCTGAGACTGAGGATGCAAGTGACTGAAGCAGGTGACTGATAGCTGAAGCAAGTGTTGATGAAGACAGGTCTAAGCTGATGATGGGGTCAAAACCAAGCCAAAATGATAGGATGGATACCCTGAAAAACAAATAAACACATGTTAATATGATGCAATGATTATGTATGCAAATGATATGCAAGGGTTTGTGACTGAGTTGGATCTGATCAAGAGCTCTGATATAGGTCCAAGTATGTGCAAGAATTCCAGATGGAGGTCCATAAGTCCAATAACCAAGGTGGGGGACTCAAATAAAGAGCCACATGTCCAGGGTTTTAGAATCACAAGAACTGTTCCAAAATGAAGTACTCTTAAACAAACAAAGTAACAGGGTATGCTGGAGTCAAGGGTACCTTCAAACCTGTAAACAGCCCAACCCCCTCACAGGTGGTGTTCTAAAACAAGGATCCTCAGACTTGGATCAGTTATGAGAAGTGTAAACACTTCTAACCCGGAGGTACAGTGTTTACAATAACCATAAAAGTTCCTCCTCTAATTCACCTCAGTTTCTGAAGGTCAATTCTAAAGGTCATCCAGACTTAGCAGGCTTCCCAGATAGCCCTAGCATTGTAGGAAATCTGCAACACAGAGTTCTCAAGAAGAAACCCATATCTGAACTGTGTTTCATATTCCCGCACCAGACCGAGATGGAATGGGAAAGAATGTGAACCACTCTAGCCTAGGTGTCACTCAGGTCCCAGGTATAGGACCTTAACTCTCAATAGAAACCCTCCCACCAAAGCAAAACCAGATCCAGCCAGACAGCAATGACAGTATGATATATGTAAAGCTATAAAGAAAGCAGTAAAACAACTGTACATAAAGCAGTAAATAAAACAAAACATACAAGCACAGATAACACCCCCAGTAAACACAAATCAAACAAGCGCTAGGAGGAACCCACAAAGAGAACCAGAAGCCCTGGTTGCAATATAAGGTTCCCCAGCAGAGTCGCCAAGCTGTCGCTCCCGATAAAATGGGACTGGCCCAAATAAAGGTACAGACGCGAACGGTCGGCGAGAGGGACAATGAGGACACACAGCCGTGAACTCACTGGAGATGAATAGAGTCGCCAGCTAGGCATTTTTATCCCGGAGGAAAGGCAATGCTGCATAGACCTAGAAAAAAATGGATAAGACGGTTGCGAACCAGAGAGACTGAGAAAGGGGGTTGGTTACAACCTGGGAAGGTATTAGCACCCAGATTGTCCGCCGTACTCGACGGGATCCACGCTTAAAAGATTTGTGTTTTAAAGGGGTAGTGTCAGTGCAATTTGTGTATAAAATAGCTGGAAAAGAATGTACAAGTGTCAGTGTAAGAGAAGTGTGAAATGCATAAGTGAAGTGTCAGTGTAAGGAAAGAGTATGCTCATGATCATGAGGCTAAGAGAATGATGTTGGAAAGAGGGGGAATATACAGAGACTTTTGTTCGATAACCGTTAAGTTATGCCTACGTATCCTCTCGTGCAATGAGGAAGTCAGAACACCGTAGTTCGACCCAAAGAGACTGAAAGATGAATTGACTTGTGAACTGCTTGCTTGTCTATGCTCAAGTGTATGACCTGTCTGGCTCAGGTGCAAACTGTCTTGCATTAGACGGAAGAAGCGAGTTCTCGTTTGTGAGTGAGTGAGATGAGAAAAGAATCCCGGAGGAGACGATTATTGTTTGTTTTTGAGTTTTCAGTCTTTTATTTCTTTTGAAAGTTTGTCATAAATTAATGAGCTTAAGCCTAAACCAATGGATTTAGTAAACTCATCACATCTTCCCTCTGATTAGGGGTAATGAGAGTACCTTAAGTGTGAAGTCAGATTCTCACACTTAATCACCTTTGATGTAGGATTAAGATCATAAACCTACTTGTGATTATTTAGATGTTTTTGTGGTTTTTGTTTAGTGTTAAGTAATGAGATTAAGCCATAATCAGGGATTAAACAGACTCATTACACCATCCTAATAGAAGGATAATAGATGAGAATGTTTAAGCTGAGGAAAGCTCCTCAACTTAATCCATGATTAGGGATTAAACTCATGACAAAACAAGCCTTTGATTAAGTGGATTTTATTTAATGGTATGATGATGAAGTGATTTTTAGGGTTTGTAAGACAACTTGAGGGGGACTTGTCCATTAACACTAGGGTTAGTCCTTCTTAACCAATTAAGGAAGAATTAGAACCCTAATGCAAGGCCCAAGTTACAAGTGTGATGTCTTGATGATTATTAAGTGAATTGATTAAAGGAGTTAAACACATTAAGGGATTAACACTTAGGATTAAAGTTATACACTCCATCCTAATAGAAGGATGCAGGCATAAGCTTAATCACAAAGCCTTAAAACCTTTAGGGTTTAGTCCCTGATTATGAGATGAGAAGAGAAGACTCAAAGAGACACAAAGGTAAAACTAAGAGGGGAGACTAATCAAAACCCTAATCATTGTCATGCTTGGTTGTTCCTAAGGTTTGTGAAGTTTATAAGAGGAGTCTTCAATGGAACCACCAGGAAGCAGATGAAAGGATCAAGAGAAGCAAAGCAACTTGCTTCATTCAAGAAGTCAAGTCACTTGAAGAAAGAAAGTAGGATGAAGAAGAATGAGCAAGCTCAATCTCACACACATACAAAGATGCAGCATGGATGCAAGAGAGATGAAAAGAAAAGTTATGAGAAGTGAAGGCAAATTCACTTCTCAAGATTACTTACCACCTGAAAAGTTAGTGAAGGAGATGTAATGCAATGCAAAATGAGATGAAATGACATGATGAGAAACAAAACCAGAAGCATTTACATGATGCTAATGATGCTATGAGATGCTACAAACATGAGGCAGCACATGGAAATGATCATACAAGTTCATGAATGCAAATGAAGCAAGTTAAGAAGCATGAACATACATGAAAAGTTATGAAGTGCACATGGCATATAACATGGAAAATACATGATGCAATGATCAAACATGTTTTCAATATGTCTTATGATGTCAAATGAATCAAATGGATGCTTGAAATGTCATGGCAAGTCATGTTATGCAAGAGAATGCTAGATGGATGCATATGGAAGCCCAAATTAGGGTTTATGGACAATACATCAAACAAAAGCCAAAATCAGAAGCAAACCCTAAAATAAAAAATTGAAAATACCACTCAAAGGACCCCTAATCCTATGCTAACTCACTTCCCAAAGGAGAAGTCTCAACTCCTAACCAAATTCAAGTTATGGTTTTCTTAAGATTTCTAGGGTTTTAGGGTTTCCAAACAAAAGAAATGTCAAACAAATTGAAAATGAAAGATCAAAACATAGCCATTTAATCTCACAAACTACATGTTAAACACAATGCAATGCAAAAAGAATCAATGTCCAACTCCTCATGGATAGGCAGAAATGATTTTTTGAACTTTGGATCAAATTAATGCATAAAAATGATTTTTATTCAATGAGAAATTCTTAAAATGCATCAAGATCAGAAAATAAATTTGGTTTGAGGGTTGGACAAAGTTTCTAAATGTCTTAGAACATTTCATGAATTTTTTGGTGATTTTTAAATACCTAAAAGTATTTTTAATAAATTAATTTTCATTAATCAATTAAAAATAAACTTTTAAATATTTAAAAATACTTTTTTTAATGCAAAAAATAGAAATAAAAATATTTTTGTGTTTTAAAAATTAATGAAACTCTTGAGAAAAAGTTTCATAATTTTTAAACAATTTTTACTATTTTAAATAAATTGTGGAAGTTAAATGAGAAAAAGTGAAATAAAAACAAAATAAAATGGAAAGTATTTCAATCTGATGGTGGAGATTTGAACTGGGGTGGAAACCATTGACCGCGCGCGTTTATGAAGGGTCCAGATTGCTTCTGACTTTAATTAAGTTTTATGAAATAATTAAATGAGTTAATGGTGATTAGGGCACAGAGGACCCATCTGAACCACTCATCCACGCGCGAAGTCAAGGAAAGTCAAAGGATCCTACGCTCAAGATTCAAATGGACTTAATTAACCAGGCTTAACCCTAATTACATTCAGGCGACCGGAGATGAGCTCCGGTCGTCTTCTCCGGCCATGTCAAAACCCTAGCTTCTTATCTAGGCTACCCCAAGTCAAATTAAACGCCCAGAAACAATCCTCACACTTCTAGCAACTCAAATCAACAATCAATCATCATTTATCTAGCAAGAACAGGCTGAATCGAAACAAAACAAAAATGGGGCCAAACTTTCAGACACTCATAAAATACTCATTTTTTCACCATTTTCGATTCTAAACATATCACAATGATCCTTAAAGCATGCACTTTCAGTTTATAACAAAAAATCAAAGCTTTATGAGAAAGTGTTCTTGGCCATACCTGAGCTGGAAAACTTCAATAGTGAGCTTCCAGAGCTTCCTTTGTGTGCAAACGAACTTCTTTGACTCTCTTGAACTCAAAGAGAAGCTTCAAAGTTCTTGTGGATGGCTGGTTTGAAGAGGGAAGTTCTGGTGCAGCAGGTTTCACAGTCAGGAATGGTGAGGTTTCAGGCTACTCCAATGGTGGATTCTTGCTCTCTTGAGTGTGTTTGACTTGTTAGTGAAGAAAGTTTTGGTGTTTTGTGGCTGTAGAAGGTGATTCGAAGAAGGGAAGCTTTGTGACAGTTTTTATGAAGGCTGAGTTCTAGTGTGCTCCTGGCTGTTTTGGGTGTTGGTCTGGGCTTAATGATGCATGGTGAGTTGATTAGTGGAATTGGTTTTTGTGCTTGTGAGCTATGGAGACAGATTCGAAGAGAAAATGCAAAATGGGGTGAGTTTGTGTATGTCTTGCTAGGGCTTGTTTCAGGCTGGCTCCTTATGTGAAATGGCTAGCAAATGGATAGTATAAACAACTCCAATTGGTCAGATGATGTGACCTGGCCTGCTGTGATAGGTAAGTTTACTTTTGCAAAAAGTCCACTTTGGTGTAAGGAAAGCATGGGTTGAGTCCTAGGCTAGCACAAGTACATGGGCTGGCGCAGCATGGTGTGTGAGGGAGGCTAGCATGGTTCAGCATCCAATGTAACAAGTGGGTGAGGTGTGATGATAGTTTTTGCAAGTTGCTCACTTTTGGTTCACATGAAATTTTCTCATTCCACAAGCCATGAAACATGAGAAGTTTTGGTTCAAATCTGATTTTTAGGTCACATGTGAGGTTTGTGTAATGGTTTGATGTCAATTAGAAGTTACATTTTGCCTTGGTTCATGATTTTGCAAATTTTCCAATTGGTGCATAGCTTGAAAATTAGTGATTTTTGCTAACTTTGACACACCATAACTTTTGATCCAAGATGAATTAGGTCATGTTCTTGTACTTTTTGAAAAGGGAAAGATCTAATCTACAACTTTCATGACCAAAGTTTTTCCATTTGAAGCATTTTTGGATCAAAAAGTAAGGCTTGAAAAGTGGCATAAAATGACATATTTCTTAAAAGTCAACCATGCCCTAAAAAGTCAACTTTGCAAAAACTTGTAATTCTTGAATTTTGTGAACTTCAACCTTCTTCCATGATCAAATAAAGATCAAATACACTCAAAATGATGAAGATTACCCCTTGGTTGGGTCATTGGGGGCCTCAGATGCCCTGATTTTGCACTGACTTGTCCAGAAAGTCAACTCTTGATCAGATGACTTCCCCATGGAATTTCTTCATGAAAATTGATATGCATACTCCCTATACCATATAGAGACCAATGGAAACAAGAATGACCAAAAAATTTGGAGTTATGGCCTCTGAAACCAAAACCCTAATTTTAGGTCAACTGTGCAGTCAAACCTGGCTCTGCATCCATACCAATCCCAGTTCTTGTGATTATTTGGCATTCTTGACTTTGAGAGGATATAGTATGATACTTGAACACACATGGATCCCTTTGAAGTGATTGATGGCCTCTGGAGTGGCCCAAGAGGCTCTTGGATTGCTCAGATCACAAACCCTAGGTGCAGATGACTTAGAACCAATGCAGTGAATCAAAAATGTAATATGAGATGGTATGATTGTGTTTATGCATATGAAATGATCACAAGCCATGATGTGAATGGGTGAGGGCAAATTTGGGGTGTTTACAGCTGCCCCTATTCAAACATGAGTTAGCTGTGTAGGATGTAAGCGACGGCTTAACAGGCAAACAAGATAACTTGTGGTTGAATACCAAAGACAGTCCAAAATTTGCACTCACAGAATGAAGAAGAAAAGGGATATAGATTGTAAAGGAAGATAAAGTATATTGTAAAGTGTGGGCGACGGAGGACGACCGTCGAGCAGAGGACGACTGCTGGGTAAATAGCAATGACGGGGACGGCCGACATGCTGGGGATAAAAGGTAAAGCTAAGACGGGGACGGCCGACTAGCTGGGAAAAATAAAATTATGATGGGGACGGCCATCAAGATAAAGTCGTAAGATTCTCTGGGAATTAATGAAACATGACGGGGACGGCCATCAAGTTCATAAAGTAAAGTAACCGACGATGGGGACGGCCACCGGGCTAACAAGAAAAGGGACCACGACGGGGACGGCCATCGGGTTAAAGAATAAATGAAATAAACAGATGATGAGGTACGGTCATCAAAGGTGAAGGACGATCACCTAGCAGGGGACGGCTGCTCTGTTGGGGTTAAGATGAGGGACGGTCATCTAAGGTGGAGGACGACCACCAGGCAGGGTACGGCTGCCAAAATATCAACGATGGGGACGGCCATCGGATGAGCATGATGGAGGACGACCATCAAGAGGTGGAGGACGACCACCTAGCAGGGGACGGCTGCTCTCAAGGTTTATCATGACATAGGACGAATGTCAGATAACCAAAAATCAACAATGGGGACGGCCATTAGATAAAATGATGAAGGACGATCATCAAGAGGTGGAGGACGACCACCTAGCAGGGGACGGCTGCTAAATATCAACGATGGGACGGCCATCGGATGAGCATGATGGAGGACGACCATCAAGAGGTGGAGGACGACCACCTAGCAGGGGACGGCTGCTCTCGAGGTTTCTCATGACATAGGACGAATGCCAGATAACCAAAAATCAACAATGGGGACGGCCATTGGATAAAATGATGAAGGCCGATCATCAAGAGGTGGAGGACGACCACCTAGCAGGGGACGGCTGCTAAATATCAACGATGGGGACGGCCATCGGATGAGCATGATGGAGGACGACCATCAAGAGGTGGAGGACGACCACCTAGCAGGGTACGGCTGCTCTCAAGGTTTATCATAACATAGGACGAGTGTCAGATAAAAAGGAAGATTTGCTTACTTGGCGATCTACTGGGGATATAGTAAACACGGACGAGTGTTTACAACCAGGAAAAGAAAGTATAAGTGTTTAGGTGTTGTGTATAGATTAAAGATGCGGACGAGCATCCTTAAGAATACGATACGGACGAGTATCGGGTAGAAACAAATACTGACACGTGTTCAGAGATGATGATACGGACGAGCATCAACTGGTTAACAAAGAACACGGACGAGTGTTGAACCTGGGGAACTCTTCTGGGGAATAATAGACACAGACGAGTATCTACATTCAAGAGGACAAAAGTGTTTGACACGGTGTATGGATTAAAGATGCGGACGAGCATCTTTAAGACTATGATACGGACGAGTATCATGTAGAAACAAACACTTGACGCATATTCTGAGATGATGGTACGGACGAGTACCAACTGGTTAACAAAGAACACGGACCAATGTTGAATCTGTGGGGATATAAATGGCATATACAAGATACGGACGAGCATCTGTATAAGTGTAACATGAGTAGTGAGTGGTGTATTGATGAATGTTTATTTGCTGGGGAGGGTGACACGGACGAGTGTCAAAAAGGAGAAGAGTATATTAATAACAAGTATATGGTATACAAAGTGTAGGCGACTGCGCTGGGGATATGACACGGACGGGTGTCAAGGAATTGTATATGTGAGTATCTGTGAGTGCAAAGAGGATGTCTTTGGCTTTATGCTGGGAGTATGACACGGACGGGTGTCAGGACGTATCTGTAATACGGGTGATCTTGTTCGTAAAGAGTGTTCAGGCGACTTTATTGGGGAGTGATGACACAGACGGGTGTCAAAAGGAGTGTATACTGGTGTTTGTGATTTGTGAGGCAACTGCTTTTGCTGGGGACTCTGGTGGGGATTTTGGGGAAAGTATTCTGCATTTGGATGAATGGTTTATTATTCACAAGTGTTCGATTCACAACATGGCTCATGATTATGCTATGTATTTGATTTTTGCCGTAATGCTCCGCATTAGACGGAATGCTACGCTTTGTGGGGTGGATATGATGCGAATGCCATGGTTATGCAAAGATACCAAACCGGGATTCGGATCCCAACACCGCGAAGATCACTGGTCGATCTGTTTGAAGTGGACATCCCAGCTGGGGATGAGATCATTGGTAGATCTGATGATATGATATTTGCTTGGGGATATAGGTCACCGATTGACATATCCTTGTAACACAGGACCCAGCTGGGGTTTGTAGAAGCCTTCTGTACTCTGTTGTGACTCCTTCATGCGTTGCTCTTCTGAAAAGAGGCCGAGGATTCTGTGGGGAGATGGTTCCCTGACTTCTGCATTCTGCTGAGGAAGAATGATTGACACTACAGCTGGGGAAATTGTCAAGTGGCAACTGGCTGGGGAAGGTTGTTGGCAACTCAGCTGGGGAGAAAACTCCTCTGGTGCCAAGAGTGAGTGTTGATTTGCCAGCTTGCTGGGATGTAACTTGCATGCCCCAAGTTGCGTTCTGGATACCTGCAATCCTGCAAAGATAAGGAAACGCACAAATGGTCCCGAGGTATCCTTTACTGGATTCCGTCATAGGAGTTAAGCACTTTCGAGAGTAAGTATATTCCCTGCTAGCATGTGTTCTTATTTTTTAGCGAAAAGCATCTGTACTTATGCAATCAGTTTTTTAGAGACATCAGACATTCTTTGCAAATAAAAATGTACAAGACGAAACATGACTGAAAAATCTGACTTTATTAATTCAAATGCCCTGAATTGGCAAGATACAGTCAAGGAAACATATCTCCTGAAATGAGGAGATTGTTACAAATTGAGAAACCAAATGCTGGCGATGTTGACGATGCTTTGAAGGAGCTTCCCTCTTGCTATGACTCGTATGACTTTTGACGTTCTTCTCGTCTTGCTTTCCGGAGAAGGTTGATTCTGAAAGAAACTTGATCCTTTCGAAGCTTACCAAGTTGTAGGTGATACAGACGAATTCAGAGTGCAGTTGTTCGCTTATTCCCTTGTTTTGCATGGATCGCCCTTTCGGGTTTTCGATCCATCGGGATACCCATTTTTGCCTGAGTTGTCCAATGCGGCTTTTCAACTCAGCGGGTGTACATTTTTTTGTTTATTTTCCCTTACTTTTGCCCGAGTCTTTTATTCTGTTTTTGACTCGCCGGGATGCCCTATTTTTGCCTGGACTTACATTCTGTTTTTATGTCCAGCGGGTCATTTTTATGCGAAGTATTTTTTAACTGCATCCGAATTCACAGGGGACGGGAAGTCTTCGCCATCCATGGTGCTGAGCATCAGTGCTCCACCAGAGAAAACTTTCTTTACAACAAACGGTCCTTCATAATTTGGAGTCCATTTGCCTCTGTGGTCTGTATGAGGAGGGAGGATTCTTTTCAACACAAGATCTCCCACTTGGTACCCTCGGTGCCTGACTTTCTGATCGAAGGCTTTCTTCATTCTCTTTTGATATAACTGCCCATGACAGATTGCAGCCAATCTTTTCTCTTCGATCAGACTCAGTTGTTCGTATCGGGCCCGAACCCATTCTGCTTCACTCAGTTTAACATCCATTAGTACCCGCAGAGAGGGTAATTCAACTTCAACAGGTAGGACTGCTTCCATACCATACACAAGCTGATACGGTGTTGCCCCAGTGGATGTTCTGATTGACGTGCGGTACCCATGCAAGGCAAACGGTAGCATTTCATGCCAGTCTTTGTAAGTGACTACCATCTTCTGCACAATCTTCTTGATATTTTTATTTGCTGCCTCAACAGCGCCATTCATCTTTGGCCTGTAAGGAGAAGAATTGTGATGTTGGATCTTGAAGTCCCGGCACAGCTCTGCCATCATTTTGTTGTTCAAGTTGGAACCATTATCAGTAATGATTCGCTCGGGAACTCCATATCGACAGATGATATCTCTCTTCAGAAATCTGGCTACCACTTGTCTTGTAACATTGGCATAGGAAGCTGCTTTGACCCACTTGGTGAAATAATCAATGGCAACCAGGATGAATCTGTGGCCATTTGAAGCAGTTGGCTCAATCTTGCCAATCATATCAATGCCCCACATAGCAAAGGGCCATGGTGAAGACATTATGTTCAAAGGATTGGGAGGCACATGCACCTTGTCTGCATAAATCTGGCATTTATGGCATCTTCTGGCATAGGCACAACAGTCTGCATCCATTGTGATCCAGTAATAACCTGACCTTAACAATTTCTTAGCCATGGCATGCCCTCCTGCATGGGTACCAAAGGATCTTTCGTGCACTTCATGCATCAACAAATCCGCTTCCGTCTTGTCAACACATCTGAGGAGTACCATATCAAAGTTCCTTTTGTATAAAGACCCATCAGTGTTCAGAAAGAAACTACCAGCAAGCCTTCTCAAAGTCTTCTTATCATTGGAAGATGCCCCAGGTGGGTATGCTTGATCCTCCAAGAAGCATTTAATGTCATGGAACCAAGGCTTATCATCTTTGACAACATCTGCTGCAAATACATACGCTGGTCTGTCAAGTCTGGATACTGAGATCTGGGGTACAAAGTTGGCAGCCTGAACTTTGATCATGGATGAAATGGTAGCCAGAGCATCTGCAAACTGATTCTCGTCTCGAGGGATATACTCAAGCTTGACTGTTGTGAAGAAAGTCAATAACCTTCTTGTATAATCCCTGTAAGGTATCAGATGATCCTGGTGTGTATACCATTTGCCGTTGGTCTGATTAACTACCAGAGCTGAATCTCCGAATACAGTTAAAGTCTTGATCCTGAGGTCAATGGCTTCCTCAAGACCCATAATGCAAGCTTCGTATTCAGCTTCGTTGTTAGTGCAGTTGAAAGTGAGCTTTGCCGAGAAAGGCATGTGAACTCCTTTAGGTGTAATGAGTATTGCACCAACACCACGACCATTCATATTAACAGCCCCATCAAACATCATAGTCCATTCTTCTTCCGGGTCAGGCCCTTCAGTGTGAATAGGCTCTTCATGGTCTTTTGACTTTATGAACATGATGTCTTCATCAGGAAAGTCAAATCTCATGGGCTGGTAGTCATCAATAGGTTGCTCAGCAAGATATTCAGATAGTACACTGCCCTTGATGGCTTTCTGAGAGGTGTACTGGATGTCGTATTCTGTGAGAATCATCTGCTATCTTGCAACCCGTCCGGTAAGAGCTGGCTTCTCGAAAATGTACTTGACTGGGTCCATTTTTGATATCAACAAAGTGGTGTGGGTCAACATATACTGTCTCAGTCGGCGAGCAGCCCACGCTAAAGCACAACAAGTTTTCTCGAGCAGTGAATAACGTTGTTCACAGTCGGTAAACTTTTTGCTTAGGTAGTATATTGCATACTCTTTTCGACCAGACTCGTCATGCTGGCCTAGCACACACCCCATTGACTCTTCTAATACTGTCAAGTACATTATCAGAGGTCTTCCTTCAACTGGAGGCATAAGGATTGGAGGCTCTTGTAAGTACTCCTTGATCTTGTCAAAAGCCCTTTGGCAGTCTTCGTTCCACCTGACCGTCTGTTCTTTTCTTAACAGCTTGAACAAAGGTTCACAGGTTGCTGTAAGGTGGGATATGAACCGTGAGATGTAGTTCAATCGACCCAGAAACCCTCGAACTTCTTTCTCAGTTTTCGGTGCAGGCATCTCCTGAATAGCTTTGACTTTATCAGGGTCAACTTCAATCCCCTTCTCGCTTACAATAAAACCCAGCAGCTTACCAGATCGCACCCCGAATGTGCATTTGTTGGGGTTCAGCTTCAGTTGGTACTTCCTCAGGCGCTTGAATAGCTTCAGCAGATTTACCAGGTGATCTTCCTCTGTAAGGGACTTGGCAATCATGTCATCCACATAACACTCTATTTCTTTATGGATCATATCGTGGAATAATGTTACCATAGCCCGTTGATATGTGGCACCAGCATTCTTCAGTCCGAATGGCATCACTTTGTAACAGAACGTGCCCCAAGGTGTGATGAATGTTGTTTTCTCCATGTCTTCAGGTGACATTTTGATCTGATTATATCCTGAAAATCCGTCCATGAAGGAGAATATCGAGAACTGAGTCGTATTATCCACCAATACATCAATGTGAGGTAATGGGAAGTCATCTTTCGGGCTAGCTCTGTTCAGATCCCGATAGTCAACACACATTCTTACTTTGCCGTCTTTCTTAGGCACAGGTACTATATTAGCAACCCACGGCGGATAGCTAGTCACAGCAAGGAACCCGGCGTCCCACTGCTTTTGTACCTCTTCTTTGATTTTCATTGCCATGTCTGGGCGGGTGCGGCGCAGTTTCTGTTTAACTGGGGGGCATCCTTCTCTTAAAGGCAGCTTGTGCACAACAATGTCGGTGTCCAACCCTGGCATATCTTGATACGACCAAGCAAACACGTCCACATATTCTTGAAGCAGATCAATCAGTTGTCTCTTCACTGAGTCTTGTAGGCAGGCCCCGATTTTAACCTCTTTCACGTCTTCATCTGTACCAAGATTAATCACTTCAACCTCCTCCTGATGAGGAGTAATAACCTTTTCCTCTTGTCTCAATAACCTGGCTAGCTCTTCAGGAAGCTCATATTCTTCTTCAACCCCTTCATCAGCTTGATTGATCGGATTGTCAAAGTCATACGAAGTCATAGCCGTGCTGTTGTCGGTGCTGTCTGGAAGGCACTCTCTGCAAGGGTTCAGTTTGTTCATTTTAGTGATTCGATTTTAATCTTGTTTTAGAAAAGTGAAATAAAGTTATCATTTTGAAAACATCGCCATTTATTTTTTTGTACAAAAAGAAAAATGGGAAAAACAGTGAGCGGAAAAGAAAAGGACTAATTTGCAAAAAGATGTCTGATATTTCATTGATTAATCTTGTTTGCACAAAAAGTACAGATGGCCCGATTACAAAATGAGTCTTGTCATCTTGGGCAAGATGCAAGACTTTGATGCATGCTATAAAAAATACAGGAAATAATAATTACTCTGCATGAGTAACTCTTATAATTTCCTGGGAAGACCAGTTTGAGATACTGCTCCCCGGGATCTTTGGACGAATCCAATTCTCCAGATTGCGCTCCTCTTCCAGCTCGTCTTCCAAATTGTTGATGGCATCAGGGGTGAGCATCCCCCCACTGACAAAACCGGGCTTCTCAGCAGCCTTTGCTTGATGTTGTTGAGTTGGTCTGTAACCCAACCCAAATTTGTCTTTCTTCTCCTCCACAGATAAAACCTTGCCCCAGCCTTGGGCAGTTCCTTCTTCAACAACCTTCCGGGCTTGTTGATAAGATGACATGGAGATTCCAGATACAGCAGATGCTTCATTAACATTCAGGGCCTCAAACCCTTGGCTCATTGTTTCATGGATCTCCCCATCCATCTCAATATACTTATAAGTAGCCAGATGGCTAACAAATATATCCTCCTCCCCACAGATAGTAACGACTTGGCCTTCCCACTCAAATTTTAACTTCTGGTGAAGGGTAGACGTTACTGCGCCAGCGGCATGAATCCACGGTCTACCCAACAAACAGCTGTAGGCAGGCTGAATGTCCATCACATAGAAGATCGTTTTAAAGGTTTGTGGGCCAATCGTCACAGGCAGCTCAATTTCTCCCAGAACCGATCTCTTAGAACCATCAAAGGCTCTTACTACCAGGTTGCTGGGACGCAATGCTAATCCTTCATATTCTAGCTTCACCAGGGCCTTCTTTGGTAAGACATTGAGGGATGATCCTGTGTCTACCAGCACATGGGAAAGGACTGCACCTTTACATTCCATGGTGATGTGCAAGGCCTTGTTATGGTTGCGGCCTTCCGTTGTCAAGTCAGTATTGGTGAACCCTAGCCCATTGCTAGCAGTAACATTTCCAACCACGGTTTCCAACTGATTGACGGTGATCTCTTCAGGCACGTAAGCTGCGTGCAAGACTTTGAGTAGTGCATTCCGATGGGCTTCGGAACACATAAGCAATGATAGGATAGAGATCTTGGATGGCGTCTGGTGAAGCTGATCCACTATTTTGTAATCACTCTTTTTGATGATTCTCATGAACTCATCAACTTCTTGATCGAATGGTGTTTTCAAAGCTTCCTTAACAGCTTGTTCCTCCTGCACCGGGCTCTTTCCTTTTGCCTTGGCAGCAGCTTCTGCTTCGGCAGTGGGTCTTTGAACTTGTGGAGCAAAGAGACGTCCGCTTCGAGTGAAGCCTCCGCCTCCTCCCACATTGTCTATTTGTGGTGCAGGTGTTAATGGTCAAAGGTGATTTTCTTTCCTTCACAGTATACATCAGAGCCGTAGTGCCAAGGGATGGCCCTATTGCTTTCATAAGGTACTGGTCCAGGCACTGTGACAGTGACTGGACTGATGGCAGCTGCAGAAGGGATTGTGATAGTTTGTGGATTATAATAAATTGTGACTGGTGCTCTGATGGGAGCAGCACTTTCTGAGTTGTAGGCAGAGTTGTTTTCAGGATCATAAAATATTGTGACAGTTGAGACGTCTTCAGAGTTTGTTGCTGGTGTTGTAGGAGACATTGTTGGAAAGATGGACGTTGTTGTTGTAGGAGATTCAAACTGGAGTGGTGCTGGAGTTGTAGAAGGAAAATTTGTCGATAGCTGATCAGTTGAGATGATAGATGAAGTACTTGTTGATGAAGCCGAAGAATTGTCAGGAACAATGGTTGCTGCAGTTGTAGGAGATACCGGAACTGTTGCTGATGAGATTGCTGGATTTGTTGGAAATGATGTGGTGATCTGAAGTTGGCCACTCTGAATGAGACCATCTATGCCATTCCTCAGGTTATCGCACCCATTTACTGAAATATTGCAGTAAGCACACCCTAACTCACACCCCGGGAACATTTGACATTCGAGGAGCTGAGCCTTAATCTCTACCAACGGTGTCCGAATCTGACCCACACCTGTTATTAAATAAGACGGCTTGTCTTCTTCAACTGCATTGATTCTGGGACCACCGTGGTGCGGCATAGGATTTTTGTTGACATTGGGTGGTGGTGCGAAATTCAGAGCTTTTGAGTCTACCAGGTCTTGTACCTTCATGTGCAAGGCTCTGCACTTTTCTGTACTATGGCCAGGTGCATTCGAATGAAAAGCACATCTGGCGTTGGAGTCGTAATTCCTGGGTAGACTGTTGGGATCTGGAGGTGCCAATGTCCTTAGCTCAACTAGGTTGAGTTTCAGGAGTTGTGGCAGCAATGTAGCATATGGCATGGGGATCGGATCGATCACCCTGTTGGCTTGAGATGGCCTCTGCTGGAATGGCCTTTGCTGGTTATTGTTGTTGGTGTTGCTGTTGTTGTAATTCCTCGGAGGGTACTGATTTTGTTGATGGTACTGAGGTTGTTGCTGATAGTTTTGCTGCGGAGGTTGATAGGCTGGTTGTGGATGAGCTGGAGCGGGAATGGTGACTGCTGCCACAGATCTATGCACATATTGGGGTCTGCCCCTGTTGGTGTGGATGGCATTAGTCTCACCAGTCCTTCTTGGGCCTGCAAAAGGCTTCCTTGCATTACTGGATGAGCTTGCGCCGTTGTCTGAGATCTTACCCATCTTCAATAGGCTTTCAATTCTCTCCCCGGCTATGACTACATCTGCAAAGCTGGTAGATGAGAAGGCAGCTAGCCTATCAATGTAAGTCCCCTGAAGGGTGTTCATGAACATATCAGCCATCTCCCTTTCTGACATAGGTGGCTGGACAACAGCAGCAAGCTGTCTCCATCTTTGAGCATACTCTCGGAAGCTCTCTCTAGATGACTGTGACATTCCCATCAGGAGGGTCCTGTTGGGTGCCATATCCAGATTATACTGATACTGTCTGATGAAGGCCTCTGCCAGGTTCTTCCAGCATCTAATAGTTGCTCTTGTCAGATGGGAATACCATTCCCTCGAAGCTCCAGTCAAGCTATCCTCAAAATAGAACATCCACAACTTCTCGTCCATGGTATAAGCTTTTAGCCTCCCGAGAAAAGATTGTAGATGGGTCCGGGGACAGGACGTCCCATTATACTTTTCAAAGCATGGTGGCTTAAACTTGTGGGGAATTCTGACCCCGTCTACCAAGCCCATATCCATAACATCAAAACCCAAAGAGCTTTGAGACTCTAAGGATTTTAATTTCTCAGCTATCTCATCCAACCTTCTATCATAAGCTTCTTCCCCAGCTCCCATTACTGTGAACTGGTCTTCTTGGGGGTCTTCCTGCAGCACCCTCCCTGCTGTGGCAGTCCCTTGTATATTGTCAGGGATGTTGGCCTCTGGATGGAGGTGGGGGCCAAAGACTGGGGGATTGACATGAGGTTGGACTCTTTCATTGTTGCTAGTCCCAGCAGTCCCTGGCTGATGATCTTCCTGATTTCTCCCTTCCACCAGTGCTCTGAGCCTCTCCTGGCTTTTAGCCATGTTGTTCATTACTTCCATAAACTGTGTCATTTGGTTCCTCATTTCCAACCTCTCGTTGGTCATTTGGTTCCTGACCTCTGTAAGGTCTTGCTGCATCTGATCCATCTGTATGCCCGGGAGGTTGTTACGGGTGGGGTACCTGTGTGGTCGGTTGAGTGGAAACCCTCGTCGTTGAGCAATAATTCCTGAACATCACAACAGAGTTAGCAACAATAAAACAAATACCTACAAAACAAACAAAGGGTTAGCATGCAATGCAGTATGCTTATTTGTTTTCAAGGTATCCGGCTTGGCATTCAGTTTTGACCCTTCCAGACCCTTGAAGATGCTGTTGATGTTGCTTTCGAAGTAAACTCGGATGGAACAAACTAATACATATATTACAAAAGGCCAAAGGTACACAGTTTGTTTACAAATACAAACCCTCTGAGGGGTCAAAATACATTACAAGAAAATAAAAGTTCATGGAAAGAAAGCAACAACAAGCAAATGGTCAAACACCAAGACCAAACTCATCCTCCCGAACTTCCTTGAGAAGTGCTTCGGTCACAGGATCAGCTGGACGCTCCGTGAGATTCTTGATGAGAAGATTTCTTGTAGCAACAGCTGCAGTTAGCTTCTTGTGTTGACTTTGGTCCTTTGACCTCTTCACTCCAGCTCTGATCTTTAGCTCTGATATCTCCCTCTGGGCTGCTGCCAGGGCTTCTTGTTGCTCTTTTGCACTAGCTTCCATCTGCTCTATCTTGTCTTGGACCCTCTTGTCCTCCAGAGTTCGAGCCTCGGTGATCCTGATCCACCTAGCTTGACTCTCTTTCAGATACAAATCAGTCCTGGCCTTCTGGAACTGAGCTTCCTTGCAGGCATTCTTCAAGATCTGTTCTCCAGCCCTAGACTTCTTGATGTAATCTTCAGACTTCTCAATTCTAGCCAAATGCTCCACCTTCAACTTCTCCAACCTTTCAATATCCAACCTACCATCACTCCTCTCCCAGAGGGTCTTCTGCAGGGCCTGAGTCAGCTTCTCATTTCTTTCTTTCAATTTCTCAAACTCCTCTAAGCTGACAGTTGCTGGAGGTGGTGTTGTGGAAGGCCCAGGCATATCTTCAATAGTAAAGGGCATCCCAGAGAATTGAGCCCTGGCATGGGACCAATCATAGTACTGTGCTGATGCCACATTGTTGCACTTCCCCAGAATGGTTACCCCTTTAGTCTGCACATTGTCCCAGGCCCAGGCTGCTTGCCTGACAACAGCTAGATTGGGCTTGATTTCAACATAAAGGGTTTCAGTCAGATCCTGTGCTCTAGGAGGATGGACTAATGCATAGCCCAGTTGTCTTTTGAACAGAAGAGGGTTGTAGTTGATGCAACCTTTTACTCCAATCAAAGGCACATTGGGAAATTGTCCACAACTTGTAATGATGTCTCTGCCCTTAGTACTTTGAGTACACCATCTGATATCATCTGAGGTTAGAGCAACAAGCCTCTTAGCCCAGTTCTTCTGCTGGTGAGGGTTCAAGAATGCATCAGTCTTTGGCAGATGCTTGAGCAGCCAAGTATAGAACAAAGGAGCACAACATCTCACTAATCTTCCCCTTTGCTTTTCATTCCTTTGATGGACAGAGTAGTAAAGATCCCCCAGTAAGGTGGGCACTGGGTTTCTCAGGATGAAAAGATGGATTGCACTCTTGCTAACAAACCTAGGCTCATCTGCAAAAAGAATGACCCCATATATGCTAAGGGCCAACAGAGCACAAACTGCCTTCCACTCCCCTAGGGAGGCCTTCAGACTAGCCTGAGAAGTCAAGAAATCCAGATGAAAACCAGAGATTCCAGCTTTAGATGTCAAATTCTGCCCAATCAGAACTGGCTCCAGATGCAAGGCTTTTGCTATCTCCTCATTACTTGGGAAAGCCATCTCAGGGTTGAAAGGGATTCCACCCCTGATGGGCACACCAACCAATGATGAATATTCCTCCAACAAGGGTCCCAACTGAAAATTCTGAAATGTGAAGCATCTCAGGGGAGGGTCATAGAACTGCAGGCAGGTATGTATCAAGCTCCTCTGTGAAGGGTCCAAATCCATAACCACATCAAGGATTCCTCCATAATGTTCTCTAAAGAGTGGTATATGGTCTGGAGTAATCAGGGTTTGAATCCTCCCGATGCTAGCTAGCTCAGGTTCAAAGAAGTGATAGGAGATATTACTTTTCTTAGGTGCCATGTTACTGAAGAATAGGTGTTGATGATGATGACTGAGGATATCACTGAAGTTGGGCCACTGGTAGGCTGAGACTGAGGATGCAAGTGACTGAAGCAGGTGACTGATAGCTGAAGCAAGTGTTGATGAAGACAGGTCTAAGCTGATGATGGGGTCAAAACCAAGCCAAAATGATAGGATGGATACCCTGAAAAACAAATAAACACATGTTAATATGATGCAATGATTATGTATGCAAATGATATGCAAGGGTTTGTGACTGAGTTGGATCTGATCAAGAGCTCTGATATAGGTCCAAGTATGTGCAAGAATTCCAGATGGAGGTCCATAAGTCCAATAACCAAGGTGGGGGACTCAAATAAAGAGCCACATGTCCAGGGTTTTAGAATCACAAGAACTGTTCCAAAATGAAGTACTCTTAAACAAACAAAGTAACAGGGTATGCTGGAGTCAAGGGTACCTTCAAACCTGTAAACAGCCCAACCCCCTCACAGGTGGTGTTCTAAAACAAGGATCCTCAGACTTGGATCAGTTATGAGAAGTGTAAACACTTCTAACCCGGAGGTACAGTGTTTACAATAACCATAAAAGTTCCTCCTCTAATTCACCTCAGTTTCTGAAGGTCAATTCTAAAGGTCATCCAGACTTAGCAGGCTTCCCAGATAGCCCTAGCATTGTAGGAAATCTGCAACACAGAGTTCTCAAGAAGAAACCCATATCTGAACTGTGTTTCATATTCCCGCACCAGACCGAGATGGAATGGGAAAGAATGTGAACCACTCTAGCCTAGGTGTCACTCAGGTCCCAGGTATAGGACCTTAACTCTCAATAGAAACCCTCCCACCAAAGCAAAACCAGATCCAGCCAGACAGCAATGACAGTATGATATATGTAAAGCTATAAAGAAAGCAGTAAAACAACTGTACATAAAGCAGTAAATAAAACAAAACATACAAGCACAGATAACACCCCCAGTAAACACAAATCAAACAAGCGCTAGGAGGAACCCACAAAGAGAACCAGAAGCCCTGGTTGCAATATAAGGTTCCCCAGCAGAGTCGCCAAGCTGTCGCTCCCGATAAAATGGGACTGGCCCAAATAAAGGTACAGACGCGAACGGTCGGCGAGAGGGACAATGAGGACACACAGCCGTGAACTCACTGGAGATGAATAGAGTCGCCAGCTAGGCATTTTTATCCCGGAGGAAAGGCAATGCTGCATAGACCTAGAAAAAAATGGATAAGACGGTTGCGAACCAGAGAGACTGAGAAAGGGGGTTGGTTACAACCTGGGAAGGTATTAGCACCCAGATTGTCCGCCGTACTCGACGGGATCCACGCTTAAAAGATTTGTGTTTTAAAGGGGTAGTGTCAGTGCAATTTGTGTATAAAATAGCTGGAAAAGAATGTACAAGTGTCAGTGTAAGAGAAGTGTGAAATGCATAAGTGAAGTGTCAGTGTAAGGAAAGAGTATGCTCATGATCATGAGGCTAAGAGAATGATGTTGGAAAGAGGGGGAATATACAGAGACTTTTGTTCGATAACCGTTAAGTTATGCCTACGTATCCTCTCGTGCAATGAGGAAGTCAGAACACCGTAGTTCGACCCAAAGAGACTGAAAGATGAATTGACTTGTGAACTGCTTGCTTGTCTATGCTCAAGTGTATGACCTGTCTGGCTCAGGTGCAAACTGTCTTGCATTAGACGGAAGAAGCGAGTTCTCGTTTGTGAGTGAGTGAGATGAGAAAAGAATCCCGGAGGAGACGATTATTGTTTGTTTTTGAGTTTTCAGTCTTTTATTTCTTTTGAAAGTTTGTCATAAATTAATGAGCTTAAGCCTAAACCAATGGATTTAGTAAAC
Organism: Lathyrus aphaca; assembly: GCA_963966055.1. Classification (NCBI taxonomy): domain Eukaryota; kingdom Viridiplantae; phylum Streptophyta; class Magnoliopsida; order Fabales; family Fabaceae; genus Lathyrus; species Lathyrus aphaca. The sequence continues at coordinate 139,695,981 of OZ014520.1, forward strand.
TCATCACATCTTCCCTCTGATTAGGGGTAATGAGAGTACCTTAAGTGTGAAGTCAGATTCTCACACTTAATCACCTTTGATGTAGGATTAAGATCATAAACCTACTTGTGATTATTTAGATGTTTTTGTGGTTTTTGTTTAGTGTTAAGTAATGAGATTAAGCCATAATCAGGGATTAAACAGACTCATTACACCATCCTAATAGAAGGATAATAGATGAGAATGTTTAAGCTGAGGAAAGCTCCTCAACTTAATCCATGATTAGGGATTAAACTCATGACAAAACAAGCCTTTGATTAAGTGGATTTTATTTAATGGTATGATGATGAAGTGATTTTTAGGGTTTGTAAGACAACTTGAGGGGGACTTGTCCATTAACACTAGGGTTAGTCCTTCTTAACCAATTAAGGAAGAATTAGAACCCTAATGCAAGGCCCAAGTTACAAGTGTGATGTCTTGATGATTATTAAGTGAATTGATTAAAGGAGTTAAACACATTAAGGGATTAACACTTAGGATTAAAGTTATACACTCCATCCTAATAGAAGGATGCAGGCATAAGCTTAATCACAAAGCCTTAAAACCTTTAGGGTTTAGTCCCTGATTATGAGATGAGAAGAGAAGACTCAAAGAGACACAAAGGTAAAACTAAGAGGGGAGACTAATCAAAACCCTAATCATTGTCATGCTTGGTTGTTCCTAAGGTTTGTGAAGTTTATAAGAGGAGTCTTCAATGGAACCACCAGGAAGCAGATGAAAGGATCAAGAGAAGCAAAGCAACTTGCTTCATTCAAGAAGTCAAGTCACTTGAAGAAAGAAAGTAGGATGAAGAAGAATGAGCAAGCTCAATCTCACACACATACAAAGATGCAGCATGGATGCAAGAGAGATGAAAAGAAAAGTTATGAGAAGTGAAGGCAAATTCACTTCTCAAGATTACTTACCACCTGAAAAGTTAGTGAAGGAGATGTAATGCAATGCAAAATGAGATGAAATGACATGATGAGAAACAAAACCAGAAGCATTTACATGATGCTAATGATGCTATGAGATGCTACAAACATGAGGCAGCACATGGAAATGATCATACAAGTTCATGAATGCAAATGAAGCAAGTTAAGAAGCATGAACATACATGAAAAGTTATGAAGTGCACATGGCATATAACATGGAAAATACATGATGCAATGATCAAACATGTTTTCAATATGTCTTATGATGTCAAATGAATCAAATGGATGCTTGAAATGTCATGGCAAGTCATGTTATGCAAGAGAATGCTAGATGGATGCATATGGAAGCCCAAATTAGGGTTTATGGACAATACATCAAACAAAAGCCAAAATCAGAAGCAAACCCTAAAATAAAAAATTGAAAATACCACTCAAAGGACCCCTAATCCTATGCTAACTCACTTCCCAAAGGAGAAGTCTCAACTCCTAACCAAATTCAAGTTATGGTTTTCTTAAGATTTCTAGGGTTTTAGGGTTTCCAAACAAAAGAAATGTCAAACAAATTGAAAATGAAAGATCAAAACATAGCCATTTAATCTCACAAACTACATGTTAAACACAATGCAATGCAAAAAGAATCAATGTCCAACTCCTCATGGATAGGCAGAAATGATTTTTTGAACTTTGGATCAAATTAATGCATAAAAATGATTTTTATTCAATGAGAAATTCTTAAAATGCATCAAGATCAGAAAATAAATTTGGTTTGAGGGTTGGACAAAGTTTCTAAATGTCTTAGAACATTTCATGAATTTTTTGGTGATTTTTAAATACCTAAAAGTATTTTTAATAAATTAATTTTCATTAATCAATTAAAAATAAACTTTTAAATATTTAAAAATACTTTTTTTAATGCAAAAAATAGAAATAAAAATATTTTTGTGTTTTAAAAATTAATGAAACTCTTGAGAAAAAGTTTCATAATTTTTAAACAATTTTTACTATTTTAAATAAATTGTGGAAGTTAAATGAGACAAAGTGAAATAAAAACAAAATAAAATGGAAAGTATTTCAATCTGATGGTGGAGATTTGAACTGGGGTGGAAACCATTGACCGTGCGCGTTTATGAAGGGTCCAGATTGCTTCTGACTTTAATTAAGTTTTATGAAATAATTAAATGAGTTAATGGTGATTAGGGCACAGAGGACCCATCTGAACCACTCATCCACGCGCGAAGTCAAGGAAAGTCAAAGGATCCTACGCTCAAGATTCAAATGGACTTAATTAACCAGGCTTAACCCTAATTACATTCAGGCGACCGGAGATGAGCTCCGGTCGTCTTCTCCGGCCATGTCAAAACCCTAGCTTCTTATCTAGGCTACCCCAAGTCAAATTAAACGCCCAGAAACAATCCTCACACTTCTAGCAACTCAAATCAACAATCAATCATCATTTATCTAGCAAGAACAGGCTGAATCGAAACAAAACAAAAATGGGGCCAAACTTTCAGACACTCATAAAATACTCATTTTTTCACCATTTTCGATTCTAAACATATCACAATGATCCTTAAAGCATGCACTTTCAGTTTATAACAAAAAATCAAAGCTTTATGAGAAAGTGTTCTTGGCCATACCTGAGCTGGAAAACTTCAATAGTGAGCTTCCAGAGCTTCCTTTGTGTGCAAACGAACTTCTTTGACTCTCTTGAACTCAAAGAGAAGCTTCAAAGTTCTTGTGGATGGCTGGTTTGAAGAGGGAAGTTCTGGTGCAGCAGGTTTCACAGTCAGGAATGGTGAGGTTTCAGGCTACTCCAATGGTGGATTCTTGCTCTCTTGAGTGTGTTTGACTTGTTAGTGAAGAAAGTTTTGGTGTTTTGTGGCTGTAGAAGGTGATTCGAAGAAGGGAAGCTTTGTGACAGTTTTTATGAAGGCTGAGTTCTAGTGTGCTCCTGGCTGTTTTGGGTGTTGGTCTGGGCTTAATGATGCATGGTGAGTTGATTAGTGGAATTGGTTTTTGTGCTTGTGAGCTATGGATACAGATTCGAAGAGAAAATGCAAAATGGGGTGAGTTTGTGTATGTCTTGCTAGGGCTTGTTTCAGGCTGGCTCCTTATGTGAAATGGCTAGCAAATGGATAGTATAAACAACTCCAATTGGTCAGATGATGTGACCTGGCCTGCTGTGATAGGTAAGTTTACTTTTGCAAAAAGTCCACTTTGGTGTAAGGAAAGCATGGGTTGAGTCCTAGGCTAGCACAAGTACATGGGCTGGCGCAGCATGGTGTGTGAGGGAGGCTAGCATGGTTCAGCATCCAATGTAACAAGTGGGTGAGGTGTGATGATAGTTTTTGCAAGTTGCTCACTTTTGGTTCACATGAAATTTTCTCATTCCACAAGCCATGAAACATGAGAAGTTTTGGTTCAAATCTGATTTTTAGGTCACATGTGAGGTTTGTGTAATGGTTTGATGTCAATTAGAAGTTACATTTTGCCTTGGTTCATGATTTTGCAAATTTTCCAATTGGTGCATAGCTTGAAAATTAGTGATTTTTGCTAACTTTGACACACCATAACTTTTGATCCAAGATGAATTAGGTCATGTTCTTGTACTTTTTGAAAAGGGAAAGATCTAATCTACAACTTTCATGACAAAAGTTTTTCCATTTGAAGCATTTTTGGATCAAAAAGTAAGGCTTGAAAAGTGGCATAAAATGACATATTTCTTAAAAGTCAACCATGCCCTAAAAAGTCAACTTTGCAAAAACTTGTAATTCTTGAATTTTGTGAACTTCAACCTTCTTCCATGATCAAATAAAGATCAAATACACTCAAAATGATGAAGATTACCCCTTGGTTGGGTCATTGGGGGCCTCAGATGCCCTGATTTTGCACTGACTTGTCCAGAAAGTCAACTCTTGATCAGATGACTTCCCCATGGAATTTCTTCATGAAAATTGATATGCATACTCCCTATACCATATAGAGACCAATGGAAACAAGAATGACCAAAAAATTTGGAGTTATGGCCTCTGAAACCAAAACCCTAATTTTAGGTCAACTGTGCAGTCAAACCTGGCTCTGCATCCATACCAATCCCAGTTCTTGTGATTATTTGGCATTCTTGACTTTGAGAGGATATAGTATGATACTTGAACACACATGGATCCCTTTGAAGTGATTGATGGCCTCTGGAGTGGCCCAAGAGGCTCTTGGATTGCTCAGATCACAAACCCTAGGTGCAGATGACTTAGAACCAATGCAGTGAATCAAAAATGTAATATGAGATGGTATGATTGTGTTTATGCATATGAAATGATCACAAGCCATGATGTGAATGGGTGAGGGAAAATTTGGGGTGTTTACAGGTTCCCACATATAGCAGTTATCTTTTGATCTAGATCCTCTCATGACCACTTTCTGCTCTTTATCAGAAACTATGCACTCAGCTTTGGTGAAGTTGACACTGTAACATTGGTCACATAACTGACTTATGCTGATCAAGTTAGCAGTTAACCCTTTCACCAACAGCCCACCATCTAGACTTGGTACGCCTGAGCAGTCCAGGGTCCCAACTCCCTTGATTTCCCCCTTTGCTCCATCTCCAAAGGTTACATAGCTGGATGAGTGTGGCTTTAAGTCTACCAACAGATTCTTCAGTCCAGTCATGTGCCTTGAGCAGCCACTGTCAAAATACCAGTCTTCCTTAGCAGATACCCTGAGAGATGTGTGTGCTATAAAGGCAACAACCTGCTTGGACCACTTGTGCCTGTTGTGAGGTTTCCTTTGCCTAGAATGTGAGTTCAGATCAGGTTGTCTTCCTCTCTTAGGCTCCCACTGCTGGATATATGCGTGTCTCCTCTGATGCATCTGCCCTGGGTAGTGTCCATCTCTAGAGTTCCAAGGTTGTCTGGTGAACTTGTTCTTCTGCTTAGGCATGTACTGGTAGCTTTGATCAGTATAATGTCTAGCTTTAGGTATCCAAGTTTTCCTGGTGACCTATGTCTTCTGCTTAAGAAGGTGCTGGGAACTCTGATTGGGGTATCCATGCAGTTTGTAGCAAAAAGGTTTGATGTGACCAAACCTTCCACAGTGATGGCATCTCCACCTTTGATATTTCTTTTTCATCATGTTTTTCTCATGATGTTGAGACATCTGCTTGAACATCTTGTTTGACTTCATAGGATCTGGAGTTGTTTGGCTGGTGCTAGCCTCAGAGTTTTGAGCTTTATTAAATCCCAGCCCAGTCTTATCCCCTGAGTGCTTGTTGTTGTTGAGAATGGCATCCAGTGTGTTTGAGCCACTGTTCAGCATTCTGACAGATTTGGACATATGCTCCATTTTGGAGTTGAGTAGGCTGACTTCATTTTTCAAAGTGGCAATGATCTCCAGATGACTTGCCTTTTCAGCTTTTAATTCCTCAATCTGCTTCTTCTGCTGTTCATTTTCCTTGCATACCTTAGTGCTCCTTTCACACAGCATCCTGTAAGATGTTTCAAGCTCTTCAAATGTCAGATCCTCATCACTGGATTCCCCTTCAGTTTCACATACTCCAGCTAGAGCAGTGATGTGCTTTGCAGACTCTTTTTCTGACTCACTGCCTGAGTCTTCATCTGACCAGGACACAGAAAGGTCTTTCTTTTGCTTCTTTAGACAGTTTGGGCATTCACTTCTAATGTGTCCATAACCTTCACATCCATGACATTGGATCCCTTTTCCTTGGTTAGTCTTCTCATCATAGTTTGACCTTCTGTTAGAGTCATAAGATCTTTTATTCTCAGAGGTTGAGTTTCTTCCACTTGGTCTGGGCCTGTTGTCCAGTCTTTTGATAATTTTGTTAAATTGCCTCCCAAGCATAGCAATTGTATCTGATAAGTTGTCCTCAGAGCCTGCTTCATGACTTTCTTCTTCCTTATCAGTGTTTGAGACCGGGGATATGCTCTTGTTTTTCTTCACAATAGTATCACTCATTCCCATCTCAAAGGTTTGAAGGGAACCAATGAGCTCCTCAACTTTCATTATGCAGATGTCCTGAGCTTCTTCTATGGCAGTGACCTTCATGTCAAACCTCTTGGGCAGTGATCTGAGAATCTTCCTTACCAACTTTTCATCACTCATATTCTCTCCCAAGGCACCAGAAGTATTAGCAATCTCTAGGATGTTCATGTAGAACTCATGAATGGTCTCATCTTCCTTCATCCTCAAGTTCTCAAACTTGGTGGTGAGAAGTTGAAGTCTTGACATCTTCACCTTTGATGTTCCTTCATGAGTAGTTTTGAGGGTGTCCCAAACATCCTTGGCTAGCTCACAGTGGTGCACAAGCCTAAATATGTTCCTGTCAATGCCATTGAACAAGGCATTTAAGGCTTTGGAATTTCCAAGTGCTGACTCCTCTTCCTCCTTGCTCCACTCTTCTTCAGGCTTCATCACTTTTTCCCCATCCTTATTGTCTTTGATAGGGTGCTCCCATCCTTTGTTAGCTGCTTTCCAAGCCCTGCTATCAAGAGATTTCAAGAATGCTACCATTCTTGGCTTCCAGTAATCATAGTTGGATCCATCCAAAATAGGTGGTCGATTCACAGATCCTACATCTCTGTCCATGTTCCCAAAATTTGCAGTCCCTAGATCTCACCCAGTTATACAGGCAGGGTGCCTGCTCTGATGCCAATTGAAATTCTGGGATCAGATATGTGATGTCGAAACAGATGTTTAGACACTGATATCCTAAGCAATAAATTAATGAGCTAGTAAATTAATTAACACAGGAAATTGTTAACCCAGTTCAGTGTATCTCCACACTTACATCTGGGGGCTACCAAGCCAGGAAGGAAATTCAATATAAGTAATATTAATTAGGGAGTTAAATCAATCAGTTTAATCATTCACGTAATATCTACCCAAGGCAATTTCTATCTAAGACTCTACTTAGATATGAGTACCTACTCACTCCCCCTCAATCACACAGTGATCTCTAACTTAGAATGATTAATAAGTTTGAAGTCACACTTCAGACACACCAGCTTGATCTTACTTATCAGTTTCAATCAAGACACAATTCCCTTTTTGCTTAAAAGCTTATAAAGTGAATAACACACAAATAAAACCTGCTTAAGTAACTAACTTCACTAACACCCTTGACACTCTACTTAAAATCGTTGGCTTTACTTGAGTGTATCAGTTTCTTAAGTAGATGTTGAGTTTGTGGGCTTTTTGCAAATTATCCAGACTTGTAATTTCTAAATCCCACAGTTATCTCCTTGAATAAAGGTGAGTTAGTTTTCTGTTTTAAATCCCACAGTTATCTCCTTCAATCAAGGTGAGTTAGTTTTCTGTTTCCTTTTCACTGGAACCAGACAACTTAACTTCCTAAAGAGGCGCCTTGGAGTGCTCACCCTTTATGTTTACTTCCAGATATTTACTCCTGATTTTAAGCACTTCTGTTGCGTATCATTTAAGGCAGATAGCAGGTTCGCGATGTCACAACATCTGGTGTGACATCCTGATGTCCTGAACTAAGTTCATAACTTTTACTTTGTTTTTCAAAAATTCTGCCAATTTCTAACATCTACACAATCACCCATGACTTATGTAATTCAACCATGTTCTTAAAAGACTTTTAAGCGTCTTAAATCATGAGGCCCCAATTTGGACCTAAAAATCCTAGCAATGGCGTATGGCTAAACCTGCATCAAAAACCAAATCAAAGGTACCAGAAACGATCCCCACATGATTATAAACAATAAACAACAATCAAAATAATATTAGAATGCATATATGAGTGAAATCGAAATTTGAATTTTCAAGATAAAGTATGGATTCGGTTTATGCATTCTTGGACGATTTTGATGCTATTGATGATTGAGATATGTTATGGTAGCCTCTAGGAACATCTTTGTGTGTTCAAACCTTTTGCAAGCATCTTAAACCAAAGGATCCGAATCTCACTTTTTGATGAATTTTCTTGAATTTGAATTTGATGTTCTGACCTGCAAAAATCGTCCCTCTTGCTTGTGTTATGTTCTATACTTATAGATGAATATAATTAGGTCAAAAAAAGTGATTGTCTTTTGGGCTTTTTGGATGCCTTGATGATGAAGAAATCTCATTCAAAATTTTGCCAAAAATCAAATCTTTTCATGCTCTAAAGGGTGTGCACGAATTTGGAAGTGTATCAAGTCATCTTAATGTTATTTATGAGCTTCTAGAACAAGAATCAAATTTAAATATTGAGTTTTCATATTTTATTTTGATTTAAATTGATTTTTAATGAATAAAATAAAAATAAAAATAAAATAAATTATAAAAATCTGAATAAATGAGAATTGGGTCGTGCATGATGTCATGGTAAAGATTGGATCACAAAATTACAAGCCCATTTGGAAAGAATTGGTTTTAAGACCCCATTTGCTAAATATACCTCTCAAAACTTTCCCAACTTTGCAAAGGCACAAATCCCTCAATTTTAAGGATATGAAGGTGTTCTTGGACATTTTGGAAAGCTTAAAGAGTCCTTTAACCAACCTCTTTGGTCTCATGTCCATATCCTTTACCATTTTCAAATTATGCCCTTTGGAAGATGTTGACTTTTTGTTGACTTTTAAAATGACATGTAATGTTTTGGCTCATACCTTTCAAATGAAGCATTTTTAGGATTGGCTTGTGAGACACAAAGTAGTAGATAATTCAATTTCATTCAAAATGAGCTTTGGATGGAAACTTTTTGATGAAGCATGTGAAAGTTATGGCTGGTCAAAGTTCAGTTGACTTTTCCTTTGAAAACCCTAATTTAGAAACTCCTGATTCTTGATGATCTGAAATCTCTTTGATGAATCATGATCAACCCTTGATCAAATGATGAATTTTACTTCATATAATTGATGTTGGCAAAAAATCATGAAGTTTGACTTTGGTTTGACCACAGTTGACCTTAGTTTGACTTTTTAACTACTTTGACTGATTTTAACCTATCTGATCATCTGACTGAGCAAACCTTTTGGGAAAGCCTTGAAACTTGACATATGGATTCTTGAAGACATATAGGATGCTATGAAGCTCAATTGAAGCCTTGGAAATCCATTTAGCCTGATGAAAGTCAAAACCCTAGTTTAGGAAGCCTTGTTTAGGAGGAAGTTTTGTCTGAGGGAATTGTCAAACTTTCTGACTAATTGTGAACCTTGTGAACCTTGTGAATCTTGTGAATCTTATGAACCTCTTGGGACACCTTAGTACACAATATCTTGTCTAATTGAGGGCAAATTTTGGGGTGCAACAGCTGCCCGTGTTCAATTTTCTGAAACCTGAGGGGTTAGATTGGTGTATGTGCCATTCTTGACCTAGAAGGTTGAAGGGGATTGAACACAAAAGCCCAAACATTTGCACTCGCCGGTGCGTAAAGTAACACTGATGATTAGTTGTATATGCTTAAGTGGGCTTGAAGATGCCACTTGGAAGAACTGGAGATGGGCTTATAGATGCCATCCATACTATCAGGAAGTGATAATATCTTGATGTTGATACTGGATATCAGTACTAGGTCTTCATATAGGCCATCTCTGAATCGTTTATGCAACATGGTTTGAATTGAATGCTAGCACTAGATCTTCGTATAGATCGTCTCTGCATTATCTCTGGGGAAAAAGAATATCCTTCATTAAGTGTCAGGGCTTAGATCTTCGTCTCTGAACCATACTTTAATTTTAAGTGTCAGAACCAAATCTTCGTGGCGATTTCTTTCTGAATTAAGTATCAACACTAGATCTTCGTATAGATCGTCTCTGACCTGTTTTGAGTTGTTGAATAAACCAGTAGAAATAAATCTTCATGACGATTATCTCTTCTGGAAATACCCTGGATTAGGGAATAGATCTCCGCATAGACCGTTTGCCTACTATCCAAGGATAAAAGAATATTAGGATTAAATCTTCGTGACGATTATATCCCTTGAAAATATCCTGGATTAGGGAATAGATCTTCGTATAGACTGTTTGCCTACTATCCAAGGATAAAAGAATATTAGGATTAAATCTTCGTGACGATTATATCCCTTGAAAATATCCTGGATTAGGGAATATATCTTCGTATAGACTGTTTGCCTACTATCCAAGGATAAAAGAATATTAGGATTAAATCTTCGTGACGATTATATCCCTTGAAAATATCCTGGATTAGGGAATAGATCTTCGTATAGACCATTTACCTACTATCCAAGGACAACTTGAGTAATGATTATCATCAATGAATCTTCGTGGCGATCATCCCTGAATTAAGTATCAGCACTAGACCTTCGTATAGATCGTCTCTGACCTGTTGTGAATTGTTGAATAGACCAGTAGAAATAAATCTTCGTGACGATTATCTCTTCTCGAAATACCCTGGATTAGGGAATAGATCTTCGTATAGAGCGTTTGCCTACTATCCAAGGACAACTTGAGTAATGATTATCAGCAATGAATCTTCGTAGCGATCATCCCTGAATTAAGTATCAGCACTAGATCTTCATATAGATCGTCTCTGAACTATTGTGAATTGTTGATAGTATTTTATCTGCATATAACCATCCTGCAAAGGAAAGATTAGTTTATGCAATATGTATGTATGTATGGCATGATGCATCTAAGCAAATGTATTATGCATTTATGGATATGTTATGTTATGATGTAAATGATGTATGTATGAATCATGCAGCTTGAAGCGTCTGGATATCTTTGTATAACAACTGCTGGCTAGGGAAAATAAATCCCGCTTCGTTGCTGAAGAATATAAGGAACTTGTTCCCGTCTTGTTTGATAGTATAATGTTTATAACATCCTGTCTTCGTTCGTCGTACCTTTATTGAAGGAATGAGTCCCTGAGTATCCTGACTGAGGATAAAAGAGATGGACATAAATTCAAGGGGAGATGTAACTCGAAGTATCTATAAAGATAGATTTGCCCTGCTGGGGATTTGTAGTTGTCTTGTGGGGATGAACTGGCGAAGCTTCGTTGAATTCCTACCTTCGTTCGTCCTTAGTAAATACTATTACTGTATTTTATGAATTTCTGGTAAACATCAATCATATTCAAAAGCATATATACATTCAACATAATCAATGGACGTTTCTCGCTTTAGTAACAGAGGAAAAGTAATCCTGAATAAAGAGGGAAAAGTAAAGCTGAACTCGAAAACATAATCGTTTCAACTTTGAGAGTGTATAACCAATTGGATTTAGAGCTCCTGAGATTCTTAACTTTCCCGAATACCTTCCCAGAAATCCTCATAGCTGGATCTGAAGACATGATATTGACACCATCTGATACTACTGGCGTAGACAATTAATTTCCACAATGGCTTCTGCTGAGAATCCAATATCAAGGTAATACAATGAGAGGAACGTGTCTTCAAATTGTGATGGACCATATATGCTCCGGGTATTTGATTTGAAAAGAAAGCATTGCCCCTTGGTTGAGGATGAATTGTCCCATAATGGAAGTATCTGAATGTAGTTACCTCAAGAGAAATAAGCAGAATACCCCACAATAATATGCCCCTGACATCATGAACTTTATAATGTTACCCTTGGTAATTCAAATATATGAGGAGAGCTTCCCCTGGATATTAAGCATTGTTGAATCTGGACCTGATTGCCCCGAATGAATTGAACAGTAAGTTGGTATGCCCCTTGATTGGGAAACAATGACTATGCCCCTGTCATTATGAACTCTGTAATGTTACCCTTGGTAATTTAGATAGATGAGGAGATCTGCCCCTGTCTACTTAAACATAATTGAATCCTGTCCTGATTGCCCCAAATGAGTTAAGAAGTATCATGACCTGCCCCCTTGATTGGGAGATAATGACTATGCCCCTTTGTATACATGGACTTTGATCCAGGAAGCAACTTTGTTTATCGGAAGGACTTTGGTTTATTGATCATTCATCCTGTAAGTTTCTCTGTTTATCAAACACTCAGGTATATGCAAACAAATATATTCAAAAATGCAATGCTTATGTCTGTCTTGAAGTTTTGAAAAAGAGTTATTTTAGAAAAACAGGTTTTGTGAAAACTGTGATATTAACTCAAGTTTTATAATAAGCCCTAAAGGAGTCAGGATACCTTTTTGTAGCAGTACGCTTTCGAACTAACCATTGCTTCAGTTAGGACTTTTACAGGGTTGTAACGTGGTCTGGTTCATGGTTTTAAGAAACAAAGGATAAATGCTCAAATTTATTTGTACCCAACCCATTCTTCATGATGTTCTTCAGTCTTATGTTCGGTTAACTTATGCATTGAAGCTCCAGAGGAGTTTGGAATTGTAACACTTATATTTGTGATGGTTCAGAAACCAAAAATTCAGTCATCTTTCTTTATTGAGGATTCATAGTGACCTCCTTTTTTCTTCTGACTTTGTTATCCCTTCTTTTTGCCTGAACTGTTTATTTCAAGGTTACAGTCAGCGGGATGTCTTAATTTTTTTACTAAGTCTCCTTCATAGGTTTTGAATTAGTGAGATTTTCTTTTGCTAGATATTGACTTGCAGACTTTAGTGATTACAGGGAAACATCATTAGTTGTGTACAACACAAACAATTGGCATAATTGAGTTAACCGAGTAACTACCCTGCCCCATGTTATGAATAAGGGTTTTAATTTGTATGAGAATGAAAACTCCTACTTCATAGGCTCAAAAGGGTTGACTAGGGATTAACTTCCTTATATCTCCATTGTTTAGGAATTGAAATAATGCCTGTACATCGTCAGCATAGTTTGTTCAAAAGCATACTGCCTAAGATTATGGTATTGTTTTCGTCATCCTCCCTCTACAGGCTTATAGCTTTATCAAGAGTTAAATATCACAAAATAGAGATATGAAGCATAGTTCAAAATATAGTGAAACGAATGGATTAATTCAAGACAAACATATGCAATGCATTAATGAAAACAAAAGTTTAACATAATAGTAAGTGTTTAAACAAAATAAAAGAAATTACAAATGAAAATTCAAATGTTGTCCCATCCAGTTGGCTGAATGTCTTCAATTGCAATCTGTGAACTTTGAGGAGCAATATACTTCACCATGAAATCAAATTTGCCACTTGGATGTCCCAAGGTGCCCCATATCTCAACAGGAATAGGTAGGCTTTCTTTCTTGCTACTTTGGGCAACTTGTCATGCAGCTTCGATGTTTGATGGACGATAGTAGAACTCAATTTGACCTTCTGGTGTAACCTCTAGGATTCCTTCGTCAATCAGGTCTTGAATCTTTTTCTTCAATGTCCAATAACTATTAGTATCATGTCCAGGACAGTTGGAGTGATACCCACACCTTGCCTTGGGATTATAGCGAGGAGAGGAAGTATTAGGATTTTGAGGAGGATTTTTCAAAGAAATTAGCTTCATCTCCAACAAGCATTGCAGAACTTGCGACATTGGAGTGCTGAATTTGATAAACTGCCTTCTACATTCCTTGTGTTGAGGTGGATTAACCTTACCAGGTCTTTTTTCTTCAACTAAAGAACAATCAGTGGCAACCTGTCTCTTACCTTCTCTTATCCTTATCTTCTTTTCGACTAAGTCAGCTTGTTTTATCGGAGGTTGACTGACGATTAGATTCCTGACTCCATTACTTTGAAGTTTATGGACAAAGGTTCTCAGCTCTTCTTGCCCCTGAGCTAAACTTTGGGTAAGAGCCACCTGGCCATTCATCTGGATCCTCATTTCTGCCATCTCAGCTTGCAATTATTCCAACTGATTATCCTTGTTATATTCAGGATTCTTCATTTTCATATCCTTAGAGAGGAATGCTTTCAACTCTTCTTGCCCCTTGGACAAATTTAGGATCACTTCTTGAAACTGAGCATTCTGAGCTTGAAGATCCTTGATAGTTTGTTCGAGAGCCATTTCTACTGAAATAAACAGCGAGAAGATTGAGAAACCTGTTATAAAAACCTGTCATGCAATGATATGGTATGTAGATGCATATGCAATGTTTTCAAGGACCGCAAGATTTAAATTTGTTTAAACAATCAGAAAGTAAACTTTTATTAGTAAACAATAAACTTGTTTGCCCCTTGGGCTTACAATAAAAATGAAATGAATACAAAAATGGGGTTTTAAGTCTCCCATGGACGTTTCCTCTTTGTGTTGAGGTATGAGTTGAGATTCTGCTCCTCGTGAAGTTGTTTTGTTAGCTCCAGGATTCTTTCTTGACTTGCTTTGAAATGAGTCTCAAAAGTATCCCTTTGCCCCTTCAACTGGATCCAAGACCTCTGTAACTCTTCCATGTCAGTGGTCATGTCTGGATGAAGAATGCTATAAGGAGTATCTCCTTTAGCAACAGGCTCCATGGTAACTGGCAGGATGGCAGGATATGGCATCATAAGAGTCTGAGCACGTGCTCGTACCCATCTGAGATAAGGTTCCATAGGAATGGAGTACTTGGGTTCTAGAGTCTTGCTGTCAACCTTGTTCACTTTACCCCATGCTCGTATGAACCTTTGACGGTAACCTTGAAGATCGTTGTCGTAGTCGAACATAATACCCTGAATAAACATGTCATGAGGACCATCACTTCGGGCGTAACCAAACTGACGTAGCACTAAGGAAGGATTGTAGGTAATGCCCCCTCTTATGCCAAGGAGTGGCACATTAGGGAACTCCCCACAACGGTCAATGATAGTAACATTCTCCATAGATCTAGAGAACCAATGAATATCTAAATGAGAAAGTGACATAATCCTCTTAGACCACCTTAACCCTTGTTCATTCTTCATCACTGATCGAGGAAGGTGAGAAATAAACCACCTAGACAATAGAGGTATACAACACATCAGAGTTCCTCGTGCCTTCGTAGTACGAGTGTGGAGAGAATGTAAGATGTCCCCAAGTAATGTAGGCACTAGATTGCGAGTCAGAAATATGTTGATGGCGTGTACATCTATGAACTGATCTGGATTGGGGAATAACACTAATCCATAAATCAATAGGGCTAAGATCTCCTCAAAAGCATCATAACTCATAGCCTTCAGGAACACTTGAGCTTTCTCCATCAATACCTTAGCAAGAATACCCTTAACTCCACTACTTGTTTCTAGGACAATGTCTGATTTCTTCAAATGTAGGGCTACAACAATGACTTCAGGTTTAGGCTCTTTTTCCAAGCCTGTGAAGGGTTTCTGATCAAGGATAGGTATACCCAGCAGCTTGGAGAACTCTTCCATTGTAGGAACCAGCTGATAGTCGGGGAATGTGAAGCAATGATGTTTAGGGTCAAAGAACTGAAACAGAACACTCATCATGTCTTCGTTGAACCCTGAAGCGACTAGATCCAATAGGTGACCATGCCTATTGATGAACTGGGAGCTTTCAGAAACCTGAGAGACCAATTCCTTAAGCTTAAGAGGTATTCCTACAAAGTTGATCCGAATAGTATTCCTACGAGCAGAAGCCATGAACTGCAACAAAGAGCAAAGATAAATCCTTTGGTCCTTGAAATGGTTAGTGAAAATTCTATGCTTATGATGCATGATGATGTTATGATGTTATGCTCAATCACAAACATGTGGCACACACAAACAAGTCACACAATAGCCCTAGGTTTGAAGGCCTGCATGAGGTTTAAAGGTAAGTACCCTCCCCTGAAGTTTAGATAGTTCATCCTGTCCTATAAAGTAACCAGGTTCTAAGGGATCTCAATATCATTGATCCTTCACAAGGGTAGTTGTTCAGTAGGCAACTTACTTGCCAACCAAAACCCTCCATGTTTAGGATCTCAATGAGTGTAGCATCGAGTATCAACCAACTTCAGTCTTCACCAAAGCCGGTTATCTCACTACTTTCTAAAGGCCAAGATGGGATAACTAGGGTTCTAAAAGTCAGTTAGTGTATTGACAACATATGGCAACCTCATATTATCCTTAACTTACTTAAGGAACATAAGCACCCACCAAGAAGTCACACTAACTATGGCCACCAGATCAACCATATCGGTATACGCCGTACAGTTTCCTTGGTCTATTGCCATTTACCTAAGGTACACTAGATCCGGGTTAGGATCTTTCACACATAAGAGCCCCCAACAAGTAAAGTAAAGCAAACAAAGCAAACAAATTTAAAGTGATCTAATTCTTAAGGGTACCCCTCTTTTATTAAATCCCCAGCAGAGTCGCCAGTTCTGTAACACGGTGGGAAAACTGACTTTAGTTAAATGTTGCGGATAGCAAGAGTCGCCACCGACTTTTATTTTATCCAAAATGAAAGGACATAAAAGAACAGGAAAGACCTTAAAAAGATTTTGAGTTCGGGGGGTAGGTTATATAAAGGGAAGGTGTTAGCACCCTTTATATCCATGGTTATCCATGGGCTCTTAGTTACCTAACTCACTTTAAATTGTTTTGAGAAAGGTGTAGTGTGTGATTAAAAATTTTCTAAGTACTTTATAATGATCCTCGTATGGATGTATATAAAGACTTTGTTTTGAAAATTTGTTTAAAATGTGAAGTGTAATGAAGTATTTTGAAAAGGTGAGCAAGTAATTAAGAGGAACCTACCCTATATTAAATCTTTACTGTTCTTATATGTTCTTTCAATGGTAAGACTAGCCCTATATTAAGGAATAGGTAGTCATTACCTTGGATGTGATAAGGGACATGTGAAGGGACATCTGAATTTAGGCAACTGCAAGGTGTCTTTAGCAATTCGTAGGGACTTATCATCTTTTATTCGAAGGGACAAGATCATTTATCGTAGGCAACCTCGAAGGGACTTGATCTTATAAACTAAAGGGACTTGATGATATTTATGAAGGGACTTTGCTTAAGACACCTTACTTGACCTTTTGAAATAGGCAACATGAGGGGTAACCCTAGAAAGTGCAAGATGACGATCAAAGCTCGACTTACGTGTGTGAGCGTTTATTTTCAAATATTTATCTTTTTTACATTAGTTATCTAAATTAAATTAATTACAATTATGTTTGCACTCCCTAATTACTAACCAAGCAATTAAATAATATAATTAAAAAAATAGAAAAATAAAATTACACTATTACATCGCTTTGGGGCAGATACAAAATAATCGGATAAAATAAATTATGATAAGAATAATAAAGCAAAAATAAAGCAAGTATAACAATAAAACAATAATAATAAATAAAACAATGATAATAATAAGAAATTAAAATTAGAAAAAGAAAATTATTTTAGATTAAGCAAATTAAAAGTTATTAGGAAAATATAAGTTTATTTAAATAATTTAGTAATAATAATAAAAGAAGAAAATAATTACTTATTATAAAAAAAGTATTAAGTTGATATTTACAAAATAGATAAAGATCATAGAAAATATTAGATTATTAAATTAATAGGTTATTTATAAATTAATCATATACAAGATTAGAATAAATAAAATTATTAAGGATTTAACTAAATTATTTACAAAAAAAACCATTCATGATAAAAATTAAATATGAAAATTAAAAAAAAAAGAAACTAACGGATTTACAAAATACTATTGATTTATTTTTTTGGTTTTTTATTTTAATTTAGAAAAGATTTTCATTAATTAAATTTAATTAGTTAATTAATTTAAAATAATAAAGATTTAAATAAAATTAAAAAGAAGTGAAAATAAACAAAACAAAAAAACCTGCAGGAGCCTGGGGTCGAACCCAGGTCTCCAATCCCCAACCATAAGACTCTGACCACTGGGCTACGCGCTTGTGGTGACCAACACCCACCAACAACACATAATATATTCAGCCTGCAAAATATATGAAATAATTAAGAAAAACGTGAAAACCTGGGATCGAACCCAAGTTTAGTGCTTCCTATGCGCGTGCCTTCACCACTGGGCCAGCCAATGCTTGTTGAAATAAATCATAAAAAAAATTGTAAAAATATTATGAATATTTTTGAATTTCTGATGGCGCCAATTGCATCATCTTCTTCCTCCAGCCATACGATTTTTCCTGCGAAAATTCCTATGATATTACCTGCGAAACCAAAATTGCAGAAAACCCTATTTTCTTTAATATCATGTAACAAGTAATATCAAGCCAAATTAATCGGGTCAATCAATCACCCATGACTTATGTAATTCAACCATGTTCTTAAAAAACTTTTAAACGTCTTAAATCGTGAGGCCCCAATTTGGACCTAAAAACCCTAGCAATGGCGTATGGCTAAACCTGCATCAAAAACCAAATCAAAGGTACCAGAAACGATCCCCACATGATTATAAATAATAAACAACAATAAAAATAATATTAGAATTCATATATGAGTGAAATCGAAATTTGAATTTTCAAGATAAAGTATGGATTCGGTTTATGCATTCTTGGACGATTTTGATGCTATTGATGATTGGGATATGTTATGGAAGCCTCTAGGAACATCTTTGCGTGTTCAAACCTTTTGCAAGCATCTTAAACCAAAGGATCCGAATCTCACTTTTTGATGAATTTTCTTGAATTTGAATTTGATGTTCTGACCTGCAAAAACCGTCCCTCTTGCTTGTGTTATGTTCTATACTTATAGATGAATAGAATTAGGTCAAAAAAAGTGATTGTCTTTTGGGCTTTTTGGATGCCTTGATGATGAAGAAATCTCATTCAAAATTTTGCCAAAAATCAAATCTTTTCATGCTCTAAAGGGTGTGCACGAATTTGGAAGTGTATCAAGTCATCTTAATGTTATTTATGAGCTTCTAGAACATGAATCAAATTTAAATATTGAGTTTTCATATTTTATTTTGATTTAAATTGATTTTTAATGAATAAAATCAAAATAAATATAAAATAAATTATAAAAATCTGAATAAATGAGAATTTGGTCGTGCATGATGTCATGGTAAAGATTGGATCACAAAATTACAAGCCCATTTGGAAAGAATTGGTTTTAAGACCCCATTTGCTCAATATACCTCTCAAAACTTTCCCAACTTTGCAAAGGCACAAATCCCTCAATTTTAAGGATATGAAGGTGTTATTGTACATTTTGGAAGCTTAAAGAGTCCTCTAACCAACCTCTTTGGTCTCATGTCCATATCCTTTACCATTTTCAAATTATGCCCTTTGGAAGATGTTGACTTTTTGTTGACTTTTAAAATGACCTGTAATGTTTTGGCTCATACCTTTCAAATGAAGCATTTTTAGGATTGGCTTGTGAGACACAGAGTTGTAGATAATTCAATTTCCTTCAAAATGAGCTTTGGATGGAAACTTTTTGATGAAGCATGTGAAAGTTATGGCTGGTCAAAGTTCAGTTGACTTTTCCTATGAAAACCCTAATTTAGAAACTCCTGATTCTTGATGATCTGAAATCTCTTTGATGAATCATGATCAACCCTTGATCAAATGATGAATTTTACTTCATATACTTGATGTTGACAAAAAATAATGAAGTTTGACTTTGGTTTGACCACAATTGACCTTAGTTTGACTTTTTAACTACTTTGACTGATTTAAACCTATCTGATCATCTGACTGAGCAAACCTTTTGGGAAAGCCTTGAAACTTGACATATGGATTCTTGAAGACATATAGGATGCTATGAAGCTCACTTGAAGCCTTGGAAATCCATTTAGCCTTATGAAAGTCAAAACCCTAGTTTAGGAAGCCTTGCTTAGGAGGAAGTTTTGTCTGAGGGAATTGTCAAACTTTCTGACTAATTGTGAACCTTGTGAATCTTGTGAACCTTGTGAAACTCTTGGGACACCTTAGTACATAATATCTTGTCTAAGTGAGGGCAAATTTTGGGGTGCAACAGTGGCACATTAGGGAATTCCCCACAACGGTTAATGATAGTAACATTCTCCTTAGATCGAGAGCACCAATGAATGTCTGAATGAGAAAGTGACATGATCCTCTTAGACCACCTGAACCCTTGTTCATTCTTCATCACTGATCGAGGAAGGTGAGAAATAAACCACCTAGATAGTAAAGGTATGTAGCACATCAGAGTTCCTCTCGCCTTCGTAGTACGAGTGAAGAGAATGTAAGATGTCTCCAAGTAATGTAGGCACTGGGTTATGAGTCAGAAATATGTTGATGGCGTGTACGTCTATGTGTAACACGGTGGGAGAACTGACTTTAGTTAAAATGTTGCGGATAGCAAGAGTCGCCACCGACTTTTATTTTATCCAAAGGAAATGGCATAAAAGAACAGGAAAGACCTTAAAAGATTTTTGGGTTCGGGGGGTAGGTTATACAAAGGGAAGGTGTTAGCACCCTTTATATCCATGGTTATCCATGAGCTCTTAGTTACTTAGCTCACTTTAAATTGTTTTAAAAGTGTAGTGTGTGATTAGAAATTTTCTTAAGTACTTTATAATGATCCATGTACGGATATATATAAAGACTTTGTTTTGAAAATTGTTTGAAAATGTGAAGTGTTTTTGAAATGTTTTGAAAAGGTGAGCAAGTACATAAGAGGAACCTACCCTAAGTTAAATCTTTTCTGTTCTTAAATGTCCTTTAAATGGTAAGACTATCCCTATTATTAAGGAATAGGTAGTCATTACCTTGGATGTTGTATGGGACATATGAAGGGACATTTGTGATTAGGCAACTGTAAGGTGTACTTAGCAATTCGAAGGGACTTATCATCTTTTATTCGAAAGGGACAAAATCATTTTACGAAGGCAACCATGAAGGGACTTGATCTTATAATATTTAAAGGGACAAGATGATATTAATAAGAGAAGGGACTTTGCTTTATACACCTTACTTGACCTTTTATTTAGGCAACATGAGAGGTAACCCTTAAGAAGTGAGATGGCGATCAAAGATCGACTTACGTGTGTGCGTGTTCATAATATTTATCTTAAAATTAGTGATCTAAATACAATTTTAAACACAAACATGTTTTCACTCCCTATTTTACTAACCATAGCAATTTAAATAAATAATACAAATTCTACAACTATTACATAATTTACACAATTACATTATAATAAAATAATTTAAATAAACAAGCATATAATAAATAAACAAATAAAAAGGTTAGTAATGATAAATAAAATAAATAAAAAAGAGGTTAGCATAATAATATAATATAGAAAGCAAATTAAAAGTTCAAATTTAAATAAATAATCATTTTTTAAGAATTTTAAGAAAAAGAAATAAATAATAATTATATACTAATAAATATGATTAATAGTTTAATAATTTAATTTTATATACATATTATAAAAATATCTAATTATAATTAAATAAGCATATAAAAATAATGAATTAAATTCATAAAATAAAGTTAGGGTTTTTAATTGTTTAGAAAAAATAAATTAGGGTTTACTACTTAATTAAATTATTTATATATCAAAACTACATATAATATGAACAAGTTATACAATTAAAATCTACAAACAAATAAATTAATATTTACAATATAATTAGGGTTTATAAAAGAAAATTAGATTTTTATATAAAAATATTAGGATTTATGAGTTAATCTAAATATAATTAATTTATTTATACAAAACAAATAATATATAGTAAAATAAATATTAAATAATTCTAAGAATAAAGTTTGAATTTTTTTTAGAAAATATAAGTTCTTTGAATTATACACAAGAAAATAATATAAACATTTTTTGTTTTAGAATTTATTCATTTATTAAATTAATTAAAATATAAACAAAAATCAAAAAAATAAGAAAAAGGTGAGAAAAAGACTTACCTGGGGCTGGGATTCGAACCCATGCCCTAGGCTTTGCATCTTTGAGACCAACAAGCTCTTCACCAGGCCAGCGCGCGTTTGGTGATAGTAAAATAGCTTCAATTCTTTTTATTTTTATCCTGCAAAAATCATTGAAAAAGAACCAAAAAACAAAAGGGCCTGGGGACGATTCGAACCCAGGACTCCTCACGCAAACGCCTTAACCAACTGAGCTATCACATTGTTCTGAAATAATATCAATAACATATCATAAAATATTATATCCAACTTTTGAATATGAATTTTGGCGCCAGACTTCATCTTCTTCATTTGAATTACCTGCGAAATTTCCTAGGCTTTCTCCTGCGAATTTTCCTGCAAACATTCAAAACCAGAATCCTATGTTTTTGTGAATATCACTCAAACCGCAGCATTGATTCAAATTAACAACCCAGATCAAATATACAAGGATTATATGTCACAGCCATGTTCTTAGAATTTGTTTTAAGGCCCTAAATGCTTGGTGTAAACACCCCAAATTTGCCCTCACCCATTCACACCATGGCTTGTGATCATTCTCATATGCATAAACACAATCATGTCATCCCACATCTCATTTTTTATCCACTGCATAGCTTTCAAGGCATCTGCACCTAGGGTTTGTGATCTGAGCAATCCCAAAGCATCTTGAGCCATTCCAAAGGCAACCAATCAACTCAAAGGGGTCCATGTGTGTTCTTATATCATATTCCATCTCCTCAAAGTCAAAAATGCAGAGGAATCACAAGAGCTAGGGTTTGAGTGGATGCAGAGCCAGGTTGAACTGCACAGTTGACTGAAAATTAGGGTTTTGGTTTCAGAGGCCATAACCCCAAGTTTTTTGGTCATTCTTGTTTCCATTGATCTCTATATGGTATAGGGAGTATGCATATCAATTTTCATGAAGAAATTCCATGGGGAAGTCATCTGATCAAGAGTTGACTTTCTAGACAAGTCAGTGTAAAATCAGGGCATCTGAGGCCCCCAATGACCCAACCAATGGGTGATCTTCATCATTTTGAGTGTATATGATCTTTATTTGATCATGGAAGAAGGTTGAAGTTCATAGAAATCAAGAATTTAGGGTTTTTGCAAATGTTGACTTTTTGGGCATAGTTGACTTTTCAAGAATGCATCATTTTAGGTCATTTTTCAAGCCTTGATTCTTGATCCAAAAAGGCTTCAAATGGAAAAACTTTGGTCATGAAAGTTGTAGATCTCATCTTTCCCTTTTCAAAAAGTACAAGAACATGATCAAACTCTTCTTGGATCAAAAGTTATGGCAATGCAAAGTTGGCTAAAATCATTAATTTTCAAGGCATGCCTCATTTGGAAATTTTGCAAAGTCTTGGACCAATGCATATTGCAGCCTCTAATTCACTTCAAACCAACACATAAACATTCTCTAAGTCCTAAAAATCAGAAATGAACCAAGAATGTCATGGTTTCATGTTTGGTTAGGCAAAGAATCACATGTGAACCAAAATGTCACAAGTTGCAAAACTCATGATCATGCCTTCACCAACTTGCTGCCTTGAATGCTGGACCAAGCTGACATTTCCCCCTCATCTTGCTGCGCATAGCCCATGCCTTGTACCAAGCTAGCACCTCACCATACTTTCTCTTACACAAGAGTTGACAAATTGCAAAAGTTGCCTCACCTATCCATAAAGCACATGTCAAATCAACTGACCAATGAGAGAGAGTTATGTGGACAATTTGCAAGCAAAACATAAGGGCAAGCAAGGCTGAAACTATCACATTCCACACATTCACAAAAACACTCCCATTTGCAACTTGCTTCGAATTCCTCTCCACAGCTTGCAAACACAAAAACCTTTTCCTCCATTCAACTCACCATGTATCATTGAGTAGAAACCACCCAAAGCATAAGCCTGAAACAGCCAAAGCACCCCACTGCGATTCTTCACCCTCATTCTGCAGATTCATTCGAATCTCCCTCCCTAGCCCACAAACAGCCAAACAAACCTTGCAAAGCTTCTCCATACATCATCTGGACCATAAACCATCATTCACAGTGGCCTGAATCAGTCAGAATCACCATAGCCATTGTTGACTGAGCTTGAAGCAGGAGCTTTCGAAACTCATCAACCAGCCTACATAAATTGTTCTAAGGCATTCAAACATCATCAAGGGGTCCTAAGGAGTGGTTTGCACATAAAGAGAAGGCCAGAAAGTTCCTAAACTGAAAGCTTCAAATCTCAGGTAGCCTGAAATTTATTTTTCCAGAAATGATTTTGCTTGTTACAAACTTGTTCTATTTGTTTCACTGATCATTCTGGTACCATTGGTTTTGAAAATGGTTGAGATTTGAGCATTTAATTTGACTCTGAAACTGGTTTGCCCTAAAAATGTTTGCTTTCGATTCATGTGATTGATGAAGAATAAATTTGTTTGGGGTTAGGGTTTTGAGTCAGGAGATCATGGGGATCATTTGGGTGTGCTTAGTTTTCATTTTGGATACGTTTTGAGGGAGTTGGGGAATTTTCAGGTGAGGTGCTGGCCGGAGAAGACGACCGGAAGTCTTCTCCGGCCACCTGAGAGTGTTTAAACCCTAATCACGTAATTAATGCTAGTTTGAATTTGAGCCATTGATGAGCGTTGACCTGCTGACTTCCCTCTCTTTTGGATGGCCCAGATGCGTTTGATTAGCCCTAATCTTTTTCATTTAGCTAATTAATTCATAATTAAACTAATTATCTCAGAGTCAATCCCAACCACAGGATCACGCGCCAGTCAACACTTTCAAATCCTGGGCGCATCTCAACCCTTCATGCTGCATACTTTCATTTTATTTAATTTTAATTCATTTTCTTTTCAATTAACTTGTATAATTATTTTAAAATAGCAAAAAATTCATAAAAATTATGAAACTTTTTCCTTAAGGTTTTATTATTTTTTATGACACAAAAATATTTTTATTTTATTTTTTATCATTAAAAAAGTATTTTTAAATATTTAAAAGATTATTTTTAATTGATTAATGGGAATTAATTAATTAAAAATACTTTTAGGTATTTAAAAATTACAAAAAAATTCATGAAATGTTCTAAGACATTTAGAAACATTGTCCAACCTTCAAACCAAATTTCTTTTTTGATCTTGATGCATTTTAAGAATTTTTCATTGAATTAAATCATTTCTTATGCATTATTTTGATCACATGTTTGAAAATTCATTTCTGCCTTTTGGAGAAGGTTGAGACATTGATTCTTCTTGCATTGTTTTGTGTTTAGCATGTATTTTCAAGGATAAAAAGGCCATGATTTGATCTTGCATTTTCTAATTGTTTGGCATTTCTTTTGTTAAAAACCCTAATAACTTAGGAAATTCATATCTTGAGTTTGGTTGAGAGTTGAGAGCTCCCCTTTGGGCAGTGGTTTGTTATAGGTTTAGGGTTTCTTTGGGTGCCATTTTCCATTTTTTATTTTAGGGTTTTGCTTCTGTTTTTGGTTTGTGTTTGATGTTTGATCCATAAACCCTAATTTGGGCTTTCTTTTGCATCCTTCTTGCATTCTCTTGCATAACATGACTTGTCTTTGCATTTTGTGCATTCTTGTGATTCATTTGACATATCAAGACATGTAGGAAGCATATTTGATCATTGCATTACATATTTTCCATGACATTTGTCTTGTATGTTTCATAACTTTCCATGCTCATTCATGCTCCTTAACTTGCATCATTTGCATTCATGATCTTGTATGAACATCCCCATTGTCTTGCCTCATGTTTGCAGCACCTCATAACATCATAATCATCATCAACATGCTTATGGTTTTGCTTAGCATCATATCATTTCATCTCATCTTGCATTGCATTGCATTTTCTTTCTAACATTGCAGGTGGTAAGTAAACTTGAGAAGTGGATTTGCCTTCACTTCTCATACCTCTTCTTTTCATCTCTCTTGCATCCATTGCTGCATTTTTATTTGTGTTTGAGATTGAGTTTGCTCATTCTTCTTCCTCCCACTTTCTTTCTTCAAGTGACTTGACTTCTTGAATGAAGCAAGTCACTTTGCTTCTCTTGATCCTGTTCATCTGCTTCCTGGTGGTTCCTCTGAAGATTGTTCTTGCAAACCTCACAAACCTTAGGACCAACCAAGCATGACAATGAATTAGGGTTTTGATTAGTTCCCCCCATAGTTTTACCTTTGTGTCTCTCTTTGAGTCTTCTCTTCTCATCTCATAATCAGGGACTAAACCATAAAGGTTTTAAGACTTTGTGCTTAGGGTTATGCCTGCATCCTTCTCTTAGGATGGAGTGTATAACTTTAATCCTAAGTATTAAACCCTTAATGTGTTTAAATCTCTTAATCAATGCACCTAATAATCATCAAGACATTACACTTGTAACTTGGGCCTTGCATTAGGGTTCTAATTCTTCCTTAAGTGGTTAAGAAGGACTAACCCTAGTGTTAATGGACAAGTCCCCCTCAAGTTTGTCTTACAAACCATAAAATTCACTTCAGCATCATATCATTAATCTAAAATCCACTTAATAAAGGCTTGTTTTGTCATGGGTTTAATCCCTAATCATGGATTAAGTTGAGGAGTTTTTCTCAACTTAAACATTCTCATCTATCATCCTTCTTTTAGGATGGTGTAATGGGTCTGTTTAATCCATGATTATGGATTAACCTCATTACTCAACACTAAACAAAAAAAACCAAAAACACCTAAATAATCACAAGTAGGTTAATGATCTTAATCCTACACCAAAGGTGATTAAGTGTGAGAATCTGACTTCACACTTAAGGTATTCTCATTACCCCTAATCAGAGGGAAGATGTGATGAGTTTACTAAATCCATTGGTTTAGACTTAAGCTCATTAATTTATGCAAAAACACCAAAAACATCTAAATAATCACAAGTAGGTTAATGATCTTAATCCTACATCAAAGGTGATTAAGTGTGAGAATCTGACTTCACACTTAAGGTATTCTCATTACCCCTAATCAGAGGGAAGATGTGATGAGTTTACTAAATCCATTGGTTTAGGCTTAAGCTCATTAACTTATGACAAACTTTCAAAAGCAATAAAAGACTGAAAACTCAAAAACAAACAATAATCGTCTCCTCCGGGATTCTTTTCTCATCTCATTCACTCACAAACGAGAACTCGCTTCTTCCGTCTAATGCAAGACAGTAAGCACCTGAGCCAGACAGGTCATACACTTGAGCATAGGCAAGCAAGCAGTTCACCAGTCAATTCACCTTTCAGTCTCTTTGGGTCGAACTACGGTGTTCTGACTTCCTCATTGCACGAGAGGATACGTAGGCATAACTTAACGGTTATCGAACAAAAGTCTCTGTACATTCCCCCTCCTCCAGCCTTATTCTTTAAGCCTCATTATCTTGAGCATTTCATTCTGTTCTTACACTGACACATCATTATACACTTCACTTCCTTTGCACTGACACCTGTACATATTGCTTTCCAGCCATTTTACACACAGATTGCACTGACACTACCCCTTTAAAACACAAATCTTTCAAGCGTGGATCCCGTCGAGTACGGCGGACAATCTGGGTGCTAATACCTTCCCAGGTTGTAACCAACCCCCTTTCTCAGTCTCTCTGGTTTGCAACCGTCTTGTCCATCTCTTTCCAGGTCTATGCAGCATTGCCTTTCCTCCGGGATAAAAATGCCTAGCTGGCGACTCTATTCATCTCCAGTGAGTTCACGGCTGTGTGTTCTCACTGTTCCTTTCGCCGACCGTTCGCGCTTGTACCGGGATGCGAATCTTTGGGAGCGACAGCTTGGCGACTCTGCTGGGGACTCCTTATATTGCAACCAGGGCTTCTGGTTCTTTTTGTGGGTTCCTCCTAGCGCTTGTTTGATTTGTGTTTACTGGGGTGTTATGTGCTTGTTTGTGCTTGTATTTGTTTTTGTTTATTGCTTTATGTACAGTTACTTTACTGCTTTCTTTATTGTACTTATTTATATCATATTGTCATTGCTGCTGGCTGGATCTGGTTTCTTGTTTTGGTGGGTGGGTGTTTCATTGAGAGTTAAGGTCCTATACCTGGGACCTGAGTGACACCTAGGCTAGAGTGAATCATATTCTTTCCCATTCCATTTCGGTCTGGTGCGGGAATATGAAACACGGTTCAGATATGGGTTTCTTCTTGAGAACTCTGTGTTGCAGATTTCCTGCAATGCTAGGGCTATCTGGGAAGCCTGCTAAGTCTGGATGACCTTTTAGTATTGACCTTCAGAAACTGAGGTGAATTAGAGGAGGAATTGTTATGGTTATTGTAAACACTGTACCTCCGGGTTAGAAGTGTTTACACTTCTCATAACTGATCCAAGTCTGAGGATCCTTGTTCTAGATCATCACCTGTGAGGGGGTTGGGCTGTTTACAGGTTTGCAGGTACCTTGACCTCAGAATACCCTGTTACTTTGACTTTGTTAAGAATGCTCCATGTTGGATAGTTCTTGTGATTCTAAAACCCTGGACATGTGGCTCTTTATTTGAGTCCCCCACCCTGGTTACTGGATTTATAGACCTCCACCTGGATTTCTTGAACACACATGGATCTATACCAAGGCAGTTAATCAGATCCAGCTCAGTCACAGACCCTTGCATATCATTTGCATACATACTCATTGCATCATATTAACATTTGCTTATTTGTGTTTCAGGGTATCCACCTCCATCTGGTTTTGGTTTTGACCCCATCTGCAGTTTTGACCTATCTCCACCAGCACTTGCATCAGTTTGTCAGCCATATACTTCAGTTACTTGCACTAGCCAGCCAGTGGCCCACTCCTCAGCATCTTCATCAGCACTTATCCTACTCAGTCTCAGCATCATGGCTCCAAAGAAAAGTAACATCACCTATCATTTCTTCCAACCAGACTTATCAGACATCAGGAGGATCCAAACCCTGATCACCCCAGATCACATACCCTTGTTCAGGGAGCATTATGGGGATATACTGGACATGGTTATGGATCTGGACCCTTCACAGAGGAGCCTCATCCACACCTGCATTCAGTTCTATGACCCCCCATTGAGATGTTTCACCTTTCAAGACTTTCAGTTGGGGCCTCTATTAGAAGAATACTCATCTTTGATTGGTTTGCCTATCAAGAGGGAAATCCCTTTCAACCCTGAAATGGTCTCTCCCAGCAGTGGAGAGGTAGCAAAAGCTTTGCACCTGGAGCCTGTTTTGATTGAGCAACACATGACCTCTAAAGCTGGGATCCCTGGATTTCATCTGGACTTCCTGATTTCTCAAGCTAGTCTGAAAGCCTCCCTGGGGGAATGGAAAGCTGTTTGTGCTCTGTTGGCCTTAAGTGTATATGGAATTGTGTTGTTTGCAGATGAGCCTCGATTCATCAGCAAGAATGCAATCCATTTGTTCATCCTGAAGAACCCAGTGCCAACTTTATTGGGTGATCTTTATTACTCAGTACATCAGAAGAATGAGAAGCAGAGGGGGAGGTTAGTGAGGTGTTGTGCTCCATTATTTCATGCTTGGCTTCTCAGGCATCTACCCAGGACAGACGCATTCCTAAATCCTCATCAGCAAAGCAACTGGGCTAAGAGGCTCACTACTCTCACTTCAGCAGATATCAGATGGTGTACTCAAAGCACCAAGGGCAGAGATATAATCACCAGCTGTGGGCACTTTCCCAATGTGCCTTTAATAGGAGTTAAGGGAAGTATCAATTACAACCCTCTGCTGTTCAGAAGGCAATTAGGCTATGCACTGGTTCATACTCCTAGGGAACAAGACTTGGTTGAGACCCTCTACTGTGAGAACAAGATTAGTTTGGCTGTTGTTAGACAGGCTGCCTGGGCCTGGGATAATGTTCAAACCAGGGGAATCACCATTCTGGGGAAGTGCAATAATGTGGCATCAGTCCAATATTATGAGTGGTCCCATGCCAGGGCCCAATTCTCTGGAATGCCCTTCACCATAGAAGACATGCCTGAGTCATCCTCAGCACCACCCCCTGCCACCATCAGTTTGGAGGAGTTTGATAGCTTGAAGGAAAGAAATGAGAAGCTAACCCAGGCCTTGCAGAAGACCCTCCGGGAGAGGAGTGAAGGTGTAAGGGAGATTGAGAGATTGGAGAAATTGAAAGTGGAACACTTGACTAAGATCGAGAAGTCTGGAGATTATATCAACAAGTCTAAAGCTGGTGAACAGATTCTGAAGAATGCTTGCAAAGAAGCCCAGTTTCAGAGAGCAAGAACAGACTTGTATTTGAAAGAGAGTCAGGCCAGGTGGGTCCGGATCACTGAGGCCCGTACTCTAGAAGACAAGAGAGTTCAGGACAAGATGGAGCAGATGGAAAAAGCCCTGGCAGCAGCCCAGGAGGAAATATCAGAGCTGAAAATCAAAGCAGGAGTGAAGAGGTCTAAAGACCAAAGTCAGAACAAGAAGTTGACTGCAGCAGTTGCAACAAGAAACCTTCTCATCAGAAATCTTACGGAGCATCCGGCTGATCCTGTGACCGAAGCACTTCTCAAGGAAGTTCGTGAGGATGAGTTTGGCCTTGGAGTTTGATCATTTGCTTGTTGTTGTTCCTTTTCCATGTACTTTTGCTTTTTGTGATGTATTCTGACCCCTTTGAGGGCTTGTGTTGTAAAATGAACAAATTGTATTATTTCATTTTTGTAATATATTTGTGTTGGTTTCCATCCAAGTTCACTTCAAAAGCAACTTCAACAGCATCATCTTCAAGGGTCTGGAAGAGTCAAAACTGAACGCCAAACCGGATACCTTGAGAGCAAATAAGCATAACTGCATTGCATGCTAACCCTTTTTGTTTGTTTTGTAGGTTTTTGTTTTGTTGTTGCTAACCTCTGTTGTGAATCTCAGGAATTATTGCTCGTCGCCGGGTATTTCCTCTCAACAGGCCACACAGGTACCCAACTAGAAACAACCTTCCGGGAATTCAGATGGATCAGATGCAGCAGGACCTTACGGAGGTCAGAAACCAGATGGCCAACGAAAGGTTAGAGATGAGAACGCAGATGACGCAGTTCATGGAAGTTATGAACAACATGGCCCAGAGCCAGGAGAGACTGAGGGCCATGGTGGAGAGGCAAAATCAAGAGGAGCCTCATGTATGAACTGCAGGCACCAGTAATAATGAAAGGGTGCAACCCCATGTTAATCCCCCTGTGTTTGGCCCACATCTACATCCTGAGATTAACATTCCTGCAAATGTTCAAGGAACAGCCACTGCAGCCAGAGTACTTCAAGAAGATCCTCAGGAGGACCAGTATACAGTAATGGGTGCCGGAGAGGAAACTTATGATAAGCGATTGGAAGAAATAGCTGAGAAGTTGAGGTCCTTAGAATCTCAAAATTCTTTGGGTTTCGACGTCATGGACATGGGTTTGGTAGACGGGGTTAGGATTCCCCATAAGTTCAAGCCTCCTTGTTTCGAAAAGTATAATGGGACTTCATGCCCCCGGACTCATCTACAATCATTTCTGGGAAGGCTGAAGGCCTATACAATGGATGAGAAATTGTGGATGTTCTATTTTGAAGATAGCTTGACTGGAGCTTCGAGGGAGTGGTACTCCCATCTGACAAGAGCAACAATTAGATGCTGGAAGGACCTGGCAGAGGCCTTCATCAGACAGTATCAGTATAATCTAGACATGGCACCCAACAGGACTCTCCTGATGGGAATGTCACAGTCTTCGAGGGAGAGTTTCCGAGAATACGCCCAAAGGTGGAGGCAACTGGCTGCTGCTGTTCAACCACCAATGTCTGAGAGAGAAATGGCAGACATGTTTATGAACACTCTTCAGGGAACCTATATTGACAGGTTAGCTGCTTTCTCTTCCACTAGCTTTGCAGATGTTGTTATAGCTGGGGAGAGAATTGAAAGCCTGTTAAAAATGGGAAAGATCTCAGACAACGGTGCAAGCTCGTCCAGTAGTACAAGGAAGCCTTTTGCAGGCCCGAGAAGAACTGGCGAGACCAATGCCATTCACACCGACAGGGGTAGGCCCCAATATGTTCCAAGGACAATAGCAGCAGTCACCATCCCTGCTCCAGCTCATCCTCAGCCAGTCTATCAACCTCCTCAACAAAACTTCCAACAACAACCTCAATATCATCAGAATCAATATCCTCCAAGAAACTTCAACAACAGCAACTCCAACAACAACAATCAACAGAGGCCATTCCAACAAAGGCCATCCCAAGCTAATAGAGTAATCGACCCGATCCCAATGCCGTATGCTGCCTTGCTGCCACAACTTCTGAAACTCAACCTAGTTGAGCTAAGAACGTTGGCATCTCCGGATCCCAACAGTCTACCAAGAAACTATGACTCCAATGCTAGGTGTGCTTTTCATTCAAACGCACCTGGTCACAGTACAGAAAAATGCAGGGCTCTGCATATGAAGGTACAAGACTTGGTAGACTCCAAGGCTCTGAATTTTGCACCTCCGCCCAATGTCAATAAAAACCCTATGCCAAACCATGGTGGTCCCCGAATTAATGCTATTGAAGAAGACCAACCGTCTTATTTGATAACTAGTGTGGATCAGATCAGGACACCATTGGTGGAAATCAAGGCTCAACTCCGCGAAAACCAAATATTTCCGGGGTGTGAACTAGGGTGTCCCTACTGCAATATTTCATGGAATGGGTGCGAGGACCTGAGGAATGGCATTGACAGCCTTATTCAGAGTGGCCTGCTACAGATCACTACATCATTCCCAACAAATCCGGCAACTTCATCAACAACGGTTTCAGAACCTCCTACAACTACAGCAACTATTGTTCCCGACAATTCATCAGCAACATCAACCAGTACTTCATCTGTCCTCCCAAATGATCAGTTTTCAACAGTTTCTCCTGCTACAACTTCAGCTTCATTCCATTTCGACTCTCCATCAACAACAACAGCAGTCCTTCCAACAGTACCTCCTACAACTCCAGCCATCAATCACGAAGATGTCTCTACTGTTACCATATTCTACGATCCTGAAAATAATTCCGCCTACCATTCAGAAGGTGCTGCTCCCATCAGAGCACCAGTTACAATCTTTTACGATCCACAAACAATAACAGTCCCTTCAGCAGCAGCAATCAGTCCGGTCACTGTCACGGTGCCTGGACCAGTACCATATGAAAGCAATAGGGCCATCCCTTGGCACTATGGCTCTGACGTGTACTGTGAGGGGAAAAGAATCACTCTTGAAACATCAGCACCTGCACCACAAGTAGATAATGTGGGGGGAGGCGGAGGCTTCACTCGAAGCGGACGTCTCTTTTCTTCACAAGTCCAAAGACCTACTGCCGAAGCAGAAGCTGCTGCCAAGGCAAAAGGAAAGGGCCCGGTGCAGGAAGATTCAGCTGCCAAAGAAGCCCTGAACACTCCATTTGATCAGGAAGTTGATGAGTTTATGCGAATCATCAAAAAGAGTGATTACAAAATTGTGGATCAACTTCACCAGACGCCATCCAAAATCTCCATCCTCTCACTGCTTATGTGCTCCGAAGCCCATCGGAATGCACTACTTAAAGTCCTGCACGCAGCTTACGTGCCTGAGGAGATAACTGTCAACCAGTTGGAAACCGTGGTTGGAAATGTTACTGCTAGCAATGGGCTAGGGTTTACCAATTCTGACTTGACAGCGGATGGCCGCAATCACAACAAAGCCTTGCACATAACCATGGAATGCAAAGGAGCTGTCCTTTCTCATGTGCTGGTGGACACAGGTTCTTCCCTGAATGTCTTACCAAAGAAGGCTCTGGTGAAGCTTGAATATGATGGATTGGCATTGAGACCCAGCAACCTGGTAGTAAGAGCCTTTGATGGTTCTAAGAGATCGGTTCTGGGAGAGATTGAGCTGCCTGTGACAATTGGCCCACAGACCTTTAAAACTATCTTTTATGTGATGGACATTCAGCCCGCCTACAGCTGTTTGTTGGGTAGACCCTGGATTCACGCCGCCGGCGCAATAACGTCTACCCTTCACCAAAAGTTAAAATTTGAGTGGGAAGGCCAAGTTGTCACAATCTGTGGAGAGGAGGACATTTTTGTCAGCCACCTGGCAACCTATAAGTACATTGAAATGGATGGAGAGATCCATGAAACAATGAGCCAGGGGTTTGAAGCCTTGAATGTCAATGAAGCATCTGCTGTATCTGGAATCTCCATGTCATCTTACCAACAAGCCCGGAAGGTTGTTGAAGAAGGAACTGCCCTAGGCTGGGGCAAGGTTTTAGCTGTGGAGGAGAAGAAGGACAAATTTGGGTTGGGTTACAGACCAACTCAACATCAAGCAAAGGCTGCTGCAGAGCCTGGTTTTGTCAGTGGGGGGATGCTTACCCCCGATGCTATCAACTGTTTGGAAGACGAGCTGGAAGAGGAGCGCAATCTGGAGAATTCGATTCGTCCGAAGATCCCGGGGAGCAGTGTCTCGAACTGGTCTTCCCAGGAAATTATAAGAGTTACTCATGCAGAGTAATTATTATTTCCTGTATTTTTTATAGCATGCATCCAAGTCTTGCATCTTGCCCAAGATGACAAGACTCATTTTGTAACCAGGGCCATCTGTACTTTTGTGCAAACAAGATTAAATTAATGAAATATCAGACATCTTTTTGCAAACGAGTCTTTTTCTTTTATGCTCACTGTTTTTCCATTTTTCTTTTTGTACAAAAAATAAATGGCGGTGTTTTCAAAATGATAACTTCATTTCACTTTTTCTAAAGCAAGATTAAAATCAATCACTAAAATGAACCAACTTAACCCTTGCAGAGAGTGCCTTCCAGACTGCACCGACAACAGCACGGCTATGACATCGTATGACTTTGACAATCCAATCAATCAAGCTGATTAAGGGGTTGATGAAGAATATGAGCTTCCTGAAGAGCTAGCCAGGTTGTTGAGACAAGAGGAAAAGGTTATTACCCCTCACCAGGAGGAGATTGAAGTGATTAATCTTGGTACTGACGAAGACGTGAAAGAAGTTAAAATCGGGGCCTGCCTGCAAGACTCAGTGAAGAGGCAACTGGTAGATCTGCTTCAGGAGTATGTTGATGTGTTTGCTTGGTCGTATCAAGATATGCCAGGGTTGGATACCGATATAGTTGTGCACAAGCTACCTCTAAGAGAAGAATGCCCTCCAGTCAAACAGAAGCTGCGCCGAACTCGCCCAGACATGGCTATGAAAATCAAGGAAGAGGTACAAAAGCAATGGGACGCCGGGTTCCTTGCTGTGACTAGCTATCCGCCGTGGGTTGCTAACATAGTACCTGTGCCAAAGAAGGATGGCAAAGTAAGAATGTGTGTTGACTACCGGGATCTGAACAGAGCCAGCCCGAAAGATGACTTCCCATTACCTCACATTGATGTATTGGTGGATAACACGGCTCAGTTCTCGGTATTCTCCTTCATGGATGGATTTTCAGGATATAATCAGATCAAGATGTCACCTGAAGACATGGAGAAGACAACATTCATCACACCTTGGGGCACGTTCTGTTACAAAGTGATGCCATTCGGACTGAAGAATGCTGGTGCCACATATCAACGGGCTATGGTGACATTATTCCACGATATGATCCACAAAGAAATAGAATGTTACGTGGATGATATGATCGCCAAGTCCCTTACAGAGGAAGATCACCTGGTAAATCTGCTCAAGTTATTCAAGCGTCTAAGGAAATACCAATTGAAGCTGAACCCCAACAAATGCACATTAGGGGTGCGATCCGGTAAATTGCTGGGCTTTATTGTAAGCGAGAAAGGGATTGAGGTTGACCCTGATAAGGTCAAGGCTATTCAAGAGATGCCTGCACCTAAAACTGAGAAAGAAGTTCGAGGGTTCTTAGGTCGATTGAACTATATTTCACGGTTCATATCTCACCTTACAGCAACCTGTGAACCCTTGTTCAAGCTGTTAAGAAAAGAACAGACGGTCAGGTGGAACGAAGATTGCCAAAGGGCTTTTGACAAAATCAAGGAGTATCTGCAAGAACCTCCAATCCTCATGCCTCCAGTTGAAGGAAGACCTCTGATTATGTACTTGACAGTATTAGAAGAGTCAATGGGGTGTGTGCTGGGCCAGCATGACGAGTCTGGTCGAAAAGAGTACGCAATATACTACCTAAGCAAAAAGTTTACCGACTGTGAACAGCGTTATTCACTGCTCGAGAAAACTTGCTGTGCTTTAGCGTGGGCTGCTCGCCGACTGAGACAGTATATGTTGACCCACACTACCTTATTAATCTCAAAAATGGATCCAGTCAAGTACATATTTGAGAAGCCAGCTCTTACCGGACGGGTTGCAAGATGGCAGATGATTCTCACAGAATACGACATACAGTACACATCTCAGAAAGCCATTAAGGGCAGTGTACTATCTGAATATCTTGCTGAGCAACCCATTGATGACTACCAGCCTATGAGGTTTGACTTCCCTGATGAAGACATCATGTTCATTAAAGCAAAAGATCATGAAGAGCCTATTCATACTGAAGGGCCTGACCCGGAAGAAGAATGGACTATGATGTTTGATGGGGCTGTTAACATGAATGGCCGTGGTGTTGGTGCGGTACTCATTTCACCAAAGGGAGTTCACATGCCTTTCTCGGCAAAACTCACTTTCAACTGCACTAACAACGAAGCTGAATACGAAGCTTGCATTATGGGTCTTGAGGAAGCCATTGACCTCAGGATCAAGACATTGACTGTATTCGGAGATTCAGCTTTGGTAGTCAATCAAACCAACGGAAAATGGTACACCCACCAAGATCATCTGATACCTTACAGGGATTATACGAGAAGGTTACTGACTTTCTTCACAACAGTCAAACTTGAGTACATCCCTCGGGACGAGAATCAGTTTGCAGATGCTCTTGCTACCATTTCATCCATGATCAAAGTTCAAGCCGCTAACTTTGTACCCCAGATTTCAGTGTCTAGACTTGATAGACCAGCATATGTATTCGCAGCAGATGTTGTCAAGGATGATAAGCCTTGGTTTCATGACATTAAGTGCTTCTTGGAGGATCAGACATACCCACCTGGGGCATCTTCCAATGATAAGAAGACTTTAAGAAGGCTTGCTGGTAGTTTCTTCCTGAACACTGATGGGTCTTTATACAGGAGGAACTTTGACATGGTACTCCTCAGATGTGTTGATAAGACGGAAGCAGATTTACTGATGCATGAAGTGCACGAAGGATCTTTTGGTACCCACGCAGGAGGGCATGCCATGGCTAAAAAGTTGTTAAGATCAGGCTATTACTGGATCACAATGGATGCAGACTGTTGTGCTTACGCCAGAAAATGCCATAAATGCCAGATCTACGCAGATAATGTGCATGTACCTCCCAATCCTTTGAACATCATGTCTTCACCATGGCCCTTTGCTATGTGGGGCATTGATATGATTGGCAAGATTGAGCCAACTGCTTCAAATGGTCACAGATTCATCCTAGTCGCCATTGACTATTTCACTAAGTGGGTTGAAGCAGCCTCATATGCCAATGTTACAAGACAAGTGGTAGCCCGATTTCTGAAGAGAGATATCATCTGTCGGTATGGAGTGCCCGAGCGAATCATTACTGATAATGGTTCCAATTTAAACAACAAGATGATGGCAGAACTGTGCCGGGACTTCAAGATCCAACATCACAATTCTTCTCCTTACAGACCAAAGATGAATGGTGCTGTTGAGGCGGCAAATAAGAATATCAAGAAGATTGTGCAGAAGATGGTAGTCACTTATAAAGACTGGCATGAAATGCTACCGTTTTCCTTGCATGGGTACCGCACGTCAATCAGGACATCCACTGGGGCAACACCGTATCAACTTGTGTATGGTATGGAAGCAGTCCTACCTGTCGAAGTTGAATTACCCTCTCTGCGGGTATTGATGGATGTTAAACTAAGTGAAGCAGAATGGGTTCGGTCCCGATACGAACAACTGAGTCTGATCGAAGAGAAAAGATTGGCTGCAATCTGTCATGGACAGCTATATCAGAAGAGAATGAAGAAAGCCTTCGATCAGAAAGTCAGGCACCGAGAGTACCAAGTAGGGGATCTTGTGCTGAAGAGAATCCTCCCTCCTCATACAGACCACAGGGGCAAATGGACTCCAAACTATGAAGGACCATTCGTTGTAAAGAAAGTTTTCTCTGGTGGAGCACTGATGCTCAGCACCATGGATGGTGAAGATTTCCCATCCCCTGTGAATTCAGATGCAGTTAAAAAATACTTCGCATAAAATGACCCGCTGGACATAAAAACAGAATGTAAGTCCAGGCAAAAATAGGGCATCCCGGCGAGTCAAAAACAGAATAAAAGACTCGGGCAAAAGTAAGGGAAAATGTGTAAAAAAAAAAATGTACACCCGCTGAGTTGAAAAGCCGCACTGGACAACTCAGGCAAAAATGGGAATCCCGATGGATTGAAAACCCGAAAGGGCGATCCATGCAAAATAAGGGAATAAGCGAACAACTGCACTCTGAATTCGTCTGTATCACCTACAACTTGGTAAGCTTCAAAGGATCAAGCTTCAATCAGAATCAACTCTCTCCAGAAAGCAAGACGAGAAGAACGTCATTGTCATACGAGTCATAGCAGAAGAGGAAGCTCTTTGAAAGCGTCGTCAACACCGCCAGCACTTTATTTCTCAATTTGTAACAGTCTCTTCATTCCAGGAGATATGTTTCTGTGACTGTATCTTGCCAATTCAGGGCACATGAATTAATAAAATCAGATTTTCAGTCATGTCTCGTTTTTACATTTATGTTTTGCAAAGAGTTGTCTGATATCTCTAAAAATACGATTGCATAAGTACAGATGCCTTTCTCTAAAAATAAAAACACATGCTTACAGGGAATGTGATTATTCTCGAAAGTACTTAACTCCTATGACGGAATCCGGTAAGGGATACCTCGGGACCTTTTGTACGTTTCCTTACCTTTGCAGGTTTGCAGGTATCCAGAACGCAACCTGGGGCATGCAAGTTACGTCTTAGCAAGATGGCAAATCGTTATCAACTCGGTCCATCTTCCACGTGGCACTGGAAGGTGCCCATCTCCCCAGCTGAGTTGCCTCTCACAATTCCCCAGCCGAGTTGCCATTCTTCCTCAACAGAATGCAGAAATCAGGGAATCATCTCCCCACAGAATCCCCAGCTTCTATTCAGAAGAGCAACGCACGGAGAAATCACAACAGAGTGAAGAAAGCTTCTACAAACCCCAGCTGGGTCCCGTATTACAAGGATATGTCAACCAGTGACCTATATCCCCAAGCAGATACATCATTAGATCTACCAATGATCTCATCCCCAGCTGGGATGTTCACTTCAAGCAGATCGACTAGAGATCTTCGCGGTGACGGGATCCGAATCCCGGATCTGTATCTTTGCACAATCATGGCATTTGCATCATATTATACCCTCAAAGCGTAGCATTCCGTCTAATACGGAGCATTACGGCAAAAATCAAATACATAGCATAATCATAAGTCATGTTGTGAATTGAACACTTGTAAATATTGACAATCTGTCGGCATACAGAATATATACAGCAAAAATCCCCACCAGAGTCCCAGCAAAAGCAGCTGCCTCTCAAATCACAAACACCAGTATATACTCCTTCTGGCACCCGTCCGTGTCATCCTTCCCCGGTAAAGTCGCCCGAACACTCTTTACAAACAAGATCACCCGTATTACAGATACATCATGACACCCGTTCGTGTCATATCTCAGCAGAAAGCCAAAGGTCCTCTTTGCACTCACATATACCTATACATACACCTTTCTTGACACCCGTCCGTGTCATTTCCCCAGCGCAGTCGCTTACACCTTCATCACCCATATACTTGTTAATATTATACTTTTCTCTTTTGACACTCGTCCGTGTCACTCTCCCCAGCAGTTAAAACACTCAATACAATACTCACTACTCATTGGTACACCTATACAGATACTCGTCCGTATCTTGTATACATCATCACTCATATCCCCACAGATTCGACAGTAGTCCTTGTTCTTTGTTAACCAGTTGGTACTCGTCCGTATCATCATCTCAGAACATTGCGTCTAATGTTTGTTTCTACATGATACTCGTCCGTATCATAGTCTTAAGGATGCTCGTCCGCATCTTTAATCCATACACCGTGTCAAACACTTATGTCTTCTTGAATATAGATACTCGCCTGTGTCTATTATTCCCCAGAAGAATCCTTTCAGATGCAACACTCGTCCGTGTTCTTCGTTAACCAGTTGATACTCGTCCGTATCATCATCTCTGAACATGTGTCAGTTTGTTTCTACATGATACTCGTCCGTATCATAGCCTTAAGGATGCTCGTCCGCATCTTTAATCTATACACAATACCAAACACTTATACCTTTTGTTTCTTGGATGTAAACGCTCGTCCGTGTTTACTATATCCCCAGTAAATCAAAACAAAGTTTCTTTTATCTAACACTCGTCCTGTGTTGTGATACCTTTGAGAGCAGCCGTACCCTGCTGAGTGGTCGTCCTCCACTTCTTGATGGTCGTCCTCCTTCATGCTCATCCGATGGTCGTCCCCATCGTTGATATTTAGCATCCGTCCCCTGCTAGGTGGTCGTCCTCCACCTCTTGATGATCGTCCTTCATCAACTTTATCCAATGGCCGTCCCCATTGTTGATTTTTGGTTATCTGACATTCGTCCTATGTCATGAGAAACCTTGAGAGCAGCCGTCCCCTGCTAAGTGGTCGTCCTCCACTTCTTGATGGTCGTCCTCCATCATGCTCGTCCGATGGCCGTCCCCATCGTTGACCTTTTCTATCCGATGGCCGTCCCCATCGTTGATATTTTCGGCAGCCGTACCCTGCCAGGTGGTCGTCCTCCACCTTTGATGGCCGTCCCCATCATATTTCTTTTATACCCAACAGAGCAGCCGTCCCCTGCTAGGTGATCGTCCTTCACCTTTGATGGCCGTACCCCATCATCTGTTTATTTCATTTATTCTTTAACCCGATGGCCGTCCCCGTCGTGGTCCCTTTTCCTTTTAACCCGATGGCCATCCTCGTCGTGGTCCGTTTCTTTTTAGCCCGATGGCCGTCCCCATCGTTGGTTGCCTTTATGAACTTGATGGCCGTCCCCGTCATGTTTCATTCGATCCCCAGAAAATTTTACAGCTTTATCTTGATGGCCGTCCCCATCATAATATCTTATTTTCCCAGCTAGTCGGCCGTCCCCGTCTTAGCTCTACCTTTTATCCCCAACATGTCGGCCGTCCCCGTCATCGCTTTACTACACTCTCACCAGCATGTCGGCCGTCCCCGTCATTGCTCCTTACCCAGCAGTCGTCCTCTGCTCGACGGTCGTCCTCCGTCGCCCATACTTTACAATATACTTTATTTTCCTTTGCAATCTATATCCCTTTTCTTCTTCATTCTGTGAGTGCAAATTTTGGACTGTCTTTGGTATTCAACCACAAGTTATCTTGTTTGCCTGTTAAGCCGTCGCTTACATCCTGCACAGCTAACTCATGTTTGAATAGGGGCAGCTGTAAACACCCCAAATTTGCCCTCACCCATTCACACCATGGCTTGTGATCATTCTCATATGCATAAACACAATCATGTCATCCCACATCTCATTTTTTATCCACTGCATAGCTTTCAAGGCATCTGCACCTAGGGTTTGTGATCTGAGCAATCCCAAAGCATCTTGAGCCATTCCAAAGGCAACCAATCAACTCAAAGGGGTCCATGTGTGTTCTTATATCATATTCCATCTCCTCAAAGTCAAAAATGCAGAGGAATCACAAGAGCTAGGGTTTGAGTGGATGCAGAGCCAGGTTGAACTGCACAGTTGACTGAAAATTAGGGTTTTGGTTTCAGAGGCCATAACCCCAAGTTTTTTGGTCATTCTTGTTTCCATTGATCTCTATATGGTATAGGGAGTATGCATATCAATTTTCATGAAGAAATTCCATGGGGAAGTCATCTGATCAAGAGTTGACTTTCTAGACAAGTCAGTGTAAAATCAGGGCATCTGAGGCCCCCAATGACCCAACCAATGGGTGATCTTCATCATTTTGAGTGTATATGATCTTTATTTGATCATGGAAGAAGGTTGAAGTTCATAGAAATCAAGAATTTAGGGTTTTTGCAAATGTTGACTTTTTGGGCATAGTTGACTTTTCAAGAATGCATCATTTTAGGTCATTTTTCAAGCCTTGATTCTTGATCCAAAAAGGCTTCAAATGGAAAAACTTTGGTCATGAAAGTTGTAGATCTCATCTTTCCCTTTTCAAAAAGTACAAGAACATGATCAAACTCTTCTTGGATCAAAAGTTATGGCAATGCAAAGTTGGCTAAAATCATTAATTTTCAAGGCATGCCTCATTTGGAAATTTTGCAAAGTCTTGGACCAATGCATATTGCAGCCTCTAATTCACTTCAAACCAACACATAAACATTCTCTAAGTCCTAAAAATCAGAAATGAACCAAGAATGTCATGGTTTCATGTTTGGTTAGGCAAAGAATCACATGTGAACCAAAATGTCACAAGTTGCAAAACTCATGATCATGCCTTCACCAACTTGCTGCCTTGAATGCTGGACCAAGCTGACATTTCCCCCTCATCTTGCTGCGCATAGCCCATGCCTTGTACCAAGCTAGCACCTCACCATACTTTCTCTTACACAAGAGTTGACAAATTGCAAAAGTTGCCTCACATATCCATAAAGCACATGTCAAATCAACTGACCAATGAGAGAGAGTTATGTGGACAATTTGCAAGCAAAACATAAGGGCAAGCAAGGCTGAAACTATCACATTCCACACATTCACAAAAACACTCCCATTTGCAACTTGCTTCGAATTCCTCTCCACAGCTTGCAAACACAAAAACCTTTTCCTCCATTCAACTCACCATGTATCATTGAGTAGAAACCACCCAAAGCATAAGCCTGAAACAGCCAAAGCACCCCACTGCGATTCTTCACCCTCATTCTGCAGATTCATTCGAATCTCCCTCCCTAGCCCACAAACAGCCAAACAAACCTTGCAAAGCTTCTCCATACATCATCTGGACCATAAACCATCATTCACAGTGGCCTGAATCAGTCAGAATCACCATAGCCATTGTTGACTGAGCTTGAAGCAGGAGCTTTCGAAACTCATCAACCAGCCTACATAAATTGTTCTAAGGCATTCAAACATCATCAAGGGGTCCTAAGGAGTGGTTTGCACATAAAGAGAAGGCCAGAAAGTTCCTAAACTGAAAGCTTCAAATCTCAGGTAGCCTGAAATTTATTTTTCCAGAAATGATTTTGCTTGTTACAAACTTGTTCTATTTGTTTCACTGATCATTCTGGTACCATTGGTTTTGAAAATGGTTGAGATTTGAGCATTTAATTTGACTCTGAAACTGGTTTGCCCTAAAAATGTTTGCTTTCGATTCATGTGATTGATGAAGAATAAATTTGTTTGGGGTTAGGGTTTTGAGTCAGGAGATCATGGGGATCATTTGGGTGTGCTTAGTTTTCATTTTGGATACGTTTTGAGGGAGTTGGGGAATTTTCAGGTGAGGTGCTGGCCGGAGAAGACGACCGGAAGTCTTCTCCGGCCACCTGAGAGTGTTTAAACCCTAATCACGTAATTAATGCTAGTTTGAATTTGAGCCATTGATGAGCGTTGACCTGCTGACTTCCCTCTCTTTTGGATGGCCCAGATGCGTTTGATTAGCCCTAATCTTTTTCATTTAGCTAATTAATTCATAATTAAACTAATTATCTCAGAGTCAATCCCAACCACAGGATCACGCGCCAGTCAACACTTTCAAATCCTGGGCGCATCTCAACCCTTCATGCTGCATACTTTCATTTTATTTAATTTTAATTCATTTTCTTTTCAATTAACTTGTATAATTATTTTAAAATAGCAAAAAATTCATAAAAATTATGAAACTTTTTCCTTAAGGTTTTATTATTTTTTATGACACAAAAATATTTTTATTTTATTTTTTATCAT
The DNA here is from genome assembly GCA_963966055.1 of Lathyrus aphaca. Lineage (NCBI taxonomy): Eukaryota > Viridiplantae > Streptophyta > Magnoliopsida > Fabales > Fabaceae > Lathyrus > Lathyrus aphaca. The sequence goes on from OZ014520.1 coordinate 139,739,613, forward strand.
TAAAAAAGTATTTTTAAATATTTAAAAGATTATTTTTAATTGATTAATGGGAATTAATTAATTAAAAATACTTTTAGGTATTTAAAAATTACAAAAAAATTCATGAAATGTTCTAAGACATTTAGAAACATTGTCCAACCTTCAAACCAAATTTCTTTTTTGATCTTGATGCATTTTAAGAATTTTTCATTGAATTAAATCATTTCTTATGCATTATTTTGATCACATGTTTGAAAATTCATTTCTGCCTTTTGGAGAAGGTTGAGACATTGATTCTTCTTGCATTGTTTTGTGTTTAGCATGTATTTTCAAGGATAAAAAGGCCATGATTTGATCTTGCATTTTCTAATTGTTTGGCATTTCTTTTGTTAAAAACCCTAATAACTTAGGAAATTCATATCTTGAGTTTGGTTGAGAGTTGAGAGCTCCCCTTTGGGCAGTGGTTTGTTATAGGTTTAGGGTTTCTTTGGGTGCCATTTTCCATTTTTTATTTTAGGGTTTTGCTTCTGTTTTTGGTTTGTGTTTGATGTTTGATCCATAAACCCTAATTTGGGCTTTCTTTTGCATCCTTCTTGCATTCTCTTGCATAACATGACTTGTCTTTGCATTTTGTGCATTCTTGTGATTCATTTGACATATCAAGACATGTAGGAAGCATATTTGATCATTGCATTACATATTTGCCATGACATTTGTCTTGTATGTTTCATAACTTTCCATGCTCATTCATGCTCCTTAACTTGCATCATTTGCATTCATGATCTTGTATGAACATCCCCATTGTCTTGCCTCATGTTTGCAGCACCTCATAACATCATAATCATCATCAACATGCTTCTGGTTTTGCTTAGCATCATATCATTTCATCTCATCTTGCATTGCATTGCATTTTCTTTCTAACATTGCAGGTGGTAAGTAAACTTGAGAAGTGGATTTGCCTTCACTTCTCATACCTCTTCTTTTCATCTCTCTTGCATCCATTGCTGCATTTTTATTTGTGTTTGAGATTGAGTTTGCTCATTCTTCTTCCTCCCACTTTCTTTCTTCAAGTGACTTGACTTCTTGAATGAAGCAAGTCACTTTGCTTCTCTTGATCCTGTTCATCTGCTTCCTGGTGGTTCCTCTGAAGATTGTTCTTGCAAACCTCACAAACCTTAGGACCAACCAAGCATGACAATGAATTAGGGTTTTGATTAGTTCCCCCCATAGTTTTACCTTTGTGTCTCTCTTTGAGTCTTCTCTTCTCATCTCATAATCAGGGACTAAACCATAAAGGTTTTAAGACTTTGTGCTTAGGGTTATGCCTGCATCCTTCTCTTAGGATGGAGTGTATAACTTTAATCCTAAGTATTAAACCCTTAATGTGTTTAAATCTCTTAATCAATGCACCTAATAATCATCAAGACATTACACTTGTAACTTGGGCCTTGCATTAGGGTTCTAATTCTTCCTTAAGTGGTTAAGAAGGACTAACCCTAGTGTTAATGGACAAGTCCCCCTCAAGTTTGTCTTACAAACCATAAAATTCACTTCAGCATCATATCATTAATCTAAAATCCACTTAATAAAGGCTTGTTTTGTCATGGGTTTAATCCCTAATCATGGATTAAGTTGAGGAGTTTTTCTCAACTTAAACATTCTCATCTATCATCCTTCTTTTAGGATGGTGTAATGGGTCTGTTTAATCCATGATTATGGATTAACCTCATTACTCAACACTAAACAAAAAAAACCAAAAACACCTAAATAATCACAAGTAGGTTAATGATCTTAATCCTACACCAAAGGTGATTAAGTGTGAGAATCTGACTTCACACTTAAGGTATTCTCATTACCCCTAATCAGAGGGAAGATGTGATGAGTTTACTAAATCCATTGGTTTAGACTTAAGCTCATTAATTTATGCAAAAACACCAAAAACATCTAAATAATCACAAGTAGGTTAATGATCTTAATCCTACATCAAAGGTGATTAAGTGTGAGAATCTGACTTCACACTTAAGGTATTCTCATTACCCCTAATCAGAGGGAAGATGTGATGAGTTTACTAAATCCATTGGTTTAGGCTTAAGCTCATTAACTTATGACAAACTTTCAAAAGCAATAAAAGACTGAAAACTCAAAAACAAACAATAATCGTCTCCTCCGGGATTCTTTTCTCATCTCATTCACTCACAAACGAGAACTCGCTTCTTCCGTCTAATGCAAGACAGTAAGCACCTGAGCCAGACAGGTCATACACTTGAGCATAGGCAAGCAAGCAGTTCACCAGTCAATTCACCTTTCAGTCTCTTTGGGTCGAACTACGGTGTTCTGACTTCCTCATTGCACGAGAGGATACGTAGGCATAACTTAACGGTTATCGAACAAAAGTCTCTGTACATTCCCCCTCCTCCAGCCTTATTCTTTAAGCCTCATTATCTTGAGCATTTCATTCTGTTCTTACACTGACACATCATTATACACTTCACTTCCTTTGCACTGACACCTGTACATATTGCTTTCCAGCCATTTTACACACAGATTGCACTGACACTACCCCTTTAAAACACAAATCTTTCAAGCGTGGATCCCGTCGAGTACGGCGGACAATCTGGGTGCTAATACCTTCCCAGGTTGTAACCAACCCCCTTTCTCAGTCTCTCTGGTTCGCAACCGTCTTGTCCATCTCTTTCCAGGTCTATGCAGCATTGCCTTTCCTCCGGGATAAAAATGCCTAGCTGGCGACTCTATTCATCTCCAGTGAGTTCACGGCTGTGTGTTCTCACTGTTCCTTTCGCCGACCGTTCGCGCTTGTACCGGGATGCGAATCTTTGGGAGCGACACTTGGTTCCCGATTTGAAGCTCCAAACCCTAGCAATGGTAAATTTTGATACAGTCCACAATAATTGAATTAATTCATCCAGAAAGTTTCTAAACATCACAACAAACATAAATCCATAATTAGTTTTCAATATCAATGCACAAATCATTCAAATCGAAAAAACTTAGAGCATGAAGAAGATGCATTCGGTTTGTGCAAATTAGGGCATGAATGAGTAATGTTATGATCCAGAATCAATCTATGAACTCCAAGGAACAAGTTGCAACCTTTAGTTTGTCTTGAAAACAGCTCTAGGTATCAAACCGAATTGGTGTTCTTAGTGTGAATTTTGAAACTTTGTTCTTACCTTTGGAGGCTGAATTTTTCGTCCCTTTGTGTTTGTATGAGTTATACATATATAGTAGAACATAATTAGGTCAAAAAATCAGACTATCCTTTGGATTTTTGGATCAATTGAGATTGAAAAAGATCATGCCATAAAACTTGAATATTCTTTGATATATCATTGCTATTTTGAGACAATCTTCATAATTTTCATATCAATTAAATCCAATCAACTTTCATGACTTTCTAGAAGCAAAATATTTTTAAATCTTCATCATTTTATATTTTATTTGAATTTAAAATGATTTTTAATATAAAAAATCATAATAAATAAAAATAAAATGAATAAAATTATGAAAATATTAAATAAATTTCGTTCATGATGTCATGGAACACATTGGGTCACAAAAAAGTCAGCCCATTTGAAGAATTATGGTTTTAAGACCCCATTTACTTCATAAACCACTCAAAAATTTCCCAACTTTGCAAGGGCACAAATCCTTCAATTTTAATGCTATGAGGGTGTTCTTGGACATTTTGGAAATCTTAAAGAGTCCTCTAACAAACCCCATTGGTTTCATGTCCATATCTTTTACCATTCTCAAGTTATGCTCTTTTGAAGTTGTTGACTTCTTGTTGACTTTCAAAAGGACCTATAATGTCTTAGCTCATACCTTCCAAATGAAGAATTTTTGGGCTTGGCTTGTGAGACACAAAGTTGTAGATAATTCAATTTCCTTCAAAATGAGCTTTGGATGGGAAAAATTTGATGAAGCATGTGAAAGTTATGGCTGGTCAAAGTTCAGTTGACTTTTCCTATGAAAACCCTAATTTAGAAACCCCTGATTCTTGATGATCTGAAATCTCCTTGATGAATCATGATCAACCCTTGATCAAATGATGAATTTTACTTCATATACTTTATGTTGGCAAAAAATCATGAAGTTTGACTTTGGTTTGACCACAGTTGACCTTAGTTTGACTTTTTAACTGCTTTGACTGATTTTAACCTATCTGATCATCTGACTGAGCAAACCTTTGGGAAAAGTCTTGAAACTTGTCATGAGGATTCTTAAACACATATAAGATGTTATGAAGCTCACTTTAAGTCTTGGAAGTCCATTTAGCCTTATTAAAGTCAAAACCCTAGTTTAGGATGCATTGCTTAGGAGGATGCATTGTCTGAGGGAAATGTCAAATCTTCTGACTAATTGTGAACTTTGTGAACCTTGTGAACCTCATGAGATGTCTTGTGAACCGTGTGAACCTTGTGATCCTCTTATTACACAATTACTTGTCTTGTGAACCTTGTGAACCTCATAAGATGTCTTGTGAATCTTGTGAACCTCATAAGATGTCTTGTGAACCTTGTGAACCTCTTAGTACACAAAGTCTTGTCTTGTGAGGGCAAATTTTGGGGTGCAACACTATGAACTGGTCTGGATTAGGGAACAACACTAAGCCATATATCAATAGGGCTAGGATCTACTCAAAAGCATCATAGCTCATAGCCTTCAAGAACACTTGAGCTTTCTCCATCAATACCTTAGCAAGAATACCCTTAACTCCGCTTCTCATTTCTAGGACAATGTCTGATTTCTTCAGATGTAGGGCTGCAACAACGACTTCAGGTTTAGACTCTTTCTCTAAGCCTGTGAAAGGTCTCTGATTAAGGATAGGTATACCCAATAGTTTGGAGAACTCCTCCATTGTGGGAACCAACTGATAATCGGGGAATATGAAACAATGATGTTTAGAGTCAAAGAATTGAAATAGGACACTCATCACGTCTTCATCAAATCCTGAGGTAACCAAGTCAAGTAGGTGACCATGCTTCTTGATGAACTGGGAGTTTTCAGAAACTTGAGAGACCAATTATTTAAGCTTAGAAGGTATCCCTACAAAGTTGATTCAGATAGAATTCCTACGAGCAGAAGCCATAACCTGCAACAAAGAACAAAGATAAATCCTTTGGTCCTTGAAATGGTTAGTGAAAAAGCCATGCTTATGATGTCATGATATTATGATGTTATGTTCAATCAAAAACATGTGGCACACACAAACAAGTCACACCATAGCCCTGGGTTTAGAGGCTTGCATGAGGTTTAAAGGTAAGTACCCTCCCCTGAAGTTTAGTTGGTTCATCCTGTCCTACAAAAGTAACCGAGTTCTAAGGGATCTCAATATCATTGATCCTTCCCAAGGGTGGTTGTTCAGTAGGCAACTTACTTGCCAACCAAAACCCTCCAAGTTTAGGATCTCAATGAGTGTAGCATCGAGAATCAACCAACTTCAGTCTTCACCAAAGTCGGCTATCTCACTACTTTCTAAAGGCCAAGATGGGATAACTAGGGTTTTAAAAGTCAGTTAGTGTATTGGCAACATATGGCAGCCTCATATTATCCTCAACTTACTTAAGGAACATAAGCACCAACCAAGAAGTCACACTAACTATGGCCACCAGATCAACCATATCGGTATACGTCGTACAGTTTCCTTGGTCTATTGCCATTTACCTAAGGTACACTAGATCCAGGTTAGGATCTTTCACACATAAAGCCCAACAAGTAATATAAAGCAAACAAGGCAAACAATTTAAGTGATCTAATTCCTAAGGGTACCCCTCTTTTATTAGATCCCCAGCAGAGTCGCCAGTTCTGTAACACGGTGGGAGAACTGAATTTAGTTAAATGTTGCGGATAGCAAGAGTCGCCACCGACTTTTATTTTATCCAAAAGGAAAGGGCATAAAAGAACAAAAAAGACCTTAAAAAGATTTTGAGTTCGGGGGGTAGGTTATACAAAGGGAAGGTGTTAGCACCCTTTATATCCATGGTTATCCATGGGCTCTTAGTTACTTAGCTCACTTTAAATTGTTTTGAGAAAGGTGTAGTGTGTGATTAAAATTTTCTAAGTACTTTATAATGATCCTCGTATGGATGTATACAAAGTCTTGTTTGAAAATGTTTTGAAAATATTGTGAGGTGTGAAAAGTATTTTTGAAGAGTGAGCAAGTAACTATGAGGTACCTACCCTAGACTAAGTCATTCATGTTCTTATATGTCCTTTCAAGGGTAATACTATCCCTATTATTAAGGAATAGGTAGTCATTACCTTGGATTTGATAAGGGACATGTGAAGGGACATCTGAATATAGGCAACTGTAAGGTATCTTTAGCAATTCGTAGGGACTTATCATCTTTTATTCGAAGGGACAAGACCATTTATCGTAGGCAACCTCGAAGTGACTTGATCTTATAAATTGAAGGGACCTGATGATATTTGTGAAGGGAATTTGCTTAAGACACCTTACTTGACCTTTTGAAATAGGCAGCATGAGAGGTAACCCTAGAAAGTGCAAGATAGCGATCAAAGATCGACTTACGTGTGTGAGTGTTCATGTTCAAGTATTTATCTTATTTAATTAATTTTCTAAATTAATTTTAATCAAAAACATGTTATGCACACCCTATAGTTACTAACCACGTAGTTAATATATTTACAATAAAAATAAAGCAAAAACATAATCCTAAACTATTACAAAGCTTTGGGATAGTTACAATATAATCGAGAAATATAAACAATGATAAATAATAATAAGCAATAATTTAAATGGTTAGTAATAATAATAATAATAATAATAATAATAATAATAATAAAAGGGTTAGTGAAAATAAAATAAAAAAGGAAATAAAAATTCAAGAGAGAATATTATTCTTTTAAGTTAAATGAACATTTAGAAAAAAAAATAGAATAAAATAGAATAATTAATGATAATAATAAACAAATACTAATTATTTACATAAAAAATGATTAATTATTTAATTAAAGTTTAGAACATAAAATTAATTAAGTTAAATGTTAAAGTTAATAAAAAAATAGGGTTAATAAAATTAGGGTTTAGAAATTAGGGGTTTGAAAAAATTATGGTCAAATTTTTAGGGTTTAAAGTTTATGAAAAAAATTAAGACTTAGGTTTAAAATTAAGGTTTAGGAAAAAATTAAGGTTTATGAAAAAAATTAAGGTTTATAATAAAAATATAAGTTTTAAAAATAAAATAAAATAAGGATTATGTTTTATCTTTTAGAAATTAGTTTAATAATAATAACAAGGAAATTCAAAGAAAATACATAATTTGATGAAAAAGGGAAAAATAAAGTTAGAGATACCCAAAATATTGAGGGTTTGCCCTTTTTGCTTCATTGAGTTCTTTGCCACTGGGACACCCATGTTTCTTCATCAAAATGCTCCAAACTTCAGTTCCTTACCACTAAGTTGTGGGCCTGCATATGAATAAGTGTAACAAATATCTATTATATAATAAAAATGAAAAAAAACATGTTAGTAAAACAAAATTTTCCAAGGTTGAGTTTTACAAAAGAAAATATATAAACAATTTATATTAAAATAGCCTAATAATTAAATAAATCTAAGAAAAATGAATTATGAGAATTAATTAAATTAAAAAATATTTAAGGGTTGATTAAGGTTTTTATAAAAAAAAAAAGTTTGAGGTTTTAATAAACCTAAATATAAAAGTAATAATACTAATAAAAAATGCTAACCTAAATTTAATAAAAAAAGATTTGTTAAAAAAAGTTAATTAAAAATAATAGGTTAACCATGTTTAAAAGATAAATTAAGGAAAAGAAAGAAAATGATGAAGAACCCATGTTTCTTTGCCAAAATGTTGTGTCCAGGGTTTGAACCCAAGCCCTTTTAATTCCAAGCTCTGGAGAACCTTTACATTGGGTCATGCGTGCCTGTGTTACTAAACATGGAAAACATATATTATATGATAAGGCGGATAAAGAATAACATAAAAACGAGTGAAAATAGGAAAATATTTATGATCGTACCTGGAGATCAGGATCCGATACGGCTGGCTTCGAGAGCTGATGAAAGACGGCCGGTGAGGAGAGAAAGGGGGTGTACCTGCAAGGCACTCCGATGCTAAAGTAAGTAACCGAGCAAATAGTGAGCAAGTACGAGATAAAGGTCAGAGAATTGAATACCTGACCCTCCCCATTGAGAGGGTTTATATAAGGGGCTAAATGGAAGATTATTGGTCCATATTGTGAGGCGCGGATCGAGGAATCCGTAAAAATAGGTAACAGTCAAAACTAGCCGTTGGGGAACTTTGTCGTGGTCGGTATGCTTGTGGTCGACAAAGACCACTATTCTCAGTTCTGCTCGACGTCGAGCACTTCTATTGAGTTGTTTTGCTTGGCCCAATTGTGGGAATTGGGCCAGTCCAGAACAGGAGCCCCCCAAGTTATTGCTCGTGCGAAAGAGCAGTGACTTAGTAATGATTTCGTGCTCGAAGACGTGCAGTGTCAAGGCTAGGAATTTACGCTGCAGGTCTTCGAGGAACGGGCAACCAGTACGTTGCTCGACTGGAGAATGTGAAACGAAAAGCTGGAATATTTGGGGATTCACGCTTATTAATGATTTGACGGCTAGCCTAGGGGATAGCGTGTAGGGGTCACGCGTGCTTGCACGTGTTTTCCCTCTCATAAATAGGGTTCCCAAGCCCCATTCTGAACTTTTCGCTTCATCTTCTTCTCCGACGCCTTGCTCGTTCAACTGCCACCGCTCCCAGTCGTCGACCACCGCGTCTCCTTGCCGACCACCGTTTCCAGAACGCATATCTTCTGCAAAAATGTCTTCCCAAGCACAAGGTATGGTTCCTTTTCGCTGTTTTAGGTGTTTATAGCTTAGGTATCATAGAAATGCATGTGGTTTAGGATAGTTTTGACGGTAGTCTTAGGTTTAGAACCGGTAAACTTTAGGACTTCTGCCACCGTAGTCGGTCGGCTGCAAACCCTAACTCATGGTCGACATAGGTGCTGGTCGACCTTGACTTGGGATCTGACAAGTATTTAGGTTAGATCCCGTAATTCATGACGTTGGGCGTAAGTCGTTGCTCCGAGCGATGGTCAACCAGGGCTACAACTCGGGACCCAGTCCTTGAGATGATGCGCGCCCTTTCACTTGTCGAGCGGTGGAAGGGTGGATTTGATATTCTTAATCGAATTCACTGACGCCTTTCCTCTGCTTTTCAGGTGAAAACTCGCTCGTGGATCCATTAGACGTGTCTTCGGAAGAGACGTCCTCGGAAGATTCAGGATCTTCTGCGTCAGTCCCCTCTGGTTCCGGGAGTTCCTCGGGAGATTCGGGCACGAGTACTACAGAAGAAGGAGCATCAACAGATTCGTCCCAATGTCTCGAACAGACAAAGATATCGCCCGAAGAATGGGTGGTGGAGGATCTGTTGGACAAGGTGTCCTCATTTTCAAGACCTCGAACGGAGTCGCTGCCTGTCGTCGGTGACCCTGCTGATTGGGTCGTAACTTGCCCGGGAGACGACGACCGCATCTTCTCAGATTTCAGAGGTCGGGCGTTCTCTATGTATGAATATGCAGTCTCGGTCCTGGGGGTAACTTTGCCCTTCAGTGACTTTGTGAGTGCCGTGCTCGGGCACCTATGCGTTGCTCCTTCCCAGCTGCATCCCAATTCATACGCGTTCCTGAGGGCGTTTGAGATGACATGTGCCCATTTGGGTGTTGGTGCCACGCTCCCCCTGTTTTTCCGTCTGTTCTCCCTGCAGCGCCAAGTCGGGCGAGGAACTGATCGGAAGGGGTTCGTGTCTTTCAAACAGAGGACGAAGATTTTCAAGGCCCATTCAGAATCTATTCGAGCCTTTAAAACTGACTACTTTCTGATCAAACCCGCGAGCGTGGTGGCCGTGAGGGCGATGAGCTTTTTAGGGATAGACACCGATGAGAATGACGAACCCAAGCTCGAAGATCAAGGGCAGGTGATCCCGAGGAGGCTTTGGTTGTTCCCCTTTTCCTGGAGTTACGCTCATTATGAGAAACCTGTTGGTGAGTTCGTCCAGGTGGGGGACTCTTTAAATGACGACGACGCGGCCAGTTTCGAGGCCTTCAGAAGATTGATAGCGTCTTTCACTCCGACCCCCCTGTTGGACGGAGAGGGAAAAGTTATGCTTGAGCAGGATGGGGGGGAAGCTGTGGAGCGTCCCTTGATCGACGTTACCGAATTACTGGCCTGCAATACCGGGTAGGAAGTGTCCGACTTCTTTGGTATCTGTTTATTACTATTAGTCATATCTTTTTCTTTTTTCAGGCTCTCTGTCGAACCCACTTGATAAAATCCAAGAACGCCTGCGTCAGCAGCAAAAGAAAAGGTCGAGGGTTGTGCAGACCAAGCTGACCGAGACAAGTGGTTCGGGGTCGGGCCCATTGGTCCAAGGTTCTCCAAGCGCCTCGACTGGCTCTCTGATGAAGAAACACAAGTCTGCAGCCACTGTGGACTTGACGGCCAACGCTCCTCCGAAGCCGAAGCACGGGCTGCCGCCGTGCTTCGTGAAGCGCAATTGTTTCAAGGGGACGAGCATGGAGGTGGATCGTGTGGATTCCTTGTTCCTGGAAGGCATGGATCGCCCTGCCCGGCGGTTATCCCTGGCCCAGGACGCAAGTGCGGTCATGCGGGTCTTGACAATGGCCTAGCTGACGGCCGAAGGGAGTCCCGGACAGGAGAGGGAGATGGGTAGGCTGAAGGAGCAGCTGGCTGCCGCTGAGGCGAAACTGAAGACGGCCACCAAAGAGGCTAAAGCCACGGCCAAGGAGTTGACCGAACGGGCCACCGTCATTGCCAAGTTGGAGGTTGACAAGAAAAGGGTTTTGGAGCAGAATAAAAAACTGAAGGACGCTTTCTGCCCGAAGGAGGACGAGGACGACGAGACCAAAAGCATGGTAACAAGGGCTCAGTTTCTGGCTCGGATCGACCAAGACATGGAAGATCTGAACTCATAAACTGAGCTCAGTTTCCAGAATGCTGTGGATCAGCTAAGGGTCCTCCATCCCGACCTGGCTTTGGATGTTGGTCGAATCAACTACCTGTACAAGGTCGAGGACACCAGATCGTGGTTCCTTCGGACCTGGTGGTGGATGATTCTCAGCCAGGGTCGATCGTTCAGCCTGATCAGCCTGAAGCGCAAGCGGAGCAGGAGGAGGCTCGTCAGGAAGAAGGCCGCCCGGAGGGCGAGGGCAATTAGTTTCTGGCCTGTGTGCCTTGTAATTCTATGTCTTAGTTTTTCCTTTGGGGCGTAGTCCCCTTTGTAATTAAATATGAACAAGTTGGCCCTTCGAGGTCGCAATTTTGTGTTCACATTCTGATGTTAATTAATGGTCGTTTGTTTTATTATCTCTGTTGTTCAATTGCTCGTCCGTCGGAGGACAGTTTCCCATATTTTAAATGCTAAGTGTTTGTCGTGCGTTTTTGCACTTGATTGGATGTGATTTAATGTGCACGGGGTTTGTTTGTGTTCCATTGGTTTGGGGGACCAAATAGATTCAGGAGATTTTACTCCTGGTCGGTGTCCGGGCTAAGGTATTGGTCCGGGCTCCGCGGCTTGAACGTCCCATCGCGAGTTGGGGTTCTGCCTGGTCGTGGTACTTAGGCGTCGTCAGACTCGTTTGAGTATTCGTCCGTGCGGCAAGTTTCTCTTTCCCTTGAAAGGAGATCCTGCTTGATTATGTTATTTTTGGGCTGTCGTGCTTGTACCTAGGCACGCAGTCTTCAGTCGGTCCTTTCGCTCTTCGCTTGAGAGTCGAGCAAGGCGACTTTGTGAGTTAGCTGTAATATTGTTTGAGTTTCTCGGCGTTCCAAGGCCGAGCAAGCTCTTCCCCGTGTAAATTTTCTAGATAATAGGCCCCGTTTTCGGTTTTTGCTCGGACGCGATACGGGCCCTCCCAGTTGGGTGTAAGCTTTCCCTCGCGGGGATCCCTGTGATTTCTTCTGAGAACAAGAATGCCTACTTCGAACGTTCGCCTTATGACTTTAGAATCATACCGAGCGACTGTTTTCTATTTGAGAATGGTCTCTCGAAGAGAAGCTTCTGATCGAACTTCTTCGATCATGTCGAGCTCGTCCCTCAAAGCCTCGGAGTTGGTGTCTTGGTCTATAGGGGATTCTGTGCGTCTGGATAGGACGTGCATTTCTATAGGGATCACCGCCTCGGTTTCATACGCTAATCGGAATGGGGATTCCCCGGTTGTCGAGTGGGGTGTGGTCCTATACGCCCATAGTAAGCTGTGTAGTTTCTCGACCCAGTGCTTCTTATGCTCGTCTAGTCTTTGTTTCAAACCTCTTAGGATTACCCTATTCGCGGCCTCTGCTTGCCCGTTAGTTTGGGGGTGTTCGACCGAGGCGAAATGTTGTTTCGTTCCTATTGATGCGGCGAATTCTTTGAAGTGTTTATCCGTGAACTGAGTGCCGTTGTCGGTCACGATGGCGAGCGGTACCCCGAACCGGGCGAGAATGTTTCTCTTGAAGAAATGTAGTATGTTGAGCGCAGTGATTTTGGCTAAGGCCTCAGCTTCTATCCACTTGGTGAAATAGTCGACGCCCACAATTAAGTATTTATTTTGGCCGGACCCGACGATGAATGGTCCTAAGATATCCATCCCCCACCACGCGCTCCTTTGCATCGTGTTGAAGTGTGGGCCAATAGTATCCTGCCCGAAGAATTTTTCGAGCCAACGACCGTCCTCCAGGATGTTGCGCGTTGATTCCTTCATGGACTTCTCTTAGTACGTGCGGGACGTTTTCTTCTTCTACGCACCCGAGGAGGGGCGTAGAGAATCCTCGACGATACATACGTCCACCTACTAGAGAATATAAGCATGCCCTTCGTCGTATGGTACTGGCCGCTTTTGGGTCGGTCGGTAATTCTCCTTTAGTTAGGTAGTTAAATACTGGGGTCATCCAGTAGCTCGTGTCGCCCACGAGATTAATGTCTACGTGGACCGATGATTGCCCAATGCTAGGTCGGGGAAGCGTTTTCTGTATGACGGATTTGTTGTTTCCTTTCCTTTTAGTGCTCGCCAATTTGGAAAGGATGTCGGCACGGATGTTGTTCTCCCGCGGGACGTGTTTGACTTCCACACTTTTGAATCGTTTCAGCTCGTCTTTTACAAGGGTCAGATATTCGGCCATGTTATCGTTTTTGGCTTGAAAGTCTCCTCGGACTTGGCTCGCGACCAACTGAGAATCCGTGCAGATTGTGATCTCCTCTGCTTCCAAATCGGTCGCGAGCCGTATGCCCGCTAGAAAAGCTTCGTATTCTTCCTGGTTGTTGGAAGTGGGGAAAGATAAGGTTAGGGATACGTCGATGACGTTTCCCTCTTCGTTCTCCAAGATAACCCCAGCTCCGCTACCTGCTGGGCCGGATGCTCCGTCCACGAAAATAATCCACCTGGAGGAGGATTTCGGCTCTTGCTTAGTGAAAGTAAGTTCAGCCATGAAGTCGGCCAGCGCTTGAGCTTTGAGAGCTTGTCTTCCCTCGAATTTGACGTCAAATTCGGATAGTTACAACGACCATTTTAGCATTCGTCCGGCCATGTCTGGTCGACCGAGCAATTGTCTTATGGGTTGATCGGTTCTTACGATGATGGTGTGAGCCAGGAAATAATGGCGTAGCCTTCTGGCTGCAAGGAGGAGGGCCAATGCCACCTTTTCTATCTGGAGATATCGAATTTTCGGGCCATGGAGTGCTTTACTTGTAAAATAAACAGGCTTTTGCCCCTCGGGTAGGTCGCGCACGAGTGTCGCGCTTACTGCCTCGTTTGCAACGGCGAGGTAGAGATAAAGTACCTCCCCCTCTTCGGGTCTAGACAAGACTGGGGGTTCACTTAGTGCCTTTTTTAGGTGGGACAATGCTAGCTCGCACTCCTCTGTCCATTCGAAAGTTGCCTCTTTGCGGAGGAGCTTGTAAAAGGGGAGAGCGTGTTGAGCGGATTTCGCTACGAACCGAGCGAGGGAGGTGAGGACCCCGTTTAGTGACTGTATGGATTTTTAAAAAGTAGGAGTCGGGAGTTCCGCGAATGCCCGACATTTGTCGGGGTTGGCCTCGATGCCTCGTTCGGTCAGGTAGAATCCGAGGAACTTCCCTGCTCGGACCCCAAACGTGCATTTCTCAGGGTTGAAACGCATTTTGCATTTTCGTGCCTGATCGAACACTTTTCGTAAGTGGGACGCGTGGTCCGTTTCTTGTTGAGACTTGACGATCATGTAGTCCATGTATACTTCGAGCATATCCCCGATTTCTGCTCGGAAAACTTTATTCATCATGCGCTGATATGTCGCGCCCGCGTTTTTCAGACCGAAGGGCATGACGTTGTAAAAGTAATTGCCCGATTCGGACACGAAGGCCATGTATTTTTTGTCAGACACGGCCATGGGTATTTGATTATACCCTGAGTAGGCGTCCATGAAGGACAATAGCTTGAAGCCGGACGAATTGTCGACCAATTTATCAATATTAGGTAAAGGGTATGCATCTTTCGGGCATGCCCGGATGAGATCGGTATAGTCGAAGCACATTCTCCACTTTCCATTAGATTTTTTCACAAGTACAACATTTGAGAGCCAGGTTGTGTACCTGGTCTCGGTTACAAATTTAGCCTCTAGGAGGTCTTTAACAGCAGATTCAGCTGCTTTTGTTTTTTCGGTCGACTGTTTCCTTCTGCGCTGAGCGACCGCCTTGTGTGTTGGGTCAATGGAGAGGTGATGGCAGGCTGTCTCGGGGTCGAGTCCCGGCATCTCTGCAGCGCTCCAGGCAAATAGATCTGCGTTCCCTCTGAGGCAAGCTTCCAACTATCGCTTCACCAAGTCGGGCATATGTGCCCCGATTTTAACGCACCGAGCGGGGTCCTCTCCCAGGGGAATCAGCTCGAACTCTCCATCTGGGATTGGACGGGATAGCGAATCTGTTGGCCTTTGGACGCCCTCGCTACCGTCCAAGAATCTGCAGTCCAGGTCGATTGAGTCCACCTGAGGGAAAGCCCTGGGAACGTCTGGCGAATTTGATGTCGAAGGAATCGGTTGGTATGATATTGAGCTAAGACCCTTCGATGCTGCCTCGAAACACCTGCAAGCAGCGTCGACGTCTCCGTGTAGTGTGGCGATCTTACCTGAAGTAGTGTAGTACTTCATTTTCAGGTGGACGGTGGATGGAACAACGATTAGCTCGGCTAATGTTGGTCGTCCAAGGATGCATTGGTACATCGACGGGCAGTCCACGACTAGGAACTAGACTTTGACCGTCCTGGTTGTCTCACCTGCTCCGAAGGTGACAAATAGATCGACATAGCCCCATGGTCGGGAGACTGCTCCGTTGAAACCCTGCAGGTCTGATCCGACGTATGGAGTCAAGTGTGTCTCGTTCAGCTGGAGTGTCGAAAACAGCTGGGAGTATATAATGTCGCAGGAGCTGCCCTGGTCCACCAGGATTCTCCTTACATCGAAATTTGCCATGCGTGCCCGGATGAGCAAAGGAATGCTGGCGTTGGGCGCCCCTCCCAGGAGCTCTTCTCGGTAAAAGGCAAGGGGTACCGAGCCTTCCTTTGGTAGGTCCAGGGTGGCATTTTGCGCGGGTCCCTTCGCAATCAGTTGGTCGAATTTCCGCTTCATGGATCCGACCGTGATTTTATTGAACCCTCCACCCGAGATGACCATTGCGGAAGGAAAGGTTTCCCATGGACTATGGGAGGAGAGGTACCCCGGACTCTCGGTGTGATCCGGTAGGAAGAAATCTTCCGGGCAATAAATGCTTAGGGCAACCTGCATGTTCGCATCTGTAGGGATGGGTATGGCCTCCTCGACTTTTTGAGTCTCCTGCGCTTCTTGTCGAGGAGTGTCCCTGGATTTGGTGAACTGTTTAAGGTGCCCGTACTTGATGAGAATTTCGATTGCATCCTTGAGATGGATGCAGTCTTCTGTGTTGTGGCCATGACTCTTGTGGAATCTGCAATATTTCGGTTTATCCGTGCCCAGTTTGCTGGGTTGTTGCTTTGGAAAACGTACCCCTGCTTTCCTGAACTCCGAGTTGGCACATTCGGACAAAATTTTCTCCCTGGAGGCCAGGAGAGGTGTGTATTCGTGGAACCGACCGACGGGTCCTCGGTGCTCCCGCGGTTCATGAGAGTGATCATCCTTTCTTTTGTCTCCTCCCCGACGAGATGTCGACGGCTCGTCGACTCAATGGGGCTTAGCATCTTCACGACGTCGAGCGTCTCTTACCGAGATGGCTGCTTGTTTTTGCTCATACTGGATATAGGCTTGGGCTTTCAGTAAGAACGCGTCGAGGGTTGCAGGGGTCTCAATGCCGACCGCTCGGTGAAAATCTGTCGACGGGCGCAATCCTCGTTCCAGCAAATATTTCTTCATGTCGTCGGCCGTGGATACTTGGACCGCCTCTTTATTAAACCTTTCGATGTAAGTTCGTAAAGGTTCGTCCTTCCCCTGGATGATCGCTTCGAGCGAAGCTTCTGTCTTCAGATGCCGCCTTGATGCGGTGAAGTGCCTGGAGAACGTGCGTCCAAGTTGTTTCCAGGAGGTGATGGACTCAGCCTCGAGGCTTTTGTACCATGTCATCGCTCCTTTCCTCAGCGTCATAGGAAAAAGGAGACATTTGATTGCTCCCCGCACTCCTTGGTAATCGAGCAGCGCATCGATATTCTCGATATGCTCGTCAAGATCTATGGTTCCGTCGTACGAGCCTAGCGGTGGGGGTTTCTCTAAACCTCTTGGAAGTTTAGCTGCCATGATTTCAGACGAGAGGGGACCCCAAGCGTTCTCGTCGTCACTGGAATTGAATGTAGGAGACCTGTGAGCGCGTTTCTTCGTTCGCCGTGGAGAGGCGGATCTTGATCTGCTCCTTCTTGATTTTCTTGGGGGAGAAGATCCTAGGGAGGACTGGCGAAGACGCTTGTCGCCCGTTGATTCGTCAGCATGCCCTTTCCTCTTCTTCCTGGCGGGGGAGGGAGTGCGCCATCTTTGGGGTCTCGCGGGAGACGGTGGTCGACAAGAATTATCTTCGAGGCAGGCGATTTTCTCGCCATGGGCGAGGAGCAGCAGGTTTGTCTGATTCAGGATTTCGGCCAATGCGGCGAAATCCGATCCTGAAGGAATTGAGGGAAAAAGAGTTTTCGGGCGACTCTCCAGAGGTTGATCGCGATCGGGCGAAGGCGATGCTGTCTTCCCGTCCGGGTGATCTTGCACAGTTTCCTCGTGTGGAGGAGGATGAATGTTTCTCTCACGTTGCGTGAGAATCACGCCATCATTTGATCGATTCTCTTGGTTGTGCCGAGCAGCCATGGATCTTGTTAAAACTTTGGTTCTTTGAAGATTTTGAAAGAAGAACGGGGAAATCAGATTCCCACAGACGGCGCCACCAGATCGTACCTAGAGATCAGGATCCGATACGGCTGGCTTCGAGAGCTGATGAAAGACGGCCGGTGAGGAGAGAAAGAGGGTGTACCTGCAAGGCACTCCGATGCTAAAGTAAGTAACCGAGCAAAGAGTGAGCAAGTACGAGATAAAGGTCAGAGAATTGAATAGCTGACCCTCCCCAATGAGAGGGTTTATATAAGGGGCTAAATGGAAGATTATTGGTCCATATTGTGAGGCGCGGATCGAGGAATCCGTAAAAATAGGTAACGGTCAAAACTAGCCGTTGGGGAACTTTGTCGTGGTCGGTATGCTTGTGGTCGACAAAGACCACTATTCTCAGTTCTGCTCGACGTCGAGCACTTCTATTGAGTTGGTTTGCTTGGCCCAATTGTGGGAATTGGGCCAGTCCAGAACAATTTACTTTAGAGAAAATTTTTGAGGTTAATCATGGTTAAAAGGATAAATCAATTAGAAAATGTGTTAATTAGAGAAATTAAAGGAAAATATGAAAGAAAAGCAGGTTTTTGCCCAAAATGTTGTGAGTGGGAATTGAACTCACGCCCTTGACCTTCCAGTTTCCAACCTTAGCCACTAGGATATGCGCAGTCCTCATGAATAAACCTCTTGACCTCTGAAATTTCCTGCGAAATTTGTAAAAACCCCAAATTTGAGCTTGAAACCCTAACTATGGTAGGATTCGGTTTTGGTCATGAAGCTTCGAATAATCAACCCAGAAAGCTTCTATAACATGAGACAAACAACGTTAGATAAACAAAATTGATTAAAATATCAAGAATAAATGGAATTAAAAAAAACTAAAGAAAGCTTCAAAATTTCAATTCAGTTCATGCATTTTTGTATGAGCTTGATAATGATGATGATGGGGATAGCTTTTTTTCTGAATTTTTTTCTCCCTTTTTTCCGGTCTCCTCTTTTTTGTCTTATGATGTTGTTGTGGTTATATAGTAATGTAATTAGGTTAAAAATTTGGGCCTTGGTTGGAGTTGTATGGGTTGCTTGATTGTGAAGAAAGCTATGGTCAAAAATATCAAAAAAAATCAAATGATATGTTTCCAAATAGGTAGTGCACGATATTGGAGAGTATCAAATCAACTTAAATGATGTTTAAGAGCTTCTAGAAGAAGAATCACATTTAAATATTGAGTTTTCATATTTTATTTTGATTTAAATTGATTTTTAATGAATAAAATCAAAATAAATATAAAATAAATTATAAAAATCTGAATAAATGAGAATTGGGTCGTGCATGATGTCATGGTAAATATTGGATCACAAAATTGCAAGCCCATTTGGAAAGAATTGGTTTTAAGACCCCATTTGCTCAATATACCTCTAAAAAATTTCCCAACTTTGCAAAGGCACAAATCCCTCAATTTTAAGGCTATGAAGGTGTTCTTGGACATTTTGGAAATCTTAGAGAGTAATTTAAGAAATATCTTTGGTCTCATGTCCATATCCTTTACCATTTTCAAATTATGCCCTTTGGAAGATGTTGACTTTTTGTTGACTTTTGAAATGACCTGTAATGTTTTGGCTCATACCTTTCAAATGAAGCATTTTTAGGCTTGGCTTGTGAGACACAAAGTTGTAGAGAATTCAATTTCCTTCAAAATTAGCTTTGGATGGGAAATTTTTGATGAAGCATGTGAAAGTTATGGCTGGTCAAAGTCCAGTTGACTTTTCCTATGAAAACCCTAATTTAGAAACTCCTGATTCTTGATGATCTGAAATCTCCTTGATGAATGATGATTAACCCTTGATCAAATGATAAATTTTACTTTATAAACTTGATGTTGGAATAAAATCATGAGTTTGACTTTGGTTTGACCACAGTTGACCTCAGTTTGACTTTTTTAACCACTTTGACTGATTTTTGCATATCTGATCATCTGACTGAGCAAACCTTTTGGGAAAGCCTTGAAACTTGACATAGGGATTCTTGAAGACATGTAGGATGTTATGAAGCTCACTTGAGGCCTTGGAAGTTCATTTATCCTGATGAAATTCAAAACCCTAGTTTAGGGTGCATTGCTTAGGAGGATGCTTTGTCTGAGGGAATTGTCAAACTTTCTGACTAATTGTTAACCTTGTGAACCTCTTGAGATACCTTGTGAATCTTGTGAACCTTGTGAAACTCTTGGGACACCACAATACACAATGTTTTGTCTAGGTGAGGGCAAATTTTGGGGTGCAACAGTGAGTAAGTAGTCTTTATCTTGGATGTTTAAAGGGACGGGCGTAGGGTCATCGTATGGTCATAGAAGGCAACCTTGTAGGGATATCTTAGTAATTCTAAGGGACTATCATCATTTTCGTAGGGTCATCGAGGGACAAGATCATTTGTTCGTATGCAACTCGAAGGGACTATGATTTTTTATTTGAATGGACTTGATAATTTTATTCGTAGGCAACTTTTACTAAGATACTCCCACGCTCGAGGGACTTGGACTTATTTTGTAAGGCAACCAAGAGGGGAAACCCTAGGAGGTGTAGATGGCAATCGTAAAACGATTGACTTACGTGTGTGAATATTAATTTCAGATATTTATCTTGGATATTTAATGGACTAAGTCCAATTAATTAAGCATACAAGTTTTTGCACACCCTAATTTACTAACCACACAGTTATATTTTGAAGAAAATAAAGGGTCCTAGGCTATTACATCATGGGGAGGGGGATACATTTGTCGTTTAGGGGGATTGCAGAAAATTAAAATGCAAAAAATTAAATCTAATTAACTATTACAGATTATAAGCAATTACATAATCAGAAAAAAGAATGTGAGAAAATAAATTACATGATCGTGCGTCCTATACAAATTCTCTAAGAAAATAAATAAAGAAGTAAATAAAATTAGGTTAAGAAAAAAATAATCGTTTTATGAAAAAAGTTAAGGATGATTAAAATTAGGGTTTATAAAAAGTAGGGTTGATAAAAATTAGTCTAAACCTAATTACTAAATTAATTTACAAAAATTAATTAAAAAAAACCTAAGAAAACTAATTTTTATTTACATGAAAAAAAAATTATTTAAAAAAAATTATAAGTTTATTACTGAAATTGTTTTTTAAAGAAAAAATGTGATTAGTTAAATTAATATAGGGTTAATTGTGTTTAGAAAATTAATTAAGAAAATAATAAAAACTAAAAAGGAAATAGAAGAAAACTAGGTCACAAAAATAATGGGGGAAGCTAGATGCAAACCCACGCCCTCAACTTCATACGCGTACACTCCATCCACTGGGCCACGCTGTTGCATGTGATATACATATGGAACAAACGTATTATAAAATAAAGCCAAAATTTGAATTCTGAAAGCGCGCACTCATCGTCTTCTTTGTTTGGTCGTCCAACTAGGCTTTAATGACGCTCGTTTGTAGCTAAAGGTTGTAGTTACGGTTTTTGTCCGTCACTAAATGTCCTACACATAAAAATCGTAATATGCAAAATAAATTTATTTCAATCATGTAAATCAATCAAAGGCAGTCTCCTGGGTCCAAATCATTCATCAATTTCGTATGAAATTATGTCTATATGGAATTCCTAATTTTTGATCTTCAAACCCTAACAATGGTGGATTCTTGAACCTGCACTAAAAATTCAATCAACCAATCCAGAAACGTCTTATACATCATCACAAACAACATTGAACCATCAAAAACAGTTTATAATGCATAAAATATAGAAATCGAAAAAAATCAAGAAAATCATAATAACGTGATTCGATTTATGTGTTTTATCATGATTTTGATGATGGTAATGATTGAGACATGTCCAGAATGTTTCAAGGAAGCGATTGCCACCTTCAAAAGTCTTGAAAACCTGCTACAAATAGGAAATCGATTCTGAGTTGTTTCTTGAAAAATTTGAAGTTTGTTAAGGGTGCTCTATGTAACACCCCATTTTCTACCCGTGAAATATAAATAAAATCAGAGTTCATAAAACTTCCGCATAAATGGGATATTACATTTCAACTTATAACAAAATTCAACTTTGGTTAAAACCTGCTTAATACATATCACTTTGCATGATTAAACATAAAACAACTTCATTTATTAATTCAAATCCATAACAACATTACGCAGCGTATTGTTAAAACAAAGGCAACATCTTTATTCAACATAGAAACAACTTCAAAATAAGAAATAAGCATTCTAAGTTCTTCAATTAAATAAAATTCATCAATAACAAGTGATCAACAAAATAGACACGCGTCAATCCCCCCGAGTGCTACGTATCAGAGCGACTGACCACCGACTCGACTAACGGTAACCGACTACTCCTCAGGGTTACATGCACATTGCCAACATAAGGACAACATTCAAACATAAGGGGTGAGTTACGATAATTATAAGCAGTATATAAAAAACAATACAATGAATAAGACTCGTAAACAAAACACCACTTCACCACTTCAACCAAACATCAACACAAACAACTCAACGAAAATGAAACTTTAATGCAACTCGACTAATTATGCATGTGGTACCATCAGAGTAAAACTCCCAACTTAAATAATTGTCAGGTTATCGAGGCATCAAGGCATAAGCCTTTAATTTTCAACCTAAATTGCCAATCCAGGCCAACGTGGTATGAGTAACGGCTCCGACAAATGCAGATGACTTAAATGGTATACACGACTTTAAAACTCAAACAACATAACAACAACGACAACACGATAACATTTACAACATAATCAACTTATATTCAACTTTGGCTTATCAAGCTTACAACATATCAACTTAAGGCATTTCCGTAACCGGAACAACTTATTCAACTCAGTTGTACCTGTAGCAACATTTTTACAACATAATTCCAGCAAAACAACTCATTAAAATCAACTATAATATTACCCTACTTACCCCGATGAATTTCATTAAAAACCGAGCAATTCCGTTTTTCGCCTAATTCGGCTAAACCGACTAACCAATAATGTTTACTAACTTTCTACGATTAATACGATTTTATTACAAAACTTAAATTTTCCATGTCAAGTTAAAACTCATTTGTCATTAGGGGTGGAAATAGACTAGGCTAGGATAGGCTTTATAAGGCCTGAGCCTGGCCTACAATAAACTTAAAAGGTCTGAGCCTGGCCTATGGCCTATTATAGGCTCCATTTTTTGGCATGTTCTGGCCTTTTTAAAAGCCTGGCCTGGCCTGTAAGCCTATTTACAAGCATTTTTCTCATTAAGGTTCTCAATTATTCTATATTACTTAAGAAACTTTATAGTCTGGCCTTTATATGCATATATAGGCCGACCTATTTAGCCTTTGTTCTAATATGTATGCATATATAGGTCAACATATGTATCCATTTTTCTAATATATATGCATATATAGGATATTTATCATTTTTTCTAATATATATGCATATATAGGACACCATATATATATATATATATATATATATATATATATATATATATATATATATATATATATATATATATATATATATATATATATATATATATATATATAGGCCGACCTATAAGGCTTCATAGACTTTTTTAATAGCCTAAGTCTGGCCTATTTAATTAAATAGGCATTTAAAAAAGCCTAAGCCTGACCTTTTTATTAAAAAAGTCTGGCCTGACCTTAAGTAGGCTAGGCCATAGGCCCCTGTAGGCCGGCATGGCCTATTCCCACCCCTATTTGTCATAGCAGATAGGCTACCACTAATGTTTCTATCAATTTGCTAAACCTGCAACATTTCTCTAAACTGCATAATACAGTGATAATCTTGAAACATATTTTCTTATTGTTCGGGTTACATGCTAAATCTCAGTAACTTTTCTCCTTAAGTCTACTAATTATATACTTTAGTTTTAAGCATACAATTTACTAGGATTATTTATTAAAAAAATTAATTTAGAATTATTTATAAAGTTAATTAAAAATAGTGTCAGTTAAAAAAAGAACTTCCCCACAATGACAGGGTGGCCTGCGCCACCCTTGTCTCTTCAATTGGTATGGCCTGCGCCATACTTGATTGGTCTTGGCACATGGCTTGTGCCATCTTATATGGCCTGCGCCATGCTTTTGTTTTACTAGGTGTGGCCTGGGTCACACATCATGAAGGACGCTTCTGGCCTGCGCCACACCTTACTATTATATATATATATATATATATATATATATATATATATATATATATATATATATATATATATATATTACTTCCGGTCTCTCTTTTCATCGTCCTGAAACTAATATAATTTCAGAAATAATTTGCAGCACGATATTTCCAGCAACCAACAACATAATTAATACAGTTATAATCAACAACATTCAATATCATCCAATCAATTTCCTTATGCCTATTCACCACAACAAGCACAACAGATCAATTTCAACAACACAAATTTCACAACCTAACTACCCAATTAAAAACCCAAATCAAAGTATCCAAATTCATACCCGATTATAAGAATCGAACCCACCCTTACCTTATGTTTTTGGATCGAAGGTTGCTCTTACGATCGGATTCCGGAAATCGCTTTCGATTGCAGTTTTTCCTCTCATAGCTCTTCTCCCATGTTCTTGCACTTTCTGTTTTCTAATTTTTCTTTACTAATACAACCTAAGTCCTATTTTTCTTACTATTTATTTTTATTAAAATTTAACTAATATTATCACTACTAATGGGATTAACAATAACACCTCCTATATTACTAATCCGAACACGAATTCTAGCCCACTACCCAATTAACCCAACAATTATATTATTAATTCTAACAAATAACTCTACGGCTTCCGACTTATTTTCCGACTTATCGACTTAATCAACTTCAACATAAAATATACCGACGAACACAATTAATTAATTAAATACTTAATAAAATAATTATTAAATATTTGAGCATTACACTCTAGCTCAAAAGACCCCTCTTTGGTTCTTTGGATGTGTTGTGTACTTATAGAGGAATGGAATAGGTCAAGAATTTGGGCTTTTTGCAATGCATTTTGGGTTGCTTGAGTGTGAAGGAATGTGATTTCCAAATTTGTCCAAAAATTAGATAAAATCATACTTGTTTGGTCTTGCACGAATTTGGACATTTTCAATCAACATAACCATCAAATATTTGATCCCAAAATAGATCTAAGATCAAATATTTGATTTTTTATTATTTATCTTAATTAAAATAGAATTTAAATGATTTAAATCCAATATAATATAAAATAAATATAAAAAATCTGATATTATGATCTATGGGTCGTGCATGATCTTATAATTGAGTTTGGGTTGAAAAAATATGGGCCCATTTGGAAGAAACTTGAGTTTTGGCCTTTTTTGCTTCATACACCTTCTCAAAATTGCTCAACTTCAATAAAGCATAACTCCCTCAATTTTTATCCCATGAAGATGTTCTTGGACTTTTTAGAAATCTTAGAGTGTCCTCTAACTACTCCTTTTGGTACCATGTCCATTTGATCTTCCATTTTTATGTTATGAGCTTTTTAAAAAGTTGACTTTTTGTTGACTTTTAAAAGGACCTATAATGTCTTGGCTCATAACTCTCAAATGAAGCATTTTTTCCTTGGCTTGTGAGGTACAAAGTTGTAGGGAATTGAATTTTCTTCAAAATGAGCTTTGGATGGGAAATTTTTGATGAAGGTGAAAGTTATGGCTGGTCAAAGTACAATTGACTTTTCTTACACAAAACCCTAATTTAGTAACTTTTGATTCTTGATGATTTTGAGGTTTCCTTGATGGATCATGATCAACCCTTGATTAAATGATGAATTTTACTTCATAATATTTATGTTGACTAAAAATATTGAAGTTTGACTGTATGTTGACCACAATTGACTTTTTGACCAAGTTAATTGATTTTTGATGTCCTGAGTATCTGACTGACCAAACTTGTAGGGAAAGTCTTGAAACTTGACATGAGGATTCTTTGAATTATGTGGGATGCTATGAAGTCCATTTGAGGCTTTTTAATTTTACTTTTCCTTGAGACATTCGAAACCCTAGTTTAAGATCCGTTGCTTAGGAGGAAGCTTTGTCTGATGAAACCTTGAATCCTTTTGAGCAATTGTGAATCTTGTAACTATTAGGAGATCTCTTAAGGTATATTGTCTTGAATATGAGAGGAAAAATTTCGGGGTACAATAGAGGATCAATCCTTTATTAATATTTTTTTGTCCAAATGGACAAAAGGAGAATCAACACAACAATAATAAGAGCAAGAAATATAAATATGATAATGGATGATAAAGCATAATAAGGCATAATAAAATAAAAGAATTAAAGTGCAAGAATCTAAAATATTAGTTATAGTAATAGTATAATAATATTTACATAATAGTGGTATGGCGAACTTAATCAACCATAACCAAAAGAGTAGCCAAAATTGAAAGGCAACCGGATCCGCTTAGTATCTTACACTATAGTGATCAACCAAGGCAAATAGGACCAAATTCAATGAAGTTTGAAAGGAGATTGGGAGACCTAAAGCACCTATACATCAAACATTCATAAGTCTTGGTTCTTAATGCAAAATGGTCAATCACTTTGGGATTACGCGACCAACAAGAGGTCCGGTCCACGAAAGTGCAAGTATCCAATTGGATTTTTATTCCGAATTCAGGACACATTTAGGTCTATGTTAAGAAATCACCGAGTAATTTACGAAGTAATTACCCTAAAAATGAGGCCGGCCACCACCAATTAAGGTGAGCAATGTTAGTGCTAATTCATGCGAGATGAACGATATGTAAATCGCTATCCGAACGCAATACCGCACAAAACTAAAGATGAATACCAAATTGAGTTACACTTATGGTATTCTTCCATCTTTAAGTTCAATCACTCATTTTGGTGAATTCAAGCATGACAATGTTTCACTAATGCAAAGTACCTTAAATGAATTGAATAATTCACTTAAAGATAATTTTGAATTAATGAACATTAACGACTCTAATCTACACCCAAAGTCAATTAAATTAAAGAGAAATCACGCCCAAAAGTGCTCCCCGATGTATAAATAAAAAGGAGGGAGAAAAAGAAGAAATAGTAACCAAAAATAAGTTCAAAATAATCCAAAAATAGCTTCTGGTCTTTTGTTGACCGGTTAACCAAATAGGTTAACCTGTTAACACAACAAAAATTCAAATCTTGCACCAAAATAAACCTGGTTAATCGGTTAACCAAATTAAACTGGAAATGTTTAACCGATTAACATTGAATTAGTAGCAGAAAAAGTGCTAAAATTCAGCATGATCCATTTTCAAAACCTTTTTTCAAACACTTGATGATCATGAACTGAATTAGCACGAATTTTAAAACCAAAATACAGTGAAAGCCCTGCAACCAAACAAAAATTTAAGATCAAATGGATCTAGAATCAAAGGAACCAAAGATCTACATCTTGAATGTTGATGATGAATATGGAATCATGAAAGAGTGAGTTACCAAAAGCACTTCTTCAAATTGGACTAAATCAAGCTTGATCTACTGAAATTGATGAACAAGAAATAAGTATGATGAAGGTTTAGCTCAAGTTGATCAAGAATTCAACGTGAATTATTGATAACTTCAAAAGAAAGAAAGACAAGCTTTAGTGAAATTTTGGTTTGGGGGATATTTAGCAAGAGATTTGTTGGCTATCAAAAGCTTCAAGAAATTTTTGCAAGGTGAATTTGACTCTCAAAAGCTTGTAAATGAATGAAATTAGGGTGCTATTTAAAGAATTTAGGTATGGGAATTTGATTGAATGGAGCTTGCTTTAGTAATTCAAATTAGGCTTGGTAATTGAAAATTTGGAGGGAAATGGAAAATAATGGTTATTAGTGAGGGTTTATGGTAGGAAATGATCAAAGTGATGTAGAGAATTCAGAGGGAAATGAATCTAGAATATTCCAAATGAGATCAATGATCAAAGTGTGCTGAATTTGAACAAAATATTAAAATTTCGCACTGGTTAACCGGTTAACCAAGCTAAAATTTGAATATCTTGTTTAAATGTGATTGCTTGGTGTCGTACCCCGAAAAATACGACCTTACGTGATCCGAATGGACGGAGTCACGCGCTGGACGGACCGAAGAGTCGCCACCTAATTCTATTTATTCCCGAAGAGGGAAAGGGAAGATATAGATACAACCCGGGAAAAGAAGGATGAGGACAAAGGTCAACGGAACCATTGCCTGGGTTCGGGAGTCGGTTATGCAGGGGGAAGGTATTAGCACCCCCTACATCCATCGTACTCGATGGGAACCATCTAAGTTAACGCGCGGGAAAGGATGTCTATGCTTAAACGAATTGCTTGCTAGAGGGAAATGAGTTGAATTATAAGTTATATTGAACCTAGGTGCTCGGCAAGGATGGAGATCCTCGTGCCTACGTACTCCCGCGTGCAATGGGAAAGTCAGAGCCTCGTAGTTCGGCCTACTAAGGGTAATGGTTGTTGATTTTATTACCTTTCGTCGATGAAAGGGTTTGGGAGTTGAAATGTACTAAAGACTATGGATAGTTTATCTCGCCCAACAAGACGAGTGTCCTGCGTCGAAATAATCGGAGCGAGTAACGAAAGCTCGTTATCCCCCTTTCTACCGCTTAAGGCTCGTGGCGTACAAATCTTCTCGTATTATTAAAGTGTTTTTATTTCCTAAAGCCGCTTGACGTTGGATCAAGGGTTTGGATCTAATCGAAGCGTTTTGGTTTTTTGAGGTTTAGAGGGTGCATGCAAATTGGAGGTTATTTTTGTGGTTTGTTAGCGAGGCACGAATCGCTCGGCTCGCAAGGATATGAGGATCCTAATAACGAAATAATAACTGGAAAATAAAGTGCAAGTGTGCAAGGTGCAATCGCTTGGCGTTGGACCAAGGATTCGGAATTAAATAAAATACGAGAAATAAAATGCGTACAAAATAATGGGAGAGGGATACAAAATAAATACAGGGGATTGCGAGAAATAAATGGTCTCGTTGTAATTAGCCCAAGAGAAAGCGTGTGTGCAGTGTGTTTGAACTATTCGAAGGCGTTCGGCCTGTTTATTCGAGACGCAACTATTCGGAGGCGTTGGACCTTTTTCGAGCGCAACTATTCGGAGGCGTTGGACCTTTTTGGGACGCGACAAAATTTGGTTCGTTTACTACCTTAGAACCGATTTAATGAAATCGTTCTATGAGGAGTCGAATCGTAATTTTTCAATGCGAAAATAATCGAATAAATAAATGAATAAATAAATGAATTGCTTGAATAAAATTAAATTGAATAAATTAAATAAATTAAATAATGATAAGAATAATAAAATGAATTAAATTGATTCACATGTTTGCTTTGTCGGAATAATAAAAATGAAAGAAATTAAATACAAGGGGGGCCTCATATTGACCACTCATCTCCGATTAAATGTAATCGGGCGAAAAGCGGCCGTTTGCTATATCATTGGCCCTTTAATAGAAAGAGAGAAAAAAAGAAAATTAATACTAAATGATTCACTAATATTTCTTTTAAACATTTTCCAAATAGTAAAAGTTAAATAAATAATAAACATGAGAAATAAGAGTAAAAGAAATATTGTGATTATAAAAAATTGCACTAACAGTAGATTAAAATCTAAACCAATTAAACAAAATAGAAAATATAATAAAATAATAAAACAACAAAGTATGTAAAAAAAATGAATCTATCTCCTGTGCAATAGGCCAAGCCTGAATATAAATTAATGTTTATATAAAGAATAAAGAAAAAGAAAATATGAAAAGGTTAAATGGTTTAATGAATTATAAAACGCAGGGTGCAATGTATAATATGGATTCTAGCTATTACCATTGGATTCTAATTATAAACAGAATAAACAAAATAAAATAACTAAAAAAGAACCAAAGTTTTACTTTTAAGAGAAAATTAATAAAAACTAAATAAAAGGCAATAGTGATGAGTCAGTAAGCAAAATAATAAAAAAAAAGGGGAGAATCAAGTTTCCTCCCATAAATAAAATCGTTCAACTTCAAAAGCAAAAAAAAACAAAGATTATAAAAACAAAAGCAGAAAAAGAAATTAAAACCTTTCTCTCAATCTTGGCTACTTGGCTACTGTTCATGGCCCTTGTTGGATTTCTCTCACTCTGTCTCCGTCTCTTTCATCGCGTGGCCGTCGTTTCGGCGACTTGAAGCTCGCTCACCACGTTCTCCGTCTGTCTCGCTCAGCGGCGGCGGTTTCCGATTGTGTGCTTCACGGCTTGGAGGTGGCGAATCCGGCGGTGTCAGATGATGTTGACAACGACGGTTTAATGGTGTGGTTGAGCGGATCTATGTGTTAAGTTCGTCGGCGATGAATGGGGGTTTTGCTTTTGGTTCGCGGTTGTTGCTTGTTTTCGTTACAACAGTGTCGTTTTGAGAAGTGAGAAAAAGTTCATTTTTGTGGTGTTTGAAAAAAAAGGTGCGATTTCAGTGGTTGAAGGTCACAGTTTTCTTCAGGTTTCGCGGCGGATCGTTGTTACGGTGAGTTGGCCGGCTGTGAGTTGGTTTTGACTTATGTTAACAGGCGGTGGCTGAGACTTACGAGCTGTTTGGCTGCGGTTTTGATTTTTTCACTGTGAGTTTGGTTGAAGAGGTTTTAGTGGTGAGAATGATGAAATGGTAGTGGAGGAGGCAACGGTGATGTCGTTGGGATGGTGAAGGGTTATGTGTTTTTTTTTTGAATTTGGTTTGCTGCGTTTTCTGTTAATTCTGGAAAGAAGAAGAAGGCTGGTGCTGTTTGTGGTGAGATGAAGGATGCAGAGTGATTTTTCGGTTCTTCTTTTTTTTCTCTTGCCCTGTGACCCAATTTATAGGAGGGTATGGTGAATCAATTTTTATGAAATTTTGGAGAGATAAGGTTGTTGTTGCTGCATTGCCAAATTCAGTTTGTAACGGATGGAATCTTTTATTGATATGTTGTGGGTGGAAAAAGTTTCTTACGGTTTGTTGTGAGTGGAAGGTGTATAAACATGTGA
The DNA here is from genome assembly GCA_963966055.1 of Lathyrus aphaca. NCBI lineage: Eukaryota > Viridiplantae > Streptophyta > Magnoliopsida > Fabales > Fabaceae > Lathyrus > Lathyrus aphaca. Next base: position 139,769,993 of record OZ014520.1, read on the forward strand.
GCTGGAAAAACATTAATATCAATACAATGCAAAGAAATATGATGAGAATTATAATAATAATAATAGAAATAGCAATGATAGTAATAAAAATAAGAAAACTTTAATAATAAGTAATAATAATAAAATGAAAGATAATAATTATAATAAGAATACAAACAATAGTATAATAAAAAATGGTGGAAATAGTAAAAATGAAAATAAAATAATAATAATAATAATAATAATAATAATAATAATAAAAACAAAAAAAAAGTAATGATAATGAAAATAAAAGTAATTTTGAAATGAAAAATAAAAAAACAATGGGCTATTAATAATGGGCTTTATGGATTCATACATAAGTAGTTTAATAATAAGAGACCCCCCTTTTTTAATTATTAATTTTTTAGAAGGAAGAAATAAAAGAGAAAATTTTTTAGAATTTTGGTTTTAAAAGAAATGAATGCATTTTTTGAATTTTTAGACAGTAGAATAAAATAATGCACATTTTGAACTTTGCAATATCTGTTAGACAGAAAAATAAAATAATATATTTTTTTTTTTGGATTTTTTTGAAATGATGGCTTGATAGTAAAATAAAATAGTGCGGGTAGGACAAATTTGGGGTATGACAGATGCCCCTATCGAATTGGCTTAGACCAAGTAAGATGAACTGGCTCGCGTTCAATCTTTCATGGTATAAGATAATTAGATATTAACAGACTCCAAATTTGTCCGACACAGAAAGAATTTGTGAAAATAGCAAATAAAATAAAATGGAAATGATGGGTGACACATTGACAAAATAAATCACTTATCATCAGGGGATGATAAGGCAAATAACTGAAAAATAAAATCCTTCATCAACAGAGGATGATAAGGCAACAGACTGCAAATAAAATTGCTATCACCAAAAGAATGATAAGGCAACTGACTAAAAATAAAATTGCTACCACCAAAAGGATGATAAAGCGTCCCCGACACCAAAAGGATGCTGAGTAATCAGAAAATTAAACTAATCGCTATCATCAAAAGGATAATAAGGCGACCCCGACACCAAAAGGATGATGAGTAACAGAAAATTAACTAATCGCTATCATCAAAAGGATAATAAGGCGACCCCGACACCAAAAGGATGCTGAGTAACAGAACATTAAACAAATCGCTATCACCAAAAGGATGATAAAGACATCCGACACCAAAAGGATGACGAGACACAGAAAATTAAACAATCGCTATCACCAAAAGGATGATAAGGAAAACTGACTGAAAAATAAAATTGCTATCACCAAAAGGATGATAAGGCAACCCCGACACCAAAAGGATGACGAGTGACTGAAGATAAAATAATCGCTATCACCAAAAGGATGATGAGGAGACCTCGACATCAAAAGGATGACGAGAAATCAGAAAATTAAATAATCTGGAAGATAAATATCCACCGGGGACACTCGCTGAATAACACGTAGGCGAATCTTTGGAATCTTCGGCCGACCCTGGATTCTGACTTCTGCTGGGGAAAGGCCTGGAATCTTGGATTGATCCTGGATCCTGAGTTATGCACGTATGCTTGATTTTTTGAAATGGTATCCCATAAGGATGGAGATACGATGCAAGTGTTTATGCACTGAGATATAAGTTGAAAATGTTGGGGAAAATAAAAGGCTGATTTATTGAGGTATGCATATGATGCAAATGTTGAAAATGATTGATGTAAATGATGCTTATGACGTTGATGATGCATAATGATGCATATGAGTGATTGAAAAAAGAAAGGTGCCAGCTTGGTGGACTTTTGGTCTGGTAGTTGCCAATGGTAATTGGACTTTTGGGTGGGTGGAGAGACTTGATTCCCCGACACTTGATCTTCAAAGGTGAATGGTCAGAAGATGTATCTGAATGCTCTAAGCTGATGAGCGAAGCGACTTAATTGACACATGAAGACTGATTTTGCTTTGAATGATTGCCAATGTCTGGCAAGGTCTGTTTGCTCAGCTGGGGAAAAGAGAGAGGAAGATTTGCTCCTTGTCTGCTTGCCCCTGCCCGTAGGGTATCTGAAATAAATTTGATGGGGAAGCTTTTGACAATGACTATGGCATGACCTGCCCCTGATTGAACCTTTGAAGGTAATCTGCCCCTGATTGGGCTGTTAAGAATGATTTGCCCCTGATTGGGCTGCTGAAGTAGTCTTGATTCATGCTGGCAATGAAGTTCAAGTTTCTCTTTTGATTGCCCCTTGTTGGGATTGTACTAATGTCAAGCACTGAATTGCAATTAAATTATTCATACACAAATGGTAATGTTAATGTAAAGTTCATGTAAGTTTTGAAAAAGTCAATTTATTTGAATGTTTGTGATAGTGTGACGAATGGACTGTTAGCCTAAACGAGGTGCTGATTTCGACAGTTCGTGAAAGATGCAACAAGAATAATGTGTAATCGATTGAAGATTAGCAAATATATGGGAGTCAATTTACGCAACCTTGTTGGTAGCATACTTTTAGAATAAACCGCGCCTCAATTAGGTCTTTTGAGGGTTGTAATATGGTCTGGTTAATGGTTCGAGAAACAAAGGATATTAGGCTCAAAGTTTGATTTGTACCCACCCCTCTTCGTGATGTTCTCCAGTCCTACGTTCAGTTAACTCTGCATATGTATTTGTTTTGACTTTGCAAGAGTGAAGATTAAGCTTTGATGTTTGCTTTGGAAGTGACAGTCATCTTATTTTGCTGGTGACCCTTTGATTTTGTTTTGGTGGTCACCTGATCTATTTTTTTTTTGCTTTTGCTGAGGATTTGAGTTCCTCTTTTGATTTGTTTTTTTTCCGACTAAGTCTCCCTTTGGGTGCTCAACTTAGTGGTTTTTTCTTTTCTATTTTTTTTTGTATTTTGTTGAACGTTATGACTGCCAATTCATTTGCTGATGGTCCTCTGACGGGATGTCTCATCTTACGATTCGAAGGTGTAGTCGAGTTAACTGAACAACTACCCTGCCCCGGGTTAAATGTAAGGGTTGTATCCGAAAGAAACTCCTACTTCTAGGCTCGAAATGGTTGACTAGGGATTAACTCCTTATATCTCCAGTGTTTGGGGATTTGAACAAATGCCTGTACATCATTGACGAGGTTTTATCCGAAAGCATACCGCAACAGTTATGGGTATTTCGTTTTCATCATCCTCCCTCAAATATTTGCTAAAGTGAAGTGAGGGAATATTTTTGTGATTTTGTGATAAATGATAAATATGAGCGAATGCGAATAAATTAATTCAAAACATGCATAAACATAACATTAACATAACCAAGTACAAATGATAACAATGTTCAAAGCAAATAGTACTTAAACAAACATCACAAAACAACAGGAATGCGGAAGTAATAAATGGCACTGGCTGCCTTGATTTGAGGAATGAACTTCTCTTGATTGAATGCTTCAAAGTTGGAGACTACTCAGCTTTGGTCTTCGGCAACTTCTTCGAAAGCGTTTGTTGAGGGGCCACTTGCGGCGACACTGGATTGCTCTGGATATTCAGACCCTTATGAGTAAAGGTGAGATCCTTAGAGTTGATTAGGTCCTGAATTTTGTGCTTGAATGATTTGCAATTCTCAATCGTGTGACCTGGAGCACCCTTGTGGTATTCACAGCGAGCATTGGCATCATAATCTTGAGCGTTACCAGTTTGAGGTGGCATGTTCTTCAACACAAGAGTTCCTTTTGCCATTAGTTCGTTGAAGATTTCTCCATATGACATAGGCAATGGATCAAAGTGTCTCTCCGATCCTCTTTTTTGATATGGTGGGCGCTGTTGAGGAGCGCGTTGTTGTTGTTGACCAGGCCGTTGCGGAAAAGCCGGTTGCTGGTATGGATAAGCCGGTTGCTGATATGGATATGCCGGTTGCTGGCATGTTCTAGGTCCATATTGCGCAGCTGCACCCATTAGAGGTGGACGTGGTTGATAAGCCATCGGAGGCGGAAGCAGAGCTTGAATAGCTGGATGAACGGGCATTGAAGGAACAGGCTGATGAGACACAACCATCCTGGCCTAGGCTTGCATGGCCTCATGAATACGATCGATCTTGCTCTTGATTGAGTCAATCTCTCCCCTCATAGCAACTTGTTCTTGTCGAATCTGATCCATCAGTCTTCTAGTGTGGGCTCGAGTTAGGTATGGTCGTCTAGCTCGATACGGGCGTCGGGAAACCAGCTTGATTTACTGAAGATGGAGGAACATGAAAATAAGTTTTCGGTTTTTGGAATGAAATGCAAGATGAATAAATGATGCAAATGTAATGATATGCAATGTCAGAATCCAGGATCACAAGATCAAGGTCTCACGAGTCCAAGGTACAGATGGAGGATACTCTGATCAAGAACTTACTGGGTAGACTCTAGGGTTTTAGGGATCCCAAAGTTATCAACTCATATGGCTGTTCATCACACGCGCCATATGCATGACGGTTGATTGACTCCGCCATATGAATCTATTTTGGGTGAGATCTTCGTATCGACAACCCACGAGAGCAAGTTTTCTCGGGAGTCCATACTACGTGATCATCGACACAAGGTTTAAAACAAAGTCCTGGAGTTATGGAACTTTCTCAACTGTTTGATGCACGTGTCAAATTCATACATTCTTGACAGTCAATCAACTCCATTGAGTAAGTCTATTCCAAGTGAGGTTTTCGAATCGAGCCACGCGAAGGCGAACCTTGGTGCCCAATACTACGCAACCATCAACCGATGTTTTAACCAAAAGGTTCTAAAGGTCCTCAGAGTTGACGACTTTAATGAAAACAACTGAGCACACACGCCAAGAGCTTGACGGTTGTCAGTATTTCCATTAAAATCTACTCCGAGTGAGGTTTTCGTATCGACAACCCACGAGAGAGGTTCTCTCGGGAGCCCATACTACACAACCTCGCTAACTTAAGTTTGTACTCGAAAGCCCGGGCATAGAGCTTTTCCCTCAAGTTTCTTTTGCAAAGTATCGATCCAAATTATAGTACCAAGGAGCCACAAGATATATAAGATGGAATGCGATAAAGAAAGCGATAAAAATAAACAAGCAAGGCATAAAAGCAAACATCCAAACAAGCACAGGAACCTAGACTAGGCTTGACTCGCATAGGGGTAAACCAATCCCCAGCAGAGTCGCCAGCTGTCGTACCCCGAAAAATACGACCTTACGTGATCCGAATGGACGGAGTCACGCGCTGGACGGACCGAAGAGTCGCCACCTAATTCTATTTATTCCCGAAGAGGGAAAGGGAAGATATAGATACAACCCGGGAAAAGAAGGATGAGGACAAAGGTCAACGGAACCATTGCCTGGGTTCGGGAGTCGGTTATGCAGGGGGAAGGTATTAGCACCCCCTACATCCATCGTACTCGATGGGAACCATCTAAGTTAACGCGCGGGAAAGGATGTTTATGCTTAAACGAATTGCTTGCTAGAGGGAAATGAGTTGAATTATAAGTTATATTGAACCTAGGTGCTCGGCAAGGATGGAGATCCTCGTGCCTACGTACTCCCGCGTGCAATGGGAAAGTCAGAGCCTCGTAGTTCGGCCTACTAAGGGTAATGGTTGTTGATTTTATTACCTTTCGTCGATGAAAGGGTTTGGGAGTTGAAATGTACTAAAGACTATGGATAGTTTATCTCGCCCAACAAGACGAGTGTCCTGCGTCGAAATAATCGGAGCGAGTAACGAAAGCTCGTTATCCCCCTTTCTACCGCTTAAGGCTCGTGGCGTACAAATCTTCTCGTATTATTAAAGTGTTTTTATTTCCTAAAGCCGCTTGACGTTGGATCAAGGGTTTGGATCTAATCGAAGCGTTTTGGTTTTTTGAGGTTTAGAGGGTGCATGCAAATTGGAGGTTATTTTTGTGGTTTGTTAGCGAGGCACGAATCGCTCGGCTCGCAAGGATATGAGGATCCTAATAACGAAATAATAACTGGAAAATAAAGTGCAAGTGTGCAAGGTGCAATCGCTTGGCGTTGGACCAAGGATTCGGAATTAAATAAAATACGAGAAATAAAATGCGTACAAAATAATGGGAGAGGGATACAAAATAAATACAGGGGATTGCGAGAAATAAATGGTCTCGTTGTAATTAGCCCAAGAGAAAGCGTGTGTGCAGTGTGTTTGAACTATTCGAAGGCGTTCGGCCTGTTTATTCGAGACGCAACTATTCGGAGGCGTTGGACCTTTTTCGAGCGCAACTATTCGGAGGCGTTGGACCTTTTTGGGACGCGACAAAATTTGGTTCGTTTACTACCTTAGAACCGATTTAATGAAATCGTTCTATGAGGAGTCGAATCGTAATTTTTCAATGCGAAAATAATCGAATAAATAAATGAATAAATAAATGAATTGCTTGAATAAAATTAAATTGAATAAATTAAATAAATTAAATAATGATAAGAATAATAAAATGAATTAAATTGATTCACATGTTTGCTTTGTCGGAATAATAAAAATGAAAGAAATTAAATACAAGGGGGGCCTCATATTGACCACTCATCTCCGATTAAATGTAATCGGGCGAAAAGCGGCCGTTTGCTATATCATTGGCCCTTTAATAGAAAGAGAGAAAAAAAGAAAATTAATACTAAATGATTCACTAATATTTCTTTTAAACATTTTCCAAATAGTAAAAGTTAAATAAATAATAAACATGAGAAATAAGAGTAAAAGAAATATTGTGATTATAAAAAATTGCACTAACAGTAGATTAAAATCTAAACCAATTAAACAAAATAGAAAATATAATAAAATAATAAAACAACAAAGTATGTAAAAAAAATGAATCTATCTCTTGTGCAATAGGCCAAGCCTGAATATAAATTAATGTTTATATAAAGAATAAAGAAAAAGAAAATATGAAAAGGTTAAATGGTTTAATGAATTATAAAACGCAGGGTGCAATGTATAATATGGATTCTAGCTATTACCATTGGATTCTAATTATAAACAGAATAAACAAAATAAAATAACTAAAAAAGAACCAAAGTTTTACTTTTAAGAGAAAATTAATAAAAACTAAATAAAAGGCAATAGTGATGAGTCAGTAAGCAAAATAAAAAAAAAAAAAGGGAGAATCAAGTTTCCTCCCATAAATAAAATCGTTCAACTTCAAAAGCAAAAAAAAACAAAGATTATAAAAACAAAAGCAGAAAAAGAAATTAAAACCTTTCTCTCAATCTTGGCTACTTGGCTACTGTTCATGGCCCTTGTTGGATTTCTCTCACTCTGTCTCCGTCTCTTTCATCGCGTGGCCGTCGTTTCGGCGACTTGAAGCTCGCTCACCACGTTCTCCGTCTGTCTCGCTCAGCGGCGGCGGTTTCCGATTGTGTGCTTCACGGCTTGGAGGTGGCGAATCCGGCGGTGTCAGATGATGTTGACAACGACGGTTTAATGGTGTGGTTGAGCGGATCTATGTGTTAAGTTCGTCGGCGATGAATGGGGGTTTTGCTTTTGGTTCGCGGTTGTTGCTTGTTTTCGTTACAACAGTGTCGTTTTGAGAAGTGAGAAAAAGTTCATTTTTGTGGTGTTTGAAAAAAAAGGTGCGATTTCAGTGGTTGAAGGTCACAGTTTTCTTCAGGTTTCGCGGCGGATCGTTGTTACGGTGAGTTGGCCGGCTGTGAGTTGGTTTTGACTTATGTTAACAGGCGGTGGCTGAGACTTACGAGCTGTTTGGCTGCGGTTTTGATTTTTTCACTGTGAGTTTGGTTGAAGAGGTTTTAGTGGTGAGAATGATGAAATGGTAGTGGAGGAGGCAACGGTGATGTCGTTGGGATGGTGAAGGGTTATGTGTTTTTTTGAATTTGGTTTGCTGCGTTTTCTGTTAATTCTGGAAAGAAGAAGAAGGCTGGTGCTGTTTGTGGTGAGATGAAGGATGCAGAGTGATTTTTCGGTTCTTCTTTTTTTTCTCTTGCCCTGTGACCCAATTTATAGGAGGGTATGGTGAATCAATTTTTATGAAATTTTGGAGAGATAAGGTTGTTGTTGCTGCATTGCCAAATTCAGTTTGTAACGGATGGAATCTTTTATTGATACGTTGTGGGTGGAAAAAGTTTCTTACGGTTTGTTGTGAGTGGAAGGTGTATAAACATGTGAGCTGGAAAAACATTAATATCAATACAATGCAAAGAAATATGATGAGAATTATAATAATAATAATAGAAATAGCAATGATAGTAATAAAAATAAGAAAACTTTAATAATAAGTAATAATAATAAAATGAAAGATAATAATTATAATAAGAATACAAACAATAGTATAATAAAAAATGGTGGAAATAGTAAAAATGAAAATAAAATAATAATAATAATAATAATAATAATAATAATAATAATAATAATAATAATAAAAAAAACAAAAAAAAAGTAATGATAATGAAAAAAAAAGTAATTTTGAAATGAAAAATAAAAAAACAATGGGCTATTAATAATGGGCTTTATGGATTCATACATAAGTAGTTTAATAATAAGAGACACCCCTTTTTTAATTATTAATTTTTTAGAAGGAAGAAATAAAAGAGAAAATTTTTTAGAATTTTGGTTTTAAAAGAAATGAATGCATTTTTTGAATTTTTAGACAGTAGAATAAAATAATGCACATTTTGAACTTTGCAATATCTGTTAGACAGAAAAATAAAATAATATATATTTTTTTTTGGATTTTTTTGAAATGATGGCTTGATAGTAAAATAAAATAGTGCGGGTAGGACAAATTTGGGGTATGACACTTGGTTGTTGTGGCCCAATTCTTTTGTGCGTCGAAGAAGGCATGGAAATAAACACACGAACGTTAGAATTACTTGAATAAATCAATTAACTTGAAAAATCATTGATCAAATAAATTTGAATTATTTGCGGATCAACTTCCACTTTTATCTAGAAATGTTTAACCGATTAACATTGAATTAGTAGCAGAAAAAGTGCTAAAATTCAGCATGATCCATTTTCAAAACCTTTTTTCAAACACTTGATGATCATGAACTGAATTAGCACGAATTTTAAAACCAAAATACAGTGAAAGCCCTGCAACCAAACAAAAATTTAAGATCAAATGGATCTAGAATCAAAGGAACCAAAGATCTACATCTTGAATGTTGATGATGAATATGGAATCATGAAAGAGTGAGTTACCAAAAGCACTTCTTCAAATTGGACTAAATCAAGCTTGATCTACTGAAATTGATGAACAAGAAATAAGTATGATGAAGGTTTAGCTCAAGTTGATCAAGAATTCAACGTGAATTATTGATAACTTCAAAAGAAAGAAAGACGAGCTTTAGTGAAATTTTGGTTTGGGGGATATTTAGCAAGAGATTTGTTGGCTATCAAAAGCTTCAAGAAATTTTTGCAAGGTGAATTTGACTCTCAAAAGCTTGTAAATGAATGAAATTAGGGTGCTATTTAAAGAATTTAGGTATGGGAATTTGATTGAATGGAGCTTGCTTTAGTAATTCAAATTAGGCTTGGTAATTGAAAATTTGGAGGGAAATGGAAAATAATGGTTATTAGTGAGGGTTTATGGTAGGAAATGATCAAAGTGATGTAGAGAATTCAGAGGGAAATGAATCTAGAATATTCCAAATGAGATCAATGATCAAAGTGTGCTGAATTTGAACAAAATATTAAAATTTCGCACTGGTTAACCGGTTAACCAAGCTAAAATTTGAATATCTTGTTTAAATGTGATTGCTTGGTTGTTGTGCCCCAATTCTTTTGTGCGTCGAAGAAGGCATGGAAATAAACACACGAACGTTAGAATTACTTGAATAAATCAATTAACTTGAAAAATCATTGATCAGATAAATTTGAATTATTTGCGGATCAACTTCCACTTTTATCTAGAAATGTTTAACCGATTAACATTGAATTAGTAGCAGAAAAAGTGCTAAAATTCAGCATGATCCATTTTCAAAACCTTTTTTCAAACACTTGATGATCATGAACTGAATTAGCACGAATTTTAAAACCAAAATACAGTGAAAGCCCTGCAACCAAACAAAAATTTAAGATCAAATGGATCTAGAATCAAAGGAACCAAAGATCTACATCTTGAATGTTGATGATGAATATGGAATCATGAAAGAGTGAGTTACCAAAAGCACTTCTTCAAATTGGACTAAATCAAGCTTGATCTACTGAAATTGATGAACAAGAAATAAGTATGATGAAGGTTTAGCTCAAGTTGATCAAGAATTCAACGTGAATTATTGATAACTTCAAAAGAAAGAAAGACAAGCTTTAGTGAAATTTTGGTTTGGGGGATATTTAGCAAGAGATTTGTTGGCTATCAAAAGCTTCAAGAAATTTTTGCAAGGTGAATTTGACTCTCAAAAGCTTGTAAATGAATGAAATTAGGGTGCTATTTAAAGAATTTAGGTATGGGAATTTGATTGAATGGAGCTTGCTTTAGTAATTCAAATTAGGCTTGGTAATTGAAAATTTGGAGGGAAATGGAAAATAATGGTTATTAGTGAGGGTTTATGGTAGGAAATGATCAAAGTGATGTAGAGAATTCAGAGGGAAATGAATCTAGAATATTCCAAATGAGATCAATGATCAAAGTGTGCTGAATTTGAACAAAATATTAAAATTTCGCACTGGTTAACCGGTTAACCAAGCTAAAATTTGAATATCTTGTTTAAATGTGATTGCTTGGTTGTTGTGGCCCAATTCTTTTGTGCGTCGAAGAAGGCATGGAAATAAACACACGAACGTTAGAATTACTTGAATAAATCAATTAACTTGAAAAATCATTGATCAGATAAATTTGAATTATTTGCGGATCAACTTCCACTTTTAGTTAATGGTTTATACCTCGCAGGGGATCACCTTGTTTTTTACTTGCTTTTATTTGTTCATGTTTACTAACCATTAATTAAAATCCAAAAATATTTTGTTTACTAACCATTAATTAAATTTGAATTATTTGCGGATCAACTTCCACTTGTTCTTTTCCTGAAAATGTTAATGAAAGAAAACAAAATATTTTTGGATTTTAATTAATGGTAAGTAAACATGAACAAATAAAAGCAAGTAAAAAACAAGGTGATCCCCTGCGAGGTATAAACCTGCAACTGAAAAGGATAAACAAACTAATGTGTGATCTTGTTTGTATGCAAGATGTATATGAAATGCGAAAAATCTTAGGGTCAAAAATTAGGGTATGACACCAAGGTTTGGGTATAAACCTAAACTATCCATGAACACACCATTTAAGCCACCAGGTATTGTAGCGGTAAAAACATGAGTGTAAGCTATTAGTTAACTTAACTCAAAGTAAACAGAGTCGCCACCGCACTTTTATTTTATTCCAAGAGGAAAAGGAAAAAATAGCGAATAAATCATAATGAATCTAAAAGCAAAAATAGCTAAAAGAAACAAGCAAAGAACCGGGTAAGGGGATAGGTTACACGATGGGAAGGTTTTACGCACCCAAAATGTTCGTGGTACTCCACGGGAGCCCTTTGAAAAATTTACTGCTTTTGGTTTGAAAAAGATTTGTTAAAAGAGAATGGAGGGATGAGAAAATAATTATTTTTTTTATATATTTTTTGTGTGTTTGGAGAGGTTTACCACCTCATGCCTACGCACGCACAAAGTGCAATGTGAGATCAAAACCCCGTAGTTCGTGGTACAAATAATAAAAATGGATGAATAGGATTTATTTTATTAAGTGAAGAGAAATTGTCATCTTCAAGTGGATAGTCAAACAAATCTACCATGAGAATGAAGGCATGGACTCATACATCATTATAGGGAGGGCGCCAACTCGGATAAAATCAACGAGTATGCCACTAAACCCCCATGAATGACAAGAGACTCAATTACATCAAACTACAACCATGGAGATTGAGAGACTTGCCCCCGACTAAAGAATAATGACTCATAATCGACACTTTTTAAAGAAAACAAACAAAAGTGCATAAAAGCACAAAACAACTTGAATGAGTTTGGTTCTTTTTATTTTTTCAATTAAAGTAAAGATGATTAGATTCATTTATTTTTAAGAGAAAAGAGAAATAGTGAAATCCACTTGAAAAAATTCAAGGTTTTCATTATTAAAGAAGTGATGATTTGAAAAAAAAAAGAATCCTTTGAAGAAGAGGGAAGTTTTGAAAATTAAAGAAGTGAAGGAGATGAAGAGACTATCCTAGAAAAGAAAAATAAAGAGATAAAGGAGGAAATATCTAACCAAACTTGATGATACTTCCAATTATGAGCATAAGAGTTCCATCTTTATAAGCTAGCAACTGGCCAAATAAAGGAAAGTCTACCAACTTCATGAAGATCAAAGCAAAGGAGAGGTGTCCTAAAATCTAAGTCTAAAACTCCATTCCAATGCCAAGGATAGTAACCAATAGTCCAAAGATCAAAGTCACAAGTTTTTTAGAGATTTAATCCTTTATTAATACGGTGAACTTAATTAACCACAGCCAAAAGAGTAACCAAAATTGAAAGGCAACCGGATCCGCTTAGTATCTTACACTATAGCGATCAATCAAGGTAAACCAAACCAAATTCAATGAAATTTGAAAGGCGATTGGGAGACCCAAAGCACCTACGCATCAAACATTCATAAGTCTTGGTTCTTAATGCAAAATGATCAAACGCTTTGGGATTACGTGGCCAACAAGAGGTCCGGTCCATGAAAGTGCAAGTATCCAATTGGATTTTTATTCCGAAGTCGGGACACATTTAGGTCTATGTTAAGCAATCGTCGAGTAATTTACGAAGTAATTACCCTACAAATAAGGCCGACCACCACCAATTAAGGTGAACAATGTTAGTGCTAATTCATGCGAGATAAACGATATGTAAATCATTATCCGAACGCAATACCGCACAAAACTAAAGATGACTACCAAATTGAGTCACACTTATGGTATTCTTCCATCTTTAAGTTCAATCACTTATCTTGGTGGATTCAAGCATGAAAATGTATCACAAATGCATAGTAACTTAAATGAATTAAATAATTTACTTAAAGGTAATTTTGAATTAATGAACATTAACTAATCTAATCTACACCTAAGGTTCATTGAAATCAAAGAAAGATATCTCCCAAAAGTGTTTCCCAAGGTAAAAATAAAAAGGAGTAAGAAGAAGAAGAAAGAGGGACAAAAAAGAAGCTTAAAATAAGCCAAAAACAATCTCTGATTTGTGTTAACCGGTTAACTAAAATGCATTGGAAATGGTTAACCGGTTAACGCAACCAGTTTCAAATCCTGCGCCACACAAAACTGGTTAACCGATTAACCAAATTACACTAAAAATGGTTGACCGGTTAACACTGAACCAGTAGCAGAAAAAATGCTGAAATTCAGCATGATCCATTTTCAAAACCTTTTTTCAAACATTTGATGATCATGATTTGAATTTGCACGAATTTTAAAACCAAAATACAGTGAAATCCCTGCAATCAAACAACAATTTAAGATCCAAAGGATCTAGAATCAAAGGCACCAAAGATCTACATCTTGAATGTTGATGATGAAGATGGGTTTATGGAAAGAGTGAATTACCAAAAGCACTTCTTCAAATTGAACCAAATCAAGCTAGATCTACTGAAATTGATGAACAAGAAAAGAATGGGATGAAGGTTTAGCTCAAGTTGATCAAGAATTCAATGTAAATTCTTGATAACTTCAAAAGAAGGAAATAAGAGCTTTAGTAAAATTTTGGTTTTGGGGGAGTATTTTACAAGAGATTTGTTGGCTCTCAAAAGCTTGTTGAATGAATGAAATTAGAGTGCTATTTAAAGACTTTAGGTATGGGAATTTGGTGGAATGGAGCTTGCTTTGGTAATTGAAAATTTGGTGGGAAATGGAAAAAGTGGTGATTAGTGGGGGTTTATGGTAGGAAATGATCAAAGTGATGTAGGGAATTTAAAGGGAAATGGATCTAGAATATTCCGAATGAGAACAATGATCCAAGGGTGCTGAATTTGAATAAAATATTTAAATTTCGCACTGGTTAACCGGTTAACCAAAATACACTGGAAATGGTTAACCGGTTAACCAATCATAAATTTGAATTTTTTGTTCAAACATGATTGCTTGATTGTCGTGGCCCGATTCTTTTGTACGTCGAAGAAGGCATGAAAATAAACACATGAACCTTGGAATTCCTTGAATGAATCAATTAACTTGGGAAATCCTTGATCATATAAATTTGAATTACTTGCGGATCGACTTTGAATTTTGTCTGTGAAATTTTACTCGAGCGGCATGACTGCTATTTTTGGCATTTTCAATTGTTCCTCTTCCTGAAAATATTAGTGAAGGAAAACAAAATATTTTTGGATTTTAATTAAGGGTTAGTAAACATAAACAAATAAAGCAATTAAAGGAAAATGTGTTCCCCTCTGAGACATAAACCTACACCCGAGGAGAACCGATCAACCAATGCGATCTTGTTTGTATGCAAGATGCAGATGAAATGCGAAGAAAACTTAGGGAAAAATTAGGGTGCTACAACTTCCCCTAGTTAAGCTTCTTAAATCTGGAGATATGAAGATTGATATCTTCGTCTCTACAAGATGGGAGAGACTTAAATACAGAAAACCCAATTTTTGTCCTAAGAGAACATGATATGATATGAATATGATATGCAAACCCGAGATCTCTGTGGGGAAAATATGACCACTAGAGGAAAACAAAATCTTAGGGAAACAAAAGAAAAATCCCACTGGGGAAAAACAACAGACAACAAGAGAGTTTACCAGGAAAATAAATCACTGGATAACTGTCTCAACTTGGAAAAAATTATGAGACATAATCAGGATTAAATTCAATGGGGACGAGTAAAACTCTGTCGGGAAACATCAACCAATCAAAGTATTCAAGTCCAAAAGATGGAGGAATACTGAATTGGGAAAAAGTCATTGACTACTGGGTTACTGAGTAGAAAATATGCAAACAATGGGCTCCACTACCAATTTACTGGATATGAGTAAAACAAAGAGAGATAACCTCTACTACCTGTTTACTAGGTAGAAAATTTTGTAGATATTAAAAGAATTCTCAACTACCGGATTTACTGGGTATGAGCAAAACAAAGAGAGATAACCTATACTACCTATTTACTAGGTAGAAAAATCTGTAGATGATAAAAGAATTCTCAACTACCAGATTTACTGGGTAGGAGAAAAACAAAGAGAGATAACCTTTACTACCTGTTTACTAGGTAGAAAAATTTGTAGATGTTAAAAGAATTCTCAACTACCGGATTTACTGGATAGGAGCAAAACAAAGAGAGATAACTTTTACTACCTGTTTACTAGGTAGAAAAATCTGTAGATGTTAAAAGAATTCTCAACTACCGGATTTACTGGGTAGGAGCACAAGCAATAAGCTCAAATAAGGGAGGAATAATTCCTACTAAAATCAAAGTGACATTTAAACCAATGTAATATCTTCACAAAAGGAAAGATTACCAACTAGCACATGAGTGATAACTCAAAAAGGTAACTAACCAAAGATAACGAGACATATTACCTAACTATCAACCAAATTGACTGCTCAACAAAGGTAATAAACTCAGGAGGAAATATTACCAATTATCACACAAGTGATAATCCAACAAGGTAACTAACCAAAAATAACAAGACATATTACCTAACTATCAACCAAATGATAGCTCAGTAAAGGTAATAAGCTAAGAAGGAAAGATTACCAACTAACACGCAAGTGATAACCCAACAAGGTAACTAACCAAAGATAACGAGACATATTACCTAAATATCAACCAAATTGATAGCTCAACAAAGGTAATAAACCCAGGAGGAAAGATTACCAATTATCACGCAAGTGATAACCCAACAAGGTAACTAACAAAAAATAACGAGACATATTACCTAACTATCAACCAAATTGATAGCTCAACAAAGGTAATAAACTCAGGAGGAAAGATTACCAATTATCATGCAAGTGATAACCCAACAAGGTAACTAACCAAAATATATTACCTAACTATCAACCAAGTGATAGCCCAACAAAGGTAATAAATCAGGGGACCAAAATTCTATCCAAGAACAAGTTGGAGAGAAACGGTCAAACAAGACT
Organism: Lathyrus aphaca; assembly: GCA_963966055.1. Classification (NCBI taxonomy): domain Eukaryota; kingdom Viridiplantae; phylum Streptophyta; class Magnoliopsida; order Fabales; family Fabaceae; genus Lathyrus; species Lathyrus aphaca. The sequence goes on from OZ014520.1 coordinate 139,786,056, forward strand.
CATCCCGAGGAGGAAATATCTCAACTAGGGAAAACTCCATCCATATAATGAACTGGAATGGAAACTGAATCAAAATCATCCACGAGAAACAAACTCAGTGGGGAACTAGAAAGGATAAACACTTTTTGCTTAATGGTCGACACTCTAAACTTGAGGGAAGACAACACACACACACACACACACACACTCTCTATGAGGAAAGTCCACACAAAAGAGCAGGGAACAATGATAAATGAAAGAATGAAAACAAACGATGCCATGCTTATGCATATGAATATGCTGACAAAACAGACATAAAGACGAGCGACGGGTGACATAAACACCACAACAACCGGATACTCGGCTAATCCCAAAGCAACAATGTTGGGAATCATGCTGGAGATTCAATTTGAAATCCTGCAGGGGAACATCAAAAGCCATCAAAGGAATAAAATCCTACTTCAAGGCATAACTAAAACTGAGGAAACATCTGCTAGGGATCCAATCCACAAAGCAATCTTCAAGAATCTGTAAAAGGATAACATCATAAATTCCACTACGAGAGGATAACATGTTGGGGGAAACACCAACAACACAAAATTTTCCATACTCTTTGGGGAGAAGAGGGAAATGTCCCTGTTAAACACTGATGGGGGAAATTATCTTCACAAACTCGGTTTAGAGAAACAAGGTGAAGATTTACCAGGGATGCAAATAAAGCATAGTCTACTGGAGTATCAAACATCAAATATCAACTCAGCATAGGGATACCACCCTGCCGAGGAAAGGTAATAATCTGTCGGGGATGGGGAAAAGCTTCCATAATCCTTGCTAGGGACAAAAGTGTTATTGTTAAGAATCAAACTCAACAGAAATAACCATCATATCACTCCTACTCTGCTTGGGGAAATGGTGCAAGACTTGCCGAAGATCACATAGGAGCCTGCTGGAAACCATCACACGTAGACCTACTGAGGATCTATGGGAAAGGTCTATGGAGATCGTTCATCACTGAAAATTCTGGAATCGCTGACCCACACGGGGATACCAGAAGTTAACATCATATCTAAAACACAGTTACAAGGGATTTTAAATTAATACCCACCATCAGGTGAAAGAAAACCTCTAAACTGACTGATATATCAATACTTCTGCTAAGGGATACAACAAACTCAAGCTAAGGAACAAGAACTCGGCTGAGGGTTCCCAATGCTTCTCAAGCCAAAGATAAACTACTGAGGAATATATCAAAACTCAGCTGGGGATTCTTAAGAACATCCCTTCCAATAGTTCTTCTGGGGAAGATATTGGAACTTAAACTAAGAACATTTATACAATCATCATTCACGCTTGTTGTTGGGGAAAAAACATCATTAATATCAACATGTCAGGACTATTCAAGAATTCTGTATGGACACAACCGGATCAAACCCTGCTTTGGGAGAGACAAGTTACACACATCCAAACTTTACCATCCCTGGAATCACAATTGATATCCTTTCTTTGTTCACATATCAAAAGAAAAATGTTTTTATAAACTTCAAAGATTAGATTTATTAAATTTGTTTAAAAAATCATCATCAACAATAAATTGAAATTTTGTAACCAAAAACAATATAAAGAATTGCAAACAATTGGATAAAAGCTCAAATTCATTGATAGAATGATAGTCAGCAAATGGCATGACTCCATGGATCATTACAAGTTTGAAAATGGTAAATACATGGAAAATGGCTATATTGAAATACAATGATCAATATTCTCCCTATCAACTTTGAACTCCATTGTGTCCGAAATTTCAGTCAAGGATGAGTGAATAAGAATCTTTGATGGGCAATTCTTCTGAGGGATATAATCTGAAATCCTCGGTTGCTACAAGTGATCCATCCTGTCGATGCAGTTACTTGCCATGATCCCTAACTTTTTCCTAGATTGCCCTTTCGGGTTTTCAATCTACTGGGATAATTATTTCTGTTTATGTCTCTAATTTTTTCCTAGACCACCCTTTTGGTTTTTCAATCCACCGAGACGCTCATTTTTGCCTAAGCCGCCATTTCAGGTTTTCGACTTAGCGAGTTGTTCTTTTATTTTTTTTAGGCGAAGTATTTCTTGACTGCATCCTAATTCACAGGACGAGTGATCTTCTCACTATCCATAGTTGCAAGAATTAATGAACCTCTAGAGAAGGCTTTCTTAACAGCATATGGACCATCATAGTTCGGAGTCCACTTTCCCCGACAATCTGTAATGAAAGACTGGATATTTTGAGCATGAGGTCGCCTTCTCTGAATACACGAGGTTTGACCTTCTTGTCAAAAGATTTCTTCATTATTTGCTGGTACAACCGACCATGGCATAAAGATGTTATTCTCTTTTCCTCAATCAAATTCAACTGATCAAATCTACTCTGACCACATTCAGCCTCAGTCAACTTGGTTTCCATCAGAACTCTCATTGATGTGATCTCAACCTCGACGGGGAGAAATGCTTCTGTACCAAAAACAAGTGAAAAAGGGGTTTCCCCTATTGAAGTGCGGATAGATGTACGATACCCATTCAAAGCAAAAAGGAGCATCTCATGCCAGTCCTTATATGTCACAACCATCTTTTGAATGATCTTTTTAATGTTCTTATTCACAGCTTCAACAGCCCCATTCATATTCAGTCTATAGGGAGAAGAATTATGGTGTTGAATCTTGAATTCTTCACAAATCTCTTTCATCATCTTATTATTCAAGTTTGAACCATTATCAGTAATGATTTTATTCGGAACACCATATCTGCAGATAATGTTATTCTTGATAAACCTAACTACAACTTGCTTGGTCACATTAGCATACGATGTCGTTTCCACCCACTTGGTGAAGTAGTCAATTGCCACAAGAATAAAACGATGTCCATTTGAAGCCTTGGGTTCAATCATACCAATAATATCAATTCCCCACATAGAGAAAGGCCACGGGGAAGAAATTACATTGAGATGAGTTGGCGACACATGAATCTTATCAGCACACACTTGGCACTTATGGGACTTTTTCACATACTTGCAACAATCAGATTCCATTGTCAGCCAATAGTAACTTGCTCTCAACATCTTCTTAGCCATTTCATGCCTACTAGCATGAATACCAAAAGATCCTTCATGAATTTCTTTCATTAACATGCCTGCTTCGTGTCTATCTACGCATTTGAGCAATACCATGTCAAAATTCCTCTTATAAAGCACATTTCTATTTAGGAAGAAATTGCCTGCCAATCTCCTCAAAGTCCTCTTATCTTTATCGGATGCCCCAAGTGGGTATTCCTGACTCTAGAGAAAACATTTAATATCATGATACCAAGGATTTTCATCATGGACCTCTTCAACTGCAAACACATGAGCTGGTCTTTCAAGCCGTATCACTCTGATCATGGGAACGTCATTCCATTGGTGCACCTTTATCATATAAGTTATAGTTTCCAAAGCATCTGCCATCTGATTTTCACCGTGAGGCACACAATGAAACTCAACTTTAGTGAAGAAAGTTGATATCCTCCTGACATAATCTCTATAAGGGATCAAGTGGGGTTGATGAGTTACCCACTTACCCTTGATCTGATTGATTACCAAGACAAAATCTCCATACACATCAATATGCTTAATCCTCAGATCAATAGCTTCCTCAAGACCCATAATACAGGCTTCATACTCAACTTCATTATTGGTACAAGGGAAAGTCAACCTTGCAGCAAAAGGAATATATGAACCATGGGGAGTAATGATCATTGCCCCAATTCCTCTTCTGCGTGCATTTACAGCACCATCAAAAACTAAACCCCATTGAGATCCAGGCTCCGACCCTTCCTCAATCAAAGGTTCATCACAATATTTCATTTTCAAATACATTACATCCTCATATAGGAAATCAAACTTATAGGCTGGTAATCATCAATCAGTTGATGTGCCAAATGGTTAGCCAAGATTCTACCTTTTATAGATTTTTGAGCCCGGTACTCAATATCATATTCTGACAATAACATTTGCCAACAAGCAATCCTCCCAGTCAAAGCATGCTTTTCAAAGATATACTTGATTGGATCCATTTTAGAGATCAACCAAGTTTTATGATTCATCATATACTGGCGAAGACGCTTTGCATCCCAAGCTAAGGCGTAACAAGTTTTTTCAAGCATGGAGTACCGAGACTCACAATCAGTGAATTTCTTACTCAAGTAGTAAATTGCATGTTCTTTTCTTCCATATTCATCTTGCTGACCAAGCACACAACCCATGGAATCTTCCACATAGTCAAGTACATAATCAACGGTCTACTTTCCACCAGAGGAAATAAGATAGGAAGTTCAAGCAGATATTCTTTGATACTTTCAAACGCCTTATGACAATCATCTGTCCAGAAACAACCTTGGTCTTTCTGAAGAAGCTTGAAGATCGGAGCACATGTGTTAGTCATGTGAGAGATAAACCTCGAAATATAATTCAAACGACCCAAGAATCCTCTTACTTGCTTTTCATTTCTTGGAGCAGGCATTTCCCGAATAGCTTTCACTTTATCAGGATCAACTTCAATGCCTCTTTGACTGATAATGAAACCTAACAACTTTCCAGAACGTACACCAAACGTGCACTTATTCGGATTCAAACGAAGCTTAAACTTCCTTAACCTCTGAAACAACTTCAGCAAATGTTCAACATGATCCTCTTCGGTCCTTGACTTAGCGATCATATCATCAACATATACCTCAATTTCTTTGTTCATCATATCATGGAAAAACATGGTCATAACTCTTTGGTATGTCGCACCAACATTCTTCAATCCAAAGGGCATCACTTTGTAGTAGAATGTTCCCTCATGGTGTAATAAATATGGTCTTTTCCATGTCCTCGAATGCCATCTTTATTTTATTATAACGGGAAAATCCTTCCATAAAAGAGAACACATCAAACTTAGTTGTATTATCTTTGAACACATCAATGTGTGGCAATGGAAAATCATCTTTTGGACTGGCTTTATTCAAATCTCTGTAATCAACGCACATTCGGACTTTTCCGTCTTTCTTTGGAACGGGCACAATATTGGCCACACATTGAGGATAATTAGATGTCATAAGAAAACCTGCATCAATCTGCTTTTGAACCTCCTCTTTGATCTTTACTGCCATATCAGGATGAGTTCTTCTCAACTTTTGTTTCACAGGTGGACATTCAGGCTTCAGCGGCAATCTATGCTCCACAATATTAGTATCAAGACCTGACATGTCCTGATAATACCAAGCAAATACATCAACATACTCTATAATAAGTTCTATCATCCTCTTCTTAACCTCAGGAACAAGCAATGCTCCAATCTTAACTTCTTCCTTATCATCTTCAGAACTTAAGTTGACCATTTATGTAGACTCTCCATGAGCCTGAATAATCTTCTCCTCGTGCTCGAGCAACCGGGAAATCTCATCAGGAATCTCTTCAACATCCTCTTCCTCAGCTTCGAACACAGGGAATTCAAAGTTGGGAATGGGCATAGGATCATTGTTTTCAATGGGTTTATCAATCAATCTGCACAATGATTTTATTTTTATTTTAGAGTATAAACAAAAGTGCAAACATTATACAGATAAACAGTGATTATTATTTTTGGGTTTTTTATGTTACCATTTTTCATAATAAAGCAAAAAGGAAAAACACATATGGAAATAACAAAATAACATTTTATTGATGATAATAAAATTTGAAACAAAGCCCGACAAACATCACTTTCACCTTGGGCAGAGTGAAAGGATTTTTTTAAATAAAAAAATTACTTTGAAGCATGAACAAAAGAAGGAACATCAACAGCAATCCACTTCTTGCAAATCTTTCCGTGCGTAACAAAGTTAGGCATTTCTTCATCTTCAATGATGGCACCGACCTCCAGATCAGGTCTAAAAGACTCATAAGCATTTTCTCCTTCCGAATAAGATATGGGGTCTTCCAAATAAGGTTCCCAAAGGTCATATGGAATCTCTTCTCCATGATTGTCTTCCAAACCATAATCGTCCTTTATGATTGCAGCAATAAAATGATCCTCAACATTACCACCTACCATGCTCACAGACGTATTACCATGATGCGGAAGTGGATATGTCTTCACATTTGGATTAACAACATTGAAAGACAGAACATTGCTCCTTATCAATTTATGCACTTCAAACTTCAATGGATAACAGTTCTCAATATCGTGCCCCGAGGTACCTTGATGAAAAACACAGTGAGCCTCTGGCTTATACCACCATGGGATAGTCTCTAGAACTGGAGGCAGAGAGCGTGTTTGCATAAGATTCTTCTTAATCATAGATGGAAGCAAATTCTCATACAACATTGGAATGGGATCAAAATTCGGCTTAGCATGAACCTGTTGATTACCACTCTGTTGCACATAAGGTTGTTGATAACGAGACTGATACTTTGGAGCTATCGATACAGTTGGAGTCACATTAATCATCGGAGTTATAGAGGCTACATGTTGTTGATGATGATTTCACGACCACGAGGTCTTCTGTAACTTTCACGAGACACAACATTAGTCTCACCTTCTTTCTTTTTTCCAAAGTTAAACCTCTTAGAACTTGAGCCAGTACTACTATCTTTTCTCAATTCTACCCTCACGGACACCTTCTTCTAGTCGCATCCCCATACTCACCACTTCAATGAAATCAGAAGGATCACTTGCAATCATCTTCTCATAGTAGAAAGAACCTAAAGTCTTCAAAAAGATCTTCGTCATCTCTTTCTCTTCCAGAGGAGGAACAATCTGAGCTACTAGCTCGCATCATCTCTACGCATAATCTTTGAAAGTTTCTTTGTCCTTCTGGGACATAGCACATAGCTGATCTCTGTCTGGTTCCATATCAACATTATACTTGTATTGCCTAACAAAAGCCTCTCCCAAATCATTGCAAGTCTTGATTTGGCTGCTATCCAAACTCATGTACCATCTCATGGTTGCACCAGTCAGACTATCCTAGAAATAATGAATCAGAAGCTGATCATTGTCTGTCTGAGCCGACATCTTTCTAGCATACATAGTCAAATGAATCAGAGGAAAAGTATTGCCCTTATAATTTTCGAACTCAGGCAGCTTGAACTTGTACGGAACCTTGATATTAGGAACCAAGCAGATATCATAATCATCTTTACCGAACAAATCCTTATGCCTCAAATCCTTCATCTCTTTTTGTATTTCAGCAAAATGGCATTGAAAATCATCAAGTCTTTCAATCACACCAGCACCTTCACTGGACTCGACATGGTAAATCATTTCATCAAGGTGTGGACTAGTGTGCATCATAGGCGGTGCAATAGTCATCATTAGCTGAAGAGCATTAAATGCAGCAGTCTTGGGAGGAGGAGGATGATAACCAACAACAATGAAATCAACTGGCATACCCCACAGTGTGCTAGAAGGCAAGCGATATCGAAGAGAAATGACAGTTTCAGCAGGAATCGATGAAGTGACAATCTCAGAGATGACTGTATGCTGAATCAGAGAAATAGGAATAGGGGGTGGCTGAATCTGAGCAGCCACCAAGCTTTCCATCATGGCAGTGATCTTTTCCAAGATATCCTTTAGAGATGAAAATTCATCGCGCAGCTCGCGATTCTCTTGTTGTAAGGCTTCCAACATCTTCATTCAATTAGCTCGAGTATCAACCTTGTGAGTCAGCTTGACAGGAGAGCTTAATGAAGACCAAGAAACAACATAAGATCCATGTACAACTCTCAAGAAGCAAGACCAATGCAGACATGATGCATGGTATGTGAAATGAAAATGAAAAGATTTCAAATGGATATAAGGTACATTACAATATTTATAAAAATGATACTACATTTTGAAATATTGAAAAACTTCTTTTCATATTCAAAGCCAAAAACATCTGAAATATTTGCAAAAGTGCATTTGAGTCCCTTGAAATCTTGAGAACAATGCAGATGAATGCATGGGTACATGTATGTAACAACCACAAACAAGATCACACAAAGCATACGAGTTTGGGTTCCGAGTCACGAGCATGAAGTCAAGGTAATAGAACATCAACCCACACAGGTATGTACTAAGGTTTTGTCTTCATTGTACCTGCAGAAACCAAAAAGGTGCTAACAGAGGTGCCCGGAGTTAACAACCATCTTTAGAATATTATTGGTATGTTGGATAACTCCCCAACCAATAACATTCTTAAAATAGACCTCATCTGAGTGTAGTATCGTGTGACAACCACCTTAGGTTTACACCAGATAGTTTCTGCTCTACGTTCCTAAGTTGGCTTGGATGAGTTAAAGGTTCTACAGTCCTCAGTATGATCAGCTCAAGGTCGAAAAATAACGCCATATTACGATTACTCATTATGGCATTAATAATCCAAGAGAGCCTACCCGAGTGGAGATTATCGAATTGATATACCTTTGGACTACTCCATCGCGTATCGCTTTGAATATCGCCGTCCTATCATAAGTTCAACTCAGAATCCGGTTATAATCTATCTCACTCACAGAGGATCACCAAAACCGAAACAGAACAAACAAATAACAAACAAATCAAACCAAAGCAGTAAATAAATTAAAGTAAGCCGAATCCACTTAGAGATTACTCCCCAGCAGAGTTGGCACTTTTCTGTAGCGGTAAAAACATGAGTGTAAGCTATTAGTTAACTTAACTCAAAGTAAACAAAGTCGCCACCGCGATTTTATTTTATTCCAAGAGGAAAAGGAAAAAAGAGCGAATAAATCCTAATGAATCTAAAAGCAAAAAGAGCAAAATGAAACAAGCAAAGACCGGGTAAGGGGATAGGTTACACAATGGGAAGGTTTTACGCACACAAAATGTATGTGGTACTCCACGGAAGCCCTTTGAAAAATTTACTGCTTTTGGTTTGAAAAAGGTTTGTTACAAGAGAGTGTAGGGATGAGAAAATAATTAATTTTTTATATTTTATATATTTTTTTGTGTTTGGAGAGGGTTACCACCTCATGCCTACGTACCCACAAAGTGTAATACGAGATCAAAACCCCGTAGTTCATGGTACAAATAGTAAAAAGGGTTGGTTAGGATTGATTTTATCAAGTGAAGAGAATTTGTCATCTTCAAGTGGATAGCCAAACAAATCTACCATGAGAATGAAGGCATGGACTCATACATCATTATGGGGAGGGCGCCAACTCGGATAAAATCAACGAGTATGCCACTAAACCCTCATGAATGACAAGAGACTCAATTACATCAAACTACAACCATGGAGATTGAAAGACTTGCACCCGACTAAAGAATAATGACTCATAATCGACACTTTTTAAAGAAAACAAACAAAAGTGCACAAAGGCACATAGCAACTTGAATGAGTTTGGTTCTTTATATTTTTTGAATTAAAGTCAAGATGATTAGATTCATTAATTTTTAAGAGAAAAGAGAAATAGTGAAATCCACTTGACAAAAGTCAAGGTTTTGTTTATTAAAGAAGTGATGATTTGGAAAAAAAAGAATCCTTTGAAGAAGAGGGGAGTTTTGGAAATTAAATAAGGGGAGGAGATGAAGAGACTATTCTAGAAAAGAAAAATAAGGAGATAAAAGAGGAAAGATCTAACCAAACTTGATGATACTTCCAATTATGAGCATAAGAGTTCCATCCTTATAAGCTAGCAAATGGCCAAATAAAGGCAAGTCTACCAACTTCATGAAGATAAAAGCAAATGAGAGGTGTCATAAAATCTAAGTCAAAAACTTCATTCCAATTCTAAGGATAATAACCAATAGTCCAAAGATCAAAGTCACAAGTTTTTTTTAGAGATTTAATCCTTTATTAATATTTTTTTGTGTCCAAATGGACAAAAGGAAAATCAATACAATAATAATAAGAGCAAAAATAATAAACATGATAATGAATGAATAAAGCATAATAAAATAAATGCAATAAAGGTGCAAGAAACTAAATGTTAGTAGCAATAGAAATTAAAGTGCAAGAATCTAAATTATTAATAGTAGTAATAGTATAACAATATTTACATAATAGTGGTACGGTGAACTTAATCAACCATAACCAAAAGAGTAACCAAAATTGAAAGGCAACCGGATCCATTTAGTATCTTACACTATAGCGATCAATCAAGGAAAACCAAACTAAATTCAATGAAATTTGAAAGGCGATTGGGAGACCCAAAGCACCTACGCATCAAACATTCATAAGTCTTGGTTTTTAATGCAAAATGATCAAACACTTTGGGATTACGCGACAAACAAGAGGTCCGGTCCACGAAAGTGCAAGTATCCAATTGGATTTTTATTCCGAAGTCGGGACACATTTAGGTCTATGTTAAGAAATCGCCGAGTAATTTACGAAGTAATTACCCTACAAATGAGGCCGACCACCACCAATTAAGGTGAACAATGTTAGTGTTAATGCATGCGAGATAAACGATATGTAAACAGCTATCCGAACGCAATACCGCATAAAACTAAAGATGAATACCAAATTGAGTCACACTTATGGTATTCTTCCATATTTAAGTTCAATCACTTATCTTGGTGGATTCAAACATGAAAATGCATCACTAATGCAAAGTACCTTAAATGAATTAAATAATTCACTTAAAGGTAGTTTTGAATTAATGAACATTAACTACTCTAATCTACACCCAAAGTTCATTGAAATTAAAGAGAAACAACTCCCAAAAGTGCTTCCCAAGGTAAAAATAAAAAGGAGGAAGAAGAAGAAAGAGGGGCAAAAAAGAAGCTTAAAATAAGCCAAAAACAACCTCTGACTTGTGTTAACCGGTCAACCAAAATGCACTGGAAATGGTTAACCGGTTAACGCAACCAGTTTCAAATCCTGCGTCACACAAAACTGGTTAACCGGTTAACCAAATTACACTGAAAATGGTTAACCGGTTAACACTGAACCAATAGTAGAAAAAATGCTGAAATTCAGCATGATCCATTTTCAAAACCTTTTTTCAAACACTTGATGATCATGATCTGAATTTGCACGAATTTTAAAACCAAAATACAGTGAAATCCCTGCAATCAAACAACAATTTAAGATCCTAAGGATCTAGAATCAAAGGTATCAAAGATCTACATCTTGAATGTTGATGATGAAGATGGGTTTATGGAAAGAGTAAATTACCAAAAGCACTTCTTCAAATTGAACCAAATCAAGCAAGATCTACTGAAATAGATGAACAAGAAAAGAATGGGATGAAGGTTTAGCTCAAGTTGATCAAGAATTCAATGTGAATTCTTGATAACTTTAAAAGAAGGAAATAAGAGCTTTAGTGAAATTTTGGTTTTGTGGGAGTATTTTACAAGAGATTTGTTGGCTCTTAAAAGCTTGTTGAATGGATGAAATTAAAGTGTTATTCAAAGACTTTAGGTATGGGAGTTTGGTGGAATAGAGCTTGCTTTGGTAATTAAAATTAGGTTTGCTAATTGAAATTTTGGTGGGAAATGGAAAATAATGGTGATTAGTGGGGGTTTATGGTAGGAAATGATCAAAGTGATGTAGAGAATTCAGAGGGAAATGGATCTAGAATATTCTAAATGAGATCAATTATCCAAGGGTGCTGAATTTGAATAAAATATTCAAATTTCACACTGGTTAACCGATTAACCAAAATACACTGGAAATGGTTAACCAGTTAACCAAGCATAAATTTGAATTTTTTGTTCAAACATGATTGCTTGATTGTTGTGGCCTGATTCTTTTGTACGTCGAAGAAGGCATGTAAATAAACACATGAACCTTGGAATTCCTTGAATGAATCAATTAACTTGGGAAATCCTTGATCAGATAAATTTGAATTACTTGCGGATCGACTTCGACTTTTGTCTGTGAAATTTTACTCGAGCGACAGAACTGCTATTTTTGGCATTTTCAATTGTTCCTCTTCCTAAAAATGTTAGTGAAAGAAAACAAATTATTTTTGGATTTTAATTAAGGGTTAGTAAACATAAACAAATAAAGCAATTAAAGGAAACAGTGATTCCCTGTGAGACATAAACCTACACCCGAGGAGAACCGAGCAACCAGTGTGATCTTGTTTGTATGCAAGATGCAGATGAAATACGAAGAAAACTTAGGGCAAAAATTAGGGTGCTACAGGTATAAGAACAATTATGTCCAGGCCTAGCATAAGTGAACCTGTCAAATTTAGGATACAAAGTAGTTACAAAACAATTGATGATGTCAAAGCTAAAAAAAAAGCAATGATCAGTTGAGGACACTAAAGGCTAGGAACATACCAGGTCCAAGAAAACAAGTTGATGACCCAGTTGTTATACCTGAAGATGACATTATAACTGGGAAGGGACAAACACAATGAAGGACCTAATGTGTTATTAACAATTATTATGATGTTTTGTTGAATTACTTAAGTCAGTAATTTTTTGTAATGTACTCATGTGTCCTCTTTGAACAATTTAATGTTATCTTTTTTTGATATAAAGTACCGGTGTTGTAATGTACTAGCGTACTAAACTAATATTGTGGGATGCAATTATAATATGATATTTTGGTTACATATTCTTTATTAACTTGGGTACACATTTATAGGCCATTTTTCATTCGTAAAATTTAGATCAGGCTAATGAAAGCTATAAACCCTAAACTTAACAACAGTGAGTCAAAACTAAACAACTAAAAACAAAATTCATTGCATTTAAATATTAGAATATCAATTACACAAAAGTCTTGATCATACCATTTCAACATTTCAAATATTTCAGACTTCTTAACAAGTATCTAAGGGCACTTCAACAACTACACCTAAAAATAAAATACATGTTTATAAAAACTGAAAGAATAACACAAGCAATCTTTAACTTTCCATAAAATTCCTCAGCCTTGAGCTTCATCTTCAACCTATTATTTTTCTTCATTGAAGCTTCAAACAACTCCCTAAATTTTTTCAGAATTTACATATCCTTTTCATATTCTGCTCCCAAACCTTGAACAACATCCTTCCCTTCTGCAATTTCATATTTCCAAATGAACAAATTACATGTACCCTGATTTTTCAAGATAGGACATCTCCAAAATAGCCTCCTTTGGTTCTTTCCCTTCTTGCACATGTATGACATCATCGTATGATTGCAACAACATATTTTAACTTCACGTTGTGAAATAGTCTTGCTTAACCTAGTTCACGTGAACATGACGAAGCTAATGAGGATAAATAAAGGAAAAAATTGAAGAACGGTGAAGAAGGAAGAAAGCTGCAGAAAGAAGATAAATGAAGAAGGGGAAACAGAAGATGAAGAAGGGGAGAATGAAGAAGGTAACGATGAAAAAGAAAAATTAAGGATTTTATAAATCAATTCTGATGTGGATTCCATTTAATACACACTTGACATTGAAACATTACACAGCTGACGTTCCACGTCATCCTCCGTTAGTGGAAACTAACGAAATGGATCATGGTTAGGGACGAAAAACTTTAGGGGGGATCAAAGTTTGAAGGATTTTTTTGAGGGACCAACTTGAAAGTTGAGATATTTGTAGGGAACTTATACATATTTAACCCTAATATATAAAATAATAAAAAAATTACTTGTTTAAAACATAAAAAGGACATGTTTAAAACATGATATTCCATCAAAACCCATGAAAAAAATCGAAAAAAATAATTATAATTTTCATCATCCTATTTTAATTAATTTATGAAATTAGTCACTATATTTTAAATTCAAACCGTTTTTATTTTAAATTTTGCATTCAAAATCGACTAAACGACCATTTTTAAATTATATATTTTTTATAAGTGTAAGAATGTGAAATAAAGACTAAAATTGTTTGAATATAAAATATAGAGGCTAGTTTCAGAAACTAACTAAAATATATATCAAAATTGTAATTAAATATATCAAAACTAAGAAAATCTATAAGAAGTGAACCCAAAGCGATAATAAAGAAAATTATCTCTAATAAAATTAGGTATCAAATATCACCATAATATTTCATTTAAGGGTAACAAAACGGGTCTGGCTCATCAGGCGTCCATTTTTCCTGCACTTTTTACAGGGCGGGTAAAAGTTTTAGACATACACCCTTTAATATGTCTATTATGTTCCAATCCATTTTTTGCGAGCTTTTACAGGGGCAAGTATTAACATTATTTTTTTTTGTATTTTTAGGCTTAAAGGATGCATTGCCTTCAGTCCCCCCTTCATTTTTTTGCGGAACGTCCCAAGGTTTTAGGCTCACACCATCAACTATGCTCACACCGCCCCATTATTTTGCAGGATTTTGTTGGGTGGGCATGTCCGTTTTCCACCCTTAATTCCATCTATCGTATGACCATGATTAGTCAACTTGTCAGCACAAGTGTTTCATACCCTATGAATATGTTAATTAAACAATGAAACGTTGGGACCACATGATGATTTACTCAGTAGGCAGGTTCAATCTTCCTGGATCGTAAAATATGTAAAATCATTAACTGTTAATGACCACATGCTTCATTACATTTTGGCTTATGTGTTGGTGCCAAAATGTTCCAACTTTGCTCAAGTTAGTGAACTTGAGTTGATGTTGTTCCGTTATTTGAAGGAGGATTGGCCAATCAACTGGGCCTATGTCATCTTTCATCGTATGAAGCATCAAGTTCGTCTTGGTAGCGGTCTCCCGTACATCTGCTTCGTGTCGAAGATTTTGGAACATTTTGGTATTCCTAGTTCAAGAGAACCTCACTATGAGATGACGGTCAAGCAAAATGAAATCAACTTGGTCACAGCTACTAAGAACACCGATATCGTTTGTGGTCCAAATGGTTTGTATGAATATAAAGAAGACTTTGCCGCTCAAGCCGCTCTGGAAGGTGGTTATACAAATAAATTCCTCTACAATGAAATTGTGAGCCTTAAAACCACCATGAACCATAATCACCAAAAGATCACATGTAGCCTCAACAAATTAATGAAGATATTTCGGAAATTCTCTCCTTCTCAACCTTCTAATGCGGGGAATTCGGATGGTGATGAAGACGATATGGATGAAGATGGTTCCGAAAGTGAATAGGCTTCAGTGCATGTTCTCTTTATGTTTTTATGTTCTTAGTTTAGATTTCTATTTTAAGTCTTTATGGTGTTTGTTTACCGTTCTTGTACCGTGTTGCTTCTTAAAATTCAATGTTGCTTATGTTCGTCAAAAACTCATGTTTCGTCTAATATATGTGTGTTTCTTATTTCTATATGATTGCTTATAGCTTATGTTACTTTTTAAGCTTTCATGTGCTAACTTCCTATTAAAGTACTTTTCCCATCCTTTTTTGTGGATGACAAAGGGGGAGAAGTTTTTAGTATGCATTCTTGTTTCTCTCTTTATGCCGAATTTTTTTACAAACCTCCTAGTATCACTTTGAGGGGGAGCACCTTCAAAGGGGGAGTTTTTGGAGAAACCAAGAAGCAAACTTCATTTTCACTTTTGGTTGTCATCATCAAAAAGGGGGAGATTGTAGAAACAAGCCTCTCAAATCACATTTGGATGATAACAACAAATTTATCAAGTCTTGAAAGCAAGCAAAAAGGACCGCTCAAAGCTCCGTTCAAAAAGAGTTCATAAAGACAAAGTTTCGCATTGGAAGGTATATCTTATTTCTCATGAACAAATAATGTCTATTAAGTGTTCAACTTAGGATGCACTCACATTTCCTATTTTCAAACAAACCATTTCACATTCCTTTTGTTACTGATCAAAATTTTAAAACAAATTTTTCTGGTTTTTGATCAAGTAACCGGTTACCATGTAGGTAGTAACCAGTTACTTCAGCCCAGATTTGAAAAATGCTTTTAACATTACAGCAAGTAACCGGTTACCCATGGGGTAGTAACCGGCTACCACTGTTCAAAATCCAGAAATTGTTTTATTCAAATTTTGAATTTTGTCTTATACTTTTTCAAAATGAAATGAGATATCTTTTCACATTTTGTACCTTTTCCAAGAGGTATTTTATATCTTATTTAAACTATTTTGTGTCGAATTTTTAAAAAGACCTCCTAACAATCTTTCATAAAATCTCTAAACAATCAAAGTCACTCTTTTTGAATATTTTCAAATATTTCAAAGTGTTCATATTGTTCATCTTTTTCATACACTTTAGTGAACACTAATATTCATTGTTTGTGAGTGAGAAATATAAAAGGAGAAGATCAACATTGCTTGATATTACAAGACTTCAACATTTCAACATTTCTATATTTCATTCAAAGATTAATTCTTGTATCGACTTACGATCCATGATTGTTGGACGTAAGGGTTATAGTTGTTAGATAGTAGGCCTCACCGGTTTTGGTGAGATAGGTTGTACGATCTGAAACTATAGTGAAAATCTCTTTCGGTTTGGAAAGGGGACTGGATGTACCTTCGGATTGTGAAGGGAACCAAGATAATTGCTTGTGTCTTTTACTTTCCGCATTATCGCTTTCTTTTCTTAAACACTTACAAGAGAAAAATCCATCCACCGATAAATAACCGTGAAAATTGTATATAACCTAATTCACCCCCCTCTTAGGCTATCTCTGTAACTACACATGAGCCTTTAAGGCATAAGTTATCGTTACCAATAACACAATATATATTTTATTATTATTTCGAGTATTTGATACACACATAATAATGACATGATATTTATATATATATATATATATATATATATATATATATATTATAAAAATTATATTATTTTAATTTTAAATGACAAATAAATAATTTATTTATTATATATGTCAGGTATTTCATATAAAAAGTAGTATATGTTATATGTATAAGATAATTCTTCTATTGCATAATCATTATATGTAATTTTTAGTAAACTTATTAATATTAATAATAATTTTAGATCCATGTTTTAAGTCAGCGTTAGGTTGAATACACAAAACTTGGCTATTTAGGTTGGAACTCCTTCCAATTGTATCCAATACAATTCACAAATATTTCAGTTGGGTGAATAACTCCTTATTTCAATCCATCATATGGACTATTCCTAACTCTTGCTTATAAACGTATATAATCTTATTATATTTTGTTCAGTTAAGTTTTACCTATTATTTTAGAAATTGGATATTACATTTATCATATCACACCTTACTAATATAGAACATGCACCTCACGTTAGGCGAAACCTACAATATTCGATACTAGTCTTGATGAGTTCTAAATCTTGGAAAGCAAAAACTTAATATTATTTTTGAAGGGATTTTAATTAGTTTGATCTCACCGGCTTATTTATCATATAAATCGTTCCTCACACATGCATCAATATACATACAATATATATCAACATACAAACAAATGAAACAATTATGTCCCCTAGCGCAATTGTTCTCCCAAGTCAATGAGAAAACCTAAGCTAAACCTAACAACGATATTCACTTCTCCAAGCAAGATCTCCAAGGTTGTCCTTATTTGTTTTGTAGTCTTCTCTTTCTTCATAATAACATATTACATAAAGGAAACTCGTTTTACATACGAGGGAGTGAGATGTGAAAAGAAGTTACATTATGAGAATAAGAGAGAGGCACGACACGCAATAAAATCCAAAACAAAGAAAAATAAACTAAGGCCATAACTAATCACCACAAGAAAAATAATAAACAAATTTTATTACTATTAATTTAAATCCTGTTAATTAAATAAATCAAATTAATTTTTTGGTAAATGAATAACCTAAAGCGCAGACTGCATTGATGCAACATTTATGTCGTCTTACTGCCTGTGACAACCGTCACAGTCTGCCTCTTGGCGACCTTCATAGTCTTCTCAGCAACCATCATAGTTCAGCCTATGAGGACCATCACACTAATAATTGTGCGTAGACCTCATTGACGGTGCAACACTTGCGCTGTCATAAACCCTAATGAAATAATTTCATACCATAAAAACACCATGATTAATAATTCAATATGATTGATTTGTATGCCATCGCTTCACCATACTAAAGTCGGATTCCAAAGTAGATGACCACAGATCGCTCAAACGAATGATAATTATTACATGATTTGAACTGACAAAATAAAATAATATATTCAATATACCATCTTTGCATCAAAGTTAATCATATCACATATGAATTAGATCGATCATATATGTGTAACTTATAGACGATTGACATATCGCTGCTTCACCATACTATTGTCGGATTCTGAAACATAGTAAATATCAATCATCCAAACCGTACACATTCTGATGCCAAAAATTCAAATTCTGGATTTGATTTAATTTTACGTGTTTTAATCCAATTAAAACAAAATAACAAAAAGTAAGCAATTACCAGACACATGATTTTGTAAGTGGCTCTGATACCACTGAAGGGAAATTAGCAATCTAAACGTAGCGAAAAACAAAAATTTCCTTTTAGAGATCCTTACGGAAAGTTATGATCTGTGATAGAAAGATTACCTCTTGTGGCGATGAAACCTTTGAATCTGAAATGATGTATGATCTCATAGTGGGTCAATCCAGTATAAATATTACTCCTAATATTCATACCCATGTCAGGACTTGATAACTCCTTATCCATGATCCATGAGATGTGATCATCAGTCTATCTACATAATAGTCTTAATGCTTTAAGGCTATCCCATTTCACATTAAAGCTCGACTATGGATGCTTTAAAAATAGTGTCCTTATGTTTAATCGAATCTCATGATTAAGTCACACTTAATATTTCATTAAACGAACTAGCTATTCTAGAGACTTTATTATTTTGGAAAAACAAACATAATAAAGAAATGCCTTTTATTATTAATAAATAATTCGATACAAGTACCAAAAGTATTGGCCTCTAGGGCTTACACCAACAAGTACTGGGTGGATGTGTTTGGTTGTGTGTATTGTGTAATGGTATTGGTAAGTTGATTAAGGTGGATTGGGCAAATTTGATGTCGGGTACCGTCGACGGGGTTCATTCAAGAATGGTTCCGTTGATGCGTATTGATATGGTAGCCTATGGAACCAATATAAATATTCTTGACTCGGCTTCATTTCTCTCTCAAACAGAATTTTCTTCTATAATGGCCTTTAACCAACTCAAACTTACTCTTCTACCTTGTATTTTATCTTGTGGTGGTTGTTGACCCAAAATTGGTGTCCATGTTGATACCTTTATTTCAGTGGGCCCTACGATGCCTCTACCATTCATGCGGAGATCTAACAACATACTTACGTCTTCTAAAGTTATTGTGCATTCCCCCGTGGGAAAGTGAAAAGTATGTGTTTCGGGTCTCCACCTTTCAAGTAGAGCATATATAAAACTAGAATTCATAATTATATATTTCAATTTGGTAATATTTGCAAAACCTGTAGTTTTCAAGAGAGGTAATATGACATGTGGGGTCTCAAGTAACTTGTGGTTTCTGACTCTAAATTTTCTTTCGGGTTGTTCCTAAAAGATACAAACATGGAAAACATAAGTATGATGAAAAAATAGTGCTAAATAAATAATACATTATTAGTAACAAGACAATAAAATAATGCTAAATAAGTAATACTTACTAAGACCTGGATGTTATTCAGTGTACCCCTATGTTTTTCACCCAACCACAAAAATGGAGTTTCAACCATTGTTGACAAAACTTTATAACCATACTAACTAATAATTTGAAATAATTTGAGACGATGTAGTAAAGAAGTTAAAATTGTTTGAGAATATATTTTAGGAAGTGTTGCTATTTATAGAGGTAGTTAGAGTAATGGTGGAATTAATTGATGGATAGAATTTGGTTGAAAAATATGGTTAGAAGTTATGGATAGAAATAATGGTGCAATTAATTGAATGTGATTAGTTGAGAAATATGGTTAGAAGTTATGGATAGAAGTTATTGCAAGTTCAGAAATAATAAATGAGATTAGTTGAGAAATAAGTTGTTGAAATTTATTAGTTCTTCTTGCACATAGTTAAAATTTCATCAATTGTTCTACGATATATAACATACAACTCTAAAGGACCTATTTTATGAATTTTAAATAATGATGAAACATTTTGTGTACATCATCATCATCATTACAAATTCTATCTTCTGCAAACATCAGTATTCCATTCAGATTAATGTATGGTTTTCGATAGATGATGCAGACAATTTCCCTCTCAGACTCAATGACATGATGTATCTGAGTTTTTATATCTTCAAAGCTGAATGTTTCTAATAATTTGATTGACATTGGCTCAGAAGTAACATTGAAAGTTTCAAATTTTTCTGATGAAATTGGACTGATAATGTGTACCAGACCAATAATATGAGCCATTTAAAAAAATACTTCTGCATTTTGTGATAATTAGGAATGGGTTTTATACTGTGTGAAGAAACTAAATGTATAAAAAGAGACCCAAATTATTAGTTGGCGTACCTACTATGGACAAATTAATGCAGGTTGGGGTTCCACAACTAGGATGGAGGACCCTAAAAGGAAGTTATTTGCTCTGAACAGCTTCGCCAGCTCAGATGGAGGACCTGGAGGGATACTCCATCTCAGTTGGCGGACCCTCTTTGCATGCGTGACACATGTCATTTAATTAAATGCAAGTAATATGCATGCATCATATTATATATGGACAATTTTAATTCATGTTTCTATCACAACCATAATGGCTCAACACAATTTCACAATTGAAGTACATTATAATGGAAGTATTTTCTCTGATGATAATGTTGGGGTTTTATTTCAAAACACAAATACGCAAAAATTTAAAATCAGCCCCAAGTCCAATTTTAACCATCTTCAAGAAAGAATCAAAGCAAAAATCCAACAACATATATCTGATATTTATTATCGTTATCCGTGTTTTAGTGAAAGCGATAACAGTGTCACATATACCACAACAAAAATTGAAAACGACAACGAGATCAACTTAATGTTCAATTGTCACACAACGTGTTATGTATCAAATGTGATCAAATTATACGTTTGTACAGTAGAGCAGAATGTGGTGCCACAAGTTATGTACCCAACACAGTCCTCTCAATCTCATCAATATCAACTGAGTCAGAAGACAACTTTAACTTTGTCACCCGAACCGATAACTACAACTCATAATGAACCATTTTTCCGGAGGAAAAGGTCGGGGAAGACAACGACTTTGATGAAGTCAATGTCTTAAATACTCAAAATCTTTTTGATGGTTCTAGCAGCGACGATTCGGGAGATGAAATTACAATGGTGCAACAACAAGAAGTATTTGACCTATACAATCCACCGCTGCACATGAGAAATCCCACATTCTTAGACAACGAATGTGACTCAATTTTTGAAACAAGACAACCGCTGCAGATTGAAGGTGGGTTGCAAGGTATGGAGTTTGACAACAAGGAAGGTTGTATGATTGCCATAAACCATTTTATATCAGAAATTTTCTTGACTACAGAGTCTATAAGTCGGATAGAAAATGACTATTAATCAAATACAAACAAAACAAATGTGGCTATATCTTAAGAGCTTCAGTGGAAAAGGGAAGTGGTAAATGAGTGATCACCAAGGTTGACGGGCTGCACACATGTACGTCTTCTACAATGTCCCAAGATCATACAAAATTAAACTCAAATCTAATAGGCCACAGAACCAAATATCTGATTGAAAGTGATGCATCATTAAAAGTAAAGCACATCATCACTCATATACGTGAGACATACAACTACATCGTCTCTTACAAGAAGGCATGGATTTCAAAGAACAAAGCAATTACGTCTATTTATGGAAGTTGGGAAACTTCTTACAATGATCTTCCACAATGGTTGTTGGTAATGAAGTCATTTTTACCTGGTACTATAATAGATCTGGAAACCCTTCCTGTGTTGTCAACCGATGGGACACGGATCGGTGGTACCTGAATCTTGCACAGTTTATTTTGGGCTTTTCAACCTTGCATCAAGGGTTTTGCATTCCGCAAACTGATAGTTCAAGTGGATGGCACATGATTGTATGGAAAGTACATGGGAACTTTACTAATGGTTGTTGCACAAGACGGAAATAGGAATATACTTCCAATAGCGTTTGCATTGGTGGAGGGTGAAACTAGTGATGCTTGGAGTTTTTTTTTCTGAAAAATCTTCGAATGCACGTAACCCCCCAACCAAATCTATGTTTAATTTCAGATCGACACAGAGCGATAAATAATGCATATGATAACCCGAATAATGGTTGGCAGAACCCTCCCTCCTCACACGTATATTGCATAAGACACATAACAGATAATTTCATGAGGGAAATAGAAGACAACGAGTTGCGCAAAAATTTGTTAACATTGGTATTGTCCTTAACTTATTATTCTTTATACCTATTAAGTTATCTTTTATATGTTAATATGTATTTCTTTTTTGCCACTTAGGTTATGCGTTAACTGAGTCCACATATGAATACTACAGAGGAGAAGTACGTAAAGTTAACATACAAGCATTATAGTGGGTGGACAATATTCCCAGAGATAAATGGACAAGGGCGTTTGATGGAGGGAAACGATGGAGGCATATGACTACCAACCTCACTGAATCAATGAACTCGGTTTTGAAGGCCACTCGAAATCTACCGATTACAACTTTGGTAAAGTCAACATACTACATGTTGGTCACACTTTTTGGTAAAAGAGGACATGAATGGACTAGAAAGTTGACATTTGGATATATCTTCATTGCTAATTTCATGAAGGGTATCGAAGAAGAGGTATTCAAATCAAATATCCACATTGTTAGACAATTTGATCGACATATGTTTTGCTTTTTGGAACAAGAAACAGTGAATCGTGATGGTAGACCAACAACCCATTTCAACGTCGATCTCCAAAATCAAACAAGTGAATGTGGCAAATTTAAAAATTTCCATATCCCTTGCTCACATGCTATTGCGGCGTGTTCAAGCATTAGACAAGACTATTTTGTTCATATAGCATATGTTTTTAAAGTACGTAATGTCTTTAAAGTTTACGAGGAGAGCTTCCTCGGGGTCCCTACAGAGTCAACTTGGTCACACTATGCAGGTGACATTCTATGGCACAACGACATCATGCGAAGAAAAAAGAAGGGTTGTCCAAATAGTATTAGAATAAGACATGATTGTTCAGAATAAGACACAATCAAATGAGAAACAACAAATTATACATTCTTCTAAAAGTAGAACTCCCTATTTATAGATGCAAATTCGGGCGGAAAATAAAATATTGGTTACAAGATTTAATGGGAAGAATTTTTTTTTTAATATAATATATTATTTTACTATATTATATAATTAAAATAAAAAAATCAATTAATTTAATTAATTTTCATTAAAAACGAAAAAAAAAACTCAAACCAAGATGACGGACCACTTCTTCGTGTAGGTCCCATCCGCCATCTTGGAAGGAGTAAGTGAAATAATATTTAAAAAACCCCATAAAAGTCCAAATTTTGTGGCATTTTGTAAATTATTTTTGGATGTGTAGTATAATAGGAATTAATTTTCAATTTTGTGACAGTAACAGATCAACTATTAAAACAAAATCAAACAAAACATTATTGATTAAAATATAATACATGTTCTTTAAACATATGTTGATCAAAAGGAAGATCATTCCACAAATATTTAAGAAACTTTTATCAAGGTTTTACCCATAGTTTAATTGGCATATTCCTTCAAGGATTTCTTAGGATTTTGTTGATCTGTAAGACACAAATTGATTAAAATGTAATTTGTGTCTTTAAGAATGTAAAAACTGGATTGCACCTTCATTCAGGCGAAAATATTATTTCAACATACATGCAATCATTATGGAAGCACAAGATTCTTCCTCACGTAAAAATCCAATACTCATCATATATAACTCCAATAATAATATTTCCACAAAAAAAGAGAAACTAAACCAGAAAAGTTGTATAATTAACCAAAAAATTTATAGTGAAATTTAACTTGCCAAAACAAGCATTGTTGTTGAACCATACGATGGTCTGATGAACAGTATAGTATTAGTAAGCCATGCCCGTATTATAGACAAGCAAGGGCATGTAGCAATGTCACTTTCTAAACCTTGGAGCTTAGGTGATACTGCTCTTAATCTACTCAATATCCTGCTCTGTTTACACTAACTGACCCCATTATTCACAAGTTATGTATTGCAGGTAGTTCTATTAGATCCTCCTCTTCATCATCACTAGAAGTAGAAATCCAACCATGGCAAGGTCTACGCCTCTTGTGACAAGGCTTCCTAATAGGCTGCGAGGACTTTGTCTGAGGAGGTTCTGCAAGCCGGATGATAGTAGTATACAAGATGCTCAAGTTATGCTTCAAAACTAAATGAAATGAATTAACAAGGACGAGAAGTTGATTACCATGTTTATTGTCTGCTGACACAGTGTCTACAGCCTTAATTGATGATTGATTACCAGGTCGGTGTTTGGTTGCTGAAGTGTTGTCGAGCTTAATGGGAATTCTGTTAACAGTTTTGCTTGTAAGTGTTGCAGTGTCCACAGCCTTAGGAAGATGATATTTAGGTTGACTCGTGGCTGCTGAAGCGTCTACGGGCTTGATGGGAAGTTTGATAACGGCTTTGCCTGTAGTTGTTGCAGTGTTTACAGCCATAACGGAAAGTTGATTCCTAGGTCGACTAGGGGCGGCTGAAGTGTCAACTTTGATGGGAAGTCCAATAACAGCTTTGCTTGTAGCTGTTGTGGTGTCTACAGCTATAGGAAGATAATTACCAATTTCACTGGCTGCTGATATAGTGTCAACGGCCTGATTAGTTATTGGTGCATCATCGGAGGCTTCCGGGTTAGAGCAAGGTAAGAGAAGGTTTCTATTTGAGCAACCAGCAGCTGATGCCTCATTGTGACCATTTTCTGGATTATCCTCTATCAAACAATCCTTCACACAAACCAATACAAGAGCACAAAACAGGGCATAAGAAATCAAAACTCTGTAAGATATACATGCCATTTGGGTAAGGAGCTAGAAGGCAATTTTCATTAGGAACCCTATCAATATATTAAAAAAATTCATTGGAGTACTGGAATATATCTCATTTAGCTTCTCAAGTATTTCTAAAGTAGTATAAGAATCTTTCAAAATTATAACCGTTGAGCAACCATTTTTGGAGGTTGGAGCCAATAATTTTTCTTTAAAAAGGAATGATAAAATTTAAAGTTAGCATTGAGATTAAAAAGAAGAAACCATGTAAAAGAACTCATGATATACAGCTACACATTAAAGCAAATGGGCTTTGCCAGAATGTATCAGACTCTAAGGAGTAATATGCTTTTGGAGACACAGCAGCACATTGCTGCTCATGACATTAACTTAAATTGAAACAAATGTATTGAATTTGTGAAAAACGTGTTACATAACCAGACCTGAAAGCCTGAAACAAAGTAGGGCATAGAAACCAGCTCATTGCATCACATAACACAAACAAAATATGGATTTTGTGATACAACATGATTCATAAGTACCAATAAAAAAAAGACATGTTTCACAACTAGAGCTGAGCGGATGCAGAACAATTTACCCAGAGATACAATTCAAAGTGTGACAACATCAGTGTTGTTAAATATCCGGTATAGTGCCGGTATACCGGTGTTGCATTTCGGAATTTTGGCTATTCGATACGAAAGCTGGTATAACATTTCAATTTCGCGATGCTCAAGATATCTGCGTTTTTCCAGTATACCGGTTATGAATTGAATATCGGAACCAATATTAATATTATCTTTTATAATAAATCATTTTTTTTACTCAGTATAATAAATCATATTAAAAAACATTAAAAAGGAAAATGTGAAGAGGTGGAAAAAGTAGAACGTGAAGAGGTAGAAAAAAAGAACATGAAGAAATTAAAATGTTAAGAGTTGGAACATTGAAAAAGTAAAATGTGTGTCTGCTACTGAGTCGGTGCATTCTTATTGTTCATTCATTCTTTGGCTGCTCTTCCTTCAATTCTTCTTTTTGAGTTTTAATTCATTTTTAATTTCTGTTTTTAGCTTTTTGTTTTAGTTGAAGGAACATGAAATTTTCAGTTTAATGTCCGAGTATTTTTCTTTCAAATATCCATTTATGTAGCTTTTATTCTTGTGTCATGTTTCACTTTCTATATAAATATTTATTTTAATTGCTTTGCGGCTTCCACTATTTGCCCGCTACATGATCCAATATTTTTCATATTCGTTTTTTGCTGATCAGCTATTTCCGCTACTGATATTTGACAACACTGGACAACATACAAAGGAGGTTCAAAATTTTGCGAATTGTGATCATTGTCTGATTAAGATACCAAACAACAACCTAATAATAATAATAATTAATGTACAACACCATCATCGGACATAGGTCAAATCTTGCAGATAAATTTATAAATTCTGAGTTAGAAGACATCTGAATAAAGCATAAACAAAAGAGTGCGATAGAGCAAAGCAACAAATGAAATAACCATTGGATCATCACTCATCACTTATTTGAAGATAATCACCTTTATACATGAAATACGAGTCCACATTCTCAACTCTCTATGATTCCATCACACACACACACACCCCTTAGAAAACCACATATCTTTCTCATACTGTATGAACTGTATCACAAATCATGCTTTAAAATAAAATCAAACAAATATTAGCTTTTGTTCTTAATCAATCATTCTATTGGACTTAAATTACTTCCCATGCATAGTAGAAGAAGGCCTAGAATTCAAACCTCAACTACTAACATAACATACTAACAACAAACATTTGTCTATATAAAAATGCTAATGTTTAATATTTACTTCCAGAGATTATACTGATTATTGAGGTAATTGTGAGTTACCTGATCTTGTTCTGGTTGATGTTCAAGTAGGGTATTGATAAGAAGAGTGTAAGCTGCATCTTCAATGAAGACCCAACCATCTTTGCCGCCATAAACCTGAAACAAAATTAATAACTAATCAATGAGAATGAGAATGCAGTGAAATTAGAACTTAATAATTACAATTAAGCTGAAAAAAAGAAAGGAAAATTTACTTCGAGTAATTGATAAACGGTTCGACGAACGAGCTTGTTCGGGAAACCGAAAGGAGCCATGGCGTCGAGTGCGGCATCCATTCGACTCTCTCCTTTCTGTGAAACAATCACAATCGCAATTCAATTCACGAGAACGAAGAAAATAAAAATGGTGGAATGAACAAAGTGTGAAGGTGAACTTGGAAACGACCTTTATGGAACGCCGTCTTGGCGCCATTGGAGAGAAGAAGAGATCGCGGTGTTGTTAGAAGTAATGTGAGATTAAATTAGGGTAGAAAGAGATTTAGGGTAAATTGGGTTTCATTTGCATGTTGCATTGGAACACAGAATTCCAATCATTCAGTGAAGCGTTGCAGTACACTGTGTGAGCCAATGATTTAATTTTTTTTTATTGACTATTGGTGAGCTAATGATTTAATTGATAATTTAAAATTGATCTATATAACATTAACTAAATAATTTCATTAAAAGAAAGTAATTGTAATTAAAGTTGTAAACTTAAAGTGACATTCTTTCTTGGGAAAAATATATTCTTTTGGTAAACAACAACTTTGGTCTTTAAATAATAATGTACTAAAATTATAAACATGTTCATTAATATTTATTTTTTCCAAAGTGAAATTGAAGTTGATTGAAGAGTGAGAATGCAGAGTTTGATGTGGTGGTTTTGAATTTACATGTGGTGGAGAGAGAGTTAATAGATAAGATTAACACATTAATATTCAAGTCGGTAGGAAAGTGAAAATATAGTATCTATATTAAAAAAAATCCTCACTAAAATCCATTTTACCTTTTTAATTTTAGGTTATAATTTTTCTTACATGTCATTAATATATATTTTTATCTTTAATTAATGATTAATTGAAAGGACATATTGAGAGTTTAAGTGATAAAGTTATCTCTTTAAAACATATTCCTCTCTCTATTTATCATTCAAATTTCTCTCCCTCCTCTCTCTCTCTCTCTCTCCAAATTTCAATATCCTTTAAAAATGAAAAGTCACACGAAAAATGGGTACAAAACCCTATTCTATTTCCACCATCACCACCAAATCTCTTCCTTCATCCATCTCTTTTGTCGCCGTGTTTCCACCACCACAAAATTTGTTCTCTCTTCTAACTGTTTCCTCTTTGAAGAATCAATGTTTTCCATTTCTTTTGCGGCTCTAAAATATAATTTCACTTTTTCTAGCAACTTCAAACGGGTTAATCATTTTTGCAACCCAAATTTTTTGTTTTTTTTATCTTTGCTAATAGATTTGTATTTGTAATGAATATGTTTCAATTGTGTGTTTTTATATTTTGTTTGATATTATATTTTTATTGGATATGTTATTATTATATTGTACAGAAAGAATTCGGACAAATCTTCGTGACCTTCAACTGGGACTGTGGTATGTTGATGAGAGAAAATGGTGGGGCACCTGCAAGGTACTATGACGCTCAAGTCAGTTTCAGAATGACAATTAAAGCGTTAGTAAAGAGGGATAGAAAGTGAATACCTGACTCTCCAAAGATGAAGAGTTTTTATAAGGGCATATGCCCGTGTGATGCGGACGCGTAGCCTTTGACTAAGTGTATCTGCCTCCGTAAATTTGTTGGGCAGTTGGCCGAGTGGAAGACATTTTGGCGTGTAGGGGGAAGTCCCCAACGACTATATGTCAACGACTATATTTTTATAACGGTCATATCCTCACGGATCTCGTAGTGGATTTGTCCCCAGTTGCATACTGGATTGAGCCTTAATTTGGCGTAAGGCATATGCTAGTCCAGTCCAGAACATATATGTTGAGGAGAAGAAAATAACAGAGAAGAATCTGGAGGAAGAAAATGGTGGGGTTGGTGTATACTCCGTGAAATACAAGACATGTATAAGATTTTTGTTAGCTTCGGAGATGAGAATTTATTTTATAGAAGAACCTAAAAGTAAAATTTATTTTTAGTTTATTTGTTAAAAAAACAAATTTTAATTTTCTAAAATTTATACG
Organism: Lathyrus aphaca; assembly: GCA_963966055.1. NCBI lineage: Eukaryota > Viridiplantae > Streptophyta > Magnoliopsida > Fabales > Fabaceae > Lathyrus > Lathyrus aphaca. The sequence continues at coordinate 139,814,989 of OZ014520.1, forward strand.
CTCGTCCATGTTATTAGTTTTATGTGAGATTAGGGGTGTCAAAACGGAGCGTCCGCTCTGCCCCGCCAAAAGCCAGCCAAAAAAAGAGCGGGGCGGGCGGGTCCGCCAAGGTGAATTGGGTATGAAATTCAAGTCCGTCTTTTTTTTCCATTTCTTTATAAGTTATTTTTAAGTTATTTTTAAATTTCTTTTTTGTTTTTATTTTTGTATTTTCTTATAGCTAATTTTAATTTGTAAGAGATGAGGAATCAAACTAATGTGATTAACAAAAAACAAAGTTAACTATAAAGAGAAGTAACTTCAATGTTAGTAAAATTATTGTGTCGTATATATGATAATAGAGAAATTCTTACTAGTTGAAAATGTTCAATACATAATATTAGTTTAAAAATAGATGTATATGTTAAGAAATAATGAAAACTACTTTGCATATAGTTTGGTATATATGAATGTTCAAGTATATATAAATGGAATAGAAATTTCACAATTAAAAATATTTATATATTATAATTGAAATATTAAATTAGAGTATTTTATATGTATTATAGTATAACAATGTCATGTGCTTTTTTCTCTGCACTGTGTATTATATATTATGTATACATTACATTATAGAGAATTTGTCATTGCAATATTTTATTGATTAGAGTTTTTATATGCAATATAAATAAATATCTATATTGGTACTATATACAAATTTACATACTTTTCTAAACTTTCTATATGGATGCATATAACAATAACTCATTTTAAATTTGAATTGGTTTGTTATAATTTAATTTAAATTTGAATTATGACACATATAAATGCATAATACAATAAATTTAAAAGAAATTATAATAAATTTTTAAGTAGTTTTTATTTCAAAAAATTTAGCGGACTGACGGGTCAACCCCGCCCTATTTTGTATTTTGCCCGTGGGATTTTTTGTTTTGGCGCGACGGACGTAACGGGTAGGTGAACCCAAAATTCCAACACAACCCGCCATTTTTTGACGGGTGACGGGACGGACCGACAGATCCCGATCCATTTTGTCACCCCTATGGGAATATTAACTATTATGCACTAATATGTGTATAAAAATATCTTATGCACTAATAATGTAAACTTTTCTTTTTGTAGAAAATATAATTTTATTAATGTGTCCAAAAAATATATCTCGTTTTATTGCAAGAATCTTTACTTTCTCATTTAATTTTTTTTTGCAGTTTTTATTTATTTATATTTTGCAGTTTCTTTTTATAGTTTTTAACAACAAAAGAAAAGAGATATTATAGATATTAATAATAAATTTATTTATGTTTCAATAAATTTATATCGAAGTACTTTAATAACATTAAAAAGGATTAATTTTTATATTAGAGTTGTCAGTATGTATCTCTAATAAAGTTTTATTTATTTTAAAATGATTTTTTATCATTATTTTTTTAAAATTAAAATAATATATTATCAACTTCAATATTTATCTTATTAAGATCATGCATTTTAAAAAATTCCATGTATATTAAAAAAAGTTATTTAGATTGTGTATGTATATTTATATGTAAGAGTCCTTTAAATTAGATTGCGACCTTTAAATTACTAAAAATTAACAATATATAAATATTTAAGAGTCTGAAATTTTATTGAAAAAAACATTTTCCAAAAATCAAATCAAAGGAATATGTGATTTTTGAATGGTGCTTGAGTTATATTTTAGTCTTGATTGAAGAATGGTAGGTTGCAAGCATGTGAAAATTCTTCAAGAGATAGAGAAATGTGATGTTTCTTTACCTCGGAATTCATAATACCATTTGAATATTTGAGGTTTGCATAAAACATTTTTACTAATTTGGAGTACCTTTATTGAAATACTTCAAAAATGAAGCTTTCCAAACCAACATTTTTGAAGGCTTATACAAAGATGCAATCTTTAAAAGCTCCACATCCAGGTAACAACAGGTGTACAATTCTCGTTTGGTACAATACTAATTGAATTTGTTCTCTTGTTCTTGAGTAGAGAAATTTGCAGTGAAATAAGATGACTTTTTGAGGTGATGATGAGAGAATAAGATAGCTTATGGTTTTATAATGCAATGCACAAGAGATGTAGGGTGATATGAGAAAATGGTGAGAGTTTACCTTTATTTATGGTCACAGTCCAATCAGTTGGATAGAGCTTCTAAGCGATTGGAAGCTTTAAACTTTGGTAGTTTTTCGTTGTTAATAAACGTTGCATTTATTTCCCAACCACTTAGTTGTTGCTTTGTGTGCCAATTTTCAAATTTTTTAGTTTGGAGGGCACATCCAATTTGATTGAGTCATGATGCAAATCTATTGGTTAGCTTATTTTAAGTATTTGTTACTTTGAGCCTTGTGATGGATTTGTTGTTGCCTACTCCTGCCTATTTTATTTGCACATCTTGTCTATAAAAGACTAAAAACTCATTCATTTGGTTAGAAAGATTATTTTAATTTATGAGAAAAAATTAAACATTATTTTAAAGGATTAATCATATCTTTCAGATCATTTAAACTTCTACCTCAATTATCAACACCTCTTAATTAAACTTCCCTCGTTTAAGGGAACACCAACACATTATGGAGTGTCTATATCTATACATCTTTGGATACAAGAGCTTTTTAAACACTGATATAAATATGTCCACCACAAACATATCTACTCACCCTAATATATGGTTAACTGATCATAGGCTAGAGATGTTGAAATCATCCTCAGCGAAAAATATTGCTTTGATCAACACCATTGATGCACCATCATCGATCATTCTTTGATCAAAGACTTCAAACCAAAATACAGTTGTATACTCAAGAGTATATTATTTTCTTTGAACAACTTTATGTAATACTCTTTAAGGCTTTATGGTTAACTGATCATAGGCTAGAGATGTTGAAATCATCCTCAGCGAAAAGTCTTGCTTTGATCAGCACCATTGATGCACCATCATCGATCATTCTTTGATCAAAGACTTCAAACCAAAATACAATTATATACTCAAGAGTATATTATTTTCTTTGAACAACTTTATGTAATACTCTCTCTAAGTCTTTATAACAACAGTAAAATAACCTTGCAAAATATATTAGGGTTTCACCTTTGGTATCTAAATTTTATAAGGTCTAGGCGTGTTAGTTGCTCTAAAAGCTCTAGGATTTCTATCTTTAGACCTTTTCAATTTATCAAAACAATTTTTTTCTAAGTGGCTTAGTATACTACAATGATAACATTTATAAACAAGACAAATTTTTCTTTCTTTTTTGATCCTTTACTAGGTAGGTGCTATATAGTTCTTGAAAGTTAGTCCATTTTTATTTAAGGAAGACCTTTGACTTGATCAAAGCAAGTCAATATTTTATTTCCTCTTAGTAAATTTACTTAAGGTTTAATGTAAATTTATCACTTCCTTTTTCAACTAGACACGAGTCTCACATGTTTCAGTTGAGTTTATAATATTAACCATTTATAAGTTAAGCATTTTATTCCTTTCTTCAAGAAACTTTAGATACTCCTTAAGGTCTAAGCTACTTTTCTTAATCTTATCACCTTCTTCTATAATATTAGCACTTATTTTAAACATCTTCTTGTAAGAATACTTTGTTACCTCATAGTTATCTTCCTCATAAAATACCTTCAAGCAAACTTCATCTTCTTTGTTGAAAGAGGATTCTTTTGTGGTTGTCCATGAGGGTAACCCTTCTTCATTTGTGGAGGCTTTATTTCTTCTTTCGAAGATTTCATTGGATAATGTTTCTTCTTCACACCCTCTCACAGAGAACGTTCATTCATTTAATGTGAATCCTTTGAAGACCGTTCAACTACTGAGTATGTTCTTTCGAAGGAAATAATTGGAGTTGTTTGATAGGATTTGATGAAATCGATCTGCAGGTTTTGAGCATACCCCTTCTTTTTTAAATAATTGAACTAGCTCGTTCAATTTTCATATAATTTCATCTTTATTTGATTTTTCCTAAAATTCATAAACACTCATATCTCTCGATTTAAAGATTGAATTAGATTTCAAATTCGTAACTCTTAGATATTTTTTAGTAACAAACATTCTAATATAGTTTCCGACGTCTCTAAATTCGGAGAAATATTTATAAATGAAACATTCATCTTCACCGCCTCGTGTGTTCATTTTCTTTTGTTCGATACTTGGAGAAATTCCATATGTCATTTCAAGACTATCTCTCATTTCCTCGATGGATTTTCACTTATAAACATAGAGGAGTTTACTATCATCTAAAGACATTACTAGACAAATTTTGGTTTTTAAATCTATTTTGAATTTTCTCTTTTCCAATACGGTCCAAAGGAAATCGAGTTTATCTACTACTTTTCCATCTATTTAGTCAGTAAGGATAAGCAAATAGTTTATTAGAGTTTCCCATAATTCAATGTTAATACTTTGAATAATTATTTTGAATATATATTTCCATAATTCAAATATAACACCATTAAATGGTAGAGGTGTATTCAAGAAAGATCTCTTGTTAGAAAATATGTTGGAAGTTATCTTCCTCTTGAGAAGATTAGTCTTTAAATATGAGTTAGGCTCTGAGACCACTTATTGGATGTGTGACTCCACACATAATAGGAGAATGAAGGGGTTGTGGATTTCAGAAGAACGATTGTTTGAAAAAATTTCTTTAACATTTTCAGAGTTTAAAAACATTTTATATAAATAGCAACGGAAAGTAAATATGTGAAAAATAAATAGTTAAAGGTAAGAGAAATGACACTAGGAATTATACAGGTCTGGTCGAAATGAAAATACCTAATCATCTCCCAAATATTTGATCTGGAGAGTATCCAGTAAATCTTAAGAATTTTTAGTAGGTTAAACTCTCGAACTCCCTTATACAAGGAAAAATGAAGTTTCAACTAACTTCCAAATAAACAACAAATAACATAGAGGAGCAATTAATATTACTTCCAAACAAAAACTTGGGGAGAGAAACAATTAGTCTTATTTCTAAATAGCGGATTGAAAATGTTAGTCTTTTTTCCAAACAACAACATAAAGCAATTAGTCCCCAAGGTAAAATGAGGTTTTCTACGGACTAATCTCAAACCAAGATGAACTTTTAACCAAGATGAACTCCAAACCGAATCGAGGTTTTGACCAGGCTAACCATGAACCACAAAGATTTTAAACCATGCTTATCTCAAACCAAAGCAAGCTTTTGATTGGGCTGAGCCTATGAACCAAACCAAGGTTTTAACCAGGATCACCATAAACCAATGAGATTTTAAATCGAATTGATCGCAAACTAAAGTAAACTTTTAAACCGGGCCGAGTTTACGAACCAAACAACAACTTATGAATCTAAATACCCAAAAACAACTTTTAAGAGATTTGCTTTTGAACCCAAACAAACACTACCTTAGGCATGAATTATTAAACCAGGAGAAAAAATAATCTTTGGTAAATTTACAATAATGCACTTTCTAAACTACAAAATTACCCACCAAACACAAAAACTTTCTCAAACAGCTACGACTGAAATTCCAGTGAGAGAAAGTGAAAAATATTTTAGAGAGGGAGGACTCACATTTTCTGTATGTGAAAATGACAAGTGAGATACCTCTATTTATAAGCTCGATGTTGACACAAAAAAGGAAAGATCTATGAGCCAAAATTTAATGTGCCAATCGATTGACTCTTTGCCCCAATCGATAGGAAGCTCCAAAATTATTCGATTAGCAAATCTCAAAAGGAAAATAAAAGATACATGAATATTTCTCTTCTTTAAGATGTTGTCCTAATCACTTATGGATAACTTTTGCGCTAACCCAGTCGATTGAGTATAAGTGCAAATCGATTAGACAATTTAAAAACTTGTCCAAAACTATTCTCACTATTACTTATTCGACTGACACGACTCTAAAACATTTTAGGGGTGTTTTCTTAGGAAATAGAGGCTTAAAATTTGTTTTAGTGTGTGTGTGTATGTGATTTATTCATATAACTTTACAAAAAAAAAACCTTGTATTTTTACAAAACACAGTTCACTCAGACGCGATTGAACGAGCTTTCACTTTCACACATTGAAGCTTCAAGACTTGCCTAATAATCCAATTATATAGACATTTGCTTGAGTATTCTTGGATATGAAGCTTGAGACATCTTCAAGTTATCATACTTGATTGAATCAAAATCTCCTTTATGTTGCTAAACAATTTCCCCTTAAATTGTCATCATGAAAAGTAGTTAATCAAAGGAAAACCATCATACTTCTATTTTGCTTTGATCACATGTCTTGAATATCCTCCAAAACATGTCTTCACAAAATGTACAATATATGTGACAACCATTTGTTTTGTAGGAATGTCAAAGATTTTTTAGGGTTGTTATAATGTTCAAGCCACTTTGTGCAGGAAATGTGAGAAGCTTTGTATATGAATGTTTATAGATAAAATTAAATATTCCCATAGTGTTGAGATATTTATAAGAATCTCCTTAACCTGAATCTTAGGCTCCAAACATTATAAATAAAAGGCGAGTAAGAACATGCATTATGCGATAGGTGTTACTCACTCGGTGAAAATGCAATATCAAACTTGTTTATGTCATTGTTTTTTCTTAAAATATTAGTGTAGTGGCTAAAGCTCTACTTAAATGTAAAAAAATAACAACAACATGAAACAAGAATGAGTATTTTGACATCTAAATTAATGAATACATATTTAAGTTTTAGAATTGATGGCAATAATTGAATTTTCTTTATCTTTTTTTATTATTTAAAGTGAAATGTATTTACAAATAATAACACTAATATGATAAATTAGTTTAATATTAAGCGAGGCCTATGTTACAGAGTAATTTGAATTTTTTTTTAATATAACATACTTTATTAATTAAATTTCCAAAATAACATAACTTTGAAAAAAATTACCAAACTAACATAGTTTGGTAACATGTTCGCCAAACCATTGGTTGAACATGTGAATCTTTTCACCAATTCGCCAAATGGAATGGCATGAATCATAATTTTAGAACCAATTCGCCAAACCATTTGGCGAATGCATGCAAGTTTACAACCAATTCGCCAATTGGTATGTTGTGCATGTGTTATTTGGTTAATTTTGTGTTTCATATTTTTGTTATATATATATATATATATGTGTATAAGTATATATATATATATGTATAAGTATGTATATATATGTATAAGTATATATATATATATATATATATATATATATATATATATATATACTTACGTGTATATATATATATATATATATATATATATATATATATATATATATATATATATATACACGTAAGTATATATATATATATATATATATATATATATATATATATATATATATATATATATATATATATATATATATATATATATATATATATGAATGAGTATACATATACATATATTTACTTATACTTATATAAATATATATATATATATATATATATATATATATATATATATATATATATATATATATATATATATATATATACTTATACTTATATATATATACTTATATATACTTATACTTATATATATATATATATATATATATATATATATATATATATATATATATATATATATATATATATATTTATATAAGTATATTAAAGAAAATTATATTTAAAGAAAATTATTGATATAAAAGAAAATTAGAGAATATGAGAAAGAGAAATATAAATTAAAAGAAAATTATTATTAATAATTCAACAACCACATTACAAAAACTAATTTCCCGCCCTATCTAATTGTCCCCCAGTACCACATCCACGGGGATGACCCCGTCTTCAAACTCTACCACCAGGTGGTCGAGGTTCCGCTTGTATTTGTGTGTTTGGTGGAGGCGGTTGTTGTTGAGTCCATGATTCAACTTGTCCCCAATTACGTGGAAGGTTGCTGCCAAAGGCGCTGCCGTAACTGAGTTGTGTGCCCATGTTTTCAAAGCTGGGTCGGATAGGTTGGGCTGGGTTGGATTGGGTTGGGTGAGGACGATAAGCTTGACCAAATGAGGATATTGCCTCGTTTTGAGAACGAAACAAAGGTGGGGGCTATAGGTTGGTGTGAACATGAAGGGGTTGTCGGGGGTATATTGGTGTTGGTAAGGCTCTTGTTGTTGTGATTGGGTTTGTGGCATGAAGGGGTTATGTGTTTGGATGAATGGCCTATGGGTGTTTGAAGTCGATGGCTGGAATTGGGTGGGGTAGTCATGTTGTGGAGTTGGTGGTTGGGCGTATGCTGCGGCCTGCGAGCGGGGGTCAATCAAGTATGGGTTATCAGACACCCATTGTTGCATAGTAACTGACCTAAACCAAACTAAATATTCTCTAGTTGGTTTGACATTTTGCAGCACTTGGTCAGTTAGGACATGTTGGCGTCGATCCCTCCATTGTTGACGTAATTCCCTTGCAAAGTCTCTCCAATCTTCCATGTTCCACATGTCACTTACTCTTTTCAAATGCCAATTTCCCAAACATGTCGGAGGGCCCGGAATATCCTGTTGCATTCCGAACTGCATTTTCACCCGATCTGTTTGGTGCATTTCAATTGTAGTGAAGCGGATGATTGGAGTTTTTGCCGTCCAAATTTCAGCATCTTCTGGGTTAGGCTCATGGTCGAGGGCTAAATATGGGCACCAGATGAACTACGGAAAAAAAATTCGTTTAGTATAAAATTATTTTAGTTAATAAAATGCATTAAAACGGAAAAATATTTTTTATATATGACAATACCTGATCGATCCCCACGTGGTCTAACAATTGGCGATATAAAACTATAGAACTTCTTGGGTTTCTACTATAATCCATCCCAAGATCGGACCAGCTAAGCACAACATATTTAAACGCATTTAGATACAATAACAATTTAAATATTTAAAATTTAATATGTTTGGAAATAAAAATTAACAGTGGACTTACTGGTTTGCGTAGGGGAACGGGCATGGATTCATGTTGCGTGGGGCAAGCATCGGCAGTCTGGAATACCCCCAAGCTTGTAACAAAAATGCACACCCAAAAAAGGTACAAGTATCCTTTGCGGCATTTTTACAAAGGCTACTGTACAAGTGTGCCAAAACCGCCGAACCCCAACTGTATGTATTTACATTGTTGATGTTTCGCAACAATGGTAAATACATCATATTTATTGTGTTCCCGGTACCGTCGGGAAATAAAAAATGACCAAATAAAAGCATAATATAACACCGAGTTTTTTGCATTTTTTCTAACTCGGTTGATTCTTCGGTTAAAATAAAACTAGAATAGTGCGCTCTAAGGACTCCTAGATTTATACCTGAACCCCGGCTACGAGTATTTGATGGCTGCTCCTCGTCAATGAGAGGGGCACCCAGCAAATCCGCAACTATAGAAACTTCCTGGTTCACCTTACCAAAGACGGCTCTACCGGATACACGTAACCCCAAAATCATGTATACGTCTTCCAAGGTGACAGTGCATTCACCGAAGGGCAGGTGAAAGGTGTGTGTCTCTGGCCTCCACCTCTCTTGTAGTGCCAATATGAATTTTGAGTCTATAGAGTTGTTGTGCACCTTAATGACTTCCCCAAATCCGCATAACCGTAGATACGGTTCAATGATCGGATCAAACTCAATGTAGTCGTGCACCCGACACCGAAATCTTCTTACATTCTGTAAAAATATTCATCGAAATAAGTTAAAATACGCAACAATATGTATAAGTACGCAAGTATATATATGTATGTATATATATATATATATATATATATATATATATATATATATATATATATATTTATATATATATGTATAAGTACGCAATAATATATATATATATGTATGTATAATATATATATATATATATATATATATATATATATATATATATATATATATATATATATATATATATATATATTATATTTATATATTTATATATATATATATATATATATATATATATATATATATATATATATATATAAAAGTTAGGGTTTATATATATTAGTATGAAATATATATAAAAAGTATGCGTAACAAAATTTACGAATATTAAACTTACAAATTGTCATACCCTAAATTTTGACCAGAAATTTTAAATTTTTGTTCATTTTAGACGCATTTTGTCGATGTATCAATTTTCAATCATTTTGCATATGTTAGTTTAACGTCTCATTAATCATGCATTTTTATTTTTATTAGTCAACCTTACCGTTTTAATGACATATTTGTTTTTAGAATTAATTATTTCAATTTTGGAATTTGTCTAGAATGTTGTCTCATTTTTCAATTTATTATGTTTAAGTTTAATTTTAGTTAACTAATTATATTAGATATTTTAGATTTATTTTTATTAATTTTGTTTTCAGTTAAATTTTAATTTAGGTTTTAGAATTAGTGTTAATCTTATTAACCTTTATTTAGATTTCACCTTAACTAACTATTTAATTTGTTTATTTTTTAAGATAGTTTAATTTAGTTTTATTATCATTATAGTTTTATTATTTAAAGTTTATGATTATTTTAGCTAATTTTGATAAGTTTTATTTAGGTTAGTTTATTGACTTTATGTCATTTTAATTGGTATTCTATTTATTGTTTAGTCTTTACTTTTTAAAAAAATATATAGTTCAGTCTCAATTGTCTCATTACTATACATTTCAACACCAACCAAATGTTTTGCCCCAACAATGACAACACATAGCTGAGCCTCTTACAAGCCTTTACTACACGTTACTCCAAGTTTTCACCAAAATTAATCCAAGTCAAACCTGCATCCAAAAAGTAAAAGGAAGAAACTCAATCAATAAGGAAAAGGTTAGAAGGAAATTTCAAAAAAAAGGGGAATGATGTAATAATACAGCAGACAACACAAAGGAAGGACACCTCACATCAGACCAAAAAAGGGCAGCAACCTTTCTTTTCTCGAAAAAAGACGAATCCTCTCAGGCTTTTCCTTGAGGAACCACCACAACTTCCCTTCTCAATAAACATAAAAACATGGTTGTTGATCTGACTTTCAGGGGAAACCTCAACAAAACTCATAAACGTCACACTTCATACTTTTTCCTCGACCTTCACCACAGACCACTTCAAAACCGAGGCTAAAACCAAGCCATAACTTTCTTCAACAACGACAAAAAACCTTAATCAAAATGAACACAACATTCCGCAATCTTCTTCAACCAAACCAGGCCAAACCTTGAACCAACGCCAAACCTTTCAGAGGACCTCCATCCTCACCACTTTTTTCACTGCCATCAACACTTAACACCAAAACCAGAACAACACCCTTCTTCTTTCCTCTCATTCGCCTCCCTCACAAAACAACAGTCACAGCAATCTTTTTCTTTCCATAAACCAACTTCAACCACAACCACCGTAAAACGAACAACCCTTCCACAAAATGAAAACCTTGGACACTCTCAGCTTCAATGCATTCGTGTTCTTCACGAACTCACCACTACCGAATATAAACACCAAAACTCATTTTCTTTCAACAACAAAAAACTAAAAAATCAACAAACCTGTTAAACCATCATCTTGAACACGCCATCCCTATTTTCATTCGGCCAGAAAACCTCTTCATCCTTCGTCAACCCCGGAACCATTTCCAAAGCCTTAACCTCCTTTCATCAACCCTCCTCAGCCTCCACCACTTTCGCCGTGAAAAACCATGCATCACAACCATTTCCAATCCAACGAGCTGAGGTTCGAAAACTGAAGATGAAGAAGAAATTGTCAATTCGTCTCAGTTAGGTGCCCTAACAACTTGAAATAACAACACAACGATTCAGCGAACCATGGTAACAACAAGTTCAGACTAAACAAACCAGATTTGAAACAGTTTGAAATCACCGGAAGCTAACAACATTAACCTAGCCTGAGTTCAACGCAAACACTCCGGCTCACCCTTTCGCCGAACGCTGAAAAATGACCTCCAACCTCCCGCCCAATCGCTCCTCCGTCCAACCCCCTCTCCTTCACAGAACCAAAACTCCTTTTACCTTCTACCTCCGCATCACCGCCAAAACCCCCTTTCCGTTTTCACGAAACCGCCAACAACCGCGAAACACAGATCTTTAGATGAACGAACAAACCGTGAACAGAGATTAAGAGGAGGGCGAGCGAAAAACCTAGAGATTCTGAACTGAAATCACCGACGGAAAAGAGTGAACCGAGAGGGAGGTATGAAAAACGGCGGAACTCCTTCAATGTTTAAGAGATTTCAAAGGAAAAGATTTTTGTGGTTACCCTTTTTTTATGTTGATACTTTAATGTCACCCTTTATTACCGTTTTTTTTTTACATTATTTTATTTGTTCTCTATGTTAATTTTTTTTTTGCTAGTGAGCTTTTGGGCTTTTCTTTCACACCATGGATCTGCTGTCCACACACACATGTTACACGATACGTCACTTGTTTCACTCTTCACAATGCAGCGGTCTCCCCCCACACACACTTAATCCTTTTTTATTTCTTTTCATTTTGATTGATTTATTTATTTTGTTTGAATATAGTTACTTGTTAGTTATTATTAACTTTACATTTATTTTTATAATTACTTCTTATAACTTATTTTTGTTTACTTTATGTTTTAATGTTATTAGAAATTCTTTAGATTCTTAATTAGTGTTTTTTTATTGTTGCTAATTTTAGTTGAGCTTTTGTTTTTTTTAGATTTATTATAACCAATTTGATTTGTGGTTAAATATTTCGACAGCCATCGTTGAATTCTTTCTACTTGTTGCTTAGACCATTGACTTTTTCTTGTTGGAATTTCATTTGAGTTAATTATTATGATCCGTGATTCTGTGGATTTTGGTACCCGCTTGAGGAATGGGCCTTATCTTTTCTTGTGTTTGTGTGCGCATATTAAAGAGGCAACAGACCTTCTCCGTTAGGTATCTCTAAAATTCGATTTTTATCTCTTTATTACGCCTCACTGTATTCCTGATATCACACGTGCGTTTATCTGATTACTAGTACCTCACTATCGATTCTAAATCTTAAATCTCTTATACAAAAAAAATGCGATTTTCTTCAAATCTTATTAATTAATTTATGGAAAAAAGGAACTCCGGAGTCTAGCATTCCGCACGTTCTGGATTGAACCACAAATGGGCTAGCCTCATGCGTTGGTTCAATCACCATTCGTATAAAAATAATCCAATTCATTTAAATTAATTTATGAAAAAAGGAACTCCGGAGTCTAGCATTCTGCACGTTCTGGATTGAATCGCAAATGGGCTAGCCTCACGCGTTGGTTCAATCACCATTCGTATAAAAACAATTCAATTCATCTTAATTAATTTACGAAAAAGGAACTCCGGATTCTAGCATTCCGCACGTTCTGGATTGGACCGCAAATGGGCTAGCCTCACGCGTTGGTTCAATCACCATTCGTATAAAACAATTCAATTCATCTTAATTAATTTACGAAAAAAGGAACTCCGGATTCCAGCATTCCGCACGTTCTGGATTGAACCGCAAATGGGCTAGCCTCACGCGTTGGTTCAATCGCCATTCGTATAAAAAAACATCCAAATCATTTATTTATTAAATCACGAAGACAGAACTCCGGAGTCTAGCATTCCGCACGTTCTGGATTGAACCGCAAATGGGCTAGCCTCACGCGTTGGTTCAATCACCATTCGTATTCAAAACAATTCAACAATCTTAAAGGATCAGGCATGATTCATCTCCATAGGAAAGTTGTTCCTCCTATCCCCACAAACACAAACAAAAATCTTACAAACAATTACTTTCAAAGGAAGAACGTGGCATTGCTTGTCGATCTTATATCCAAGTTTAAAGCTTCTTCCGATTTTATTTATTCTCAAAGAAAGAATATGGCATTGCTTGTCGATCTTATATCCAAGTTTAAAGCTTCTTTCGATTTCTCATTTCTCAAACGTTTGTGGTGGAATAGGAGAGATACTTCTCTTAAAGATAACGACTTGTCTCTTTCTTTCACATACAAATTAAAACTTACCAACCAATTCAAATCATTTTCATAATTAATTAGCGAGTGACTGAACTCCGGAGTCTCGCACTCCGCATGTTCTTGAATGCAACCGCAACATGGGCTAGCCCCACGCGTGGTTCATTCGCCCTCTCGTTTTAAAACACTCTTAACAAAGATCAAACATCTTTTCTCAAAACGAACATTGTTTAGATCATTCTATCTCTCAAACAAGCTAGCGCTTCAGCCTCCTATCGTGAGCAGATAAGCCAACGCTTAGCAGTAGAATGCATTTCAAACAATCGTTCAATAAAAAAACAAATCGTAGTAGCACGAACTACGAAGCTCTGACTTTCCTATTGCACAGGGGAATACGTAGGCACGGGGATTTTAATCCTTCGCGAGCACAATAATAAAAAACTTAACATTTCCCTATAACAAATAATAAACAGACATCGATACTTAATCATTAAAAGAAGACAATAATAACAAGTTAACATTTTAAGCGCAAACTAGACTAAGAGGTTCCCGTTGAGTACAACGGACGTGAGGGGTGCCTAATACCTTCCTCTTGCGTAACTGACTCCCGAACTTAGATTAGTGGTTTCGTTGACCATTCTTATCCTTTATTTAGGTTGTGTCTATATCTCCCTTTTCTCTCGTAGAATAAATAGAATTAGGTGGCGACTCTGTTGTTCATTTTAGGATCGTATTTTTCGAGGTGCGACACAAATGCCACGATATTTTCGACAGTGCCTCGGTGTTGATCTCCCATTGTTAGTAAAGCCATTTTCGATTTTGAACTGATATTTGAGATTTGATATTTGATATTAGATGTTGAACTTTTTTGAATTTTGTTTGTGTGATATTTTAGGTTTGATAGTGTGGTATATATAACAATTTCCATTTACATGGTGCGGATTGAACAAAAACAATGACAACACATTCGCCAATCCATTTGGCGAATTGAACTAAAACAAGTACACTAATTCGCCAAACCATGTGGCGAATAAGAACAAGAGTTTTTTGCAGTTCCTGTGATTGGTTCATCTGCGTGTTTGTGGATTCCTCATCTTCAATCTGATTGGCGAATGCATATGTTTGTGGATCACCAGCTCACTACACAAACATCCAAGGGAATCTCTGCATGGTCAAGGGTTCAGAGCATTGGAAACCATCACGAATCTCTTCTGCGTTTTCCAGCTTTGCAGGTCTCATAAATAGCTAGTGGATTCGCCAATCCATTTGGCGAAAAGGCCTGAAATCACCTTGGTTTGCCACACCAATTGGCGAACGTGTTATGCATGTTAGGTTTAGTTTTAAATAAGTTAGTTTAGTTACTTAGTTTGGTTAGTTAGGAGTTAAGTTAGTTTAGTTACTTAAGTTAGTTTTGGTTAGTTTATAATTAGGTTACTTAGTTAGTTTAATTAGTTTAATTAGGGTTTAGTTAAGTTAGTTTAGTTAGTTTATAATTAGGTTAGCTTAGTTAGTTTAATTAGGGTTTAGTTAATTAAGTTAAGTTAGGGTTTCATTTAATTAGTTTAGTTAGGGGTTTAGTTTAATTAGTTTAATTAGGGTTTAGTTAAGTTAGTTTATAATTAGGTTAACTTAGTTAGTTTAATTAGGGTTTAGTTAATTAAGTTAAGTTAGGGTTTCATTAATGTATATATATATATATATATATATATATATATATATATATATATACTTATATATATATATATATATATATATATATATATACTTATACATATATACTTATACATACATATATATATATATTTATACATATATATATATATATATATATATATATATATATATTTATACATATATATATATATATATATATATATATATATATATATATATATGTATATATATATATATATATATATATATATATATATATATATATACTTATACATACATATATATACTTATACATATATATATATATATATATATATATATATATGTATATATATATATATATATACTTATACATATATATATATATATATATATATATATATATAGAGAGAGAGAGAGAGATATATATGTGCAGAAGATAAACCTATATGTGCAGATGCTAGACCTATATGTGCAGAAGATAAGACATATGTGGAGAAGATAACCCTATATGGTGCAGGACGGCAACATCAATATCTTCCCAATTGCATTCGCTATCGTCGAGGGAGAGACTGCCGAGGGATGCAGTTTTTTCCTTAAAAATCTTCGCTTGCATGTGGCTCCCCAGTCTAACTTATGTTTGATTTCGGACAGACATGCATCAATTGAGAGTGCATGGAAGAATGTTGATAACAGCTGGCAGGAACCGCCTTCAACACATGTCTATTGTATTAGACACATAGCGCAAAACTTCATGAGAGAGATCAAAGACAAGACACTATGGAAGAAGGTCGTGAACGCAGGGTACTCATTAACCAAACCGTCATTCAAACATTATCGTGACGAAATCAGACTGGCAAATGAAGATGCGTTCAGATGGATAAACCAGATTCCTTTAGATAAGTGGACCAGGGACTACGACAAAGGACAACGCTGGGGTCACATGACAACAAACCTCGTTGAATCAATGAACTCTGTTTTCAAAGGAATCCGCAACCTACCGATAACCGCTTTGGTGAGGTCAACCTACTTTAGGCTCAGAGCACTTTTTGACACCAGGCGTTCAAAGTGGAGTTCAATCCTACAGTCTGGTCAAGTGTTCAGCGATAGTTCTATGACATTCATCAAAGACGAAGCATCCAAGTCTAACACACATGTGGTCACCGTGTTTAACCGCAATAAGGGACATTTCAATGTTGATGAGATCATGGATCACAACGAAGGGAGGCTGAGGGGATCCTATCGGGTAGAACTTGATAACAATTGATGCGACTGTGGAAAATTTCAAGTCTTTCGCATGCCTTGCTCCCATGTCATAGCGGCATGTTCGAAGGTTCGGCTGGACCCTTCAGGCTTACTATCCCCTGTTTACCAAGTGCACAATCTTTGCAACGTCTACAACAAAAGCTTTCTGGTCGTTGCAAATGAGGACTACTGGCCCTCCTACAACGGGGAAATAGTCTGGCACAATGAGAACATGCGAAGAAAGAAAAAAGGCCGTCCTAACAGCACGCGTATTCGCACCGAAATGGATACGACGAATAAGATGGTGAGACTGTGTAGTTCATGTCGTCAGCCCGGTCACAATCGTAAAAAATGTCCCAACGTTGGACCAAGCTCAACATCGTAAATTAAATTATTGTAACCGTATTTATTTTAAATGGAAGCCTAGTTCGTTTCATTCATATCAGTAAAATCATACAACCACAAACACGAACATACATAAATAAAACAAGGAAATACATGATTCAGAAAATCAACGTACATAAATAAAACGGAAAAATACATAAATTCAAACATGACCATACATAAATAGAACAACTGCAACATTCAACAAATCTAGCCTATCAGAACCATAAGGACAACTTCACCTCCGCCTAGCATCATCGAAAGAACACCTGCATCATTGACAATTTTTCTCCATTTCGTCACACCAGACTCCACAACCCGCTTCTCAATTTTAATTATCTTTTCTTTGTGGTCGATCTCTCCTTCTAACCAGCGGGTTAATTCTCTGTGCAAGTGTTCCAAAGTTTGGGGGTTCCATAACAGCATCTTCAGAGGAGGCTTTGTTGCCGAGAAAAACACTAAAGCATTTTTCTTCAAGATATCAAATTTTGGAAGTGGTTCTTCTGATGTTGAGGAAGACGGTGTCGATGCATAACTAGATGGACGGGGAGAAGCCATATTGTGAGAGAGGGAGATTGACAGGAATGGATTTTTAGGGTTTCTAAGGAAGGAGTGAGATAAATCTGATGTTTATGAGTGAGGCGTACATGTTTATGAGTGAGGCATATATATAGTAAAAAAATTGCTAACCCTAAACATGCAACATTCCATTTGGCGAATGCATGCATGCAATTACAACACATTCGCCAAATGGAATGGCGAATTAGGCATATTTTTTTGGTGCTAGCCAATCCATTTGGCGAATTGAAGACAAATTTGACTAGTTCACCACATCAATTGGCGAATGCTTTACCAAACTATGTTAGTTTGGTAATTTTTTTAAAAATTATGTTATTTTGGAAATTTAATTATTAAACTATGTTATATTAAAAAAAATTCAGAGTAATTTACCCATTTGAAATATATTCAATTAAATAATGAGACATATATTTCAACAAAAAGAAACATTAAATATATTCATCACACACAGTCACACACGACTATCACACACGACTATCAGTGTATTAATTCAAAAATAAAATTTTATTTTTCCATTTGTATATCTCTATTTATAAGTGGTTCTACGTCATAATGAATAATTTATTCATCTTTTTATATTTTATTAAGGTAATCTAGAAAAAATCTTAATATATAATCTAGATTAATCAGTACCTAGTAATATTTTAAAATGTGGACTGATCATCAAATCGGTGAGAGTATTGAGTTATTGGTTCATTGGTCGAACCATTAGATCACTGATCGAACCACATCACTAAACCGTATAAAATCAGATACATCGATTGAATAAACCTATCACTATAACAAAATTATATAAGTATTAAATCGGTCGAACCAAATGACTCTGCGTCTGAAAAAGTCATTAACACCTAAAAAGGTTAAAATATTATAATTTCATAAGTTCATAATTTAAATTCATATTTAAGTAAAGTAATTAATTTAAAAATTTAATCAAAGTATCTATCTCAAATTTAAACTCATATTTGTTGTTTATCAAACATGCATTACCATTTATTTTATGTAACATCTAGGGATGACAATGGGCAGAGTATGGTATGGTACTATAGTACCCGTCATGTGGGCATTAATATTTGTACATGTACCCATACCCTATGGGTATCTAAGTCCTCGTACTCATATTCGTTTATACATATTTCTAATAAAATTAATTGATCAACTATTATTTATCAAATAATTTTATGTTTTTAATAACACGAAAAAAAATTCAATAATATTATTGTTGAATTAAGAAACAAACAAATATTTATATAAAAATGAATACAAATTTAATAGCTAATAAAATTAATAAATTAATTTATATAAATAATTATAAAAATAAAAAATACATAAATATATATTGTGTGGGTATGGAACGAAGTGGGTACTAAGGTATTCGTACCCGCGTCCATACCCGATTATTTTAATGGGTAATTGTCTGTACCCGTACGTATTTTTTAGATTTTTACTCTATTCATTATGGATAAATTTTGAGGGTATCCGTTAGGGATGAGTCCAATTGACATCCTAGTTCAACTAATAAAATAGAGTATATTCAAATTCCTTAACATATCAATGTTTTATTTATTATACTTAACATCGTTGTCACATATATATATATATATATATATATATATATATATATATATATATATATATATATATATATATATATATATATATATATATATATATATATATATATCATTACTTTTCCAAAATCGTTGATTTTTTTATTTTAATCTATTTATATCGATTTTTATCAATTCTCATCCATTCAATTGCATACATGACCCAATAATTGAATCAAACTGATTACGACTTTGATTCTTAATTCAATCAATCTCATTCGAATTTTTAAACTATGGTACCGAGTTAGAAAAAAGAGTAGTTGAAATCACTTTGACCTGCCCTATATTTTGTGAGCAGAGTCACCGCGTGGCGACGCACTAGAGAGACATATGACTTCACTTTCTCAAACAAACGTCCAAAAACCAACGGCTGACGCATAAAAACAAATCCAAGTTTTTCGCCATGTGTTCTTCACATATTCATCCGTGTTTCTCTCAACCTTTGCCACGTCTTAACACCATTAATCCATGGCCCTCCATGCACGTATATATTAATTATCTTAATCAATCTCCACTTTTATACTTCGCAATTCCAACTTGAATATAGAACAATTTGTTCCAAAAAGATGAGTCAGGAGCAACCTCGAAAGGAAGAAGGAACAAAATACGGAGATGTATTCAACGTACAGGGAGATATAGGAGGAAAGACGGTGGTACCGGCGGATGCTGCAATGATGCAGAAAGCGGAGACTAAGATGCTTGGGAAAACCCAAAAGGGTGGCGCTGCTGCTCTCATGCAATCGGCAGCATTGAAAAATGAAAGTGACGGAGTTGTTGGGCATGGGGATATGAGTAAAGTTGCCTCCGACGGTGGTGTCAGTATAACTGAAACCAATGTTTCAGGGCGGCATGTTATCTCGGAGTCAATCGGTGGCCAGGTTCTTGTTTCATTTTCATTATTTGATTGATTGATTTAATTTTGGTAGGTTCTTAAAATATGTATTGATTATTATTATTATTATGAAAAGGTACTGGAGCAATTTAGTCTAAATACGGCTATGAATACAATGACACCACCTTCTCTGGTTGAGAAAATGGGCTTCGGAACTGGTGGTGGTAGCACCGGTGGGATAACTATAGGGGAAGCACTTGAAGCCACTGTTCTGACAGCAGGAAAGAAACCCGTTGAATGGAGCGATGCAGCAGCGATTCAAGCAGCGGAAGTTAGAGCCAGCGGACGCACAAACATCATCCCTGGCGGTGTTGCTGCGGCGGCACAATCAGCCGCGACGCTCAATGCTCGAACAACAAACGATGAGGACAAAACCAAACTCGCTGATATTCTTGCGGTATATACCCAAATACCCAAATCAATATTCGAGCAACATGATGTGTAGGTGTGCATGTATTTAAGTTGTAATATTATTTGTTGTTATGATTGATGCAGGATGCGACTACGAAGTTACCGGCGGATAGAGCAGCGACGAGGAGAGATGCTGAAGGTGTGACGGGTGCGGAAATGAGAAATGATCCGTCGCTAACTACTCATCCTGGGGGAGTGGCTGCGTCGGTTGCAGCCGCAGCTAGGCTCAACCAAAAAAATAATTACTAGATTGATACTTAATTCTAGCTAGGTAGTAGCTAACATATATGTATATTAATGGTTATGCTCTTCTGTTTACTTTCTTTAATGCCATGAAAAGTCTGAGTGAAAAAACAGGATACACACTTTTTTTTTCTTCCTATAGAGCAGAAACCAGTGCATTAAATCAATGAAAGAGTATTATAAAACTGTATTATTATTATTGTTATTTAGGGTTTTATATGAGAAAAAACAATTTTATATATACCCATTTTCGCCACCACAATGAAATTTGATATTTCTCGTTTTAACGGATTAACCAATAAATAAGTTAAGGGTTAATTATATAAAATTTCTTAATTTTTTTTATATAAAATTTTTTTTATAAAACTCAAAATCAGATTTTACCATATATCTACTGACTGGGTCTGAATCATAAATTGATTATATGTCGCTGATTTTACACAGTCTCTTTTACATTAAAATCAATCTTCAATAATAACAACATGTTCTGCAAAATTATACCTCTCACATACCGAAACATATATTTCTAATAGAAATCATACCTCTCATACACGGAAACATATATTTCTAATAGAGTCTTTTCTAAGTTTTGATTCAATAAATCTTTTCTAAGTTTTGATTCAATAAATCAAAATCACGTCTTTTCTAAGTTTTGATTCAATAAATCAAAATCACACCACCGTAAAAATTTAATTCAAAAATCCACAAAGTTACACCGTAAAAATTTAATTCAAAAACCCGTAAAGTTCTGCAAAATCACACTGTAAAAATTCAAATCCAAGCTTTAATTCAATAAACAAATCTATTAATCTTCTTCAATTTCAATCATATACAATTTAATTCAAAACCTATAAACTAATTCTGAACCAAAATCTGCAGCAATGTAAACCTATAAACCAATTCACTTTCTTCCTTTTGTTCTTGTTTTTGTATTGTCTCTTCATTCAACTATGCCGGGAACCTTTTGTTCTTGTTTTTGTATTGTCTCTTCATTCAACTATGTCGGGAACCACCGTTACTTTTCACGACCGTTTTGATATTCTATCGTTAATAATTACTTTTCTTCCTCAATCATCATCTGGTGGTTCTCCAACTGTTCCAAAAGGCTTCTCCATCTCACTCGTCGGTCCGCAGGGTCAGATCGTCGGAGGAATTGTTGCTGGAAACTTAATAGTTGCGGGAATGGTGTTTGGTGTTTGTTATTGATGCTTCGTTTAATAATCCATCTTATCATAGGTTGCCTCCGGAGGAAGAAGGCGGAAACTCGGTGTCAGACGGTGATGGAATTGCTTGTGAGACATTAAAATTTCTCCACTTGTTTCGGAGGAGAAAAACTTAATGTCTCACAAGCACTTCACCTGCCCAAATTTTAGGAGGAGAAATGTTTTGACCCAAATTCTTTTTCCCAAAATCGTTCCAACCAAATTCCATCATTAACCTTTCATCTTTCAAACAAACAATGATTGTTACTCCACACCTAAATCAGAAATTCCCATCAAATGAATGTCCTCAGATGAACTTCAAGCCCAACAAAAAAAAAGGGTAGTAACTGAGATGAACCTCAAGTCCAACGAGAAAAAGCGTATGTTACAACTGTGATGAATTCTAACCATATGTCATTGTTGTAAACGCCATTTTCACTTGCTCCCCAATGGAACCTTTGGAAGTTACAGAACGGGGCGACCAAATTCATATAGAGAGAGACTAACAAGTATAAACTTTCATTATTGGAGATGTTTAGTGTTAAACTGAAAATATATATTCAATTGGGTTTGCATTTCTTGAGTCTGAGAAAAAGGACAATTTTATTTGTGGATTTTAGAGGTGTGTTGTATACTGTTGAAGGACCAATGTGAGATATCCAAAATGATTGTTACCGACCGGAATACCACCTTGTTGAATTCAATTTCAAAGATATTTGTTTCTTCTAATGCATTACTTTGTAGGTATTACATAACAAAAAATGTGATAAGTCGGGTTAACCCCGCAATAGGGATGAAACAAATAGAGGCCGAAGATGGAAAAATGGTGAAGGCGAGTGTGGTTGTGGAAAAATAATGGAGCATGAAATCGTATAATAAATTCTTCCACAAAAGAACTATATGTCGATTTATTTCAGAAAAGTGCGTGAAAAATACCCAGATTTGTTGAAATATGTCGAAAGAACAATTCTTGATCAAGTTAAAGAGAAAATTATTTGTGCATGTACCGATATTATTAGACACCTTGAAAATACAACAACTAACAAAATTGAGTATGCCCATGCTACTTTGAAAAATTGATTGAGCAATAGTAAAGATGATTTGTGTAGAGATTGAGACTCTGTGAGCCACATGATTCAAAAGCAACATAATGAGATACAAACATCATTTGGTCGAAGCATCACAGTTTTGGAACACAAATTTAAAGGCAACACTCTTTATTCTCAGTTGGTCGATAACATTTTTCGAACGGGTTTAAATTATATTTTTCACCAGGCTAAACAAGCTAATAATGTAGGTTCCGATAGTGCAAAGTATGGATGCACAATTGTGAAAACATACGGTCTTCCATGTACTTGTGTTATTGCAAAAAATGTGAAACTTGGTAGCCCAAAATGAATGAATGAGACTTGCTCTCATTGGAAAAAAAACTTTGGTTTGACGATGATGATGGTGTCACGAATGTCGGTAAATCAACTATCTCTATTTTGATCAAATATGAAGTAATACAAGAGAGATTTTTGAACGTTGATGACAACATCAAACTCCATATCAAAGAACAATTGAGGAAGATTTCCTATCCGAAAATCAATGACATGAAATCGCCCTCTAAACTGGTAAAAACAAAAGGTGTTCTGAAGAAAATGAAGCCTACACCAAATGATAATTCGATTACACGGTCTCCTTCATATTTTGAACATGTTAGCAAAGTTTTTCCCAACTATCCAACTCCAAAATCTCAAAAAAGTGTTGTCAAATGAGCTCATTTTAGCAAACCATCGCCTATGTCGCCTCCACACACAAAATTCATTCATCGACGTGATGCCTGTTTTTATGCACAAATACATCAAGTGGGTCGTGAATGTTCTAGGGGATGATAATTACGGTTATCGAGCAGTTTCAGATTTATTCGGTAAACGAGAAGATAATCATACACCTGTCTGCCATCAACTTATCCAAGAGTTGAGGACACATAAATAATCATATACACGGTTGTACGAAAAGAAATAAAATCGATGAAGTTAATGAGTCTCTTGCTCCTTGACTTAGTGGTCAGGCAGCGGAGACAAAATGTATGCGCTTCATTGAAATGGGTCATCTAATAACATGTGTGTATAATAGAGTGTATTGATCTGACACGATACTGTTTTTAGAAATATTTTTTCCACTACACACCGCCCCACCTCAAAATCCAAATGATCATATTATGTGTATTAAGTGACTTTCAAAATCAAGTCATTTTTTCAAGTTTACTTGAAACCGAGATACCCGATACCACTTTTATCATCGAAATGAACGACTCATTCAACAA
Source organism: Lathyrus aphaca (assembly GCA_963966055.1). NCBI lineage: Eukaryota > Viridiplantae > Streptophyta > Magnoliopsida > Fabales > Fabaceae > Lathyrus > Lathyrus aphaca. Next base: position 139,839,437 of record OZ014520.1, read on the forward strand.
CAAAAGTCGAGACTTGGCCTAATCATTTTATGGAAAGGATGCTAGAATTCTAGAAATTGAGCAACATTGAAAGAGAATCAAATTCACAAAAGTCCAAGGGGATACCACCCATAGATTTAGCCGGTGACATATGTTTCAATTTGTTTTAATTTCTGGTTTAGTCGGATAAATAAGTGTATATAATTGTGTCTCAATATAAATGAAGTGTAATAAATTCAAAATTTGTACATATTGTGTCTTAATGCATTTTTTATCTTTCCCATAACAACATTTGTTCTTTTGTAAAAAAAGAGGTTTTGTTTTAAATGTTCTATTTTGGAACTGGTTAAGGAGGGGTTCTAGAAATGTATATCTGGAACAAGAGATATATCTCCAGAATCAACACGTCAGTTATTGAGTGGACCATATTGATTTATAGCTTCTATAAATTAAGGTGTTATTGTGTTATATTTCACACAAACTGAAAATGTCTCAAATGTCACAAATAAACATCAACTGGTATGTCGCAAATGTCTCTTTCTTCAACTCTACACCAGGGCAAACATTTAAGCTCACTGAGTATGTAACACCTCACTTTTACATTTTATAAAATACGCAACTAGTAAGAAAATAATCAGAGGTTACACCAATAAGTAGGATGCCACATAGTCAAAAACCAACAACGAAACTTCTTTTCATTAATAAAATCAAATAGCGGAAATAACATTTTAATTCAAATCAAGGAAATTCGCCAACAACATAAAAAATCCACATAAATCGTGGTTCACCATATTTTCAAAAGAATAATGATACGTAATAAATCAAATAAAGAATAACAACTGATAAAAGCTTCCAAAATCTCGTGTTACGTATCAGAGCGACTCCTATGACTCGATCAAGCAACATGCATTCCATACACACTCAAGTACCTAGATTATTTGTACTTCTAAAGAAGCACAACCACAACAAACAACAAAGGGGTAAGAACTACATTCTATAATTAACGGTGTATAATACATGTTAAGAGTAGTAATCACACAATCACACATAATCATCAAACAGATAATAATGCAATGCGACTCAACAACTGACACAATGCATGTGGTACCAATACACCATGGTTTATTCAATCGAACCTGATTCATATTAGAATCCAGATAAATCACATACACCCCTACTTGGCAATTATTTATCTCCACCACGAATCACATACATTCATACTAAGCAATGATTCGTCTCCACCAGACACACCATGATTGCATGACAATAAATATGCATACAACATATGTATAATAAATATTATACATATTCACGATCCTCCTGATCACATATGAGATGCACACTCACAGTAATACACACCAGTATTAGTGCACTTGTTTAAATCGTTCATCAACACACACAACTAACAAGAGAATACCTCCCACAACTTTAATTAGCTAGGTATCTAATTAATCCACCTAAATTCCATTTTAATCAATTTCACCACCATTCCTAGTTTCAAAAAGCTCTGGCATCTATCCCAACCTCTCAGACCAAAAGAATTTACATCGAATGCGAAATCGGGAAATAAATCGTGAAAATGACATTTTTCTGCACTTCTGTTGGTCATAAGCGTATTGGCTAGGTCCATACGCGTATTGCCCAACTCTCCCACCAACACCTATCATTACTAATCACTTGGGCATTTTATAAATCTAATTCGTCATCTCAACCTGCAACAAAACCAGATTTGCAAACACCAATATGCATATGACAGAAATAACACCAATCTATCATACAATTCATGACACCAACAATTCGATTCACACAATTCTCAACACAAATTCATACAACCACATCAGATCCATAAAACAGAATATATACATACGAATTCCTAAGAGGGAAAGGGACCTTCACTACCCTTTCATGGCATAAACACCTATTATGAACACATTCTCCCCCTTACCTCGAATTAATGGGAAAGTATTAGCACCCTTTATATTCATGGTTATCCATGGGCTCTTAATTACTTAGCTCACTTTACTTGTTTGAAAAGTGTGAAGTGTGTGTTTATAAAAGATTTTTAGAATTTCTTTGTAATGATCCTCGTATGGATGTATACAAAGTCTTGAGTTTGAAAATATTTTGAAAGTGGTGTGTGAATAAGAGTTTTGAAAGATGTGAGCAAGTAATTAAGTGCTACCTACCCTAGAATGGTCTTTCATGTTTCTTTATTTCCTTTCAAGGGTAAGACTGTCCATACTATTAAGGAGTAAATAGTTATTTACCTTGGATTTATTAAGGGACGGGCGTAGGGTCATTGTATGGTCAATGAAGACAATTTGTAGGGGTGTCTTTAACAACTTATAAGGACTATCATCATTTATTCCGTAGGGTCATCGTGGGACGAGATCATTTATTTCGTAGGCAACCTCGAAGAGACTATGATATTTTTGAATCTGAATGGACTTGATGATTTTTTTGTGAAGGGACTTTACTTAAGACACCCCTAATTTCGAGGGACTTGACCATTTATTAAGGCAACCAAGAGGGAAACTCTAGGAAGTGCAGATGGCGATCATAGAACGATCGACTTACGTGTGTGAGTGTTATTTTCAGATAATTATCTTGATTATTAGTGATCTAAGTCCATATTTGTCCAATTATTTATTTTCACGTCCTATATTACTAACCACAGAATAAATAATAAAATAAAAGGCAGAAATTAAAAGTATAAATTTAAACTCCTACATTATTACATGGCTTCGGGGCAATTACATAATAATTAGGCGGAAAATAACAATAAGTTATTACAGATGCGAAACAGATACATAATAAGGCATATAATGAATAACATAAAAATAAGTGAGAATAGAAATAAAGAAAAGGTTTGAAAGTTAGGTTTAATAACAAAATAGGGTTAAGGTTTTAAAAAAAAGTTTTAGGGTTCAAGGTTTAAAGGTTTGAGAAAACTTTTAGGGTTTGTGAGAAAAATTAAGGTTTATGAAAAGAAATTTAGGGTAAAAATTAGGGCGAAATCAGGGTTTTAAGATAAAGGTTAGGGCTAAACTTTTAGGTTCGAAATTTAGGTTTTAGGCACACAAAAAAAAACTCAGGATTTATGAAAAATAGGATTAAGGTTAAGGTTTATATGAAGAATTAGGGTTCATAAAAAATAATTAGGGTTTTTTAGTTATAAAAATAAGATGAAATAAGTTTTATAAACCTTAAAAAGAATCCATTTATTAAAATAAACTAAAAATAAAATTTTAAGTAAAATAATAATAAGTTATGAAATTTAAAGAAAAGTTAATTAAAAAAATTAAGGGTTAATTAAGATTTAAAAAAAGACTTAGGTTAATCATGGTTTAAAAAGATAATTAATTTTTTAATTAAGGAAATTAAAGAAATTAAAGGAAATTAGGAAATTAAAGGAAATTAGGAAGAAAATAGAAAGAAAACCATGTTGAAGGCTGAGTATGAACTCACGCCCTCAAAGTGATAAGCACACTTCTCAACCACCAAGCCAAACGCGTGTTTCTGATAATTGTATGAAACAAATAAAATAAAATAAACAAGTCAAAGTTTGAAATTCTATAGCGCGCCAAATTGGTCATCCCCTACCTTCAGACCTGCACGTTTACCTGCGATTTTTGTTACTATATTATCTGCGAATTTGGTTTTGTAGGAAAACCTATGAATGTCACGTTGTACATACCAAGCACAATTTCTTCCTATTAATCATACCAATATAATCCATACAGTTTATACAACTCAAATATGTCAATGAAAATTATTTAAATGGCTTATATCATGAAACACCAATTTGGAGGTCAAAACCCTAACAATGGTGATACACGGATTTGGCCATGAAACTTCAAGGAAATCGTCCAGAAATCATCCATGTAACCTTATAAACAATAAAACAAAGTCAAATTTCATTAATAATACATGAATAATGGAAATCGAAAAAGTCAAATTTCAAGAACCATATGAATTTGGTTTGTATGATTTTGCATGATTTTGATGCTAATGATTATTGGGATATGTTTGGGAAGCCTCAAGGAATGATTCTACACCTTTAAACCTCTTGTGAATGGCTTGAATGGTTGAATCTGAATCTTACATTTTCCTTGATTTTTTGAAGTATGAATGTTCTTACCTAGTCTCAAAAATTGTCCCTTAGTATTATGGCCTTGTTGTGTTTATGTAGTAGTATAATTTAGGGTAAAAAATTTGGGCTTTGATGAAGTTTTGTGGATTGCTTAAAGTTGAAGAAACCAATTTGTCTTAATCATCCAAAAATAAAATATCTTCATACCATGTTGGTTTTACACGGATTTTAATTATTACAATCATCTTAATCACAAAATATTTGATCCAAAAATAGGTATTAGATCAAATATTTGATTTTCATAATTTATTTTCAATTAAAATTGAATTTTAATGATAAAAATCCAAAATAATATAAAATAAATAATAAAAAATTAGAACAATTGATCATTGGGTCGTGCATAACCTCATCTTTAAGTTTGGATTGGAATATTATGGGCCCATTTGACTAAATCTTGAGTTTAGACCATTTTTGCTTCATAAACCTCTTGAAATTTTCTCAACTTTGACAATGCATAAATTCTTCAATTTTGACTCTATGAAGGTGTTCTTGGACTTTTTAAAAATCTTAGAGTGTCCTCTAATCAACCCTTTTGGTCCCATATCCATATCATTTACAATTCTTAAATTATGAGCTTTGGAAAAAGTTGACTTTTTGTTGACTTTAAAAAGACCTATAATGTCTTAGCTCATATCTTTCAAATGAAGCATTTTTGGACTTTGTGAGGCACAAAGTTGTAGATAATTGAATTTCCTTCAAAATGGGCCTTGGATGGGAAATTTCTGATGAAGTATGTGAAAGTTATGGTTGGTCAAAGTTCAGTTGACTTTTCCTACACAAAACCCTAATTTAGCAACTTCTGATTCTTTATGATATGAGGTTTCCTTGATGAATCATGATAAAACCTAGATAAAATGATGAATTTTACCTCATAATCTTGATGTTGACCAAAAATCTTGAAGTCTGACTTTATGTTGACCACAATTGACCTCAGTTGACTTTTTGACCAAGTTAACTGATTTTTAGTTATCTAAGCATCTGACTGGCCAAACTTGTGAGGAAAGATTTGAAACTTGACATGAGGGTTCTTTAAGGTATTTGGGATGTTATTAAGTCCATTTGAGGCTTTGGAAGTCCATTTTTCTTGGGGAAACTCAAAATCCTAGTTCTAAGATCCATTGTTCAGGAGGAGACTTTGTCTGGTGAAACCTTGAACCCTTTTGACCAATTGAGAATCTTGTGACTATTATGTAACCTCTTGAGGCTCATTGTCTTGAATATGGGAGGGAAAATTTTGGGATACAATAGCTGCCCCTGTTCAATTTTCTGAAACCTGAGGAGTTAGATTGGCATGTACGCCATTCGTGACTTGAAGGTTGAAGAGGATTGAACACAAAAGCCCAAAACTTTGCACTCGCCGGTGCGCAGAGTAACACTATTGGTTAATTATATTTCTTGAATGGGCTTAGAGATGCCATTTGGGGTATTCAGATATGGGCTTATAGATGCCATCCAAAGTACCAAAAGGTAGGAGTATCTGCATGTTGTTATTGCACTAAGTATCAGCACTAGATCTTCGTATAGATCGTCTCTGAACTTTCTCCGTAACATAACTAAGTTAAATATCAGCACTAGATCTTTGTGTAGATCATATCTAAATTATCTCTGGGGAAAAATATATCCTACACTAGGTATCAGCACTAGATCTTCGTATAGATCGTCTTTGACCTGTCTCGGGAAAATATCTTGATTGAAGTATCAGAAGTAAATTTCTGAAAACATCCTACACTAAGCATCAACACTAGATCTTCGTATAGATCGTCTCTGAACTATCTCAGGAAGAAAAGATATTTTACACTAAGTATCAACACTAGATCTTCGTATAGATCGTCTTTGAATTGTCTATGGGAAAATATCTTAAATTAAGTATCAGAAATAAATATTTGTGTCGATATCTGAATCGCTTCTGGAAAATATCTTGCACTAAGTATCAACACTAGATCTTCGTATAGATCGTCTCTGAACTGTCTCAAGGACAATTTCCTGAATTAAGCATCTGAATTAAATCTTCGTGTCGATTATATCTGAATTGCTTCTGGAAAGTATCCTGCACTAAGTACCAGCACTAGATCTTCGTATAGATTGTCTCTAAACCGTCTCAAGGATAATTTCTTGAATTAAGCATCAGAATTAAATCTTTGTGTCGATTAAATCTTTGTGTCGATTATCTCCGAATTTCTTCTGGAAAGTATCATGCACTAAGTACCAGCACTAGATCTTCATATAGATTGTCTCTGAACTTTCTCAAGAACTTGGTAACATTTATCTGACTATAAACTATCCTGAAAAAGAAAGATTAGCTTATGCAGGATTGCATGACATGAAATATAAATGAAGATGTCATATGCATTATGGGTGTGTATGCCATGATATGATGTGAATGATGTATGAATGAATTATGTAGTTGAAGCGCGTGAGTAGCTTTGTATAACAAATGCTGGCTGGGGAAAATAAATCTCGATTCGTTGTTGAGGAATACAAAGACTTTGTTCTCGTCCTACTTTTGGAATATCGTACTTAGGATCTTTTGTTCTCCATTCGTCGTACTTCTTATTGAAGGATTAAATTCTTGAATACCTTGACTGAGGATAAAAGATATGGACATTTACTTGGGAGACTTATCCGGCTAAGTGTCAATTCTTCGGAGGATATCATGCTTGAAAGGAATCTTCTTGAAGATCTCGTAGAGTTGGAAATACAAGAGGCTACTTGGAGTGTTTTGTTAGAATATATCTGTAAAGATTGCTCTGTGGGGATGAACCGGCAAAGATTCGTTGGATTCCTACCTCCAATCGTCCTTAGTAAATTCTATTATTGTATTTTATGCATTTCTGGTAAACATCAATCATATTCAAAATCATATATACATTCAGACATAATCAACGGACGCCTTCGCTTAAGTAAAAGGGAAAAGTAAACCTGAATTCAAAAATAGAATTGTATCAATTTGGAAAGTGTATATTCATTCAAAATAACCAATGGATTTAGAACTTCTAATGTTCTCGACTTCCCCGTGTAATTTTCTAGGAATTATCATGACTGAATTCAAAGACATGATACTGACACCATCTGATATTATTGGCACAGACAGTTAATTTCCATAATGGCTTCTACTGAGAATCCAATATCAAGCCAATGTAATGAGAGGAATGTGTTTTCAGACTGCGATGGATTTTGTACGTCTTGAGCAATGGTTAAGGAGCTTGTAACTGAACTTGATCTAATTATATTTGAAAAGGGAGTGTTGCCCCTAGCTAGGGATGACTTGTCCCAAAATGGCAGTATTTGAAAAAGCTACCTCAAGAGAAACAAACAACATGCCCCACAATAATATGCCTCTGGCATCGTGAACTCGGTAATGTTACCTTTGGTTATTCATATAGATGAGGAGACATGCCCCTGGCTACTTAAGCATCGTTGAATCTTGACCTGATTTCCCCAAATGAATTGAACAGTAACATGGCATGCCCCCTGAGTGGAAGATATTGACTATGCCCCTTGTATACACTGGCTTTGATCTAGGAAGCAACTTTGTCTATCAGGAGGACTTTGGATTAATGAATTTCATCATGTAAGCTTCTCTGCTATCAAACACTTAGTTATATGCAAACAATGATATTCAAAATGCAACGCTTATGTCTGTCTTAGAATCTTGAAAAAGATTTATTTTAGCATAACAATGTTTATAAAACTGTGATATTAATTCAAGATTTATAATAAGCCCTAAAGGAGCCATGATACCTTTTTGTAGCAGTACGTTTTTGAACTAACCATGCTTCGGTTAAGACACTTAAAGGGTTATAACGTGGCCTGGTTCATGGTTTAAGAAACAAAGGATAAAGGCTCAAATTTTATTTGTACCCAACCCATCCTTCGTGATGTTCTTTGGTCCTATGTTCGGTTAATTTATGCATTGAGACTCCAAAGTAGTTTGGAATTATAACACTAACATTTATGATGGTTCAGCAACCAGAATTTTATTTGAAAAGTCAGTCATCTTTTTTTTTCGTTGAGGATTTGTAGTGACCTCTTTTTCTTTTGACTTTGTTATCCCTTCCTTTTGCCTGAACTGTTTGTTTCAAGATTACAGTCAGCGGGATGTATCAATTTTTACTAAGTCTCCTTTAAAGGTTTTGACTTAGTGAGTTTTTCTTTTGCTAGATATTGATTGTCGAACTTATTAGTTACAGGGAACCATCATTATTTGTGTACAAGAAGGACAATTGGCATAAATGAGTTAACCGAGGAACTACCCTACCCCAGGTTATGATTAAGGGTTTTAATTTGCGTGAGAATGAAAACTCCTACTTCATAGGCTCAAAAGGGTTGACTAGGGATTAACTTCCTTATATCTCCATTGTTTAGGAATTGAAATAATGCATGTACATCGTTAGCATAGTCTGTTCAAAAGCATACTGCATAAGATTATGGTATTGTTTTTGTCATCCTCCCTCTAAAGGCTTACAACTTCAACAAGAGTTAAATATCATAAAAGAGAGGTAAGAAGTATAGTTTAACTATAGTGAAACGAATGGATTAATTCAAGACAAACATATGCAATGCATTACTGTGAAAAAGTCTTACATGATAATAAGTGTTTAAGTCGATAAAAGAAATTACAAATGAAAATTCAAATGTTCTCAAAGTATCCTTCTTTAAACTTGTCACTCTGGGTGTCTGGCTGCTTTGATGTTTGATGAACAATAGGAGAATTCAATCTAGTCTTCTGGCGTAACCTCGAGAATTCAATCTAGTCTTCCGGTGTAACCTCGAGGGACTAGATGATTTATTTCATGGAGGGACATTGCTTAAGACACCTCACTTTCGAGGGACTTGACCGTATTAAAGGCAACTGTAGATGTTTATAATTGGCAGAATTTTTGACCAACAAGAAATATTGAATTCAGTTCAGAATGTCCTATCAGATGTTGGGACATTATTAAACAGAGTATAAGAACTTATTTCAGGATGTCTCACCAGATGTTGGGACATTGTGTAAATGACTTAAGTTCAGTTTTTTAGGATGTCCCAACAGATGTTGAGACATCTCAAACCTGCTACCAGAATTAATTAATGACTAACTGTTCTGAGATATTTAAGGAGAGTTATCTGGAATTAATTATGGATGGATAAAAACAGAACAAGGCGCATCTGTAGGGAGTTTTATTATGAGGATTCAGATTAATCAGAAGAACTAAATCACCTAGAATATAGGAAGTAACAAACCCTAAATTCAAGGTGGAAGCTGCATACTTTTAGGACTGGATTAACCTACAGAAAGCCCAAATTACAAACACCTATTTAATCAACAAAAACTCACAGAATTGAGTACGAATTTCAGAAGACCAAATAGGGTGTCTAGTGTTTTTAATAGCAGGTGTTTTAATTGTACCACTTTATAAGCTTTTAAGCAAAAGTGCATTTGTGACTTGATTGAAACTATGAAGTAAGATCAAGCTGTATTGTTTGAAGAATGTCTTCAATTTTATTAAACTTATAAACTTGATCACTGTGTGATTGAGGGGGAGTGAGTTGGTACTCATATCTAAGTTGTGTCTTAGGTAGAAATTGCATTAGGTAGATATTAAGTGAAAGATTAAACTGGGTTGTTTAAGTCTAGAATTAATATTACTTATAGTGGATTTCCTCCTGGCTTGGTAGCCTCCAGATGTAAGTGTGGTTATACACTGAACTGGGTTAACAAACTTCTGTGTTGTTTAATTTTCTTGCATTTTAAGTTGTGGTTAAATCTGTCAAGTGTTGGGACATCTCATAGGACATCTCATACCTGATCACAGAATTTCAATTGGCATCAGAGCAGGCACCCTGCCTGTTTATACTGGGTGAGATCTAGGGAATACAAATTCTGGAAACATGGACAGAGATATAGGATCAGTAAATAGACCACCTATACTGGATGGTTCTAATTATGACTACTGGAAGCCAAGAATGATTGCATTCTTAAAATCACTTGACAACAGGGCCTGGAGAGCAGTCAACATTGGATGGGATCATCCTATCCAAGACACCAAAGATGGATCAAAAGTGTTGAAACCTGAAGAAGAATGGAGTAAGGAGGAAGAAGATTCAGCACTAGGCAACTCCAAGGCCTTAAATGCTCTATTCAATGGCATTGATAGGAACATCTTTAGACTTGTGCATCACTGTGAGCTAGCCAAAGATGTGTGGGATACTCTCAAAACAACTCATGAAGGAACATCAAAAGTAAAGATGTCAAGACTTCAACTTCTCACCACCAAGTTTGAAAACTTGAGAATGAAGGAAGATGAGACAGTTCATGAATTCTACATGAACATCTTAGAAGTAGCTAATACTTCTGGAGCTTTGGGAGAAAAGATGACTGATGAAAAACTTGTAAGAAAGATCCTCAGATCTTTGCCAAAAAGATTTGACATGAAAGTCACAGCAATAGAAGAAGCTCAAGACATATGCACTATGAAAGTTAAAGAGCTCATTGGTTCCCTTCAAACATTTGAGATGGGAATGAATGACACAAATGTTAAGAAGAACAAAAGCATAGCCTTGGTAACAAATACTGATGAAGAAGAAGATGATGAATCAGAAACTGGTAAAAGCTTATCAGACAACATTGCTATGCTTGGAAGACAATTCAAAAAGATTCTCAGAGGGATGGAAGGCAAATCCAAACCCAGTGGAAGATACACAAACTCTTCTGATAACAGGAGACCTTATGATGCTAACAGAAGGTCAAATTATGCTGAAAAGACCAGTCAAGAAAAAGGAATCAAATGCCATGAATGTGAAGGATATGGACACATCAAGAATGAATGTCCTACCTACTTAAAAAGGAAAAAGAAAGGACTATCTGTAACTTGGTCTGATGAAGACTCAGGAGGTGATTCAGAAGAAGAATCAGCTAAGCATATCACTGCTTTAGCTGGACTATGTGAATCTGAAAGTGATTCCAGTGATGGGGAGCTTACTGTTGAAGAACTTGAGCAAGCCTACAAAGATCTATACAAAAGAAGTACTGAAATATGCAGTGAGGTTATAAAGCTAAAGAAGCAGAAGGAGGCACTAGAAGATGAAAAAGCAAGTGATCAAGAAATCATTGACACCTTGAAAAGTGAAGTAAGTCTTCTCAACTCCAAATTGGAACACATGTCCAAATCTGTTAGAATGTTGAACAGCAGCTCAAATACACTGGATGTTATTCTCAACAACAATAAGCATTCAGGGGATAAAAGTGGACTGGGATTTAACAGAGTAAATAAAGATGAAGCTAGCTCTAGCAAAACTACTTAAAAATCCATACAGTCAAACAAGATGTCCCAACAGATGCTTCAACATCAGGAAAAGAACACAAAGTCAAACATAATGTTCCAACAAATGTCTCAACATTCTGAAAAGAACAAAATGAAGAAGAAGTATCAAAGATGGAGATGTCATCATTGTGGTAGATTTGGACATATCAAACCTCATTGTTATAAGCTGCATGGATATCCAAGTCAGATGTATCAGCAACCTTCTAAGCAGAAAATGGAAGTTACCAAGAAAGTGCTGCATAAACATCAAAGAAATCAGCAACCTCCTAAGCAGAAGACAGAAGTCATCAAGAAGGTATGGAGACCAAAAACCAGCATTCAGGCTGATCAAAGCTACATACACAAGAACAAGATCAACAATCAATCTTGGAGATCTACTAATGAACAACACACAGGGAAGAGGCATCAAAAGAAATCTTAACTCAAATGGTCAAAGAAAAATGCTGCATATATAGCACATACATCACTAAAAGTATCAGCTAAAGAAGACTGGTACTTACAGTGGATGTTCAAGACACATGACTGGATTGAAGAATCTGCTAGTAAACTTAAAGTCACATTCATCCAGGTATGTAACCTTTGGAGATGGAGCTAAAGGAGAAATCAAGGGAGTTGGGACCTTGGACTGTCAAGATGTTCCAAGACTAGATGATGTGCTGTTGGTTAAAGGTTTAACTGCTAACCTGATCAGCATAAGTCAATTATGTGATCAAGGGTACAGTGTAAACTTTACTAAAACTGAATGCATAGTGACTAACAAAGAAAAAGAGGTTGTCATGAAAGGAGCCATATCTAAAGACAACTGTTACATGTGGGAATCTCAAGACTTCAGTCTTACTTCAACTTGCTCCTTAGCTAAAGAAGAAGAAGTGAAACTATGACACCAAAGACTAGGTCATCTTCATTTCAGAGGCATAAAGAATATAATATCTATGGATGCTGTAAGAGGTATTCCTAAACTGAAGATTGATGATGGCAAAATATGTGGTGAATGTCAAATAGGCAAGCAAACCAAGATGTCCCATCCAAAGCTCCAACATCTGATAACTTCCAAAGTTTTGGAACTATTGCATATGGATCTTATGGGACCTATGCAGGTTGAAAGCCTTGGTGGTAAGAGGTATGCCTATGTAGTGGTTGATGACTTTTCAAGGTATACATGGATAAATTTTATCAAGGAAAAGTCTGATGTATTTGATGTATTCAAAGACTTATGCCAAAGAATACAAAGGGAAAAATCCAGCTGTGTAATCAGAATAAGAAGTGATCATGGAAAAGAATTTGAGAACCAAAAGTTCTTAGATTTCTGCTCTTCAGAAGGAATCAATCATGAATATTCTTCACCAATCACTCCTCAACAGAATGGGATTGTTGAGAGGAAGAATAGAACTATTCAAGAATCAGCAAGAGCTATGATCCATGCTAAAAAGTTACCTTTGTACTTCTGGGCTGAAGCTATGAACACAGCTTGTTACATCCACAACAGAGTTACTCTAAGAAAAGGAACTTTGTCCACAATCTATGAAGTCTGGAAGGGCAGAAAACCCACAGTTAAGTACTTCCATGTGTTTGGAAGTAACTGTTATATTCTGGCAGATAGGGAGCAAAGGAGAAAAATGGATCCTAAAAGTGATGAAGGGATTTTTCTTGGATACTCTATAAACAGCAGAGCATATAGAGTATTTAATTCTAGAACCAAAGTTATCATGGAGTCTATAAATGTGATAATTGATGATGCTCCTACAGATGTCCCAGAAGATGTTGGAACATCTGCTGATATCAAGATTGAAGCTGAAGAAAAGAGTGGTCATTATGACTTCACTCAAACTGATGCAAGGACAGAACAATCCAGCAAACCTCCCTCCATCAGAATACAGAAGGATCATCCCAAAGATTTGATAATTGGTGATCCCAACAGAGGTGTGAACACTAGATCAAGAGAAGTGATTTCAGGTTCTTGTTTTGTTTCTAAAATAGAACCTAAAAACATCAAGGAAGCTCTTACTGATGAATACTGGATTTGTGCTATGCAAGAGGAATTAGGTCAATTCACAAGGAATGAAGTGTGGAATCTTGTTCCTAGACCTGATGACATAAATGTGATTGGAACAAAATGGGTGTATAAGAACAAGTCAAATGAACAAGGAGTTGTTACAAAGAACAAAGCTAGACTTGTAGCTCAAGGATACACACAAATTGAAGGAGTAGACTTTGATGAAACCTTTGCACCAGTAGCAAGGCTTGAATCAATCAGACTACTTTTGGGAATTGCTTGTATCTTAAAGTTCAAGCTATTTCAAATGGATGTGAAAAGTGCTTTTTTAAATGGTTATCTTAATGAAGAGGTATATGTAGAACAGCCTAAAGGATTTGTTGATCCAAGCTGTCCAAATCATGTATACAAACTAAAGAAAGCTCTTTATGGTCTGAAGCAAGCTCCAAGGGCATGGTATGAAAGACTGACTACTTTTCTTATCAAGCAAGGGTACAGGAAAGGTGGAATTGACAAAACCTTGTTTGTTAAAGATGAAGAAGGAAATGTCATGATTGCACAAATATATGTAGATGACATTGTCTTTGGTGGGATGTCTGATAGGATGGTCAAACATTTTGTCAATCAGATGGAATCTGAATTTGAAATGAGCCTAGTAGGAGAGTTAACCTACTTTCTTGGTCTGCAAATAAAGCAAATGGAAGACTCCATGTTCATTTCCCAAAGCAAGTATACCAAGAACATAGTCAAGAAATTTGGAATGGAAAATGCTACTCATAAGAGAACTCCTGCCCCCACACATTTAAAGCTGACTAAAGATGAAAAGGGTGAGAATGTAGATCAAAGCTTATACAGAAGCATGATTGGAAGCTTGTTATACTTGACTGCTAGCAGACCAGACATAGCATTTGCAGTAGGTGTATGTGCAAGATATCAAGCTGATCCAAAAGTCAGTCATCTCAATCAAGTCAAGAGAATTCTTAAATATGTTAATGGTACTTGTGACTATGGCATAATGTACTTTCATGGATGCAAACCAATTCTCACTGGCTTCTGTGATGCTGATTAGGCTGGAAGTGCTGATGACAGAAAAAGCACTTCAGGAGCATGCTTCTTTCTAGGAAACAATTTGATTTCTTGGTTCAGTAAGAAACAAAATTGTGTATCCTTATCTACAGCTGAAGCTGAATATATAGCAGCTGGAAGCAGTTGTTCTCAGTTGGTTTGGATGAAGCAAATGCTCACTGAGTACAATGTCCCACAGGATGTCATGACATTGTACTGTGACAACTTAAGTGCAATTAACATATCAAAGAATCCTATCCAACATAGCAGAACCAAGCATATTGATATCAGACATCATTTCATCAGAGATCTTGTAGAAGAAAAAGTGATTTCATTGGAACATGTAGCTACAAATCTGCAGTTGGCTGATATCTTTACCAAAGCATTGGATGCTACACAATTTGAGAACTTAAGGGGCAAATTGGGAATCTGTTTATGTGAGATTTAGCAGCTAAGGAAATGTGTCAACGTGTCATATGACATTGTGTGGCATAAGTACTAGATGGCAACACCAGTCTGGTCAAGAACCTTGGGTATTCCATTCCTAATCATTTTCAATGTAACGGCTACTTACATAATAACAGCTTATAATCAGCTATCCATATTCTCATCATTCTATCAAAAGCGAATTGCATTACCTAGCTGTTCTTCAGAAATCATCAACCCTAAAACTCTTCATCAATCTTCTTTGACAATGTCTCAAAACCCTAACATTCCTGAAGAAGTTCTCAACAAAGAAGATGTGGTTCATGCAACCCCCATCTCTGTAGTACCCATGAAGTCTACTCCATTGGACGAAATCAGAGGAAGTGCTCCTCATGCTAAAAATCCAAGAACTCCAAAAAGAGCAAAAGATCAAGTCTGCAACAAATCCAAAGGCATTCCTTCACCAGCAAACATGCCTCCAAAATCTTCTGCATATGTGGATGCGTCCATAAAAGAGATAGTTAACAAGATTCTTTTTGAACAAAGAGTGGTTAGTGGCATATCTATCCCTCTGAACACCATGACAGCTCCACAAGATGATCAACAAACTCAAGCTGCAAAGGACACTCCTGATCAACAGGATGTCCCAATAGATGTTGAAACATCTGAGGATGAACAAAAGGCTTCATCTGATGCTGCTGTAGAAGAATCTGAGGACCAGAAAAAGGCCTCAAATGAAAGTGATGAAGAAGAATCTGAGGATCAGACCAAAGCCTCAACTGAAGAGCATATCTCTGCTGATCAACCAGCTGAAGAAGAGACTGCTCATTCTCCTCCTGTGGTGAATCTTGAGCAGGATTCTGATACAGAGATCATTGCCTCTGTAAGACCTAGCATAGCCAAAAGGCTCAGGTCTAGGAAAGGAAAGATGCAAGCAGAACATGTAGTTCCTGAGAAGAAGCAAGCTACCCCAAAGAAAGACAAAGCCAAAACTGTCTTTGGTCCTACAAAACAATGGAGTAAAGTCCAAACTCAAAAGAGGAAAGCTGTCACTCCCTCAGACTCAGATGTTGAAGCAGATGTCCCAACATCTCCTCCAAAGAAGAAAACAGCACCCTCTAGGGTTTCAACTGCTGTTCCAGAAGCCCCTTTGGACAACATCTCATTTCATCATGTCTCAAGTGTTAACAGATGGAAGTTTGTGTACCAAAGAAGGGTTGCACTTGAAAGAGATCTAAGCAGTAATGCACTTGAGTGCACTGAATTAATTGACCTTATCTCTGCTGCTGGCCTCTTCAAAACAGTCTCCAATCTCTCTCCCTGCTATGAGCTTCTTGTCAAAGAATTCACAGTCAATCTTCAGGAAGATTGTGCCAATGGTAAGTCTTCTGAATTTAGAAAAGTTTTTGTTAGAGGCAGGTGTGTAGAGTTCTCTCCTCAGATCATCAACCAATACCTTGGAAGAGAGTCTGATGGACCAAATGAGCTAGGGAAGACTGATAACCAGATCTGCAAGGTTATCACTGCAAATCAGGTCAAGGCTTGGCCAGTGAAAGGAAAGCTCTCAGTGAGCATGCTGACAAGAAAATATGCCATGCTGAACAGGATTGGTACAGCAAACTGGGTGCCTACCAATCACACATCTTCAATATCCACTGGTTTGGGCAGGTTTATTTATGCTGTGGGCACTCAGACTAAGCTGGATTATGGTGCCTACATCTTTGATCAGACCTTGAAGCATGCTAGCTCATCTGCAACAAAGCTGCCAATTGCTTTTCCTTCATTGCTGTGTGGTATAGTGCTAAGTCAATACCCTGGAATCCTCACTGAGAAGGACACAGTCTGCAAGAGAGAAAGCCCTCTGGCCTTTCACTACAAACTGTTCCTAAGTCATCATGCAGCAGATGTTGAAGCACCCTCTAGGACATCTGCAGGTCCTTCAACTGCCAAGACTCCAATCTCCAAGGCTGCATTGATTGCTGAACTGAAGACCACTTGCAAAGAACTTGAAGCAAGAAAGCAGAAGCTTGAGGAAATCATTCAAAGGCTGGAGAGTGAAGGTGATCAAAAAGCTGCTTCTGATGAAGAAACTGAGGATGATGAAGAAACTGAAATTGAAGAGTCTGAGTGATTAACTGTATGTGAGGACAAATGTAATGACAGCTGCATTGTAATTTAGATTTAGTCTCTTTGGCCCCAAAATTTGTGTCTAACAAGGGGGAGAACAACACCAACAACAACAATGTGTAATGCTGTTTGATTATGAATGAAAATCTGTTTGCTTCTGAACTGAATAAGTGTGTTTTTCTGTTGCAACAAGACTGGATACATATATGTTTGAGGGGGAGTAATCTCAAATTTGATTCAACAGAAAAGTAATGTTATACTCTGATAAAAGATCTTCTGCTGCACTCTGATAACCAGAAAAGATGTTAGCCAAAAATTAGCCAAAGGGGGAGTTTGTAGATGTTTATAATTGGCAGAATTTTTGACCAACAAGAAATATTGAATTCAGTTCAGAATGTCCTATCAGATGTTGGGACATTATTAAACAGAGTATAAGAACTTATTTCAGGATGTCTCACCAGATGTTGGGACATTGTGTAAATGACTTAAGTTCAGTTTTTCAGGATGTCCCAACAGATGTTGAGACATCTCAAACCTGCTACCAGAATTAATTAATGACTAACTGTTCTGAGATATTTAAGGAGAGTTATCTGGAATTAATTATGGATGGATAAAAACAGAACAAGGCGCATCTGTAGGGAGTTTTATTATGAGGATTCAGATTAATCAGAAGAACTAAATCACCTAGAATATAGGAAGTAACGAACCCTAAATTCAAGGTGGAAGCTGCATGCTTTTAGGACTGGATTAACCTACAGAAAGCCCAAATTACAAACACCTATTTAATCAACAAAAACTCACAGAATTGAGTACGAATTTCAGAAGACCAAATAGGGTGTCTAGTGTTTTTAATAGCAGGTGTTTTAATTGTACCACTTTATAAGCTTTTAAGCAAAAGTGTATTTGTGACTTGATTGAAACTGTGAAGTAAGATCAAGCTGTATTGTTTGAAGAATGTCTTCAATTTTATTAAACTTGTAAACTTGATCACTGTGTGATTGAGGGGGAGTGAGTTGGTACTCATATCTAAGTTGTGTCTTAGGTAGAAATTGCATTAGGTAGATATTAAGTGAAAGATTAAACTGGGTTGTTTAAGTCTAGAATTAATATTACTTATAGTGGATTTCCTCCTGGCTTGGTAGCCTCCAGATGTAAGTGTGGTTATACACTGAACTGGGTTAACAAACTTCTGTGTTGTTTAATTTTCTTGCATTTTAAGTTGTGGTTAAATCTGTCAAGTGTTGGGACATCTCATAGGACATCTCATACCTGATCACAGAATTTCAGCAACCAAGAGGGGTAACCCTAGGAAGTGCAGATGGCGATCGTAGAACGATCGACTTACGTGTGTGAGTGTTATTTTCAGATATTTATCTTGATTATTAATTTTCTAAATCCATGGTTCATTTATTTCTTGGCACTCCCTATGTTACTAACCCCGCAGTTAATATGAAAAATAAATGGCAGAAATTAAAAGGCAGAAATAAAATTCCTACACTATTACATGGCTTATGGGCAGTTACATAATAATAATAATGGCGGAAAATAATAAAAACTAATTATTACAAAGACGAAGCAGTTACATAGGAAAACAATGAATGAATAACATAAAAAATGAGTGAATAAATTAGAAAAAAGTTTGCAAATTAGGTTAAGAAAACAATTAGGGTTAGGGTTTGGGAAAAATTTTAAGGTTTAAAAAAATTTAAGATTTAGGAAAAAATTTAGGGTAAAAATTAGGGTGAAATCTGGGTTTTAAGATAAAGATTAGGGCTAAATTTTTAGGGTTTAAAGTTTATGAAAAAAATAATAATTAAGGCTTAGGTTTAAAATTAAGGTTTATGAAAAAAATTAAGGTTTATGAAAAAATTAAGGTTTATGAAAAAAAATTAAGGTTAATGAAAAAAACAAGGTTTAGATTTATAAAAGAAAAAGGTTTTACAAAAAATAGGTTTAAGGTTTTAATTTAAAAGAAAATATATAATTTGATAATTAAAGAAAAGGGAGAGAAATACCCAATTTGGCAAAAAAATGTCATATGGGAGAATTGAACCCTTGCCCTTTGCCTTGCCACTAGGTTGCGCGTTGCGCGCCTGCATATGAATAAGTATAACAAATACCTATTATATAATAAAAATGAAAAAAAAATACATGTTAGTAAAAAAAATGTCCCAAGGCTGGATTTTACAAAAGAAAAGATATAATCAATTTATATTAAAATAAAGAAAAATGAATTATGAGAATTAATTAAATTAAAAAACATTTAAAGGTTGATTAAGGTTTTAAAAAAAGTTTGAGGTTTTAATTATGAAAATAATTAGGGTTTAATTATAAACCTAAATATAAAAGTAATAATATTAATAAAAACGTTAACTTAAATTTAATATAAAAAAATTGTTAAGAAAATAGTGAAAGATTATTAAAATAAGTTCATTAAAAATTAGTTAAAAAACAAGATAGGTTAACCATGTTTAAAATATAAATTAAGGTAATTAGAGAAATTAAGGAAATTAAAAAAAAAATTAGTAAGAACCCAAGTTTAAAATGTTGGGAATGGGTGTTGAACCCACGTTTCTTTGCCAAAATGTTGTGGTCAGGTTTTGAACCCACGCCCTTTGCCTTGCCATTGAGGCCTTGGAAGTCCATTTTGCTTGGAGAAAACCTAAACTCTAGTTCTAGATCCTTTGCTTAGTAGGAGGATTTGTCTGAGGAAACTCTCAAACTTTTTGACTAATTGGGGACCTTGAGAACCTTATGATCATTGAGAAATCTTGAGAGACATTGCCTTGATTGTGGGAGGGCAAATTTTGGGGTACAACATCTGCCCCTGTTCAATTTTCTGAAACCTGAGGAGTTAGATTGGTATGTACGCCATTCGTGACTTGAAGGTTGAAGGGGATTGAACATAAAAGCCCAAAAATTTGCACTCGCTGGTGCCTAGAATAATACTGATGGTTGGTTGTATCGCTTGAATGAGCTTAAAGATGCCATTCGTAGAAAAGATTGTATTGCTTGGATGGACTTAAAGATGTCATTCTGAGAAAATTTCTTCAAATATAATTCATGGATAATAAGGTAGTCCAAAGTATGAAGATATAGCCTTTTGGGAAGATAAACAACGGCCCAAGGTAATGATATAGCTTTTGGGGAAGATAAACAACGGCCCAAGGTAATGATATAACTTTTGGGAAGATAAACAATGACCCAAAGTGATAATATGGTACTTGGGAAGATAAACAACGACCCAAGGTAATGGTATAACTTTTGGGAAGATAAACAATAGCCCAAAGTCATGATAGGGTACTTGGGAAGATAAACAACAGCCCAAGGTAATGATATAACTTTTGGGAAGATAAACAACGGCCCAAAGTCATGATAGGGTACTTGGGAAGATAAACAACGGCCCAAGGTAATGGTATAACTTTTGGGAAGATAAACAATGACCCAAAGTCATGATAGGGTACTTGGGAAGATAAACATTGGCCCAAGGTAATGGTATAAATTTTGGGAAGATAAACAACGGCCCAAAGTGATAGTGGGGTACTTGGGAAGATAAACAACGACCCAAGGTAATGGTATAACTTTTGGAAAGATAAACAATGGCCCAAAGTCATAATAGGGTACTTGGGAAGATAAACAACGGCCCAAGGTAATGGTATAACTTTTGGGAAGATAAACAACGACCCAAAGTGATGATATAGCTTTCGGGAGGATAAACAACATCCCGAGGTATAAGTTGTTGATGAAGTTTGTCTGCTGGAGAATTAACCTCAAAAACAAGGTTAGTTCTATGCAAATATCATGATGTGTATAACACTTTGTAAAATAATATCTCATGATAATGTTGTATGCATATGATATGATATGATATGATGTGATGTATGTATGAATTATGTAGTTGAAGCGCATAAGTAACTTCGTAGAACAACTGCTGGCTGGGGAAAATAAATCCCGATTCGTTGTTGAGGAGTATGAAGACTTCGTTCCTGTCTTGTTTAAGAATATCGTACTTAGAACCTCCCGTTTTCGCTCATCGTACTTCTTATTGAAGGATTAAGTTCCTGAATATCCTGACTGAGGATAAAAGAGATGGACATAGATCCGGGAGACTTATTTGGTTAAGTATCAATTCTTTGGAGGATATGAAACTTCTTGAGGACTTCATAGTGTTGGAAATACAAGATATTACTTGAAGTATTCCGTAAGAATGTCCGTAAAGATTAATATGTGGGGATGAACTGGCGAAGATTTGTTAAATTCCTACCTCCATTCGTTATTAGTAAATGCTATTATTGTATTTTATACATTTCTGGTAAACATCAGTCATATTCAAAGGCATATATACATTCAAACATAACCAACGAACATTTCTCGCTTTAGTAAAAGGGGAAAAGTAAACCTGAATTCAGAAAACATTTCTTCCCTGAATAAAGAGGGAAAAGTAAAACTGAATCTGAAAATAGGATTATATCAATTTTGAAAGTATATAACCAATTGGATTTAGAGCTTCTGAGGTTCTTAACTTTCCTGAATAATTTCCTAGAAATTCTCATGGCTGGATCCGAAGACATGATACTGACACCATCTGATACTATTGGCACAGACAGTTAATTTCCACAATGGCTTCTGCTGAGAATCCAATATCAAGGTAAAACAATTAGAGGAACGTGCTTTCAAATTGTGATGGACCATATACTCTCTGGGTATTAGATTTGGAAAGAGAGCGTTTCCCCTTGGTTGAGGATGAATTGTCATATAATGGACGTATCTGAAAGGAGCTACCTCAAGAGAAATAAGAAGAATGCCCAACAATAATATGCCCCTGGCATCGTGAACTCTGCCATGTTACCTTTAGTAATTCAGATAGATGAGGAGACCTGTCCTTGACTACTTAAGCATAGTTGAATCTTGACCTGATTGCCCCAAATGAAATAGGCAGTATCATGGCATGTCCCCTTGATTATGAGATAGTTATTATGCCCCTTTGTATACATTAACTTTGATCCAGGAAGCAACTTTGTCTATCGGGAAGACTTTGATTCATTGATTGTTCATCATGTAAGTTTCTCTGTTGTCAAACACTTAGTCATATGCAAAAAATGATTTTCAAAATGCAATGCTTATGTATGTCTTGAAGTTTTGGAAAAGAATTATTTTAATAAAACAATGTTTGTAAACAACTGTGATATTAACTCAAGATTTATAATAAGTCCTAAAGGAGTCAGAATACCTTTTTGTAGAAGTACGCTTTCGAACTAACCATGCTTCAGTAAGGACTTTTAAAGGGTTGTAATGTGGTATGGTTCATGGTTTTAAGAAACAAAGGATAAAAGACTCAAATTTATTTGTACCCAACCCATTCTTCGTGATGTTCTTCAGTCCTATGTTCGATTAACTTATGCATTGAAGCTCCGAAGGAGTTTAGAATTGTAACACTATCATTTGTGATGGTTCAAAAACCAGAAATTTATTTAAAAATTCAGTCATCTTTCTTTGTTTTTTTTTTTAGGATTTGTAGTGACCTCTTTTTCTTTTGACTTTGTTATCCCTTTTTTTGCCTGAACTGTTCGTTTCAAGATTACAGACAGCGGGATGTCTCAATTTTTTACTAAGTCTCCTTTATAGGTTTTGATTTAGCGAGCTTTTCTTTTGCTATATATTGACTGTCAGGTTTAATAATTACAGGGAACCATCATTAGTTGTGTACAACCCCGATAATTGGCATAACTAAGTTAACCGAGTAACTACCCTGCCCCCGGTTATGAATAAGGGTTTTAATGTGCGTGAGAATGAAAACTCCTACTTCATAGGCTCAAAAGGGTTAACTAGGGATTAACTTTCTTATATCTCCACTGTTTAGTATTTGAAATAATGCTTATACATCATCAGCATAGTCTGTTCAAAAGCATACTGCATAAGATTATGGTATTGTCTTCGTCATCCTCCCTCTAAAGGCTTACAACTTTATCAAGAGTTAAATATCACAAACAGTGAAGTAAAAGCATAATTTAAGTATAGTGAAGCGAATGGATTAATTCAAGACAAACATACGCAATGCATTAATGTAAAACAAGGTTTGACATAATAATAAATGTTTAGACCAACAAAAGAAATCATAAATGAAAATTCAAATGTTCTCAAAGCCTCCTCTAAACTTATTACTTTGGACGTCTGGTAACTTTGATGTTTAGCAGATGATAGGAGAATTCAATCTGACCTTCTGGTGTAACCTCAAGGATTTATTCGTCTATCAGGTCTTGAATCCTATTTTTCAATGCCCATCAACTATTAGTGTTATGTCCAGGACAATTGGAGTGATACTCACATCTTGCATTGGGATTATAGCAAGGAGAAGAAGTATTGAGCTTTTGAGGAGCATCTTTCAAGATAATCAACTTCATTTCCTACAAGCATTGCAAAGCTTGTGACATTGGTGTGTTGAATCGGGTGAACTGTCTTCTACACTCCCTGTGTTATGGTGGATTAGCCATACAAGACCTTTTTTCTTCAACTGAAGAATTATCAGTAGTAGCCGGTCTCTTTCCTTCTCTTATCCTCGTTATCCTTTCAACCAAGTTATCTTGTTTCAATGAAGGTTGACCGATGATTAAATTCCCAGCTCTATTGTTTTGAAGCTTATTGACACGAATTCTCAGCTCTTCTTTCCCCTGGGCTAAACTCTGGATAAGAGCCATCTGGCCATTCATCTGGATTCTCATTTCTCATATCTCAATTGGCAGTTGTTCCAAATGATCACTCTTAATGTCTTCAGGATTCTTCTTTTTCATGTCCTTAGTGATGAATGTTTTCAACTCTTCTTACCCCTTGGACAAATTCATGATCATTTCTTGAAACTGAACAATCTGGGTCTGGAGGTCTTTGACAGATTGTTCGAGGGCCATTTCTGTTGAAATAAACAGCGAGAAGATGAGAAACCTGCTGTGAAAACCTGTCATGCAATGATATGGTATGTAGATGCATATGCAATGTTTTCAAGGACCGCAGGATTTAAATTTGTTTAAAGAAAACAAAAACAATTTTTTATTAGTAAATGTTTAATATAATTTGCCCATTGGGCTTACAATGAAAGGAAATAAGAATAAAATACAAAAAGATAAATATATGGGGTTTTAAGTCTCCCATGGACAATATCTCTTTGGGTTGTGGTATGTGTTGAGGTTCCGCTCCTCATGAAGTTGCCTTGTCAGCTCCAGAATTCTTTCTTGACTAGCTCTGAAATGAGTCTCAAAAGTATCTCTTTGCTCCTTCAACTGAATACAGGACTTCTGCAACTCTTCCAAATCAGTGGGCATGTCTGGTTAAAGGATGGTATAAGGAACATCTCCTTCAGAAACAGGCTCAATAGTAACTGGTAGAACAGCAGAATATGGCATCATAAGAGTCTGAGCACGAGATCGCACCCATCTGAGATAAGGTTCCATAGGAATGGAGTACGTTGGTTCAAAATTCTTGCTCTCAACTTTATTCACCTTGCTCTAAGCACGTATAAACCTTTGACGGTAACCCTGAAGATCGTTGTCGTAGTCGAACACAATTTCCTGAATAAGCATGTCATGAGGACCATTAATCCAAGCATAACAAAACTGACGTAGAGCTAAAGAAGGATTATAAGTAATTCCCCCTCTTATTCCAAGGAGTGGCACATTAGGGAACTCTCCACAACGGTCAATGATAGTAACATTCTCCATAGATCGAGAGCACCAATGAATATCTGAAAGAGAAAGTGACATAATCCTCTTAGACCACCTTAACCCTTGTTCATTCTTCATCAATGATCGAGGAAGGTGAGAAATAAACCACCTAACCAATAAAGGTATGCAACACATCAGAGTTCCTCTCGCTTTCGTAGTACGAGTGTCAAGAGAGTGTAAGATATCTCCAAGTAATGTAGGCACTGGATTGCGAGTCAGAAATATGTTAATGGCGTGTACGTCTATGAACTGGTCTGGATTAGGGAACAACACTAAGCCCTAAATCAACAGGGCTAAGATCTCCTCAAAAGCATCATAGCTCATAGCATCCAAGAACATCTGAGCTTTCTCTATTAACACCTTAGCAAGATACCCTAAACTCTGTTTCTCGTTTCTAGGATAATGTCTGATTTCTTCAAATGTAGGGCTGCAATAATGACTTCAGGTTTAGGCTCTTTATCTAATCCTATGAAGGGTCTCTGATCAAGGATAAGTACACCCAATAGTTTTGAGAACTCCTCCATTGTAGGAACCAATTGATAGTCGGGGAATGTGAAGCAATGATGTTTAGGATCAAAGAACTGGAATAGGACACTCATCATGTCTTCATTAAACCCTAAAATAACTAGATCCAATAGGTGACCATGCTTCTTAATGAATTGGGAGCTTTTAGAAACCTTAGAAACCAATTCCTTAAGCTTAGAAGGCATCCCTACAAAGTTGATTCGGATAGTATTCCTACGAGTAGAAGCCATGACCTGCAACAAAGAACAAAGATAAATCCTTTGGTCCTTGAAATGGTTAGTGAAAATTCTATGCTTATGATGTCATGATGTCATGATGTTATGCTCAATCACAAACATGTGGCACACACAAATAAATCACACAATAGCCCTAGGTTTGAAGGCTTGCATGAGGTTTTAAAGGTAAGTACCCTCCCCTGAAGTTTAGTTGGTTCATCCTGTCCTACAAAAGTAACCGAGTTATAAGGGATTTCAATATCATTGATCCTTCCCAAGGGTGGTTGTTCAGTATGCAGCTTACTTGCCAACCAAAACCCCCCAAGTTTAGGATCTCAATGAGCGTAGCATCGAGTATCAACCAACTTTAGTCTTCACAAAAGCCGACTATCTCACTACTTTCTAAATGCCAAGATAGGTTAACTAGGGTTCTAAAGTCAGTTAGTGTAATGACAACATATGGCAGCCTCAGGTTATCCTCAACTTACTTAAGGAACATAAGAACCGACCAAGAAGTCACACTAACGTTGCCACCAGATCAACCATATCGGTATATGTCGTATAGTTTCCTTGGTCTATTGCTACTTACCTAGGGTACACTAGATTCAGGTTAGGATCTTTCACACAAAAGCCCAACAGATAACATAAAGCAAACAAGACAAACAATTAAGTGATCTAATTCCTAAGAGTACCCCTCTTTTACTTAGTAACTCTCCAGCAGAGTCACCAGTTCTGTAACACGGTGGGAGAACTGATTTTCTATAAATATTGCGGATAGCAAGAGTCGTCACCGACTTTTATTTTATCCATGTGGAAAGGACATAAAAGAACGGGAAAGACCTATTTTTAAAAGACTTGAGTTCGGGGGGTAGGTTATATAAAGGGAAGGTGTTAGCACCCTTTATATCCATGGTTATCCATGGGCTCTTAGTTACTTAGCTCACTTAAATGTTTTTTGAAAAGGAAAGTGTAGTGTGTGTTTAGAAATTTTCTAAGTACTTTGTAATGATCCTCGTATGGATGTATACAAAGCCTTGTTTGAAAATGTTTGAAAATATTGTGAGGTGTGAAACGTATTTTTTAAAGGTGTGAGCAAGTAACTATGAGGTACCTACCCTAGACTAAGTCATTCATGTTCTTATATGTTCTTTCAAGGGTAAGACGATCCCTATTATTAAGGAATAGGTAGTCATTACCTTGGATTTTATTAAGGGACGGGCGTAGGGTCATCGTATGGTCAATGAAGGCAACTTGAAGGGTGTCTTTAGCAATTGGGAGGGACTATCATCTTTTAAACCGAAGGGACAATATCATTTATCATAGGCAACCTCATAGGGACTTGATCTTTTAGAATCTGGGAGGGACTAGATGATTTATTTCATGGAGGGATTTTGCTTAAGACACCCCACTTTCGAGGGACTTGACCGTATTAAAGGTAACCAAGAGGGGTAACCCTAGGAAGTGCAGATGGCGATCGTAGAACGATCGACTTACGTGTGTGAGTGTTGTTTTCTGATATTTATCTTGATTATTAATTTTCTAAGTCCATGGTTCATTAATTTCTTGGCACGCCCTATGTTACTAACCACACAGTTAATATGAAAAATAAATGGCAGAAAATAAAATTCCTACACTATTACATGGCTTAGGGGCAGTTACATAATTATAATAATGGCGAAAAATAATAAAAACTAATTATTACAAAGGGGAAGCAGTTACATAGGCAAACAGTGAATGTATAACGAGTGAATAAATTAGAAAAAAGTTTGCAAATTAGGTTAAGAAAACAATTAGTGTTAGGGTTTGGGAAAAATTTAAGGTTTAAAAAAATTTAAGGTTTAGGAAAAATTTTAGGGTAAAAATTAGGGCGAAATCTGGGTTTTAAGATAAAGATTAGGGCTAAATTTTTAGGGTTTAAAGTTTATGAAAAAAAAAATTAAGGCTTAGGTCTAAAATTAAGGTTTAGGGAAAAAAATTAAGGTTTATGAAAAAATTAAGGTTTATGAAAAAAATTAAGGTTTATGAAAAAATAATTAAGGTTTATGAAAAAATAGGTTTAAGGTTTTAATTTAAAAGAAAATATATAATTTGATAATTAAAGAAAAGGGAGAGAAATAACCAATTTGGCAAAAAATGTCATATGGGAGAATTGAACCATTGCCCTTTGCCTTGCCACTAGGTTGCGCGTTGCGCGCCTGCATATGAATAAGTATAACAAATACCTATTGTATAATAAAAATGAGAAAAAAACATGTTAGTAAAAAAATGTCCCAAGGCTGGGTTTTACAAAAGAAAATATATAATCAGTTTATATTAAAATAAGGAAAAATAAATTATGAGAATTAATTAAATTAAAAAACATTTAAAGGTTGATTAAAGTTTTTAAAAAAAGTTTGAGATTTTAATTATGAAAATAATTTGGGTTTATTTATAAACCTAAATATAAAAGTAATAATATTAATAAAAACGTTAACTTAAATTTAATAATAAAAAAATTGTTAAGAAAATAGTGGAAGGTTATTAAAATAAGTTAATTAAAAAATAGTTAAAAAACAAGATAGGTTAACCATGTTTAAAAGATAAATTAAGGTAATTAGAGAAATTAAGGAAATTTAAAAAAAAAAATAGGAAGAACTTATGTTTCTTTGCCAAAATGTTGGAAATGGGTGTTGAACCTACGTTTCTTTGCCAAAATGTTGGGAATGGGTGTTGAATCCACGTTTCTTTGCCAAAATGTTGTGGCCAGGGTTTGAACCCACGCCCTTTGCCTTGCCATTGAGTCGTTTGTCACTAGGACAAGCGCGCGTTTGTGCTAAGAAACATAAACACGACATTATATAATAAAACAAGTAATAAAACACAATATATGAAAACAATGGTTGAGACCGGGTGTGAACTCATTCCCTCAATGTTACCAAACGCGCGTCTTACCATCAAGCCACTGATGCTCATCTGTTCACATGATCAAACAAATCAATAAAATATAAAACAAGAAATTTAAAAAAAAAATTTCAGCGTGCCAAATCCACTTCATCTTCTTCCTCTAGACCTGCAATTTTTCCTTGTTTTTTTTAAAGTATGAATACCCTTACCTTGTGCAGAAAAAAATCCTCCACAACTCTTGTGGTTATGTTATGTATATATAATAGTGTAAATTAGGGTAAAAAATTGGGAATTGGTTGGAGTTTTATGGGTTGCTTGAAGATGAAGAAACCAATTATCATAATTGTAAAAAAAAATCAAATTAAATCATGTTATATTGGTCTTGAACGAATTTGGATGAGTTTCAATCAACTTGAATGCCATATATTTGATCCCAAAATGAATTTCAAATCAAATATTTGATTTTATATAATTTATTTTAATTAAAAATGATTTTAAATGATTAAAATAAAAAATAATAAAAATCATAAAATATGGTCATTAGGTTGTGCATGACATCATCTTCAAGTTTGGGTTGCAACTTTATGGGCCCATTTGGAAAAAAATGAAATTATGGTCTCTTTTGCTTCATACACCCCTTAAAAATCATCCAACTTTGATAATGCATAACTTCCTCAATTTAGATACTATGGAGATGTTCTAGGACTTTTTAGAAATCTTAAAGTGTTCTTTAACCAACCCTTTTGGTCACATGTCCATATCATTTACCATTTTTAAATTATGAGCTTTGGAAAAATTTGACTATTTGTTGACTTTCAAAAAGACCTACAATATTTTAGCTCATACCTTCCAAATGAAGCATTTTTAGGCTTGGCTTGTGAGACAAAAAGTTGTAGAGAATTAAATTTACTTCAAAATGAGCTTTGGATGGTAAATTTTTTATGAAATATGTGAAAGTTATGGCTGGTCAAAGTTCAGTTGACTTTTCCTATGAAAACCCTAATTTAGAAACTCCTGATTCTTGATGATCTGAAATTTCCTTGATGAATCATGATCAACCCTTGATCAAATGATGAATTTTAATTCATAACCTTGATGTTGGCAAAAAATCTTGAAGTTTGACTTTAATTTGACCACAATTGACCTCAGTTTGACTTTTTAACCACTTTGACTGATTTTTGCATATCTGATCATCTGACTGATCAAACTTATTGGGAAAGCTCTGAAACTTGACATAGGGATTCTTGAAGTCATATGGGATGTCATGAAGCTCTCTTGAGGCCTTTGAAGTCCATTTTTCTTGGAGAAAACATAAACCCTAGTTCAGGATCCTTTGCTTAGTAGGAGGCTTTGTCTGAGGAAACTCTCAAACTTTCTGATCAATTAGGGACCTTGAGAACCTTATGATCATTGAGAAATATTGAGAGAAATTGCCTTGATTGTGGGAGGGAAAATTTTGGGGTACAACAATAGGTATTATAGCGAGGAGAGGAAGTATTGGGCTTCTGGGGAGGGTCTTTTAAGGTAATCAGTTTCATCTCCAACAAACATTGCAAAGTTTGCGACATTGGCGTGTTGATCTTGATAAACTGTCTTTTATGTTCCTTGTGTTGAGGTGGATTAACCCTATAAGACCTTCTTTCTTCAATTGAATAACTATCAGTAGTAGCCTGTCTTTTTCCTTCTCTTATCCTTATCTTCCTTTCAACCAAGTCAGCTTGTTTCATCAGAGGTTGAATGATGATTAGATTCCCGACTCCGTTATCTTAAAGTTTATTGATAAACACTCTCAGCTCTTCTTTCCCCAGGGCTAAGTTTTAGATAAGAGCCAACCGACCATTCATTTGGATTCTCATCTCTGCTATCTCAGCTGGTAGTTGTTTCAACTGATCATCCTTGCTGTCTTCAGGATTCTTCTTTTTCTTGTCCCTATCGTGGAGGGATTTCAACTCTTCTTGCCCCTTGGACAAATTCAGGATCATTTCTTGAAATTGAGCATTTTGTGCTTGAAGATCTTTGACAGATTGTTCGAGAGCTATTTCTGCTGAAATAAACAGCGAGAAGATGAGAAACCTGTCACAGAAACCTGTCATGCAATGATATGGTATTTAGATGTATATGCAATGTTATCAAGGACCGCATGATTTAATTTTGTTAAAAAAAAAAAAAAAACTCTTATTAGTAGACTTGAAATAATATTGTCCCTTGGGCTTACAAATGAAAGAAAACAAAACTTAGAAAGAACATAAAACATATGAGATTTAAGTCTCCCATGGACGATTCCTCTTAGTTTTGAGATATGTGTTGAGATTCCGCTCCTCGTGAAGTTGATTTGTTAGCTTCAACACTCTTTCTTGGCTAACTCTGAATTGAGCTTCAAATGTATCTTTTTGCTCCTTCAGTTGGATCCAGGACTTCTGCAGCTCTTCCAAATCAGTAGGCATATCAGGATGAAGAATGGTATAAGGGACATCTCCTTCAACAATAGGCTCAACAGTCACCGGTAGAACAACATGATATGGCATCATAAGAGTCTGAGCACGAAATCACACCCATATGAGATAAGGTTCCATAGGAATTGAGTACTTAGGTTCCAGAGTCTTACTATCAACCTTGTTCACCTTACTTCAAGCTCGTATAAACCTTTGATGGTAACCTTGAAGATCATTGTCGTAATAAAACACAATACATTGAATAAGCATGTCATGAGGACCATTACTTCGAGCATAACCAAATTGACGTAGTGCTAAAGAAGGATTATAAGTAATGCCCCCTCTTATGCCAAGGATTGGCACATTAGAGAACTCTCCATAATGGTCAATGAAAATGAAATTTTCCATAGATCGGGAACACCAGTGAATGTCTGAATGAGAGAGTGACATTATCCTTTTAGACCACTTCCAACCTTGTACATTCTTCATCACAGATCGAGGAAGGTGTGAAATAAACCATCTTGATAGTAGAGGTATGCAACACATTAGAGTTCCTCGCGCCTTTGTAGTACGGGTATGAAGAGAGTGCAAGATATCTCCAAGCAAGGTAGGCATCGGATTGTGAGTCAGAAATATGTTTATGGCATGTACATCTATGAATTGGTCTGGATTAGGGAATAGTACCAAACCATAAATAAACAAAGCTAAGATCTCCTCAAAAGCATCGTAACTCATAGCATCCAAGAACACCTGAGCTTTCTCTATCGATACTCTGGCAAGAATACTTTTAACTTCACTTCTTGTTTCTAGGACAATGTATGATTTCTTCAAATGTAGGGCTGCAACAATGACTTCAGGTTTAGGCTCCTTCTCTAAGCCTGTGAAAAGTTTCTGATCAAGGATAGACACACCAAGTAGTTTGGAGAATTCTTCCATTGTGGGCACCAGATGATAATCGAGAAATATGAAGCAATGATGTTTAGGATCAAAGAACTGGAACATGACACTCATCATATCTTCATCAAACCCTGAGGTAACCAAGTCAAGTAGATAACCATGCTTCTTAATGAACTGGTAGCTTTCAGGAAGTTTTGAGACAAAATCCTTAACTTTGGAAGGTATCCCTACAAAGTTGATTCGGATAGTGTTCCTACAAGTGGAAGCCATAACCTGCAACAAAGAACAAAGATAAATCCTTTGGTCCTTGAAATAGTTAGTGAGAATGTTATGCTTATGATGTCATGATGTTATGATGTTATGTTAAATCACAAACATGGGGAACACATAAGCAATCCACACAATAGCCCTAGGTTTAGAGGCTTGCATGAGGTTTAAAGGAAAGTACCCTCCCCCTGAAGTTTAGTTGGTTCATCCTGTCCTACAAAAGTAACCAAGTTCTAAGGGATCTCAATATCACTGATCCTTCTCAAGGGTTGTTGTTCAGTGGGCAACTGACTTGCCAACCAAAACCCCCCAAGATTAGAATCTCAATAAGTGTAGCATCGAGTATCAACCAACTTTAGACTTCTCCAAAGTCGGCTATCTCACTACTTTCTAAAGGCCAGGATAGGTCAATTAAGGTTTTAAATGGTAGTTAGTGTTAAAGACAGCATATGGCAGCCTCATATTATCCTCAACTTACTTAAGGAACATAAGCACCAACCAAGAAGTCACACTAACTGTAGCCACCAGATCAACCATATCGATATACGCCGTACAGTTTCCTTGGTTTATTGCCACTTACCTAAGGTACACTAGATCCAGGTTAGGATCTTTCACACAACAACCCCACAATAATCCCTTAAAGATAAAGCAAACAAATCAAACAAGTAAGTGATCTTAATTCCTAAGGTAACCCCTCTTTTACTAAGTACTCCACAACAGAGTTGCTAGTCCTCTAACACGGTAGGAGAGCTGACTTGGTGTTTTTGTTTGACAAAAACATGTGCGGATAGCAAGAGCCGCCACCGACTTTTATTTTATCCAATATGAAAGGGTATAAAAGAACAAGAAAGACATTTTTAAAAATTTTGAGTTCGGGGGGTAGGTTATATAAAGGGAAGGTATTAACACCATTTATATTCATGGTTATCCATGGGCTCTTAATTACTTAGCTCACTTTACTTGTTTGAAAAGTGTGAAGTGTGTGTTTATAAAAGATTTTTAGAATTTCTTTGTAATGATCCTCGTATGGATGTATACAAAGTCTTGAGTTTGAAAATATTTTGAAAGTGGTGTGTGAATAAGAGTTTTGAAAGATGTGAGCAAGTAATTAAGTGCTACCTACCCTAGACTGGTCTTTCATGTTTCTTTATTTCCTTTCAAGGATAAGACAGTCCTTACTATTAATGAGTAAGTAGTTATTTACCTTGGATTTATTAAGGGACGGGTGTAGGGTCATCGTATGGTCAATGAAGGCAACTTGTAGGGGTGTCTTTAGCAATTTATAGGGACTATCATCATTTATTCCATAGGGTTATCGTGGGACGAGATCATTTATTCCGTAGGCAACCTCGAAGGGACTATGATCTTTTTGAATCTGAAGGGACCTGATGATTTTTTTTTGTGAAGAGACTTTGCTTAAGACACCCCTACTTTCGAGGGACTTGACCATTTATTAAGGCAACCAAGAGGAAAACCCTAAGAAGTGCAGATGACGATCATAGAACGATCGACTTACGTGTGTGAGTGTTATATTCAGATAATTATCTTGATTATTAGTGATCTAAGTCCAGATTTGTCCAATTAATACTTTTCACGTCCTATATTATTAACCACACAGTAAATAATAAAAATAAAAGGCAGAAATTAAAAGCAGAAATTTAAACTCCTACACTATTACATGGCTTTGGGGCAATTACATAATGATTAGGCGGAAAATAAAAATAAGCTATTACAGATGTGAAACAGATACATAATAAGGCATATAATGAATAACATAAAAATAAGTGAGAATAGAAATAAAGAAAAGGTTTGAAAATTAGGTTTAATAAAAAAAAATAGGGTTAAGGTTTTAAAAAAAAGTTTTAGGGTTCAAGGTTTAAAGGTTTGAGAAAAAATTTAGGGTTTATTAGAAAAATTAAGGTTTATGAAAAAATATTTAGGGTAAAAATTAGGGCGAAATCAGGGTTTTAAGATAAAGGTTAGGGTTAAATTTTTATGTTCAAAATTTAAGGTATGAGGCAACAAAAAAAAAACTCAGGGTTTATGAAAAATAGGATTAAGGTTAAGGTTTATATGAAAAATTAGGGTTCATAAAAAATAATTAGGGTTTTTTAATTATAAAAATAAGATGAAATATTTTTTATAAACCTAAAAAAGAATTCATTTATTAAAATAAACTAAATAAAATTTCAAGTAAAATAATAATAAGTTATGAAATTTAAAGAAAAGTTAATTAAAAAAAATTAAGGGTTAATTAAGATTTAAAAAAAAACTTAGGTTAATCATGGGATAAAAATATAGTTAAGTTTTTAATTAAGGAAATTAAAGGAATTAAAGGAAATTAGGAAGAAAATAGAAAGAAAACCATGTTTCTTTGTCAAAATGTTAGGGATGGGTGTTGAACCCACACCCTTAACTTGACACACCATTTCCTCATCCACTAATAAATCCGTTGAAATAAATGAGATATAAAAAAAAGTGTTGAAGGTTGGGTTTGAACCCACGCCCTCAAAGTGATAATCACACTTCTCAACCACCAAGCCAAACGCGCGTTTCTGATAATTGTATGAAACAAATAAAATAAAATAAACAAGTCAAAGTTTGAAATTCTGCAGCTGAAACACGGTGGGAGAACTGACTTTTAGTCATGTTGCAGATAGCAAGAATCGCCACCGACTTTTATTTTATCCATAAGGAAAGGACATAAAAGAACAAGAAAGACCGATTTTAAAAGACTTGAGTTCGGGGGGTAGGTTATATAAAGGGAGGGTGTTAGCACCCTTTATATCCATGGTTATCCATGGGCTCTTAGTTACTTAGCTCACTTATTTGTTTGAAAAAGGAAAGTGTAGTGTGTGTGTAGAAATTTCTCTAAGTACTTTGTAGTGATCCTCGTATGGATGTATACAAAGCCTTGTTTTTGAAGATGTTTGAAAAGAGTGAGGTGTGAAAAGTATTTTTTAAAATGTGAGCAAGTAACTAAGAGGTACCTACCTTATACTAGTCTTTCATATTCTTTTATTCTTTCAAGGGTAAGATTGTCCCTATTATTAAGGAATAGGTAGTCATTACCTTGGATTTGTTTAAGGGACGGGCGTAGGGTCATCGTATGGCCAATGAAGGCAACTTGAAGGGTGCCTTTAGCATTTGGGAGGGACTATCATCTTTTAAAACGAAGGGACAAGATCATTCTATGCAACATCGTAGGGACTTGATCTTTTAAACGGGGGGAGGGACAAGATGATTTTTATTTGTAGGGTTTTGCTTAAGACACCCCCATATTCGAGGGACTTGACCGCTTTAAAGGCAACTTAAGAGAGGTAACCCTAGGAGGCGCTGACAGCGATCATAGATCGACTTATGTGTGTGAGTGATCATTTTCAAATATTTATCTTGTTATTAATTATCTAAGTCCAATTATTCAATTAATTTCTTACACTCCCTATATTACTAACCACGCAGTTATAATAAAAATAAATAAAATGCGAGAAAATAAATCCTACGCTATTACACCGCTTTGGGGCAGATACAAAATAATCGGGCAAGAAAATAAATTACAACAAATAATGAACCTATACATTTTTCAAGTAATTTGAAATAAGACAAAAAATAAAAATAAATGAAGATTGATATTTTAAATAATTAAATAAAAGCAAGATAAAAATAAATTAGGGTTAGCATTATATTAAGGTTTAGGGTTAGAATTAGGTTAGGTTTAGAATTAGAAAATATAACCTAATTATTCATTATTAATTAATTAAAATATACCAAATATGATTATTATGACTATAAGATAAAAATTATCAAATTATTTACAAAATATTTACAAGATCTTTTTTTTTTATTAAGAAAATTATGATGACTTTTTTTCTTAAAAATATTAATTAATTTACAAAAATAGTAAAAGTTAATTATATACAAATTTATTATTTTTAAATTAATTGGAATAAATTTATTAAGAGAAAATAAATTTTTTAGAAAATATTAATTTGATCATTATTTTATTTATAAGTAAAAAAATAAATCATATTAATAAAAAAAGATGATTAGTGAACAAATTAGTAAGATCTTAAGAAAATTAGTATGATTAAAAAAAATTAACTTAATTACTAATTTATTTACAAGTTTAATTGAATAAGGAAAAAAAAACTATAAACATTAAAGTAGAAAATATTTTACATAAAATAATTAATGAGATTATAATAATAATTATTATTAATTAGGAAAATATTTGTAAGAATTAAGCTAATGATTAATTTGTTTTTTATTTTAATTGATTTTGATTAGTTAATAATATAAGAGATTAATTTAAATAAATAATAATCAAGAAAAACAAGAACAAAAGGCGCAGAAAAGAAAGAAGGGACCTGGGAATCGAACTCAGGTTCAGTACCTCCAAGGCGCATCACCTGACCATCTGAGCTAGACCGCGCGTGTGACATAGATTCAACATCAATCTGTTTTATTAAATGTCTTTTTTTCTCCAGAAAACAGTCAATCACGTCATGCCACTTATTGTCTTCAACCTCTATCACTGCAAAATTTCCTACGAATCCTACTGTGTTTTTTTCTGCGAAATATTTTTGTAGCAAAACCTGCGTTCTTTTGTTAACGTCAATTCAAGCACAATCAATACACAATAACAACACCAATCAATTCCCCAAAGGTCATAGAGTTCAAATATGGGGTCTAAAACTTGTAAAATTGTTTTAATTAGAAAGTCCTATTTTCAAACCAAGAACCCTAAAAATCGTATCGTATGATTGCGGCCATGGAGCTTCATGCAAATCGTCCAGAAAGTATATATGCTTCAATATAGACACAAATCAATAGTTAAAATTAGTCATGAACGTATAAAAATGCAAAATCGAAAAAATTCAAAACCAAGAAGAAAGTGATTCGGTTTATGAGTTTTGGCATGGTTTTGATGCTTACGATGATTGAGTTACGATCAATGATCCTCAAGGAAGTCAATGCCACCTTTAAAACGCTTTGAAAATGCCTCTAGGTCCAAAATCGTATATCACTTTTTTGATGAATTTTTGAAATTGGATCTTGTATTTTTGACCTGCAAAAACCGTGTGCTAGTGTTGTATTCTTCTCACGGCTTTATAGTGAAGTAAATTGGGGTAAGAGAATGGGACTTGGGTGATCTTTTGGTGTTACTTTATCATGAAGGAATCCATGGCCATAAATGTGAAAAAAATCAAATCTTTTCATACTTCAAAGGTCTTGCACGAATTTTAATGGCATCCAATCACTTTAAATGTTATAAGATTCATTCTAAAACCAATATTTGATCCATTATTTGATTTTTTATATTTTATTTTCATTTAAATTGAATTTTAATAAATAAATAATATAACACAAAATTAAAAAATCAGAATAAACGGCTATTGGGTCGTGCATGACTTTATCTTTGAGATTGGGTTGCAATTTTATGGGCCCATTTGGAAAATTTAGAAGTTAAGGCCTTTTTTGCTTCATACACCCCTTGAAGATTTACCAACTTTGCAAATACATAACTCCCTCAATTTTAAGGCTATGAGAGTGATCTTGGACTTTTTAGAAATCTTAGAGAGACCTCTAACCAACCTTTTTGGTCCCATGTCTATATATTTTACCATTTTCAAATTATGAGCTTTGGAAAAAGTTGACTTTTTGTTGACTTTCAAAAAGTTGTAGAGAATTCAATTTCCTTCAAAATGAGGTTTGGTTGGGAAATTTTTGATGAAGTATGTAAAAGTTATGGCTGGTCAAAGTTCAGTTGACTTTTAATGTGAAATCCTAATTTAGAAACTTCTTGGTTCTTGATGATCTGATATTTCTTTGATGAATCATGATCAAACCTTGATCAAATGATGAATTTTACCTCATAATCTTGATGTTGACAAAAAATCTTGAAGTTTGACTTTGAGTTGACCATAGTTGACCTCAGTTTGACTTTTTTACCAAGTTGACTGATTTTTTGATATCTGAACATTTGACTAATCAAACTTATTGGGAAAGCTCTGAAACTTGACATGGGGATTCTTGAAGACATGTGGGATGTTATGAAGCTTACTTGAGGCCTTGAAAGTCCATATAGCTTGGAGAATTTCAAAACCCTAGTTCTGGATCCATTGTTCAGGAGGAAGCTTAGTCTAATGAAACCTTCAATCATGTTGACCAATTGTGAACCTTGAGAAATATTGAGATACATTGCCTTAATTGTGGGAGGGCAAATTTTAGGGTACAATAGCAGCGCGCCAAATTGATCATCCCCTACCTTCAGATCTGCAAGTTTACCTGCGATTTTTGTTACTATATTACCTGCGAATTTGGTTTTGTAGGAAAACCTACGAATGTCACATTGTTCATACCAAGCACAATTTTTTCCAATTAATCATACCAATATAATCCATACAGTTCATACAACTCAAATATGTCAATGAAAATTATTTAAATGGCTTATATCATGAAACCCCAATTTGGAGGTCAAAACCCTAACAATGGTGATACACGGATTTGGCCATGAAACTTCAAGGAAATCGTCTAGAAATCATACATGTAACCTCACAAACAATAAAACAAAGTCAAATTTCATTAATAATACATGAATAATGGAAATCTAAAAAGTCAAATTTCAATAACCATATGAATTCGGTTTGTATGACTTTGCATGATTTTGATGCTAATGATGATTGGGATATGTTTGGGAAGCCTCAAAGAATGATTCTACACCTTTAAACCTCTTGTGAATGGCTTGAATGGTTGAATCTGAATCTTACCTTTTCCTTGATTTTTTGAAGTTTGAATGTTCTTACCTTGTCTCAAAAATCGTCCCCTAGTATTATGGCCTTGTTGTGTTTACGTAGTAGTACAATTTAGGGTAAAAACAATTGGGCTTTAATGGAGTTTTGTGGATTGCTTAAAGTTGAAGAAACCAATTTGTCTTAATCATCCAAAAATCAAATATCTTCATACCATATTGGTTTTACACGAATTTGAATTATTCAAATCATCTTAATCACAAAATATTTGATCCAAAAATAGGTATTAGATCAAATATTTGATTTTCATAATTTATTTTCAATGAAAATTGAATTTTAATGATAAAAATCCAAAATAATATAAAATAAATAATAAAAAATCAGAACAATTGATCATTGGGTCGTGCATAACCTCATCTTTAAGTTTGGATTGGAATATTATGGGCCCATTTGACAAAATCTTGAGTTTAGACCCTTTTTGCTTCATAAACTGTAGCGGTAAAATCGTGAGTGTAAGTTATTGATTAACTTAACTCGATTAACACAGAGTCGCCACCGTGCTTTTCTTTATTTCCGAATGGAAAAAGGTAAAAGAACGAATAAAAACCTAGGATTCTAAAAGCAAAGGCTAAAAGAAATAAACAGAGATTGGGTAAGGGGATTGGTTATGAACCGGGAAGGTTTTAGGCACCCGACTCATCCGTGGTACTCCACGGGAGCCCTTTGAAATATTTATTGCTTTTTGGTCTGAAATTGGTTTGTTTAAAATGATGGAAGAGATGAGAAGAAGAATATTTTTTAATAATTTTGTGTTTGATAAGGTTTTAAAGCCTTATGCCTACGTACCCACAAAGTGCAATGCGAGATCAAAACCTCGTAGTTCGTGGTACAAAGTTTTAAAAGAATAAGTGGGTTGAATTGATTTTTAAGATGTAGAGATAAGTCGTCATCCCTTAGCGAATAATTCCGCTAGAAGGGATGAATCATATCTAAACATGTGGAAAAGAAAAGGTGCACAAAGCACAAAAACAATTGAGTGGGTTTGCATTTTTTAAAGTATATGAGAAAATGGCTTTGATATATTTACATGAATTAATATTTGATTAAGAAAATAAAAGGAAGAGATTCAAAATCGCTTGACCTAAGTCAAGGTTTGTTTATGAAAGTGTTTGAAGTTAGAAAACAAGAATATTTTTGAAATAGAGAGAAGTTTTGAAAATTAAAGAATGGGGAGGAGATGAAGAGACTAGTCCTAATACATGAATTAAAAGCTAAGGAAAGAGTTTACCAAACTATAATATGTACAATTCTTCAAAGATCGGAATTTCCTCTTCAAAGGTTAATGAAGTAACTTGAAGCCGAGGTTTCTAATCCATTCCAACTTGAGCAAAGGGAGATCCTAGGAGTCTAAGTCCATTCTCCAAAAGCAAAGGGATAGTAACCATAGTCCACAATTAGAAGTCACATGTTTTTTAAGAGTTTAATCCTTTATTAAGTGTTTTGATATCCAAATGGACAAAATAAAAACAAGCACAATATGAATATAAACAAGCACAATATGAATATAAACAAATGATATATGATATTATATGGTAAAGCATAATAAAGAGATAAGGGAGCAAGAGATTAAAATAAAAGGATAAGGTGCGAGAGATTAAATTTAAACAATTATATTCACATTATTATAATATTCACAATATAAAGTGGTATGATGAACTTAATCAAGCACAACCACAACAAGGAAAATAAAATCGAGGCAACCGGATCCAAGTGGATCTTTAATCGAATCGGGACAACTGTAGGTCTATGTTAAGCAATCGCCGAGTAATTTACGGAGTAATTACCCTACAAATGAGTCCGGCCACCACTAATTAAAGTGGAAAATATTCGTGTTAATACATGTTAGAGAAACGATATAATGGATCGTTCTCCGAAAACATGCCACACTAAAAGAAGAAGGAAGGTCTAATCTTAATCGAGATTCTCGTTGAGTTTCATCGAAAAGCAACCTATCACCATCTCAAAGTATGGAGAATGATCCAAATGATCATTTATCCATAGATTTGAAATAATGAAGATTAAACTTAATCGGAAATCAACAATCCCGAATCGGAAGATTGTCATCGACCAAAATTGAAAAGAGATGAAGAATAATGGATCAACGAAAATAAATCCATAAAAGAGAATTAAAAATATTTTTCAAAATCTTTTCTTAAAGAAATCCAATACTAAACCTCTTTTCTAAACATTTTTTGAAATTTCTTTTCTAAAATTAAAAATTCTAAGATATGCTTCTAAATAATTTCTATAAAAAATTTTAAATCAAAAAAAGAAATAATAGAAACAATTTAAAACCAAATAAAAGAAAATTTAATAAAAAAAAAGGGAAAGCAAAGAAGAATGGGCAAGCCCGCGGGTCACATGGTGTGGTACCAATGGATACAGATCCATGATCCAAACAACTCTATACATCACCTTTTATATCTTTATATTATTCAAATAAATTAAAAAAAAAACAAAACAATTAATAATTAAAGAAGGAAGAGCTGAGTCTTCTTCTCCAATATGCTTCACGCAAACAAACAGGGCAACAACAAAATCACGGCGGCGGCAAGTTCCTCACGGCTCACCTTCACATAGACCAACACGAAAATTCTTCTCTCTTCTCAAATCGCGACAAAAGCTCTTCCTCTCTTCTCTCGCTTTCGGATTCCTCTCTCTCAATCTCTTCTTCTTCTTACAATTTAGATTCAATTAGGTTTCAATGGAGGTTTGAAGATTTGAGGGGATTTAGAGATTTCAGAAATTGATTGAGGATTTGAGGATGATATGAAGATGGAAAGGGATTTGGAATTAAGGATAAATTTGGGATTTGAGAAATAGTTTGAAGGAATTCGGCAGGGATTCTTTGGCTTATCAAAGCTTGTCATTAGAAGAGGGAAATGGTTGGATTTATAGGAGAAGAGTGAAGGAAATTGGTTGCCGTTTTGAAAGGATTCGGACGCGTTTTGAGGCTTCACGAAATTCTCGTGTGAGTTGAGTTTTTGCTTTTGAATTTGCTTTGCGTTTTACTTTTCTTGGCTTTGCGTTTTGATAGTTTGGAATTTGCGTTTGATTTTGGTTTTCAGGTGTGAAGTCCGTGACGAATGTGCGCGAGATGCGTGTTGACTTGGTGTATGCGATGACGTGCGTGCGGCGTGAAGGCTAGGCTTTGGGGAGGAAAGGCTTCAGCTGAGGAAGTTCTTGGGCGTGAGGCTTGATGCTTCGGCTGCTGTTTTGCTGTATGGTTTGTTTCGGC
Source organism: Lathyrus aphaca (assembly GCA_963966055.1). Taxonomy (NCBI): domain Eukaryota; kingdom Viridiplantae; phylum Streptophyta; class Magnoliopsida; order Fabales; family Fabaceae; genus Lathyrus; species Lathyrus aphaca. Next base: position 139,881,468 of record OZ014520.1, read on the forward strand.
GTGTGGGAAAATATTGAATAGGCGTGTGGATGGGATACAAGGCAAGGGAAGTTGTGGCTTGTGCATTTTGCTTGAGGTTGGTGGGGCCAGCTTGTAAAAGGCATGAGGAATACGGCTTCGTGTGCTTGGGAACATTGGCTTGATTTTGTTGCTGAGTGATGTTGAGAGTTTAAGGCATGTGCAGCTTGCAAGTTGTGAAGGCTTGGCAAGCAAAAGTGGTACGGCTGGCTGCTTGGGTGTAAGTACAAGCTGGGAATAGCTCACACGGCGTGAAGGCTACGGGAAGGAGTTTGTTGGGCTTATATTTTTGTTTATGTAGGCCTAAAAAACAAATATATGTACTTTGAACTTTATTTTCATTAAAATGTAATTGGCTAATAATGAAAGGGAAAAAAATGGTTTTAAAATATAATGAATCTTTAATGGTTTTTAATGTAAAAGTGATATTATAAAATAGATGGATATTTGGTAAATGTAAAAAAATAATGAAGAAAAAATGGATATATGAATTTGGACGGAAATGAGCAAAAGGATTTGAAAAGATGGATAAAAAATAGAGGCAATTGAGATCAAAAAATTAAAATAATCGGAAATCGAAAAGTGGTTAATGGACTAAATTTGGAATAATGGAAAAGGATATTTGGATGAATAATGGATAGAAAAATGGATAATGGATAGAATTTGGTTCTCAAGCCCACAACAAATCTCGATTTTCTTGCATGAGCCACTGATACACAGCCAACACAGAACCAATGAACCTCTTGCCAACACCACAGTCACTGATATTGTCAACTCAAGCCAACTGTCATTTGAAGATCGTCTGATTATGCCCTGATGATTTGAAACCAAACTGAGGAAAATAAATCCTCCGATGAATCACTGATGAACTAATAAACCGATGAACTGATAACCACTTGAAGATTCAAACCACACTTCGCACAAAAACACCTGTCACACAAACCAACTTGTACTTTGAAAAAGCATTGCCTGATGAATGAATTATAGGCACACACAACTGGCAGTCGAAACAATTTATCTGATAGTTTGACCAATATTAGGTCAAACATCCACTTGAAATCGAATTGTGACTGAACAAACGCATCTGAATGAAATTACTGTCTCATCTTCGCAAACCTGCAACACAGAGAAGAAGAAGAACACTGCAACATATTTTTTTGTATTTTGGTTAGAAGACAATAAATATAAATAAATATAAAACAGTAAAAATAATGGTGATCCCCTGCGAAGCATAGACCCACATCTGAGGAGAAACTCGAAGCCCAGTGCGATCTTGTTTGTATGCAAAATGCAGATGATATGCGAAACAATCTTAGGGCAAAAATTAGGGTGTTACAGCTGCCCTTATTTAAGTTTCTTCAATCCGGAGATATGAAGATTGACATCTTCGTCTCTACAAGATGGGAGAGACTTAAATACAGAATACCCAATTTTTGTCCTAAAAGAACAAATGATATGATATGAATATGATATGCAAACCCAAGATCTCTGTGGGGAAAATAATGACCACCAGAGAAAAGCACAACTTGGGGACACAGAAGAAAATCCCGCTGGGGAAACAACAGACAACCAAAGAGTTACCAGGAAAATAAATCACTGGATAACAGACTCCACTTGGGAAAAGATATGAAATAATCAAGAACAACATTCAACCAGGGAAATATCAACACCCTGCCAGAAATATCAATCAAACAAAGTAATCGAGTCCAGAAATGGAGAGATACTGTGTTGGAAAAGAATCATCAACTACCTGCTTTACTGGGTAGGAAATATAACAGTCTCGACTATCAATTTACTGGATAGGAGCAAAATACGGAAGGATAACCTCAACTATCTTTTACTGAGCAGCAAAACTTTCAACTACCTGATTTACTGGGCAGGAGAAAACAAATGACTCAACTATCGATTTACTGGATAGGAGCGAAATACGGAGGAATAACCTCAATTACCTTTTTACTGGGTAAGAAAAAATTCTCGACTACCTGATTTACTGGGTAGGAAATATAAAGGACTCGACTATCGATTTACTGGATAGGAGTATGATCCACTACCTGATTTACTGGGTAGGAAATAAAAAGGACTCGACTATCGATTTACTGGATAGGAGTATGATCAACTACCTGATTTACTGGGTAGGAGTTCAATCAAAGAGAAACAACTTCTATTACCTTTTTACTAGGTAAGAAATTTTCAACTACCTGATTTACTGGGTAGAGAACTCAATCACATGGAAATAGTTTCTGTTACCTTTTTACTGGGTAAGAAGAAGAAATATCGGCTACCGGATTTACTGGGTAGAAACTCAATCAGATTACCTTTTTACTGGGTAGATGAAAATATCTGATTTTATTACCTTTTTACTGGGTAAGAGGAAAATAACTTGACTACCGGATCTACTGGGTAGAACAATTCTCGACTACCTGATTTACTGGGTTGGAGCATAAGGGACTCGACTATCAATTTACTGGATAGGAGTATGATCGACTACCTGATTTACTGGGTAGGAACTCAATCAAATTACCTTTTTACTGGGTAAGAGGAAAATATCTGATTACATTACCTTTTTACTGGGTAAGAAAAATAATTTGACTACCGGATTTACTGGGTAGAACAATTCTCGACTACCTGATTTACTGGGTAGGAGCTGAATCAAAGAATAACAAACTCTATTACCTTTTTACTGGGTAAGAGGATAACATCTGCTACCGGATTTACTGGGTAGAAACTCAATCAGATTACCTTTTTACTGGGTAATATGAAAATATCTGATTACATTACCTTTTTACTGGGTAAGAAAAAAAAATAACTTGGCTACCGGATTTACTGGGTAGAACAATTCTCGACTACCTGATTTACTGGGTAGGAGCTTTAAGCAACTGAACACAAACTCTATTACCTTTTTACTGGGTAAGAGGATAAAATCTCGACTACCGAATTTATTGGGTAGGAGCACAAGTAAAAGAACTTGATCAAATTGGTAATATCACCCACTATCGATTACTGATAGCTTAATCCCAAAGTAATAATACTCAAGCTGGAGAAAATGTTGCCCACTATCAAACAATGATAGCTTAATTCCAAAGCAAACATATCCACAAAAGGGGACCAAAGTTCAATCCAAGAATCAAATTGGAAAGAAACGGTCAAACAAAACTCATCCCGAGGAGGAAATATCTCAACTGGGGACAATCCATCCAGATAATGAACTGGGGAGGAAACTGAATCAACATCATCCACGAGAAACAAACTCAGTGGGGAATTAGAAAGGATTAACACTTTCTGCTTAATGGTCGACACTCTAAACTTGAGAGGGATACGACACACACACTCTGTGGGGAAAATCCACACCAAATAGCAGATAACAATGATAAACACAAGAATGCAAGCAAACAATGCTATGCTTATGCGTATGAATATGTTTATGAATATGCTGACAAAACAAACATAAAGATAAGAAACAGGTGACATGAACACCACAACAACCGGATACTCGGCTAATCTCAGATAATAATGCAGGGAAACATGCTAGAGATTCAAATTGAAATCTGTAGGGGAATATCACAAGCCATCAAAGGAATACAATCCTACTACAAGGCTCAAATCATGATAATACAGCATCTACTAGGAATATCATCCTACTGAGGAAAGGTAATAATCTGCAATAATCTGCTGAGGATGGAAATATTCTTGATAAAAATCAAACTTCACGAGGAATAACTGTCATACAACTCCTGCTCCAACTGGGGATAGAGTGCCAAACTTGCTAAAAATCACATAGGAACCTGTTGGAAATCAACACATGCAGACCTACTGGAGATCCACATGGGGATATCAAGAAGTTAACATCATAGCCAAAACACAGTTACGAGGGATTTTAAATCAGTACCCAACATAGGGTAAAAGAAAACCTCTAAACTGGCTGCTATATCAATACTTCTATATTCAAGGATGCAAACAATCAAACTGAAGAACATGAGCTCAGCTGGGGATTCCCAATACTTCTCAATTCAAAGATAACATGTTGAGGAAAAGATCAACACTCAGCTAGGGATTCTGAACATCCCTTCCAATAACTCTTCTGGGGAATACATACAATCTCCATTCAACATCATGGTTGGGGAACAAAACATCATTAACATCAACCTGATCAAGACTATCCAGGAACTTCACATGGACACAACCGAATCAAACCCTGCTTTGGGAGAGACAGGTTACACACATCCAGACTTTACCATTCCTGGAATCACTGCTGACATCCTTTATTTGTTCAGATATCAAAAGAAAAATGTTTTTGAAATCTTCAAAGATTAAATTTACAGCAAATGGCGTGACTCCATGGATCATTACAAGTTTGAAAAATGGTAAATACATGGAAAGGGCTACATTGAGATACAATGATCACTATTCTCCCTATCACTTTGAACTCCACTGTGTCCGAAACTTCAGTCAAGGATGAGTGAATAAGAATCTTTGATGAATAAATTCTTCTGAGGGATAGAATCTGAAATCCTCGATTGCTACAAGTGATTCAGTCTGTCGACGCAGTTACTTGCCATGATCCCTAACTTTTGCCTAGATTGCCCTTTCGGGTTTTCAATCTACCGGGATAATTATTTCTGTTTTTGTCTCTAATTTTTGCCTGGACCGCCCTTTCGGGTTTTCAATCCACCGAGACGCTCATTTTTGCCTAAGCCGCCCTTTCGGGTTTTCAACTTAGCGAGCTGTTCTTTTATTATTTTTAGGCGAAGTATTTCTTGACTGCATCCGCATTCACAGGGCGAGTGATCTCCTCACCATCCATAGTTGCAAGAATTAATGAACCGCCAGAGAAGGCTTTCTTAACAACATATGGTCCATCATAGTTCGGAGTCCACTTGCCCCGAGAATCTTTAAGGAAAGACTGAATCTTTTTGAGCACGAGGTCGCCTTCTCTGAATACACGAGGTTTGACCTTTTTATCAAAAGCTTTCTTCATTATTTGCTGGTACAACCGACCATGACACAAAGCTTTAATTCTCTTTTCTTCAATCAGATTCAACTGATCAAATCTACTTTGACACCATTCAGCCTTAGTCAACTCGGCTTCCATCAGAACTCTCATTGATGGGATCTCAACTTCGACAGGGAGCACTGCTTCTGTACCATAAACAAGTGAGAAAGGGGTTGCCCCTGTTGAAGTGCGGACAGATGTACGATACCCATGCAAAGCAAAAAGGAGCATCTCATGCCAGTCTGCTCGGAAATTAGAAATGCTACTGCTGAACAAATCTCTGTCCCACTGCATCAAATTGAAAATCTTTTGAGAGAAATCATGCAAAGCTGCTTGGAGATTCTTGAAGAAAGTTGCCCCAAGTTCAATGACTGATAAAGGTAAACTGATAATGGATTCAATTCTTGATTGCTGAGGAGAAAATACTCAGATCTTTGGAATAACTGTTGAGAGAGTAAACTGATCATGGCTTCAGTTCTTGAAATGATTGTTGAGAAAATAACCCAGAAATGAATCTTGCAGAGAATCTTCTGACTAACCATATCTGAGAATAACTTGCACTGATCAACAACTCTTGAACCATAGGACCTGAGGAGAAATTGCCCTTGATAAGATCACCGACCAAGTTTCTCAACTGTTTGAAAATTCCTTGATGAGGAAAGTTTATTTGCAAATAAAAAATGTTTGTACAAACCTGGTGATTTTAATGCAAAGTTCAATGCAAAGTTTGAAATCAAGAATCATTTTTGGAATGAAATTTATTGATGTAAAGTAATTAAAAACATTGTCAAAACACGGCAGTTGAGACAACATTAAAGATAAAGCAAAGGTAAGAAAACAAATGATTGGTAAAGAACTTGGGAGTCAGTTTACGCAACCTCGTTGTAGTATGCTTTTCAAAAGAAAACCTGAATTCAATTAGGACTTTTGAAGGTTGTAACGTGGTCTGGTTCACGGTTTATGAAACAAAGGATATAGGCTCAAAGTTTATTTGTACCCAACCCAACTTCGTGATGAACTCCAGTCCTACATTCAATTAATTCAGCCTATGCATTCAAGTTCCCGGACATTTAGGATTGCACAGATAAAGATGGTTCATAAGCCAAAGGATTTTGAGATAACAGTCACATCTTTCCTTTTGTTATTTCTAGTGAGGACTTTGGTCAACTCAACTTATTTTTGTTGAGGATTTTGATGACCTCTTGGTAAATCTTTCTTTTTATTATCCCTAATTTTTGTCTGAACTGCGTCATTTCAACTTACAGCCAGCGGGATGCCCCAGTTTTTTGCCTAAGTCTTCTTCATAGGTTTTGACTTAGCGGGCTTTGATTTTTTTTCAATAATTTTTCACTATCATTTTTTTTTAAAGATAATGACTGCATGGCTTAATGATTACGACGAATCATCATTGGCTTTTGAAATGAGAAACACCTTCAACACCTCTTTGATATGTGTGAAGGAAAAATTGATATTGCAACCTTTGTTGAAAGGTGTCTTGAATGATTCTCTTGTAATTGAATGCACATTCGAATTAATTGAGAACTACCCATCCCCGGGTTAAAATTAAGGGTTTTTTCGAACAGAAAGAAACTCCAACTTCAAGGCTCAAAAAGGGTTGACAAAGGATTAACTTCCTTATTTCTCCAGTGTTTGGGATTTAAAACAACGCCTGTATATCATCAACCAAGTCTCAATTGAAAGCATATTAACAACAATTATGGGTATCTCGTTTTCATCATCCTCCCTCCAATCATTATGAAAGCTTGAGACAAGATAAATGAACTTGAAATGTAAAGCATAAAGATGCAAATAGTAAATGAAATCAAAACAAAGCAATGCTCATTTCATTAAAATCAACATGAAAGTACAAACAAGCTTAAAATCAAACAACTTAATATGATTGAAGAAAAATCGCAAACATAAAGAAACAATGGCCTAGTGATCCATCAGCAACAAAGGATGAGCTGTCCCGTCTGAGATTCTGGCCTTGAAGAAAATCTGACAGTTGAATTCCTCTAGAAGATTCATTTCTCATGATTCGGAAAAGGGTTAGTGTCCTCAAAAGTGATCATCCCATTTCTAACAAGCTCTCTTACTTTAGCCTTCAATGCAAAACAGTGTTCTAGGTCATGACCAGTTCCACCTTGATGAAACTCACAACGAAGATCTGATCTATAACCAAACGGAAGAGGATTTGGAACAGGAGGCGCATGCCTAGTAGTAATCCAATCATTCTGGACCAAGTAAGGATACAGCTCAGCATAAGTCATCGGAATAGGATCAAAGTTTGGCCTACTCCTAGCATTACGATTCTGGTTCTGGCAAATCTTTCCATGCGTAACGAAATCAAACATTTCTTCGTCTTCATCAGACGCATTACCAGGACAACCATCAACCATGTTCACAGACACATTACCATGCTTCGGCAACAGATTCTTCTGCACATTAGGATTAACATCATTGAAATACAGAACATTGTTCCTCATCAATTTCTGTACTTCAAACTTCAGCGGGTAACAGTTCTCAACATCATGCCCCGGGGCACCTTGATGAAAAGCACAACGAGCTTCTGGCTTATACCACCATGGAATAGTCTCTGGAACCGGAGGTGGTGGACGAGTCTGCACAAGATTCTTTGCAATTAAAGATGGAAGCAAGTCTGCATACAGCACAGGAATAGGATCAAAGTTTGGCTTACTCCTAGCATTACGATTCTGGTTCTGGCCAACATTCCTTTTAATAGATGGACCATTGATCATCAGAGCGACTGCAGTAGGGTATGATTGTTCATGGTGTTGTTGTCTGCGACGAGTCATCCCAACAACACTTGTTTCACCAGCAGAAACATTGACTTGAGGCATGACAATCCTCTGAGGTTGAGTTTCCCTGATGATCAAAGCCTGTAGCATCTCCATGATCTGACTCACATTGCTTTTCAACTCATCAAGGTCTTCCCTAACTTTCTTGTTATGTTGGGCTTGATTTTCCATTCTCAATCTAATAACTCTCAATCTGTTAGCAGCTCTAGTACCGTATCTGTGGTGAGGAGTCAGCTTGACGGATCAACAGACAACTGAGGAAAGAAACAACCGGGATGAGTTCCCACACAACTCGGATGAACACAAGAATATGCGAGGATGCAATGATATGCAAAATTCACTTCCATTTTCAGAAAAACAATTCGATTATTGCAAACATGGTTAACATCGAGAATACTGTCATGAAAAATCTTGACAAAAAGGAATATTTATTCTTTCCAATATTTGCAATAATCAGAATTGTCTTCCTTGAAAAATGGTCGTGATGATGATCATGATGAATATGTAGATGCAACAACCACAAACAAGATCACGCAAAGCACTCAGGTTCAAAGGTTCAGATTACAAGCATGGAGTCAAGGGATAAGAACCAACCCACACAGATATGTACTAAGGTTTGTCTTCATTGTACCTGCAAAAAACCAAAAGGGTGCTAACAGAGGTGCCCGGAGTTAACAGCCATCTTTAGAATATTATCGGTACGTTGGATTACTCCCCAACCGATAACATTCTTAAAATAGACCTCGTCCGAGTGTAGTATCGCGTGACAACCGCCTTAGATTTACATCCAGACAGCTTCCGCACTACGTTCCTAAATTGGCTTAGATGGGTTAAGGGTTCTAAGGTCCTCAATATGATCAGCTCAAGGTCGGAAAATAATGCCACGTACGATTACTCGTCATGACATTGATAGTCCAAGAGAGCCTAACCGAGTGGAGATTATCAAATTGATATTGCTTTGGACTACTCCATCACATATCGCTTTGAATATCGCCGTCCTATCATAAGTGTCACTCAGATCCGGGTTAGAATCTATCTCACACAGAGGATCACCAAACCAAAACGGAACAAACAAATAACAAACAAGTCAAACCAAAGCAATAAATAAATCAAAGTAGGCTAAATCCGCTTAGAGATTACTCCCCAGCAGAGTCGCCACTTTTCTGTAGCGGTAAAATCGTGAGTGTAAGCTATTGATTAACTTAACTCGATTAACACAGAGTCGCCACCGTGCTTTTCTTTATTTCCGAATGGAAAAAGGTAAAAGAACGAATAAAAACCTAGGATTCTAAAAGCAAAGGCTAAAAGAAATAAACAGAGATTGGGTAAGGGGATTGGTTATGAACCGGGAAGGTTTTAGGCACCCGACTCATCCGTGGTACTCCACGGGAGCCCTTTAAAATATTTATTGCTTTTTGGTCTGAAATTGGTTTGTTTAAAATGATGGAAGAGATGAGAAGAAGAATATTTTTTAATAATTTTGTGTTTGATAAGGTTTTAAAGCCTTATGCCTACGTACCCACAAAGTGCAATGCGAGATCAAAACCTCGTAGTTCGTGGTACAAAGTTTTAAAAGAATAAGTGGGTTGAATTGATTTTTAAGATGTAGAGATAAGTCGTCATCCCTTAGCGAATAATTCCGCTAGAAGGGATGAATCATATCTAAACATGTGGAAAAGAAAAGGTGCACAAAGCACAAAAACAATTGAGTGGGTTTGCATTTTTTAAAGTATATGAGAAAATGGCTTTGATATATTTACATGAATTAATATTTGATTAAGAAAATAAAAGGAAGAGATTCAAAATCGCTTGACCTAAGTCAAGGTTTGTTTATGAAAGTGTTTGAAGTTAGAAAACAAGAATATTTTTGAAATAGAGAGAAGTTTTGAAAATTAAAGAATGGGGAGGAGATGAAGAGACTAGTCCTAATACATGAATTAAAAGCTAAGGAAAGAGTTTACCAAACTATAATATGTACAATTCTTCAAAGATCGGAATTTCCTCTTCAAAGGTTAATGAAGTAACTTGAAGCCGAGGTTTCTAATCCATTCCAACTTGAGCAAAGGGAGATCCTAGGAGTCTAAGTCCATTCTCCAAAAGCAAAGGGATAGTAACCATAGTCCACAATTAGAAGTCACATGTTTTTTAAGAGTTTAATCCTTTATTAAGTGTTTTGATATCCAAATGGACAAAATAAAAACAAGCACAATATGAATATAAACAAGCACAATATGAATATAAACAAATGATATATGATATTATATGGTAAAGCATAATAAAGAGATAAGGGAGCAAGAGATTAAAATAAAAGGATAAGGTGCGAGAGATTAAATTTAAACAATTATATTCACATTATTATAATATTCACAATATAAAGTGGTATGATGAACTTAATCAAGCACAACCACAACAAGGAAAATAAAATCGAGGCAACCGGATCCAAGTGGATCTTTAATCGAATCGGGACAACTGTAGGTCTATGTTAAGCAATCGCCGAGTAATTTACGGAGTAATTACCCTACAAATGAGTCCGGCCACCACTAATTAAAGTGGAAAATATTCGTGTTAATACATGTTAGAGAAACGATATAATGGATCGTTCTCCGAAAACATGCCACACTAAAAGAAGAAGGAAGGTCTAATCTTAATCGAGATTCTCGTTGAGTTTCATCGAAAAGCAACCTATCACCATCTCAAAGTATGGAGAATGATCCAAATGATCATTTATCCATAGATTTGAAATAATGAAGATTAAACTTAATCGGAAATCAACAATCCCGAATCGGAAGATTGTCATCGACCAAAATTGAAAAGAGATGAAGAATAATGGATCAACGAAAATAAATCCATAAAAGAGAATTAAAAATATTTTTCAAAATCTTTTCTTAAAGAAATCCAATACTAAACCTCTTTTCTAAACATTTTTTGAAATTTCTTTTCTAAAATTAAAAATTCTAAGATATGCTTCTAAATAATTTCTATAAAAAATTTTAAATCAAAAAAAGAAATAATAGAAACAATTTAAAACCAAATAAAAGAAAATTTAATAAAAAAAAAGGGAAAGCAAAGAAGAATGGGCAAGCCCGCGGGTCACATGGTGTGGTACCAATGGATACAGATCCATGATCCAAACAACTCTATACATCACCTTTTATATCTTTATATTATTCAAATAAATTAAAAAAAAAACAAAACAATTAATAATTAAAGAAGGAAGAGCTGAGTCTTCTTCTCCAATATGCTTCACGCAAACAAACAGGGCAACAACAAAATCACGGCGGCGGCAAGTTCCTCACGGCTCACCTTCACATAGACCAACACGAAAATTCTTCTCTCTTCTCAAATCGCGACAAAAGCTCTTCCTCTCTTCTCTCGCTTTCGGATTCCTCTCTCTCAATCTCTTCTTCTTCTTACAATTTAGATTCAATTAGGTTTCAATGGAGGTTTGAAGATTTGAGGGGATTTAGAGATTTCAGAAATTGATTGAGGATTTGAGGATGATATGAAGATGGAAAGGGATTTGGAATTAAGGATAAATTTGGGATTTGAGAAATAGTTTGAAGGAATTCGGCAGGGATTCTTTGGCTTATCAAAGCTTGTCATTAGAAGAGGGAAATGGTTGGATTTATAGGAGAAGAGTGAAGGAAATTGGTTGCCGTTTTGAAAGGATTCGGACGCGTTTTGAGGCTTCACGAAATTCTCGTGTGAGTTGAGTTTTTGCTTTTGAATTTGCTTTGCGTTTTACTTTTCTTGGCTTTGCGTTTTGATAGTTTGGAATTTGCGTTTGATTTTGGTTTTCAGGTGTGAAGTCCGTGACGAATGTGCGCGAGATGCGTGTTGACTTGGTGTATGCGATGACGTGCGTGCGGCGTGAAGGCTAGGCTTTGGGGAGGAAAGGCTTCAGCTGAGGAAGTTCTTGGGCGTGAGGCTTGATGCTTCGGCTGCTGTTTTGCTGTATGGTTTGTTTCGGCGTGTGGGAAAATATTGAATAGGCGTGTGGCTGGGATACAAGGCAAGGGAAGTTGTGGCTTGTGCATTTTGCTTGAGGTTGGTGGGGCCAGCTTGTAAAAGGCATGAGGAATACGGCTTCGTGTGCTTGGGAACATTGGCTTGATTTTGTTGCTGAGTGATGTTGAGAGTTTAAGGCATGTGCAGCTTGCAAGTTGTGAAGGCTTGGCAAGCAAAAGTGGTACGGCTGGCTGCTTGGGTGTAAGTACAAGCTGGGAATAGCTCACACGGCGTGAAGGCTACGGGAAGGAGTTTGTTGGGCTTATGTTTTTGTTTATGTAGGCCTAAAAAACAAATATATGTACCTTGAACTTTATTTTCATTAAAATGTAATTGGCTAATAATGAAAGGGAAAAAAATGGTTTTAAAATATAATGAATCTTTAATGGTTTTTAATGTAAAAGTGATATTATAAAATAGATGGATATTTGGTAAATGTAAAAAAAATAATGAAGAAAAAATGGATATATGAATTTGGACGGAAATGAGCAAAAGGATTTGAAAAGATGGATAAAAAATAGAGGCAATTGAGATCAAAAAATTAAAATAATCGGAAATCGAAAAGTGGTTAATGGACTAAATTTGGAATAATGGAAAAGGATATTTGGATGAATAATGGATAGAAAAATGGATAATGGATAGAATTTGGTTCTCAAGCCCACAACAAATCTCGATTTTCTTGCACGAGCCACTGATACACAGCCAACACAGAACCAATGAACCTCTTGCCAACACCACAGTCACTGATATTGTCAACTCAAGCCAACTGTCATTTGAAGATCGTCTGATTATGCCCTGATGATTTGAAACCAAACTGAGGAAAATAAATCCTCCGATGAATCACTGATGAACTAATAAACCGATGAACTGATAACCACTTGAAGATTCAAACCACACTTCGCACAAAAACACCTGTCACACAAACCAACTTGTACTTTGAAAACGCATTGCCTGATGAATGAATTATAGGCACACACAACTGGCAGTCGAAACAATTTATCTAATAGTTTAACCAATATTAGGTCAAACATCCACTTGAAATCGAATTGTGACTGAACAAACGCATCTGAATGAAATTACTGTCTCATCTTCGCAAACCTGCAACACAGAGAAGAAGAAGAACACTGCAACATATTTTTTTGTATTTTGGTTAGAAGACAATAAATATAAATAAATATAAAACAGTAAAAATAATGGTGATCCCCTGCGAAGCATAGACCCACATCTGAGGAGAAACTCGAAGCCCAGTGCGATCTTGTTTGTATGCAAAATGCAGATGATATGTGAAACAATCTTAGGGCAAAAATTAGGGTGTTACATAAACCTCTTGAAATTTTCTCAAATTTGACAATGCATAATTTCTTCAATTTTGACCCTATGAAGGTGTTCTTGGACTTTTTAGAAAGCTTATAGTGTCCTCTAATCAACCATTTTAGTCTCATGTCCATATCATTTACCATTATTAAATTATGAGCTTTGGAAAAAGTTGACTTTTTGTTGACTTTTAAAAAGACCTATAATGTCTTAGCTCATATCTTTCAAATGAAGCATTTTTGGACTTGGATTGTGAGACACAAAGTTGTAGAGAATTGAATTTCCTTCAAAATGATCTTTGGATAGGAAATTCTTAATGAAGTATGTGAAAGTTATGGCTGGTCAAAGTTCAGTTAACTTTTCCTACACAAAACCCTAATTTAGCAACTTAAGATTCTTGATGATCTGAGGTTTCCTTGATGAATCATGATCAAACCTTGAGCAAATGATGAATATTACCTCATAATCTTGATGTTGACCAAAATTCTTGAAGTTTGACTTTATGTTGACCACAGTTGACCTCAGTTGACTTTTAACCAAGTTAACTGATTTTTAGTTATCTAAGCATCTGACTTGCCAAACTTGTGAGGAAAGCTTTGAAACTTGACATGAGGGTTCTTTAAGGTATGTGGGATGTTATGAAGTCCATTTGAGGCTTTGTAAGTCCACTTAGCTTGGGGAAACTCAAAATCCTAGTTCTAAGATCCATTGTTCAGGAGGAGACTTTGTTTGGTGAAACCTTGAATCCTTTTGACCAATTGAGAATCTTGTGACTATTATGCAACCTCTTGAGGCTCATTGTCTTTAATATGGGAGGGAAAATTTTGGGGAACAACAGACACAATCATATGTATGGGCTATGTGTAATACATATTTCCGTTTCGAAACAAAATTTTCATTCGAGTTGGAAGCAACGATTTCAATATCGGTCGAAGATATTACAGAGATGTTGAATTGTCCACCTGAATATTGAAGTATAATGTTGCATTTTATCTTGAAATGATTTATGTAATGCTTATTTTATTTTATAAATGTTAATTTTATTTTGAAAAATTACATGTTTTTGGTTTTGCTACTGATGTGTGTATTACGTAAATGTAACTATGGAAACATTTCGGAGATACATCTCCGAAATAAAAATTAATAATAATAGGGTGTCACTTAGAATGACCAGTGTTTAATGTGTGTTAAAGTGCGTTCGGAGATACATCTTCAGAAATTGGAAATATTTTTGGATTTTCGTATGGTGCCTAAAAGTCATATAGGGTGCATTCAGAAATTGCCATTATAACAAATATGGTACATAGATCCAACTTAGTTGGATTACCTAAATTCGGCCTAGTAGAAGCTAACTTACATCAGCTACAACAACTAGTAGATACACGCACAATTGACACATGTGTACGCCTCTATCTCATTACAACTAACGAATCCCCCAAAGATTTAAACCTCACCACTAACGTGCACTTTCCTCAATTGTTTACCAAATACTCCAAAATTTTCAAACACACATTTCCCTTCCTCCCAAACAAACGATCGCACAAAACTACGATTGTTGGCTCGTCTGACTCCGCCCTTATAGGTAACAACACTTTCAAAAGTAAGAAATTGAAGCCCAGACCAATGATATGTTTAGACACAACCTTATTCAACAAAGAATGAGCTTATTATCCTCATCGGTGTTGTTCGTATGAAAGAAAGATGCCACATGGAGGTTTTGAATTTACTGCATGGAATTGAACGTTATCACAATCAAAGATCAATTTCCAATCCCTACCACAAATGAACTTTATAGAACACATTGGTTTTAAAAACATACCTCATGTTTTGGTTATCACCATATTCAAATGGATGCAAGATGACCAACCGTACATACATACTAAAGGCATTACAAATTCTTCGTGATGCCCTTTGGGCTTTGTTATGCACTGTCAATGTTTCATGCCACCATGAACCGCATATTCGAACAAATACTTTGTTTTTTTATTGTGTTCTTTGACGATATCTTGGTTTATAATTCGACATGGGATGATAATTTATAATACTTAGAAGTCGTATTAGATGCTTGATTGATCATGAGCGTTAGCTTAAGAAGTTTAAATGTTCAATTGCACAAAATCCCATTGAATACTTGAAGCATATAGTATCTATATATGGTGAAGGTCCCGACCCTTCAAAAATTAGTGTGATGATTAGTTAGCCAGCTCCGATCAACATTAAAAAATTGTGTAGTTTTCTGGGTCTTTTAGGTTTCTATCGAGAATTTTTTCAAAACATTTCAATGTTGGTTTTACCTCTTACAAAATTGATTAAGAATGACTCTTTTGAATAGATTAATGGGGTTGATGCTTCAAAATCAGGAATGAGCGCAGTCTTTATCCAAAGTAAACATCATATATGTTATTATAGCAAACAATTTTGTCCCCGAAGGCTAGCAACATCAACCTATGTATAAGAATTATGTGCCATTTTATTTGTTGTCAAGAAGTGAAGAACGTATTTGCTGGGAGAAATCATGGTTATCAAGATCTCAATTTAGATCTTAAAATCTTAAGATTTTACGATCTCATTCACTCTCAACGATTTGAATCTTAAGTAGGATTTTGTGTTGTAGCCAAGTTGTGAAAAAAATTGTAAAATTGTTGATTGCATGGGATCTTTGCCAATTTCTACCATGATTGGCCTTTTTTGTCACTCATTAAAAAGAGATAAGAATGAGATGATGCAGAGGTACAACAATTTTGGTTCGATGAATCAATGGGGACAAATACGTGCCTTTTGAAATTATGAAGTCTTAGATTTAGGATTTTGAGAATAAACATATCACTTATAGGGTTTGTTTTAACTAACTTTTGAAAAAAAAAAAGTCATTTTCTCACGAACATACTTGCATACTGACATATATTATGTAAAAATACTTTAAATATATACTATTATTTTTTCATTTTAATAGGATCTTACGATTTTTGTTGCGATCTAATGTTTTACGATCTTGTCACCCCCTCTCGATCTTACAAAATAATTGGGTAGGATCTTCCGATCTTGGCTACGATTTTATATATTTTATAATATTGATATTCTCTCTTGATCTTATGTAAAATCTCGATTTGACAACTCACGATTCACACTGACCAAATAAGTTTACTAAAGCTCATGGCGCAGGTAATTTAAATTGCATAACAATAGTACTACTTAGCCAAGTTATTTGGATACTCGCATGAGTTTGTGTATAAACCAAGGGCAAAAAACAAGGTGGTGAGTGAATTATCTCTTATTTATTATCTACCTTTGTCTATACCACACTTAGAGTTCATTGACAAGTTTAGGGAACAAATTGTGCAAGATTAGAAGTTCCAATAACTGGTGCAAGATATCACATCGAAGCCGGAGAGCTATAAAGTTGTGAATGGGCTATTATTCTTCAAAGGCAAACTTAGTATCCATAGTGATTCACCTCTTGATCAAACTTTGTTGAAGGACACAGTGGGATACATAAGACGTTTGGGAGAATGCAAGAAAATGGTTTTTTTTGGGTTGGTATGCGCCAGGATGTCGTGGAGTATGTAAGAAGTTGTGTGACATGCCAACAAATGAAACCAACCAACCATGCTCATTATGGGTTGCATCAACCCCTACCTATTCCTATCCAAGTATAGGAAGATATTTCATTGGACTTCATTGTAGGCCTCCTTTCATTCCAAAATCACACAGTGGTACTCATGGTCGTGGATAGGCTTTCTAAAGAATCTCACTTTGGGTTGTCACCTACTCATTTTATTACATCCAAATTAGTTGTACTGTTTTTGATAATAGTGTGAAAACTACATGGGATGACTAGAAGCATAATGTCAGACATAACCCTCATTTTCCTGAGTCATTTTTGGCAAGAGTTTTTCCGTTTAAGTGGTACCAAGTTATGTATGTCCACTGATTATACCATCCACAGATTGATGGTATAACGAAGATTGTTAACACAATGATTCAACAATACTTAAGGTGCTTTGTGCACAATAAGACAAAACAATGGGGAATGTATCTTCAATGGGATGAATTAAACTATAAAACAGTTGTACATACATTAACAAGGCTTCTCCTATTAGTGTATGGAATACTCCTTCCACATTTGGCATATTACATAATAGGCGCAACATTGTACAAGTTGTGGACGATACTTTAGTAACAAGAACAATTAATATTACAAGAACTAGAGAAGAAATTGGCTAAGGCATGGGAAACCATGAAAAACTTTGTTGATTAGACCTGTAGGTGACTTGGTTTTTATCAAACTAAGATCTTATAGACAAAATTCAACTGCAGGCAAAAGAATTCCCAGGCTATCCAAGAGATACAATGGTCCTTTCAAACTTAAAATGGCAAACGAAGAAGTGGATATCAAATGGAACTACCTCCTAGGAGCAAAATTCACTTCGTGTTCCCCGTGTCGCAGCTCAAACCTTGTTTCAACTACAATCCACCAATGTTAGAATTACCATTGAAAGCAATGGACAATTACCCTTTGGTCCAACATGTAGTTGTACTTGACTGGATAACTTAGGAAGATAACAACATATTACAAGTGCTAATATAATGGGAAGGCTTATTTCCAGAAGATGCAACTTGGAAAGACTACAAGCACATAGTGAATATTTATCCTAACTTCCACCTTGAGGACAAGGTGAATTTCCATGACCACAGAAATGCCATGGAAGATAAAGCATATGAAGAATGGGGTATCAACACAAGGAAGAAGAAGACATAATGATTCATAGACTAAGGGCCAAGAGGAATGCAGCTCGACCCAAATACTTTAACGTATATTTCATGTCCAAATTGGAAAAAAAAAAAAGCTAAGTAAATCTAGAATATTCCTTATATGACTCAATAAGTATGTTAGAAGGCGAGTCGTCAAAAATTTGTTAGAAATGTATTAAATTGTAGCCAAGTTTGCACTATTTATGTACTAGATTTTACTTGCATAAAGGCAAGCAATTAGATACGCTAAGATAAACTTATAATTTTGAATCTCAATTTTTTACTACACACTTTAATTTTCCATTGACTTGGATGTTGGAGTGTTAATCATAAAGGTCTATTTTGCGCTACCATAAAAGAGATCGGGGTGTAAGAGTGTTAATCATAAAGGTCTATTTTGCGCTACCATAAAAGAGATCGGAGCCACTATTTAAAATCATCATTTTTTCAATTACATCCATTTCCGATTCCAGAACATAACAGTGGTGCAATATGTAGGAATGACTTTTGATTCCTACGATTTCCTTGAATTCATGTTAGCTCTTCAAACTCATCATGCGAACGAAAAAGTTATAGATCTTGATTCTTACAATTTCTGATCTAAATCTCTGACTTATCGGTTCCTAACCTCATTATTTTGTCGAGCCAAGAGCATGATAGTCTAATGTCAGAATCCATCGCATTCGATTCAAAGGATTGTCGTTTCAGTGGTGATTCACCAGATCTCCGGATCTCAAATTTTCTTTAGGAATTCCGCAAAGAAGAAGAAGAAAGGATCCTAAATCCAAATTCAAATTCGCGTTGGAAGCACCGAAAAGTGAAGGAGTGTTCCTCGAAGATAACACTAAAGGGTCACATACGCTCTTCCGATTCAACATCATCGTTGTCTCCATCCGCCGACATGATATAGCTACAACTATCTGTATTAAATTCCTAAGAATGAATGTAATGGAAACTTTTAACCTTCCAAAGACAAGTATATTAAACACAAGTCTCAATGAACTTTTACCATGTTATACACATTTATTTTACACTTCTAGTCGAATTATTCTATTTGCAACATTATTTTTCAATATGTTATTTCAAAATGTTAATGATTTTAAGAAGATAGGTATTTCTCTGACATGATTTATAAGAAAAAGACAAATTTTATGTTTATTAAGATAGTTAAGTGTATTTAATTTTTTTAATTTATGTTAAATAGATAACACAATTACTAATATATTCTTAGTTAAATTGTCATTCACTATGTAATGCAGGGATAATTTTAAAATAAAGACATTAATGCGCATAGGTTTGTTGACATTTAGATTAAGTACTTTAACTTTTAAAGGTAACTGATGGGATATTTGTGCTATCGTAGGGCCCATCGGAATTTATATTATATGATTGTCACTATTCCTCATCAGATTTGTATATATTTATTAAGTTAATTAATATTTATATAATTAAAAATATATTGCATAAATAATTATTTTCCAAAGTTTAAATAATTTTTCAAAGTAAAATTTTTATTTCATTATACAAATTATTACTAAAGTGTATTTCAAATAATATATTTTTGGGTTAATAGTCATTTATCCCCTGCAATATAGACGAGTTTTGATTTATCACCTTTAAAAATAATAATTTTGAATTATCCCCGGAATATTTTGGGTACCCCTAAACGTGTAAAAACCAGAGGGGTAAATCAAAACTATATATTTTACAGGGGGTAATTTTTTCTCCTGGGGGCAAAACTCTTAGAATTATAAAATTATAGGTGGTAATCCAAAATTATTTTTTTAAGGGGTAAATCAAAACACGCTTATATTGCAGAGGATAAATGACTATTAACCCTATATTTTCGAATAAAAACAAAATAACGGATATAAAATGATAATTATAACAATTTTAAAATAAAAAAATTTATTAGAACAATTATTTTTATAACAAAAAAATATCAAAATTTTCTAATTATAAAAGAATGCAATTTTATGAATTAATATTCCAAAAAAAGATTAAGGTAAATAAAATAATTGAGTAGTAATATAAGATTGAATAGATTATTATAGTGATAAAGATAAAACACTATATCAATTAATAAAATATATAAAAAAAAATCATATGCTATTACCCCAATTTGAGAAAGACTCATTGTGATGAAACGATATACCTTTGAGGGTTTGTCCATAAGTCATTAACTTCCATAAATTGCATCTAAATGTTTGTGTTTTATTCCAGTCTTCATCAAAACGTTAATATCACAATAGTAACATCAAAACGTTTATTCTTTCTTTCAATCTTCATCAATTTCATGTGTGATCATATTGCATAATTGGTGTATTTCAAAGTCCAACCTCCATCAATGGAAGTTAGTGCAAAAACTGACCAAAACAATATTGTAGTCTTTTTAAGTACAACCTCTACCAGTGGAAGTTAGTGCAAAAACAGACCAAAACAATATTATAGTCTTTTTAAGTACAACCTCCACCAGTGGAAGTTAGTGGAAAAACATATCAAAACAATATTGTAGCATTTTTAAGTGCAACCTCCACCAGTGGAAGTTGGTGCAAAAACAAACCAAAACAATAGGAACTTCAAAGTTGATATACACTTTCTTCAGATTTCATGTCTTGCAGATTACAAACAAACTTTCAAACACTTTAGAACCTATAAACACAAATTACAAATTTTGCAGTGTAGAAATACAACATTATATGTATTGTTTGTTGAAAAATTGGTGTATTTCAAAGTCCAACCTCCATCGGTGGAAGTTAGTACAAAAACAGACCAAAATAATATTGTAGCATTTTAAAGTACAACATTCACCAGTGAAAGTTAGTGCATAAACAGACCAGAACTATATTGTAGCATTTTTAAGTACAACCTCCATCGGTGGAAGTTAGTGCAAAAACAGATCAAAACACAAAGTAGATGTACACTTTCTTCAGATTTCAAATCTTGTAGATTACAAATAAACTTTCAAACTCTTTAGAACCTATAAACATAAATTGCAAATTCTGCAGTGTACAAACACAGCATTATATGTATTGTATGTTGGAAAATTGGTATATTTCAAAGTCCAACCTCCATCAGTGGAAGTTAGTGCAAAAACATACCAAAACAATATTGTAGCCTTTTTAAGTACAACCTCCACCTGTAGAAGTTAGTGCAAAAACATACCAAAATAATATTGTAGTTTTTTTAAGTACAACCTCCACTAGTGAAAGTTAGTACAAAAATATATCAAAACAATATTGTAGTATTTTTAAGTACAACCTCTACCCATGGAAGTTAGTACAAAAACACACCAAAACAATAGGAACTTCAAAGTAGATATATATTTTCTTCAGATTTCAAATCTTGCAGATTACAAACAAATTTTCAAACACTTTAGAACCTATAAATACAAATTACAAATTCTGCAGTGTACAAACACAACATTATATGTATTGTGTGTTGGAAAATTGGTGTATTTCAGAGTCCGACCTCCATCAGTGGAAGTTAGTGCAAAAACAAACCAAAACAATATTGTATCATTTTTAAGTACAGCATCCACCTGTGGAAGTTAGTGCAAAAATAGACCAAAACAATATTGTAGCTTTTTAAGTACAACCTCCATCATTGGAAGTTAGTGCGAAAATAGACAAAATCAATATTGTATCATTTTTAAGTACAACCTCCATCGGTGGAAGTTAGTGCAAAAACAGACCAAAACAATAGGAACTTTAAAGTAGATATACACTTTCTTCAGATTTCAAATCTTGCAAAATACAAACAAACTTTCAAACACTTTAGAACCTATAAACACAAATTATAAATTCTGCAGCGTATAAACACAACATTATATGTATTGTGTGTTGGAAATTTGGTGTATTTAAAAATCAAACCTTCATCAGTGGAAGTTAGTGCAAAAACAGACCAAAATAATATTGTAGCCCTTTTAAGTACAACCTCCACCAGTGGAAGTTAGTGCAAAAACAGACCAAAACAATATTGTAGCATTTTTAAGTACAACCTCCACCAGTGGAAGTTAGTGCAAAAACATATCAAAACAATATTGTAGCATTAAGTACAACCTCCACTAGTAGAAGTTAGTGCAAAAACATACCAAAATAATAGGAAATTCAAAGTAGATATACACTTTCTTCAGATTTCAAATCTTACAGATTACAAACAAGTTTTCAAACACTTTAGAACCTATAAATACAAATTACAAAATCTGCAGTGTACAAACACAACATTATATGTATTGCGTGTTGGAAAAATGATGTATTTCAAAGTCCAACCTCCATTAGTGGAAGTTAGTGCTAAAACAGACCAAAACAATATTGTAGCCTTTTTAAGTACAACCTCCACCAGTGGAAGTTAGTGCAAAAACTTACGAAAACAATATTGTAGCCTTTTTAAGTACAGTCTCCACTAGTGGAAGTTATTGCAAAAACATATCAAACAATATTGTAGCATTTTTAAGTACAACCTCCACCAGTGGAAGTTAGTGCAAAAACAGACCAAAATAATAGGAATTTCAAAGTAGATATACACTTTCTTCAGATTTCAAATCTTGCATATTACAAACAAACTTTCAAACACTTTAGAACCTATAAACACAAATTAAAAATTTTGCAGTGTACAAACACAACATTATTATTTTTACTGCAGAATTTGTAATTTGTGTTTATAGGTTCTAAAGTGTTTGAAAGTTTGTTTGTAATCTGCAAGATTTGAAATCTGTGTTTATAGGTTTTATACAGTGAAGTTATATTTCCATGTTATGGTTATAATACAAAGTGCATTACTAATATTGAATATTGATTATTGATCACAATCACTACATCAGCCCCAATGTTTACAAAGAAAAGTTTTCGCATTTAAATTGAAGATTCAACAACACCAGTTGCATAAGTATCCCTCCCAAGAATCAATTGTTTCTTATTTATACCAAATTTTCAACACCAACTTATCCAAGAATGTTATCCAAACAACTTAATAATTTCGATAGTTCATAAACAAACATGGTTTTCTGCATTACAACAATGATTCAATTATAAAACTTTATCCTAAAACGTGTATCACTAAAATGTGTATAACATAAGAGATATGTTATTTTCACAATGAGCATCAGGATGTAACTCAAACAATTAGAAAATATTTTCTGATATATTTGATAGATGAAGTACCAAAAACATCATAAGTGAAACACACATATTAGCAAAAAAAATCAACTTCCAAACAATGTGGATTGTCTTGAAACATCTATCGATTTAAATCTTAAACATAACAAAACCTAAACTTTCATCTTCCATGAAATATTACATATAACTCAATCATCATATATCAACCATCTTCTTTTTTAACAAGTTTCATCATCTTCGTAGAGGAAAGTTGAACACTTTCAACATCTTCCGACGTTTCAGGATTTATACGTTTATAGGGGGTCATCACAGAAATGACAGCATTGGAGTCGGAATCAACATATACAGATAAAGGTTCTTGAAAACCATGTGTGTCATCAAATAGATATTGAAAACATGAATATATGATAACTATTTTGATATAAAAAATAAAATATAAAATATAACCTATCGATAAACACTTCATTTGAAATACACCTTCAAATATGAAAAAAAAAAAAATTAACACCTATATTCTATGAGTAAAAATACATCTTGTTACAACATAGAGCCAATACGAAAGCAGCTGAAACTACACCTGCACAAATCTGAAACGCACTGCTGATCAAACTGCTTCAGTCGAGAAAAACCCAGCTGAAGCCAACGACTCGAGGAACTAAGGCCAATTATAGGTCATATTCTAAATTTAAATTAAAAAAATCAACTGAACCCAATGAATAAATATGGCAACATAAGTTTTTATTAAATGAAAATTGGACTGAAGTTGGAACACGCCAACAATGCCCTGCCTAATATTTATCATAAGCTTGTCTTAGATATTTGGTGAAAAGAAGATCAATAAGTAAGGTAAAGCAAAAGAAAAGTTATGTTGGCTAAACAAAATTGAATCTTTCCAAAGAAATAACCAGATAGATGCTACCACAAACTGTCATAAATGCGGTATTACAATTATAACATATAAGGATAAAAAATATAAATATAAATTTATAAGTCCAGGGGCATAAAACCGCAACTGATATACTAGACAAAAAAGACTACTCAATACACTAAATTTGTGTGTAAAGCAAACCAAATGCAAATAGAATCTCAAATTGTTAACAAAAATAAGTATCATAAAAAATTAATCACCACCATTAATCATAATAATATTCTAGTCTACTTCTTAACTATTTAGAAATTCCAGTCAACAGTCATTATAAATTCAACAGATTCATTGTTCCAAAATGAATTGTGTGTATTGGCTAAATATGACCTATCAAGGAAGGACTAACAACAGAAATCAACCCCAATTTCTTTCAGTTTCATCCTACCAATTAAGTCAACACTTGTTGGTTGTATACATCAGAGACCCATAATACCAAAAACTAACCAATATTTGAGAACAAATATTTGTAGGGTAGTAATATTTCACTTGACATGGAAATCGAAGATAGCTTCACTTTCACCATTTATCAAGAATAAATAAACAAAGCTCAACTCACCTTGCTAATGCAGGTGGGTCCCATGATGATGGTATAACATGTTCCAAAACCAGTTATAGTCTGGTTCCAGAACTACAGCTCCAACCTAAAAGAAGGCCTCAAAATGGACAGGCAACACTGAACCACTTTTCAACAGGACCAACAAAAGCGAAAAAATCACCTTGTGAGAACATTCTATACCTTGTACATCAAAGGCAGGTCCCAAGTGAAGAACATCTCAAACTATGATCATGAAGAGTATAAACTAAAGTAAAAAAGAAAAATAAGGCCAACATCATTGAACCGTTCAAAAAAAGTTTCTTGTTCAAAAAGAACAATAAAGAACTTCACTAAAAATATACTCTTTTTTTCAAACAAATAGGCATGTTACTTGCAGGGTTGAGTTACTCCCATTCTATAAAAGCTTGATCAATATAGATTCTTAAGGGAAAATGTTCAACAAACCTTAACAAATTCAAAGTTTAACCAAAGTAACATTAATGAACAACCAACAATAAGATCACACAAATATCAAACATGATAAATAAGGAAATGGAGTAAAATTTACCTAGTGTGAATGAATCCAACATCGTGGCCCTCAAAGATAAATGGAGCGGATTCAGATTGTTTGTCCTACAATCAATTCCAAAAACAATAACATAGTTTATAAGCAAACTCTAGTTTGTTGGGATCATTGATCACTTCCCAGTAAATTACAATAAACAGAAAACACAAAAAGTGGATCCTATTCTTATACTTCAAAATTAGCTAAATCCAAATTTCATAAATTATGGTGCAAATTATAAAGATGAAAACTTTATTGAAAAAAAAAAGTTGATACCAATTGACAAACCAACCATTATCATTTAAAAAATAAAAGAAAAGAAACAGCAAGGGAAAAAATAAATAAACCAACCATTATCATTTTTCATATTCTTCATCCAATTCTCTCTGCAGAAGCTCTGGTTCTGCATCAGCAACAATCTCAGATCTAGCATCCTCAATTTCCTGCTTGTGGGAATCTATTTTGTTTTGATAATTTGATTTATAAAAGCTTTGGTTAAGTACAAAACATGCAATTTGATAATCTGATTCATAAAGTTTAAATACATGGTATCAGCAAATAGGATAAAGAGTAATTAGTTCTAATCCATTTCAATCCCTAATTAAATTTTATTCAAATTAGTCCCTACTTTGAAAATTTTCTATGAAGCAGTGATCATATCAAATGCAAGTTGAAACATAAATCCAGAAAATCATTTTGGTTTGATCTTTGAAATCAAGCAAGAAAAGGAATAGCTTAAAAAACAGTTACTTTCCGTAAAAACCTTACATTCTATCATTCAATATTCTATCAAATTGAATATTCAATACACCCAATCCAACAGGTATTTCCTCTGAAAACTCCAACACCGGAATTTCATCATCTTCAAATAATTCAACTTTTGAAGGTTTGAAAACCTACATACACATCCATCGATCCTAAATCTAAAAAAGAAACTGAGAGTTGATGAAAAAGAGTTAAGAAATGAGAGTACCTTCAAGGAATGAGATGACATTGTTACCGACAATGAGAATAATGTGTAGAGTCATGGAAGTTAGGGTTTGACCAGTTGAAAGGTATGCAAAGAGAGAGAAAGAGAGATGAGAGAGTGACAGTGGAGGAGCGGAGAAGAGCTTGAAGAGATTCGTTCCATGGACGAAGAAGAAGAAGAAGAATGGTTCTAAAGTGGGAGATGGATTAAGTTTGAAGTAGAAACTAATGAGAGAAAATGAGAATAATGTGTAGAGGTGTAGACCAAAGCTTCGAAAGGGGAAGACAAAGACTTGAAATGAAAGGTGGATGTTGTAAAAATGAAATGAAATAGGATAATGAAGAAAAGTGTGGAAATAGCGTGTGAATCCAACAATTTATGAAGACATAGTTTTTACGGCTTGATCTAATTCTCAAATTTTGCAAAGACCAAGGTTGGCTGCAAAGCTTCTGATGCAATGACTTTAGGTTTTCCCATTTTTGCAACTCCTTTTGATTTTAAGCAACGGAAAAATCATTCCAAAATCTATTTGATTTTTCTTCTAAATAATATGTGAGAAAAACCTAAGAGGTGACACATCAGCAGAATTTATTGTCAAATCTTTGTAAGTGCAACAAAAATTGGAATGCCCGAAAAGCCCTTTAGATTTAGTTCTAAGTTATTTTATCAAAAGGGTAGAACAAAGAGTTATTATGTAGTGTTTTTATTAGTTAAATATTAGACTTTTTAAGGTTTAATACATATTATAGTACTTTAACTTAATTTAATGTTTAGCTTTCGTCCTTAACTTAAAAAAGTCACAAGCTAGTCTCTTACTTCACTTTTATTATCCTATTTAGTTTCTTCCGTTGATTTCTAGAAGAAAAAATATTACTCCTTCACTTCTTTTTTAAGTGTCACTTTTTTAGTTTTTACACATACCAAGAAAACTAATCATTATTGTTACTTTTCATACAATAATTATTTTCTTACCTATAATACCCCTAACTATTTATGACATTCATATTATTTTTTCTCTCTCTATAATAATTATCTAGGGATAATTTTGACAAAGTGCATTTAATACTACATTGAATTTTGAAGTGACAATTAAAAAGAAACAAAAAATTATCTAAAAAGTGACACTTATAAAGGAACAGAGTAAGTTCTAGTGATGTGGTCACTAAAGTCATTGGTATAATTTTGAGTCAACATGTGTAGTTAAAAATGGATTGACTATTTAAATTGTGGGGTTCTCCCGAAAACAAAATCACCACAGTTTAAACAATATATCAATTTTTAACTACTTATGTTGACTCAGATTTCTACCAATGACCTTGCTACAACGCCACGTCACCAAAACTTAACGTTTTTTTTATCAGAAATTGATGAAAGAGACCAAATAAGATAACAAAAGTGAAGTTAAAGGACTAATTTGTAATATTTTTTAGTTAAAAGACTAAAGCGGAACATCTAATTAAGTTAAAGAACTTGGTGACTAATTATTCCTATACTTAAAAGCCAAAAAATTAAAAAGATTTTTCTTATAAATAAAGTCGAAGGAAATATTTATTATTGACAAACTCTTAACTCCGAATTAAGTATATAATTTGATAAAAGAGTCATGATTGGAAGGGATTGCAACTCCCACACCCTTTTTTCTTTCATCATACTCTCTCAATAGATTAGGAGTTTGCATCCTCTCCAATCTATCATCTCATGTTGCCCATTCTACTCTAATCTAATCTAATGGTGAAGAAAGGAAGAAATAAAATGCGATATAAAATATGAAAAATGAAACCCTTAAATTAAATCCAATGATCAAAAATGTGAGGGATGACAGAAATAAAAAGGCAGAAGAGGATCTGAATCCATATAATAGATATATTGATTATTTAATAAATTTAAAAATTAAATTTCTTTTATAAATAAAACTAAATAGAGTATTAGTGTTTTAACATGTCATGTTTACCTTTAAAAGGCAAAGGTTCAAATTTAGATACACACTTTATAAGCAGAGTATCATGTGATACTTTATATGCAGAGTATCATGTATGAAGTGGTGTTACAAAGATAAAAGGACATAATTTCTATAGTATAAACTTAGTCAAATAAATTTGTTGCTTTAATATAAACTAATGTCAACAAATTTAATATTTTTATTCTAAAACTATCTCTATATTAATTATTTAATATTGTTAATGAATGACAATTTAATTAAAATAAATTAGTAACTGTGCTATCTATTTTAAATAAAAGATAAATAAAAATTAAATGCACTTAAATAAGACCGAAGTAGCACTTTGTAACTTAAAGTAGTCAATTTTGTTTTGGACAATATGTCACAAACTTGTAAGAATTTTGGACAAAACGTCACAAACTTGTAAGCAATCAATCCTCTAACTACGTCATATATTCATTGCAAGGGTAGTTTTCGAAACAATGAATTTGCGAACGAAAATGGCAGCAATAATACTCAAAATATAGTAGTATTAGTATAGCCATCCTACAAGAATTTTCTCAATAGTTGCAATCACAAAAACGGAAATGTGATTCAAATTCTCAGTCTATTTCTCACCAGAAGATCTTGTAATTCAGTAATAATTCTGTGTTGTAATGTCAGTCGGAAACCAAACCTGTATTTTACATAACTTGGACCATTGCAAGTAGCAAGAACTGTAGGTATATTTAATTAAAAACAACACGAGAAAGCCCTGACTTAAGTTACTGCTTTTTCTTAAAAATACCTGGTACTTCATTCATACTGACTGTAATTGGGTACAACAAAATTGGCAATACAGGGGAATGTTAATCTGCTCACTTTGGATCATTTTAATAGGTTTTTTCCACTCCTTTAGCTGTTTCTGTCTTTATAATACCTGATTGTTCAACCACCACGCATATTTCAGTGGCCTTCACACCTGTTTTTCTGAATTCATGGTTTTCCAAGTTTAGCGCCAAATTTGCGGTGCTTGAGCTGAAACTACTTCAGGTAGGCTAATAATGGGCACATGCTTGATGGAGCTGAGAAACAGCTAACCATAATTTATGACACAATAGCAAGAGTAGACTGGGGAAATCTCTCGGTGATTCTAGGCTAGTCTACAAAAAGATATACAATCCCAGCCGAGAAGATGAGGGGGGATAAAAAACTTAAGCTTTGCATAAGCTTAATTAATAGGCTTATCTGGATGTGTATTTTTCACATGCTAAGCTGAGCTTTTCCAGACATAATTCTTTGGTGACTAATTGAAGTAGTACTTGCACCAGCTCCCGTATTCTTAATTCTCTGTCCATCAAAAGAACAAATTTAGAAACCATAAAGGAAGAAGAAAGGAGTTGATGATTAAAAAAATTTACTGCTAAGATTATGTATAGTTGTTTGGATTGGAAAATTTAATAGGATAAAAACAAAAAACGAAATGCCTGTAGACCAAAGTATGAATCGTCTCTTAATATATGTGATGTTGTCAGAGTTCATAATTCAGAAGGTAGTATTTATTTTTGTACATTGTCAAGTGGCCTAGCATCTTCAGACAGCTAGTACCTTGTTGAAAAAGTTGAGATGTCTCCACTACCTTAGAATATTTTAATCATGACTGATTGACTCCTGTGGACAAGTTTTTATTCTTGGCATCCATATAGCCAGCCTAAAACATTCTCAGGGGGTTTTTATATCAGTGGGGCACGGATTTTTTAGTTGGTGCATGCTTTTTTCTTGCTTTATAATTAATTTATTGTCTGCCGTTTATTGTTCCCTTTTTAAAAAAGGAGAGAACAATAGAACTTAGAAGTATAAGGGTTAAGAAAATAGAACATTAAGGAATACTATGAAATCTAATTTCCACCCAGCCCAGTAACATCTACTCATAAAAGAATTATGCAGGTGTGCATGCCAAATATTAAGCATAGCCACTTACATTTATGAGTTAAATATTTGTTTGATCACAAAAAATAAAGTATGGATTTTAACCCCTATGTAAAAATTTAACGTTTTAATCCTTAAAAATGCAAGAATTATTTGCTTTAGTCATATAGAACATTTTTTGTAAAATAGGACTAAGAATGTATAATTTTTTATTGAAACTAAAATAAAAAATTATTACTTTAGGACAACCAGAAACACAGTTCACCCAATTTATATTTACTTTACCTTGATGTAACAAGCTCACAAAAGGAAGGTAATAACACAAACAGATGGGAACGGTTCCCGTGCTTCTCCTTGTCCTCTACTAGGTCAGTTCTCAAACATAGGTGTATGGGGAGGATGGATGCTACGTCTGGATGAATTAGAAGACGTGCCAGTTCTTGGAGGACATAATTAATTTCTTCAAGTCTTGCTTTAGGTAATGGATACTCTCCTGCAGGAAAAAAGAAAATAATTAAGTAGGTAAAAAATGGGAGATGAAATAAAGATTATTGATTTCTACACTCTTTCATCAAAGAAGCTCACCCAAGTCTTTTTCATCTGTCAGAAACCTGCTCAAGATGTATTCACATCTGTTCATAAGCACCATAATTGAGATTTTGCTGACTTCAGATCTCGTCATATTCCAATTGATTTCATTAGAATAACTGACAATGTTATATAAAAAATGGTCAACATTTTTTGACAGAAAATGGTCAGCGTTACTGAGATAATATATTATATAGTGAAAACTGAAAACTAAAAGGTGAAGAGCAAGAGAGAGATAGAAGGAAACAAGGACTTCATATCAAAGCTGGTTAAAACCAGAGTAAAATGAAGGTGCATTAGAAATTAAGTTCCAGACCAAACAAGCAACTGTATACAATGCACACAAAAATTAGATTGCAGAAGCATCCAAGACCATGTCATCGAATCTATCTCATTTAAGATAATTTAGTGCTTCCCCAAGTTAATTGCAATCAAGTAAAAAAATGCTAAAAGCTCAGATATTAGAAACTAAACATTTATTAATATGAAAGGTAAAAGGATGGCACCTGCTCAAAGAAAATAACTTCTGCAAACAAGTCAAGGAAAATCTGCTGCAGTGTGGAGGCATCAGCTCTACAGTCTCAACAGGTAAAGAGCATGTGCGTGATGCACAACGGTCCAACGTGGAGACCAGTCGCTCCACGACCTGAAAACACAAACACACCATTAAATGGGAAGAGCAAATTTTGCACTGAAACAAGCTAATGTCATTTTCATTGGGCTATAAAGAGCAAACAGCACCAATAGCATGAAATATGTTATCAATAACAAAATAATTACTTACAACAAAGTCATGTATAATAAGGGGTGGGATGTCGTTCAGAAATAGAGTAACTCGACAGATTTTATGCTCCCTCAGTACCTAATTATAAAAGCCATTTGGAATTTGTCCTAGCAAATTTTTACGTACATTTTTTTTCTTTCAAATGTATCTCTTATTAGTACCACTGATTTGTCATGGAATATGAAAAATCAGCATTGAATGCATATGTACATAGAGATAATTTAGTGACTGTGAAAAACGAATTTACACATTAATTATACTACCGACATTTTTTAATATGTGTATCAAAAGGTTTTATAAATTGGAACAGAAGAAACAAAACTAAAACTTATAGGTTGTTTTAAAAGTTCTGAAGAATTTATTGTTTTTATCAATATATACACATCTTTGCAGCTTTATGATTAATCACAGAGGTTCATTTCAAATTTCATTGAAACCACATTTTAAATCATAACCATAGTAAAACTTAGAAATGTGAGCAATGAAATTCTTAGATGAGCGTAAAATTTTGAACTGCTAACATATATTATCATTTGAAGGATAAATGAACTGATATTGAATAAAATATTTAAAACTTGCAGACAAGTATTATTCACGAATCACCTGTTGTGGAGTTATATATGTATGCATGCATATAAGTATAACTATATATAGATATACGCTATAAACTAAAGTTAAAAAATTTCATATTTATTTTGAGGGTATGGATAAGTGATTGGGGAACCCAATAGAAACTGACATTCATTTGTGGAACAATCTAGACCAGCTCCTTAAAACAGAGATAATCCTCTATAATCACACAAAACCATAAAAGTTTGATATAACAGGTTATTAAAGAGAAAACCCGCCCAAATCCTTGTTCATTAATGTCCTACCCGCTAGGATCCTCAAATTCACATTTATCTCTCTTTCTCGACAAATATACCCCCTTTTCTTGATTTCTTCCCCCTACCTCTCCCCCTTCCGTGCAAGTATCTGTTATTTCTATGGCGGAATTTCTTTTTTTCCTCCATTATTAGTTTGGTTGGTTCTTCGATCCTCTTATCATCCTTCATAATGTACACCCTCCTAACAGTAAGTTGAAAATTATTGACAGTGTAGACAGATCTACATAACTGACCTATAGTTCCATGTACAGATCCATGTCTGGATAAGTACCAAAGTATATTGGGTATTCGAATGCCAAAGTACCTTACATGCCGGCATTTGGCATGAGAATATGATGACATGATTCATAACCAATAAAATTGTCATGGTAAATCAGGACTCTTTTACTTCCTGCAGCCAGATCAATTTTGATCAATCCTGGGTCTAATCTAGATACATACCAACAAATGCCTACATCTACCAAGCCTTTTTCAATTTAATAATACCTACCAGTAATGCATTTGAAGTGTATGCTCATGCTAAACTACATTGTGCACCAATCATAATTAACAATATTATTGCTGAAAAACTTACATCCACAGGGGTGTCAATTGGCAATTTGAGGACAGTGTCACCAAGAGTTTCCAAGATAGTCATCTCAAGGGACTCATCAGCCTCTAGCGCCACTGCCGAGAGAGAATTTGAAGAAAGAGCTCGTCCACAGTATCCAACAAGGAATATTTCATAAACATCAGCAATTTCTTTCCATATTCGTGTTCTGACAGGTTTAGTAATGCCCGACTGTGGACCAGCTTTTGTTGATTTGGTTACATAATCAACAAGAACACGATTGAATGCTTCAACTGATAACCTCCAAAGTGCACTATCTGGATTGTCTCGTCTTGTTGTCATACATCTGAGAAGTAACATAATAGTATAATTGCACAATACTCACAAATCTATAGAGAAAAAGGAAAATATTATGCACACATCAACAAGGTGAATTAGAGCACTCAGTAGGGGTAAATACATTGTTCATTCCTAGGTGAATAATGATACCAATATGTTAGCAGTAACAATGGGTAGACTTAGGGTGTGTTTGTTTGCACTGATTGTGGAAGGAAATATTGAGCAAGGATGGAAGCGCTTTTTTCTAGAATCATCCTTCGTTTGGAACAACACTAAAAGTGAGAGGTTTGATGACTTTTGGGGGGTCCCATGTCATTTTTTGTTTCCACACAAATATGAGAGGAAAGTCACATAGAGACAAGCAATGGTGTTGATAAGACAATAATGCCCCTATTTTCAAAAAATATTTTATTGATATGTAGTAAATAAATGAGTACATACGTAAATACTTGTGCCATTTATCAAATATCATACATTCTTTTCTCATACTTTCCTTCCACTTTCACTTCTATCAAACCTTGTGTCATGGTGATCAAAAAAACAGAATTTAGTTGCCCGTTCCAGTGCAGAAACAGAATATAGGAGCCTTGCCATTCTATCTATTGAAATTCTCTGCAATCCCTTCTCTCGGAGCTACAACTTGAGTCTCTCAAATACTATGTTACAATTTAAGTACAGTTTCTTTGGCACATAGTCCAACTCTCCATAGCAGAACAAAACACATGGAGCTTGACATATTCTTTCTTAAGGAGAAAGTAATGAACAAAAGTTTAATAATGTCACATGTTCTAGCTCAAGACCAATAGGCAGATTGCTCACCAAACTCTATCTGCTCGTTTCATCAATCTTAAAGACAAATTGAGAGTCTTTGAGAAATCTATAGTTAAACAAGAAACTCCAGTTTATAATGTGGTATATCAAAGATACTGTCAATTATGACATCACAGTTGGCGCCTGTGATTTCTTATATAGCAACATGCAGTTAGTTTCTGTTATAACAGCTCCTTGAATTTAGGAATTGTTCCCTTGATTTAAGGGAGTTAATTTAGGCTAACTGCAATTCTATAAATAGTTTGAATCTATTGTAATCGGTAACAATGAAATCATATTAAGATATTCTAAAATTTCAATAGATAGCTCCTGGGCTGATGCTATGATAGGGAATTGTGCATTATGGGATGCCCAAGTCCCACATCAACTAGCATGTGATACTCGGAAGAGATAAAAGAAAGAATTTAGTATCCGCACATCTTCCCAAAATGAAAGCATGACAACAATTTTCATCAGAGGATAAATGTACTTCCACGATTAGCATCCATCCCAAGTCAAGTTTCTTTTCCCTGGTTTCCGATTAAAACATCATACAACCCCTGATGTGTGCAGCTACAATAACTATAAGCTCTGCCTGAATCTACTCTTCACAGAAACACAATCTCAGTCTTTTCATGGCTACATTATATAAATATCTTCAACTAAAATTTTGAAAAAACACTCTCCAAACCTTACGGGGGCTATCTTATTCCTATCTACCATTAACAAGTGAAGTAGCAGAAACGATTAAAATTTATCAAGAGCAGTTACTACCTTCCCAGGCTTTGAATAACTTCAGCGTATATGATATACTTTTCAGCTGTAGGTGCCTGCAGGAATAGATCTACCAGTACAGGAACTAGCTTTTCTGCGAATATATAACTAGGAATGCCTGCATTTATATTTGCAGTTGACCCGGAATCCGGAGACACTGCTACTATATCACGTGATATTGGAATAGAGCCATTAGGTGGTTCAGTGTTCACTGGAGAATCTGCACAAATGAGAATGGATTTTTTTATTTTAACCTGAAGGAGAAATTGAACTAGCTCAGATACAACCAAATACTTCCATGCTTGGGATAAGATCCGAACCTCTTGCTTGATCTATTTTTCCATCGTCATTCAGTAAATGGGTATCCTGTCTAGGAAGATACTGCAGAAACTCTCGAAGAAAAACAGGCCACATAGAAGAAATGTGTTCAGTTGGACCTAGCAGCGGTAAGATTTCCAATACAGTCCGTAGCACAGGTGGGACATTACCCTAGAAAATTGGAACAACCCATTCATGAAAAAGTTTATACTTAAAAAGGATAATTCTATTACAACTATAAAGTAGACTCTTTTAAATATACAACAGAATTCTTCTTGAAAGAAAAGTAAAATTTGAGGAAGCAATATCACATACGCAAAACTACAAAAAGTCACTTGGAATATAAATAAGTTAACATGATGGAACTTAAAAATATAGTGTCATGATCACAAAAATTATGGAATTTTCTGGAAATTATTATTGCTGTAGAATGGATATTAAATTCATTTCCCTTTCATCAACTGTGCAATGAACTAAATATGAACGTGGAGAATGCCTCATCATACTCCAAAGTTACAACTCCAACTTCTTTTTTTTACAAAAACTTCCGCCTCTGCTGCTAAGAGAGTATAAAGCCTATCAAGGCCGGCAATGAAGTTAAACACAAAAATTTAGAATGTACAACAAAGCAAGTTAACAAACAAAAAATTATCAAGAAACATACTACCAGAATCAGTAATGTTAACAAAAATAGCATTCCATCTTTCAGATGATTTACAAGCTTTTCTTAGGCCATGAACAAAACAGGACACTTAAGAACTCTTCAGTCCGCCCTTGCAATTTGATGAACATTTCAGCTATACCTCCATTTTTACAACTGGCTAACACCTTGTTACTGATGAATAAATCATTGGTTAACAGTTTCAATTTAGGCACAACAGCACGATTGCAAGTTACATTTCTTTTCCAAGGCAACTGATAGAGCAGATATGACAGAAATGGAATCAATGGAGGAATGTTACGAATTATGGTGGAAAATGAGTAAAAGCTTAATACAATTCAAGAGCTAGAGCTCCTCAGCAAAGAGAAGGTATATCTCTCATTGCCTAACCGTAAAGGTTCTCACAAATCACTTCCTGAAACTTCTATTTTCCCCAAACTCCCACTTAATAGGGGAATATTCTAACTAACTATCAATTCACCCTTCACACCTTCCTTACACTCTCTTCTTTTTCCTTGTGTAAACTCTC
The DNA here is from genome assembly GCA_963966055.1 of Lathyrus aphaca. Classification (NCBI taxonomy): domain Eukaryota; kingdom Viridiplantae; phylum Streptophyta; class Magnoliopsida; order Fabales; family Fabaceae; genus Lathyrus; species Lathyrus aphaca. The sequence continues at coordinate 139,917,568 of OZ014520.1, forward strand.
CACATTTTGAGCTATTCATTGTTAAGCCTCACAAACACATCTCCCTCAACAGGCCCATACAAACTCCTATCAGTAACAATACATGGTTCACAACTTTATAACACTAATAATTCTGAAAACTAATAATATACATGTGGTAATTGTAAAGTACGGTGAGGATTAATAAATTATCTTCATTTGTGTTATGCATTGGATATTACACATTCCCTGGTATAGAAGGAAAAAGTGTTGAACATAACAAAATCAGTTCTAAATGAAAGAAAACATTATTATAATATGGACTTACGAATTCCATTTCAAAGTTATCATTTGTTATCATGGCTTGCTTCACAGCCAAATCTATGATTGCTACCAACTGTGTGTATATGACATCGTTGAACGATCCTTGAGCCTGGACATAAATCTCTCCTAATAGTCGTGAAAAATATTAAGTGAAATCAGCCTCATGTCACTATCACTATCTGAAGCTAAGTTGATAGTGGTGCAAATAGAAACTTAAAGGTGTGACTATTCTCCATGAGTAACGTACAAAGAAATAAATTATTGTATAATGATAAAATGAAAATCAATACATTACCAAGACCATGCAGAATCTCCTGCTTCACCTTGTCACTGTAACTGGATGGCTTTTTCAGAACATGCTCGTAAACATCGACCACTGAAATCAGGTAACGCATAGGCATATTTCCCTAATTCATGAACTTCTGTCAGTATTTATTCAACTAACACTGCTTCTTATATTTTGTTCACTGCTTAAATGTCAAAACAGCTAATATCAAAGATGAAGGGCTTTGGGACGCTCAATTTGGCAGCCTACTTTACATATACAAACAGAATATCAGATTTGACTCATATCACTGTCACACTACCTTCAACGAATGGGAGTTAACATTTGTCTGCAAACAATTAATTGCAGCAAGTGCTACTTCTTTGCTACCATTTAAAATGCTATTTTCCACAAACTGAAGCAATGATTCCCAGCCTACACATGGCCAAATTAAATCAGCATTACGCACCATAGGAAACTGGCAGGTAAATCAGATTTAAATGCGGAACGCACCAGACCAAAAGTTACTTAAGCTTGTGAAAAAAGGAAAGAACAGACGTAATATTCGTGCTATTCCACCAAGAACAAGCACAAGGGTTTCATCCCACTGCTTCTGAGCAGTGTTACGGCTGCATAATTGATTAAAACATAAGTATATATCAAGATATTTTGGAATGATTAAGATATTAACAAAGTTGCCAACAGTGCGTCTATAGTAAAAGGTATAAGTGTCATTATGCAAACCTACTTTTTTCTCTATCTTTTCAGTTTCCCTGTTCCTTAACTTGTAATTAAAGCTATTTAACTCCTCCTCTCAGTTTTTAACCCAGTTTACAGATCTAACAATCAGATTATAATTTGACTTTCATGCAGTTTAATAGATGAGCTATGTTGTTGATTGCAAGTTATGGTCCGTTGAGCTAGTTGTCAATCATTGATCTCTCTACCAGTTATTTTGTTAGTTTATTAGTAGTTGTTCGAAGCTCATTACAAGTTGTTACTGGAGTTACATGCAGTTGATTCAATTCGTTAAGCTTGTTCAAAAGAAAGAGAAAGCTTATATAAGCTTCAGCAAAAGGAAGAGTGTAAAGCAATTCAGGGAAACCCGAGGAAGTGATGTGGGCAATGTTGTTAATGACGGATGACAGTTTATGCAAGACAGCATAGTTCCCCCATATAAATGTGGCAATTCACAAATTGCCTATAGCAGCTGGTACTAAATCATCCACACCATGGCCAAAATTTAACAAAACTTGATGTGGGATTAAAAATGTCACGTAGTTTTGGTGCATCCAAACTAAAGGGTCAAAGTGCCATAATTTAGTCAAATGACAATTGGTAATTTTATTGTGGAAGAAAAAAATAATATAATTAGTCGATACAAGATTAGGACTTTAGGGATCACTAGCATGTACACTGTTCAGTCTTTTCAGGTAATACAATAATTACTGTTACTTTTTTCTCCATTTCTCATTCTCCCTATTTTCTCAACAAGGTGTATCACTGAGGCCACAAATAAAAAAAATGAATATAACAAAGTCAAGGATAATTTCAAATACCTATGATGTATGAGCATGTGAACCGCTTTTCCTCCTCGAGTTCCGAGTTCTTTCCCTTGCCATTCGTCTTTTGATGAAGTAGCAACCTACTTGCCAAATAACCAAAAATTCAAAATACAACCACTGGTGCTGAAAATAAGCTGTCAAATATCAACGACAATCATTTCATATTACCATGAAAGAAGCACGGTCTAATGTAGGAAATACATAATTCCAAAGACAATCTTCCCACATACTCTTTGAAAGCTTTTGTCCATGAGTTCCTAATGTTTGGAAAAGTGTCCGAACAGCAGAATTTCTTACCTGCAAAACAAAACTTTCAGTGCTAGAAATTCTTCATATCCAATCCAGCAGTAATAGTCGAGAGTAATGTTAAATAGGTTGTAATATTTAATGGAATTTGCTTTATTGTCCAAACATCCCTAATTGCCACAGGAAAAGTATAGGCACAGAAGAATGGGAGTTTGGAGATCTTACAGATTGGCACAGGAACACTAGTGATACCATCTTGACTTGTGCTACGAGTCTAGATTAAAATTGAAAATATTAGAGAGTAGTGATATCATCTCTCTAATATTTTCAATTCTAATCTTATCCTTTTTCGTACACATCCAACGTAACATACTCATCTCTACTACACTTACTTTATTCTCATACTGATTCTTAAGCACCAAACATTTTGACTCGTAGAGCATTGCAGGTCTTACCTCAATCCGATAAAATTTTCCCTTGAGTTTGAGCAGTACATTTGCGTCACATAAAACTCTGAAGCCTTCCTCCATTTCAGCCACTCAATTTGAATTCAATGATTACATCCTCTTCTATTTCTCCATTATTTTGTATTACAGACCTAAGATATTTAAGCCGTGTGACTTGGGGGATGATATGGTCTACTATACTTACTTTATTCTCACGTTGATTCTTATGCACCAAACATTTTGTCTCGTACAGCATTGCAGGTCTTACCTCAATCCGATAAAATTTTCTCGTGAGTTTGAGCGGTACATTTGCGTCACATAAAACTCTGAAGCCTTCCTCCATTTCAGCCACTCAATTTGAATTCCATGATTACATCCTCTTCTATTTCTCCATTATTTTGTATTACAGACCTAAGATATTTAAGCCGTGTGACTTGGGGGATGATATGGTCTACTATACTTACTTTATTCTCACGTTGATTCTTATGCACCAAACATTTTGTCTCGTACAGCATTGCAGGTCTTACCTCAATCTGATAAAATTTTCCCGTGAGTTTGAGCGGTACATTTGCGTCACATAAAACTCTGAAGTCTTCCTCCACTTCATCCAGTCAGTTCGAATTCGATGGTTTACATCCTCTTCTATTCGAAATCATGCTTCTATCCAAATCGTTAATCTCGAGATCTTTTTTGATAATTTCTCTTAGTCTTTCTAGGTCTTCCTCTTCCTCTTCCTCTAATTGTTTGACTTCTCTCCATTTTATTTACTCTCCTTAGCACAGAAACTACAGGTCTCTCTCTACATGTTCAAACCATCTAAGTCTACTTTCCAACATCTTTTCTAATTTAGGTGTTACCCTAACACTCTTTAATATTTTCAATTCTTATCTTATCTTTTTTAGTCTTAGTACACACCCAACGTAAAATACTCATCTCTATTACTCTTACTTTATTCTCATGTTGATTCTTAAGCACTAAACATTTTGTCTCGTACAGCATTGCAGGTCTTACCTCAATCCGATAAAAATTTCCCTTGAGTTTGAGCGGTACATTTGCGTCACATAAAACTCTGAAGCCTTCCACACGACTGGGCTTGGTGAGTTGGATATTGTTAAAAGTCTCACATCGGACAATATATGGCCCGAACTTGTGTATATAAGTGGGGGCAATCCTCACTCTACCAACCGGTTTTGTAGGGTTGAGTTAGACCCAACCATATTTCTTAACATGGTATCAGAGCCTCGTTTAAGATCCGGTGGACCACCTTCTATGGTTTCCGCTATCGGGCCACCCACCATTTATTTCCACGCTCCAGATATCTAATCCTGGGCGTGAGGGGGTGTGTTAAGAGTCCCACATCGGACAATATATGGCCTGAACTTGTGTATATAAGTGGGGGCAATCCTTACTCTACCAACCGGTTTTGTAGGATTGAGTAAGGCCCAATCATATTTCTTAACAGATATAATGGACTTGGTACGTAGATATAAGTGGTTTCTTCAAAACCTTAATTATCTATCCTAATAGATTCATATGATCGTCACAAATACACTAACAAAAGGAGGGAGAAAAGTGGAAGTTAAAGCAACATTTGAAATTTAATCATCATACCTCTGGTCTCTCATCTGCGCCAAGGTTCTGAAGTAATGAGAAAACAGAGAATAAAAGCTTCTCATAATCAACACCGTCTATATAAGAAGGCCGGTCTCTAGCATTATTGGGAAAACTATGTGCTTGATCCTCCATCTTTTTGCTATCTACCTGCTTCACTATGGAACCAGCATCTGAAAGGTATAACCATTATAAACCACTTGGAATAGTTTCAGAACTACGGAAGTTTACGACATGGATGGCTTGAAAACATAATCTAAACCTGTTTCTTTTTCTTCAAAAGGTTCATTGAGAAGGCCCTTTGCAATGAAATCAGTCATAGTCCACAGAAGTCCAACTGCCGTCAAGCTTATGTTCAACTCCGTCTTTTGAGCACTGTATGCTCCTGTCACATCAACACACCTGTAATACACGCAATAATCATCATGATATGACAGGAAGAGCCTGTCAGGAATTAGTATATGTGGGCAAGTTGCATGTTGTGCATAAATGAATGTGTAACGTGAATACAACATTTATGGAAGTACTCAAACATGTTACAATTACTACCCAAAGAGTAGTCACAAGATTAAAAAATATATATCGTAGTTATGCATGAATACAGTATACATGGTCAAATTTGAGATCTCACACTTGAAGGCAGTCTCTAGGTATGGCGGACAGTCCATCATTCATTATCACCCGTAGGTTCTGGGCACAAATAAAAACTGGAAAATTAGAAAACTTTCTAATGTTGAAGAGAAAGGAATTTTTTTTTTTTTAAAATAGTAAAAAAAAATTGGGAGCATGTGAAGTATTTAGTTCAAGTAATAACCTATTGCTAGTTAAACAAGAGGACTCAAAAAACTTGAAAATTGAAATAAGAAGTATGAAAGAATGGGATAAATTCATAAGAAACTAAAACTAGAGAGCAATGGAATAAACTCATGAGTAATAAAAAACAATAACTTAAAATGACACCCCATAATTAACTTGTAGGTTGTGCAATGTAATTAGAATCGATAAGTATTTGATGCCTTGAAAAATAAAAAACAAGAAAATGGATATAAACAATAGTTAGAGGAAGAGAGAAATCACTTCTTTGATAGAAGTTAATAAAAGGAATAGAATTTTCACAAGAAGTTAGTAAAAAATAACACAAATAAAAGGTTTGTGGAAGTGTACAAAACCGAGGGGAGGAATGCTAAAATTAACTATTAAGCCCATGCCTTGAAAACAGAAGTAAATATTAAAATAATTGTAAATAAATCTTTTTTCTTTCCAAAGAAATTTTCAAGTGAAACTGCAAGAGTGTGGACCCAGTGATATAGATAACAAATTAATAATGGTTCTCTCTTGAAAAGGTCCCCAGTTCCCCACTTAATATACAGAACTTTTCAGAATTGGCATCATAAGTAGCTAGAGAGAAGTGCTATTTGTCAACTCAATAATATCAATAGCCCCGTTACAATAAATGCTACAAAGTAACTCAAGATACCTGGAAACCAAGAGTAACAAGATCCTTTTCGGAAACATCTGCTACATACCTTACAGCAAGACAGAAGCATAGGTTAAACAAAGAACTACCAAAAAAAATAGGGGTATAGCATTAGAAGGCCAACCTCAACATTTCAAGTATATTCGGCCAGCTGTAATGAAGTGTTTCTCCATATCTCTGGAAGATTTTTTTAAATAATATCACTTGAAGAAATTAAGAATAAGGAAATAAAAATGAAAACAAAAATTGACCGGTAAACAATAGCAGTACCTCTAAGACATGCAAAAGAATTTTCAAAGATCCAAGACGAACATCTACACTTTGGGTAGAAAAATAAAGAGCTTTTAGAGGAGATATGACAGAACATTCAAGAGACATCAACTTATCAAGATTGGCTTCCTTCTGCATATCATTGGGGCACATTATGAATCCTGCTATGAATAAAATATTGGTTTCTGGTTATAAAAAAGGGTTGAAGATCTCACTTCCTGAGATGTTTGAAGAGGCTTGAATTGTTTGTAGTTTTGGAATTGATCGGAACCTAATACTGCAGAAATAGATTGATCAAGCGCATCAAGTGCCATATTTTTTAAATGTGGATTAGGATTATCAGCAAGCTGCAAAATCAGATGAGAATATCAGGACGGATGAAAATGAAACTAGCATCGCCGCATCAAAGAAACAAAAGGTACAGAAGGAAACCTCAAGAAAGTGACTAACAACTTGATCCCAAAATGGCTCAACCCCTACAGTAAAAAAAGGATAACATAGGTGATGAAAAGTGAAGATATCTACAAAACCTAAGTAGGTAAATATCCTAAATATTACAGGTGGTGAAAAGTGAAGGACAAAACATCCAGCACACATGTACATTCACTATTATGCTCATAGTTATTGAAACTACATACTGTGAACATTATTCACAAGGATGGATATCATTCTCTCCACTGAAAAGCTGATACTTCCAAGTTTTTGAGTTGTTGTTGGTCCCAAACCACTTGAATTTCCCAGCATGCATTGATGTGAAAGTTGACATAATGCAGAGAGGAGAGATTTCACAGCAGATATATTCATCAAAGCAGAGCTCTCGAAGAGCTTTCAAACAAAAAACAATACAAAGTTAGATCAATTGGCCTGTGAATTCTGAAAAGAAAAATGCAAAAAAGTAAAATGAATGATTATTAGTAATTTAAGTCAGATTTTGTTTCTCAATTTTGAACGTGAAAAGGAATTCAAGAAAGAGAGTTCTAACAAGGAAAACATTTTGTAAGGGTAATGTAAGATAACAAGCCTGGCACATGAATAATAAATATTATGGAATAATTTTTCTTTTGTATTCATATTCATCCTAAGTTGTGTGTGGTGGTTAAATTTATATTTCATGTCCGGCCACCAAACAAAACTAAATTTGTTCATTCACCTGAGAGTTCAAAGAAGAAAGTATATTGAAGTCACTGTATTGAGTTGATAACTCCCTTGCAAACTTTGTGACTGGGGTAGAAACCTCCTGCAGATTTCATGGAAATGTACTCTGTAAGCTTTAAGGTTTTATAGAAGACAACGAAAAGGAATTCAACAAAACCATGCCGCATATGAAACTTAATTTGACAAACATTTCTTTGCAATATCATTTTAGAAGTAAACAGAATAGAGTACAAAATGAGAAGAGATGATTAAGATATCCTCGTGAGAAGAGGCGCAATAAATGAAACTTGGAAAAATCAAACGAGTCAAAAACAGTAAAGCTCTCCAATCCTTAAAAGCATGATTAACAAGGGACAATCACTTAAAGAAACATTTACCAAGCACCAAAAAAGGATGAAAGGACAATCATGTCTTAAAACAGAGCTGTTGGCAAGAAAGACTTCTTTCTAGATATTCCAAAGAACAGCGTAAATAGTATAAGTATATTAATAGAGAGCCATTGCATCAGCTATGGTACAAACCCCTTAAATTTAGCTTAGGAAACTGATCCAAATGGATTGAGCTATAAGGAAATGTAAAATGGCAAGCAACTATTTCATGGCTTAAGTCACATGATACACGTCAAGAGAAAGAGATAGCTTTACATGTTTCCAGTTTTGCAGCAATCAGAAAGAAATGGCTGTAATCATGAAAGCTTGATCTATAAGGAGAAGGACCAAAAATGGCTTTGCTCTACACATCTCCAACAACAATAATTACATTGGAACTCAAAACTTATCTCTATATTCTACTTTTACTGCTTTCTCTTTTAGCAATTTAAATCAAACAACTAGACCATTCATTCATTTACATTGCCATAGGTTGACCCTTTATAATAGTGAAGCACATGCTATCACCATCAAGGAAAAAGATTATTGCTTCAATATTGCTAATCCATGACATATAACTTGTTTGGCAATTGAAGCTCGCTTTACTGGATAATAATAGAAGTTATAGAACAAACAAAATACCTGAGTAGTAGCATGTGGGGAATGAATTGCTCGATCTAAAGCTGCTAAAGTTTCCAAAACCTGCAGGGGTTCATCATGATCACTCATTAGGTAAAAAATAAACTAAATCTATCGACAGAAAACAGGAGAAAAATACAAAGACGTACCAAAACCCAGGATGGACCCAAAACATTATGCAATCGATGAGCAATGTTGAAGAGAGTTCTCAGGGCCTACAGTTAACAAAATCCACCAGGGAGAAACATGAGTAGTTGCACTGACACAATCAAATCTACATACCCACTAAGAAAAATTATTTGGATAAAAATCATTAGTCAAGGAAAAAAGTACTCATTGCCATAAATATAGCCAGAAAGACCACCTGTACATTCTTGGGCGTAAGCACAATGCTTTCCCTCTGGTCAACTGCTATTTCTGACCGTTTTGATACAGGAGACGGCAAAGCACTGCTAATATCTCAAGTTATAGCCAAAATCTCAGTACTGTCAGCTTGAATTCTTCAAAGACAGCCAAATAAATGATACTCGCTCCATTTTTTATCATAAGTCGATTTGGGGAAAAAATTTGTACCAAATTATAAGTCATTTTACAATGTCAATATATCATTAATGACACTTTACCTATCATATCCGCAAGCATTTATTATTCTTTCTTCTTTCAATTCTTTAAATTTATCTTTTCAATACCATTAATGAAGGACAATTTTGTAAAATCCTTCATAATTTTTCTTTTTCATACAATAATAATTACATTTCTTAATACATGTGAAAATGCCAAAACGACTTATAATAAAAAACGGAGGTGGTAAACAAAAAGAAGTAAGTCGGCATTTAACATCATACCTCTTTTTTTCAGTTTCAACAGGAAAGTTGATGGTGAATTTGCAAAGGGATGCAAGAAACGAGTTTAAAGGTTCTACAGTCCGAAGAATCCCACAAGCCTGTGAAATCATATAATGCACATATCGTTTATAAAAGTTCAAGGTTGATTTAGATGACACGAAAAAATCCCAATATGGAGGTACCTGAGTGAATGCTTGATATCCCTTCAATATTTCCAATACAATGGCCTCTCCCTGTGACCTTTAAATTAACCAGAAGTCAAATGTCGAGAAAACCATAAATAATAACATGCGAATAAGATAAAGTCAAAAACCAGCAGAGTAAAAAACAATTCTTAGTTAACATTTTATAGGATGAATTTCTCAAAATCCAGCAAACTATTAAATATAATCCACCAGGTTGTCCATACTCAATTTTCAGACGAATAAGATACAGTTTGCCCTCAATTTTTATGCTTTAGTAAACTTTATTAAAAATAAAAACAATCATATGCTAAAAAAATAAGAAAACCAGATGCAACACCAACATGACAATCACTAAATAAAAAAAGATTGAGATGGAATAAAATCCAGTTTATAATATGGAATTAAACAGCATAAGATCATTCCACCGATATAAATTTTTATTTATACAAAAAATGCATGTTTAAAAACAAACCTTGATAGAATAAGGGATAATGCATCAAGTATTGTCAACCAGAGCGAGTCAACCATTGAGAGGCAGAGAATTGTAGTTTTACCAGTCCATTTAACAGGTGGATCATTATCACATCTAGGGGACTCAAGCTGAATTGAAGTAGAGAAAACAGGCCATTAAGCAACATAACCAAAAAAAAGTATAAAATGAAGACAATCTAAATTTACCTCTCCAACATCTATAGCCTCGTCTGTTAAAGTTGCAACAGTGAAAACAACTCCTAGGAGTCCTTCAACTGCCAAAGTTATGGCATGTGCTTCACTGGCAACTAAAACGGCAGAATTGGATGCATCATTATCTAGACTCCATTCAATGCCTACAGAAGGAACACCGTATATTTTGTTATCATAGATCATTTACATATCTCAATGTCAAATGGTACTAATATAACAAAACAAGCCTCAGGCTCAAAAAAATTAAGACATGAAGAAGAAGAAGACGTGTAACTTTTATGAGTATTTATTAGACAGGATAGAATTGTGTGTTATAATAGTCAGCCACATCAAATATATCATGCCATACAGATTAATATTTCTTTTAAAGTGAATTGCAAGACCATTCTAATTTAAATTAAGGAACATTTTCTAGTTGGTAAAATATAGTCTGATATACATCAATATCAATTTCTTTCTTGTCCCTCATTTCATTTTGGTTAAGAATTTAGATCAAATTAGGCAGAGGAAAAGCCGTATAAATTTAAGAATTTTTAGAGATGTCAAAAAATTAAATAGATCATTATTAGGGGAGATAGATCATAGGTAACCAAAGAGTTCAAACAAACTTATTAACAACAAAGAACCTGTAAAATGAAGCTTCAGATTTATCTGATAACCAAGCACAAACATAGATGTGAACAATGATTCCATTTATGGCCATATGCCAAACAGGTTAATGGGGAATAATCATTTCAGTCTGTTCCCATAGGGGGTTTGAGACGAGTCTTGGTAATTTAGTGTAAGAAAAAATTTGCAATGGCAACTAAATGGATTTAGTAAGTTCCTTTTGAAAATTACTCTCTTTGGCACCAGCAAATCCATAGTTTATACGATGAGAGGCCATCACTGCTATTCAAGCCTCTCATTTAGTCCTTGGAAATTTATCGCTTTAGGTTAATCAATCTATAAGCTTTTTGTTTTCCTTGAAGTTTTTGTTTTCTTTTAGCTGTGCTTTTCCATACTTGTACTGTCTTTCTTCTAAACATTAGTCTCTTACACTGATTTTTATAGCAACTTCATTCATGGAAGTTTAAATGACAGGCAAATTCTGAACCCCCTTTCAGGCATTCTTGAGACCTAGACTCTATTCATTTATCTTGTTTTAAAAAGGTAAAACAAAATTATCAAGGGAGTAGGAATACTTTTCTTCGTGATAGAAAATCGAAGTCTCCCTCTAAGGTCAAGTCTTACTATTTGGAGTGAGGTACGTTATAATAGAACTAATATTAATGGTTTGTTCCAAGTTCCTAGCCCACGTAAGGCCATTTCCACTGATAGTTGTGCAATGTCATTGTGTTTGCTCAGAATCTGCACTTCATTGGTTATTAGATTTACTGCTTCTGTTCCTATATAGCAATCCGTATTTGGTGTTCTCGGTAAATGTTGGAATTTCCGCCTTCATTGCAGTCTGCCCCTAGTCGCCTAAATTGTGGCATTTAGCTTACGTTCATTGCAGCCTCCAACACCTTCACTGTGTTGGATTTGAAGGGGAAGAGATAAGTCTCAACAGTATTGTTCTATCAAAATATGAAAATTAATACCTTTGGCTTTGCTACTAAACATTCCTGCAACAGCTGCCAGGCTCTCCTCAATTGATTCTTGGGCCTACAGAATGCATACAAAATAAAAATTCTAACCGAAAATTTTATCTTAAAATATAGACAGAGTACAGAAACCCCGACTCATGCCCCCAAGTCTATGCATGGTATGTAAGTGTTGGTAGACAGGATGCATAATATAAGCTAAATTCAGAGAATAGGCGGTGTTCAAAGCAATCAACCAGAGACATGCAATTCAATTTTCCTTAGTAAAATGACCAAAATGCATTGAAAAACTAATATATTTGTATGCTTTCAAATCATACCTGTACGTTTGAAACAACCCTAGCAAGAGCTTTGACCATTCCTTCCACAACATTTGTATTTTTAGGGTTCCTACAATGCCAATGAATAGCAGCAACATTGGATGATAATAACATATTGTGAATCATATCTAACTACAAACCATTTAACTCCAACTCCTTCTAAATGATTTGGCCTAAGTTTATATCACATAACAAGTATGAAAGGGAAAAATAAAGTAGCTTGGATGTCTAATCTCAACGTGAATCATAAATGCTAGCTTCTTCAAAACATGCATGGATAAACCAAAACAAAACAAAACCATGTATTTAATCCTATAGCCCATAACAAGTATTGGGGGCAATGAGGCACCCTTAAAGACCCCAAGCGTTCAACTAAAGCCACATGCACCAAAGAATTGCATGCATGTTGAAATAAAGACTTCAAGAGCAAATCCACCCCTTCAAACCCAACACAGTGAACAATGAAGGTGTTGTAGGCTGGAATGAAGGCAAGCCAGATGCCGCAATTTAAGCGACTAGGAGCGGACCGTAATGAAGGCAGAAATTCCAACACACACCATCACTCTCGAGCCTCAGTGAGGCCGGAGCGTGGACCATGCGGGAAGCCCAACAAATGATCTAGGATAAGCTCTAATGCCATGTTAGAATGTGTTGGTTGGTCCTTACTCATCTCAACAAAACCAGCTTGTAAGGTGAGGATTGTCCCCATTTAAAAACACAACATAGACCATATCTCTAAGCAATGTGTGACTAAATTCACCCCTTCAAACCCAACACAATGAAACCCAACACAATGAAGGTGTTGGATGCTGCAATGAAGACAAGCCACATGCCGCAATTTAGGTGACTAGGGGCGGGCCGCAATGAAGGTGAAAATTCCAACAAATCTAAATCTATAAAACTTCAATAACGTGTCAAAAAGCAATAAGCTAATTTGGAAAGTTTCACACGGCATACATAATTGGAAAATTTCACACAACGCGCATAATTGGAAAGTTTCACACCACATGCATAATGGTAGGGCGGAACACTAATTGTACAGCATATCAAATAGACCAATGCCATCTAGCATTGTGCACTACATAATTGAGTTAATTACACACACACACACACACATATATATATATATATATATATATATATATATATATATATATATATATTAAACTTACATATCAAAATTTTGGAAAAGAATCCGCAACGTTCGAGCCTCGACACAAAATCCCTACAAAACACCGTTTTTAGATGTTAGATTAATGAAGACTTACAGAGCAAATCAACAACTCCTACAAAAGTAAAATAATAATAATAATAATAATAATAATAATAATAATAATAATAATAATAATAATAATAATAATAATAATACAACACATCTACATTACCCTCAAAATCTCAAGAACAAGAATGCGATGCCATAATGGCAAATCAAGAAAAGTAGCCTTTAGTAACATACTGAGAAAAACCTGCACGTAAAATCAGAAATAAAAAAACAGCAAATGTTGATTTCGTGAGATGCTATTTAGAATATATCTGTTAGGAACCGAAGAATTCTAAACTTCAAGATTAGAGGAATTGGTAAAACAGACTCAAATGACAAATGAATAAAGATAAAGCTTGCAAACAACTGAAAATTTTCTTATTTGTGTAGAGGGAATGAAAAAGAGAATACAAAAGATAGACATGAAGAAAATAACCTTGCAATCAAGGCTACCCCAAAGGAGCACTCTGCTTTCACTAGACCTTTCTCTAACCACAATTTCATTATTAAAAGCTATATTTCCCCTCTACCAATTGAAGGCTATTTAAAGATTTTATAAAAATAACCAACATAACTTTTAACAACCACCTAACAAACTTATCAACTACTACGTCTATCCCAAATTATAAGTCACTTTGCCAAAAAAAATTGTCTCAAATTATAAGTCACCTTACATTCCCAATGCAATATTAATGACACTTCCCTCAATATACCCTCAAATATTTATTACTGTATTATTTATTCTTTCAACTCTTTTAATTTCTCTCTCTTATGTAATCATAAGGGGCATTATTGTAAAGTCATACATAATTTATCTTTCCCATAAAGTAATATAAAGTTTCTTAATTCGTGTGAAATGCCCAAAATGTCTTATTATTTGGGACGGAAGGAGTAATTAACTTCTACTAACTAACTCAACTATTCTAATCATCCAACATTCTATATCATGACAATGTCAAAGGGGGTTGACAATAGATGTCAACATAACAAAAGCACTCTATCTTAGGTTATCAACAAAAATTACACCTCAGCTGAGAAATGACTTCATACATTCTGAGAAGTCACGGAACATTGCATTGCACAATTGCCAACTCCCCCTTCCCCTTCCACACAATCAAAAGAAGATATTTGCATCGACCATTTCTGTAAATTAATTGGTGAGCCATGTGGCTAGATGGGAAAGGATATATAAACTTACCTCACATTCTGTGATGAGGGAAGAACTATAAAGCCTTATAATATGAGCAACTGAGCGCAAGACCAAACGACGAAAGCTAGGCTCACCAGCTTCTCCTTCAAGCTGATTGACATAAAAAGAAGTTATGAACAATCTCCTTTTTACATCTTAAAACAGGGATAAAAAACCTCAAGAGTGATATATAGCTATATTATACTACATGGTTGGTTCAGGGTACCTCAGCATTAGTACGAAGTGAAGTCATAAGAATTGAACATATCTGCCGTCGTAAAGCCTGCCAAATATATTAAAATAAATAAACAAAAGAAATGCTGGTGCCTGGTATGACTAAAAGACCAGCAATAAGATTCTGAGTCACAACAAACATATTCACCTGTTCATAGGGTAACAAGGTTCTGAAAACAGACACATAATTGGACAAAATGAACCTGTAAAACACTTTCAGAATATTATCATGAAGATTGAAGAGCAGCGCTGAATCTTCCAGAATAATATATTGTTTCGTTGGAAAAATTAAATAGAATTTGCCACACTGGTGAAGCCAATTCAAAAGAATTATGGTGATCCGATTTGTAAAACAATTAATTAGACTTTCAAAAGCCAAAAGCTAAAGAACACAATCAGCATCATTCTTTGGTAGACTAATAACATAAGTTGCAGGAAAAAATGAATATCTGCATGAGGCTTGCAATAAACCGTTATGAATGGTGAAACTTGGAAAGCAATCCCAGTAATTTAACTTTCACATCTAATTTAGAGGTGAAAGTTAAATTAATCTATTGCTTCTACTCACAAAATTCAAATATTTATTTTAATTTACAATTCAAATTATATATATGCAATTGGATAATTTAACATATCATATTCAAAAAGTAGAAGCAAAACTGAGTATATGGAATGCAATTTTAGCAAAAGGTGTAGCAATTCTAGTAGATCATATCATATTGCAAGTTACAAAATTTAAATATCTTGGTATCAATTCTAGGTAAGATTTAAACCGTCAAATTCAAGTTGGGTGGTTGAAGTGGAAGAGCCTTGTGTGTTTTATGTGATACGAACGTAACGCTCAAACAGAAGGAAAAATTTCATCGAACAAATATAATTCCGGTAATGTTGTATGGGATAGTGCTACACAATAAGAAACCAACACGAGAATAAATTAAACGTAACAGAGATGAGGATGTCGCATTGGATGTGTAGTAAGATTGGATTAGATAGGATTAAAAATAACCAACATTAGGAAGAGTTGTGGTAGAACCTATCGTAAAAAAGATGGTGGAAACTCGACTTAGGTGGTTTGCACACGTAGAGAGAAAATTTGTAGATTCTTTAGTCTGGAGGCTAGATCAGATGAAGGATAGTCAAATTAGATCAAGGATAGTCAAATTAGATCAGAGGAAGGATAGTCAAATTATTAAAGACAAAGGAATACCTAGAAAAACTATAAGAGAAATTATTAAAGAGATTTTAGAGATTAATGAATTGGATAGAAACATGATACATAATAGAACACTATGACATCGTTTGATCCAAGTACCCAAGGTAGCCGACTCTTTTTAGCGGGATAAAGTTTGGTGGTGGTTGTTATATATCCAAAAAGTAACTAATGCATTACATATACCATGTTCATTTAAAAAGATGACAAGATCATTTAAAAATAATAGAATATATTGTGATACCCCCATGGACTACATGGTCTTTGTTAAATACGAAAAAAATGCCCTCTCTCTATATACACCATATTGGGAGGTCAGAAAATACATTTGAGGGTGAAGAGTGGAGATACTTATTTCCATCTTTAAACAAATTTTATTTCCTGTTTTGCTCTTAGTGGACAAGAAAAACAAGAACTTCTATTTTTTCAACTACTACTTCGAACATTTCTTGAGATTAAAAGAAATACTATTACTGATTGTGGATTCATGGATTCATGGTTCACTCATGTCAATTCATGGTTCACTCAGGTGCCATTTAAGCATAAAAAAACAAAGGAAAAGATAGTTGATCCGAGGTATCTCAGCCAAAATATCTGGTTAAAAGTAGCTGCAAAATTGCATAGAGCAAAAATTCCAAAATATTTCTTACTCAAGAATATCAAGTGCAAATGTCCTCTGAATAATGTTTACGCGCAGCCAAATTGCCTGTAGAAAAGACAGGAAGTTAATGTCATCCAGTAAAAAATGGCATTTAACGAAGTATCGACATCACTAACGGGTTCTAAACACTCACACACACAAGAAATTCAAACAAAATGGATATCATGCCAGGGAGAATAAAAAAGTTCCAAATAAGCACATACAGATCCACCTGCAGCAAGAGATGTCAGGTCTTCAAGCAAACGCAGCCCAAGTTTCCCAGTTTCGGTCAATGTCTCCCTCACCACAGGAGGCCCTCGACAAGTAGATTCATGATCTAATGAGCTGCATGATTATTAACGGTATAACTTAAAACTTTTACATAGTCTACATGAGGAAACACTAATAAACAAGTCTCAATTTACAGCCCTTCTAGAAGTAAAAAGGATATTCGTAGTATAGCTAATTCAAGATTTTAGTCCCCCATTTCTATTTCCGGAAATATAGTCCCCCAATTTTAAAAATTTCATAAATTTTTCCCACCACTTAATAAAAAGCCTTTTTTGCGATGGGTCAAATTGAATAATGAGCTTGCAAGTCGTAGAATTGCATGACATCGCATATGTGGATTAAATCTTATTGTTATTTTATTTTCATATCATTAAAGTATTATTTAAAAAATATATATAACTTCAAATTTTAACAATGTAAAGTTTATCACACTAAGATGGATCAAATTACGCCATAATGTTTCTATCAAAGATCATGTTTCTACCCAACTCGTTAATCTCAGTGTCTTTCTTAATAGCTTCTCCTATAGTTTATTTATGTCTTCCTCTATCTCCAGTTGTTTGACTACTCTACATTTGATCTACTCTCCTTACTATATAATCTACAGGTCTTCTCTCTACATGTCCAAACCAGCTAAGCCTATTTCCACCATCTTTTCTACAATAGGTGCAGTCTCTTTAATATTGTTATATTGAATCTTATCTTGTCATAGTTGTCTAGTCTTACCACACATTCAACCCAACATTCTCATCTATATGACAATTAGTTTTTTCTTATGTTGGTTCTTTACCACCCACCATTTTATCTCATACAACAATGTTGGTCTTACAGTTTTCAGATAAGTACAACATCGTTCGACCTCTCATTTAAAATCCTATTTCGACTCTTCAAAAATGGCTATATCATCTAAAAAAAACATACATCTCGGTGCTACCTATTGGATGTGTTCCGTAAGTACATACAAAACTAAAGTAAAAAGGTAAGGGCTTAGAGTTGAACATTGATTATTATACAAAAATTGTTTGTCTCTCCACCTTGTGTCTTCACACTAACCGAGACTCCCTCCTACATATCCTGGATAGCATGAATATAGGCAATCTTAGCCTATTTCTTCTCTAGGGCTTCCAAAAAATCTCTAAGCACTCTATCATACGTTTTCTCCAATCACTTTTTCCCATAACTTTATAGTATGACTCATAAGTTTAACCTCCCTATAATTTACACAATTTTGTACATCCCTCTTGTTCTTATAGATCACAATTAAAGTGTTTCTTGTACATTCATCCGGCATTTGCTCTAACTTTGTAATTTCATTAAAAAGTTTAGTGAGCCTCTCGATTTCTTTATCTCCAAGATTCTTCCACACTTCAATCGGTATATTGTCTAGCTCAATTGCCTTGTTATTACTCATCCTTTTCAACGCTTATTTTATCTCATTTGTTAATCTGACAATAGTAGTGAGAGTTTTGATTCTCCTCTCTAATGTCTAGCTTGTTTAGAGTTTGATAATATCTTATATCTTCATTAAATAAATTGTAGAAATGCTTCTTACATATTTCTTTATCTCCAAGATTTTTCCACACTTCAATCGGTATATTGTCTAGCTCAATTGCCTTGTTATTACTCATCATTTTCAACGCTTCTTTTACCCCATATTTGTTAATCTGACAATAGCAGTGAGAATTCTGATTCTCCTCTCTAATTAGAGTCTGCTAATATCTTATATCTTAATTAAATAAGTTGTAGAAATGCTTCTTACATATATATATATTTCTAAAGATTGGTATAACCCGTCAAAAGCTTGAAGCATTGAGTCCATGCTTCGCTCACTGCCTTCTTAGTTTTTTTCTTGACTTTCTTATAATTTTCCAAATTTTGGCATTTTTACACCTAGACTAATCTCTAAAACATTCTTTTTTTACTTTAACTTTATTTTGAACACTTACCTTCCACCACCACGATTCTTTACTCCTAAGTTCAAAACCTCTTGATTCTTTTATCGTCTCTATTATTACTTTTCTAATCACTTGTGTCATTTGATCCCACGTATCATTTGCACTTCTTTATTATAGCTAGTTGCTCTAATTATATCAAATTTCCTATAAAAATATGCATTGTCATGTTATGCATTAACTTGTGAGTTCATTATTCAACATGAAATATTCGCAAAAATAAGTTCAAAATTCGGTGGTGAGAAAAAAAAATTGAAATTTTAATCATTGGGGGACTATATCTAGGATTTAGAAATGAGATGACAAAAATCATGAATAGAAGAAAATAAGGGGACGAAAAAGGAAATTAAATCAAATAAAAATTAAGTTACACCCACATTAAACTGCAAAATATGATCAAAGAAGAATCTAATACATATACATTGCTAGTACAAAAAGTTTGTACAATGGCAATCAATCATAACCATCAAATCATTAAAATTGATTGTTATGTACTAACGATTGTGTAAAAAAATTTACACTAATAGCGCATGAAAATTGAACTCATAAAAGAATAGTGATATGCAATTATATTCACAAAAGGGAATGCATACTCAGACATATTGATGCTTCGATTAACATCTCCAGTAATTGAATAAGTCCGAGAGAGCTGGCCTCCATAACCAAATTTTCCGGCAGGAAGAGACTCAGCCAAAACCACTCGGTCAAAAACCAATGCCACTGCTTGCCTGAAGGTAGCTGCAGCAGTACTGCAAAACAATTGCATAGAAACACATATAGGATACGGAAGCTAGCTGATTGTAACATGATATATATATTAAGATTCACTTTCTACAAGAAGTATTGAATTAGTGTAAACTCCAAGTTTGACACTTGATGATGATGGTGTATTTCATCCAGTCTCTATAAGAGGGCTTTTATATGAATTGAAGGAATAGATATTGGTCACATATACATGGATGGTCGAGACTGGAAGTTATTTAAAGGTCACGTGTCTACTTAAAAAATCACATTTTATGTTTTACTAAGGACCGTGATTTACTTTCCTTGTCACTTAAAAAATCACGTTTTATGTTTTACTAAGGACCGTGATTTACTTTCCTTGTCACTTAAAAATCCTCATTATGTATGAATGTGTATGTGTGTGTGTGTGCTTACTTTCGCACACTGTCAGAAGAACGGCTGTTTTCAAGAAGCCTGAGACAGATACCAAGAGCTTGAGACATAGTATCCTGAAATTACCAAGAAACGGTGATAAAAGTCAGACACATATATAAAGGAGAATCTAGTCTGTTTTATTTCATATGAAAACATTAAAATTGAACTAAAATTGGACTGCATAATATTAAAAATCTAGCAAGCCGTATCACTTTTATCAGTAGTTTCATTAATCACATAATGATTTGGCTGGATGTTTACATGGTTTGTCCAAACCAATGATGCCCCAAATGCCGCAAGTGTATAAAAAACTTAACCTTCAAATTTAATCAACAATTTTTTATAATGTTATGGCATCAGATTTGCTCATTCCAATAAGAAGCATACAAGTCTGCATCAAAAGTAATAAATTGCCATTCAATATAATGCAGATATTTGATTGGATTAGGTGCAGGGTATGGGCCGCCTGTAGGATTAAGATAAATACTAAATAGTTCAGATTGAATACGGCCAACTAGCAAGTTGAGATAGAAATACATGAAAAGCTTAATGATATTATAGCTTATCCAGGCTTACAAGCGGGTGCAATGGATTTGCCTGATAATTTACAAGCCAAATATCTTTGCTTAGTGAGTTTCAAGAACTTCTCTTCAAAGAGGAATTGAGACAGATGATAAAGAATGATATTAAAGAGATGCAAATTCTAGGTTTCTTCGCAGGGAAGTATGTAGAAGACATACTTTTAAACAAGTTGGAAGTGGGAGGCAAAAGAGTTGATAGAATAATGAATAATCCTAGAACATTGACTGTGATCAATTAATTTTATGCCTAACATACTTTTGATGATTTTACTTTTTGTACTTTTATTTTTAAAAAATTATTAATTGATTGAATAATTAATAATTATTTACATAATGCTTAATAAAAATCTTCCAATATTGAACTGGTAGACACGGAGATTAGAAAATATTTTAAATAGGATAAAATAAAAAGATAATACAAATGAATGAACTAATGTATATCCACCATTTTCATAACAATGTTAGTTTGCTTTATGGTTAGCCTTAGTGTGTTTTTTATCTTCAATTTGAAACACACATGGTGAATTTATTGCCCAGAAGATGTCTCTAAAGTTTTATCGCATGAATATTATGTTTTACATCCACCATCTTATTTTAGCATTTTTATCTAGTTTATATTTATGCTGAATGTACGGCTCCCTGCAACCCACATTCATAACCACTGTTATACAATAAAAGCTTCCAAAAACTAGCACTTATATTCAAAAAAGTTTTATTAGCTCAATTAAACTGATTGATTCATACATAAATATATCCTAGTAGAATAAGACCTTCCTGTTGTTGTTATAACAAAATTTAAATATGTCATGTATTATTTAGATTGTTATATAACTATATTGTGAATTGACTTATCCAATAATCCTAATGTGACCCATAGCTAAGCTTTAATGAATCCATCAAAGCTATCCTCGACAGAGTTAAATTTAAGAAAAGCTTCTATACCTCTACTGAGCAAACTGTCCAATCAGAATGTTTCACTATATCAACAACCTCACAATACATGGTCCTTATTTAGATTCATTAGTTTTGCTTTGAACAATATCTATCTACAAACAGCCTATCTACTAATTTCAAAGTCTAGCTAAGATATAATACAGTTTACAAATGGCAATTTCGTATTGTTGAATCTAACCTCATTTTCAGGGTGTAAACGTGACTGAAAAATTATAGATATTGTTTGAAGAGTCTTTAGCTGAACACCTTCATCCCCCATTTCAGCATGCTGCAGGGATTAGGCAGCAGGTTATCAATACATGAGTAAGCCTCTTACTTGAATAAACTTTAACATTACATAAGTTCTGAAACCATAATACAATCTAACTAGGTTTAAGCTTACGTCTTTCAATGTAGATAAAATCTCCCTCAGAGCAGATGGAGAAACGGCATCATGAGAAATCAGTTTCTGCAGACACGATAGTCCAATAATGCTAAGCTTGATTGTTCTAACCTCACACGCCATCAAAAAGATTCGTAATATGTCATCATTATGTGCAATTTCACTAGGACTTGATAATGTACGGAGCTGCAAGTCAGACATGTAATGATTTTAAAATTGCCATTTTTTATCTAGAGCAAAAATTGGACAAAAGTGTTACCGAAAACTGCTTCTTAGTAATATTACATCTAACATAATAAAAACAGAACGCATTGAAATGAATATTAAGCTTTCATACATATTGATCCAAGCATCATTAAACAATTGGCAATAAAATGTTTTACTCATTTTCCAAGAGTCCAGCATTGACATTACTTTAAACTGAAATCTACAATTCAAACTATGCTCATGAATTTCAATAATTGTGATAATCTACCAGCTAAGAAGTTGAAATTGAAATCCATAGAATTACATTTTTCTTCCTTAAAAGTAAGTTCATAAACTAACAAAATACTGCATAGAGTTCCGATTTCAAAAAATGGAATCGCAACGCAATGCAGCAGAAATACAAATTTTAGCTAAAACCAAATGCAATTCAAAAATAGAAGAAAATTCTGCACTGAATAGTAACCTTGAGGATTGCGTGCTCTGCGCCGTCTTTAACCGCGGGATAGCGTCGGCGAGCTTCGGCGGAGAGAGCACGGAGGTCGGATTCCAAGACCGCCATGAAAGCCATCTCGGAAAAGCGTGTCAGGGTGATCGATAGTTAGGAACTTTCACCAGTCGGGGGAGGAACGTGGTGCTGGTAGATCTTGAGTCTGCGAGAAAGGCACAGATCCGAACGCAGCAACTCACACGTGTGGGGACTTGGGTCGATGTAAGAGTTGAAGATTTGGGCCTAAGCAACGGTTACGTGTTAAATTTATTTTTAAAATTTATTTTAAAATATAGTGAGTACTTCTTAAATATTTAATATATTAACATTTAGTGAGCACATAAAATTTATATTAAAATTATTTTTATATTATCTTAAATTAATCAGACATTAAATTATTATATTTGTCTTTTTCTCTAGATATTTATTTTAATTATTTGAAATATTTATTTACTTTAATCAAACTAACTAGACATTAAAATAGTAAATTATATACTAATCACTAATAATAGACAATATTATTTATAAATATAGTTAAATATGAGATATATATTTATCAATATTGAATAAAGAAAGTTGAGATGATACAATAAATATTTAGCTTTTTATTCTAAAAACATAAGAATTATTTAGATTCTTACTTGAAATAAAATATTTTGTAATTATTTAGATTTTTAGAAAGAGGTTAATAAAACAAAAAAAAATCTTTTCAAATTAACAAATAACTTTATAATGAACACACGGGTTCAATGCATTTATAAAACGGAAAAAAGTTACAATAATTTTATAAACGGGAATAAGTTACCATTATTAAATTGGTTACGTTGTAAATGAATCTGAAAAGAGAAAATTGCACACAAAAAATCATGTAAAAAAGTGATACATTTTTTATACACACGTTAGCGCAATAAAAAAACTGAATCAAGAATCCAAATCAATAAGGTCGCAGAAATCAATCAAAGTTCTGAACGAAGAAAGAGGAAGTTATGGTTTTTGATCGGAAGCGATGAACCAGAACTCACTCATGTGCGCTCTAATACCATTTTGAGAATCTGAGAGCAAGCCGAAATAAAATGTATTGTGTATATTGAATTATTTTTAGCATGACGTATACCAAAAACTTCTTAAAAAACATATATGTGTTAGCGCAATAAAGTTCATATATATACAGTTCATTCACTATTCTAATTTTAATATGTTTGTTTATCGTCTTGATTTTAAGCATACTTGACGGTTTCTAAATAATATCATTTATTAATGCAACGTATAAAAATAACATCATAAAAAGATATACACACCTTTATTTCGATCTTTATATCTAATACAATATTAATTTTAGCATGACATAGACTTTATCATATAAATAGTTGATCTTACCTGATCAGAAGGAACCCTCCCGGTGTTGAACAACAAACGTACGGTGGATTGAGAAAAGTTGGGGGTGTACCTGCAAGGCACTGTGATGCTAAAGTGAGTATACGGAACAGAAAGGTAAGAGAGAATGGTGGTTTCAGAATACCTGACCCTCTAGTAAAAGAGGGCATTTATAGTGTGCCCCCAGCGCTGGGCCAAGGTCCTTACTTGGGTTGGGTCAACGAAGCCCAAAAAAGAATTGCCAAGGAATGCGCAGGAGCAAGTAAGACCTAGCATGTGGTTTTGCCCTTGGTCCAATTGTCTCTATATTTATAGTGGGTCGTGCCCGACGATGTGGCCCTCTTCCCAGCCAGTTGGGATTTTGCTCGACGCTGACTTAGAGGCCCATTCCAGAACAGGAGCCCCCTAAGTTGAAACTCCAAAGTGGAGTGATAACTTAAGAGGGAGTGTGTCGAGCATAATCAATTAATGTCGGGGACATTCACCAACTCACGTTTGGCGAGGAATACGATGTCGGGCAAATTGTGTTTGCCACTTCTCGGTGCTCTGTTGGAGGCACAAGTTCACCTCGTCGTATCGTCGACGCAATTCGGTGGATGATGTTGAGGTGCGTGTGAAACGGGGCGAAGCGTTGCGAGCACCGTTCTTTGTCGGGAAAGATTTATTGTCGGGTTAATTGTGTCGAGAAGCATGTGTTCAACGTCTTCTGGGATTCTTAAGGGTGACGTGTCGTGCCTTTTCGTCCCTTTTAATTGCATTTAAAGTGCGTCGCTTCGTTTCCTACATTTTGGCACATTAAATGTTGGTCGGCCTAGGGAATCTAGGAAGCCTAGGCAATGATTATCTAGGTGTGTTCCCTTCACGCTACGCCTATAAATATGGGGGTGAGGGGACCATTTCATTTTTCCTGTTTTTCTCTCCCCTCACGAATCACCGGACTTGTAACTTCTTCTCTTGCCATAATGATCGTCGTCGTCACCATCGTCTTCACACTTGCAAGAACCATGTCAGGCAATGTTTTTTATCCTTTTTCTGGTAGTTTTAACTGGATTTTCTAGTTAGGACGGTGACTTATTCACCGGAGTAGATAAAAATGTACCCTTTTTAGGCAGTTTTTAGGAATTTTTAGATGATTGTCCCGGGCACGTGATGAATGTACCATGTAAACATATGAGATTTTAGATGAATAACCCGGGTACATCATGAATTTTTCGGGAAAAGTAGGCATATCCTTTGAATACTTCGGGCATTCTTTGAATGTCGCGGGCATTTTGTGAATGTCCCGAGCGGAACCTTAGTGTATTCTTTGAATGTCTCGAGCGTTTTGTGAATGTCCCAAGCGGAACCTTAGTGTATTCTTTTAATGTCTCATGCAGTTTTATATGAGTGTGTCGAGTAGTTTTCCCACACGCCCTTTCACTTGAATTGCGGTGGAAGTGTGAATTTGATGCGATGTCTAATTCACTTTTTTCCTC
Source organism: Lathyrus aphaca (assembly GCA_963966055.1). Lineage (NCBI taxonomy): Eukaryota > Viridiplantae > Streptophyta > Magnoliopsida > Fabales > Fabaceae > Lathyrus > Lathyrus aphaca. Next base: position 139,942,907 of record OZ014520.1, read on the forward strand.
TGCTTTTCAGGTAACGCGGATGAAGGAATCCCGCAGAAAGGAGCATGCCATCTACATCTGGAAGCGGGGATATCTCTTGGGTCACCGACGAACCGTTGGAGACGGAGTCACGCTTTATTGACGACCATACTACTGCCCACACAATCGTGGAGGAACTAGGCCCCGACGAACCCCACAACTGGGAGTGTTATGCTCTTCTTCCCGACTAACGTGTATGTTCGGTGTTCCGGGGAAGACGGTTCCCTATGTACGAATTCGCTTTTAGAGAGGCGGGGATCCGACTCCCCTTCTCCAACTTTTAGGCCGGAGTTTTCAGGCGGCTCAAACTGGCGTCATCGCAACTTCACCCCAAAGTCATATCATTCATTCGGGCGTTTGAACTTGTATGCCAACACCTCCAAATTGGTTGCACACTGCCCCTCTTCTTCCGTGTTTTCCATCTGCAGCGGTCGGGCAACCATGGACGTCATAGTTGGGTTTCTTTCAAGTAGTCGATGAGGTTCTTCAAAACCTACCATGATTTTGTCCTGAACTTTAAAGACAGGTGGTATACGGTGAAGCCCATCACTGTTTGCGCCTTAGACAACATCTATATTATGCATCGTGATGCAAAAGGTACAGAGTGTCTTTTGTTGAAGATCCCTCTAGAGTGGAGGTCGGGTCACTTTAACCTGTCGACTGACCATTACAGAGTAAAGTCCGAGCATATGGGATTTGAGGACAAGTTGGCCTATAAGAAGATGGTGGCATATGTACGAAGTTTTAACATCACAATGTATGTAGACCGACTAGGCAATCCGCTTCTGGGCGACGACGGGCTGCCCCTTTTAAAGTCCCGACTGATTAACACTAAAGTCGTGCTCGAGTGTAAGTCAAATGAGGAGGTTATTCGACTCTTAGGTAGCTCATGCTCGACCCCTTCTTGCTTTATTATTTTTAATTCGTCTTGCTGACTTGTTATTTATTCTGCAGGTGAAATGACCACACTCAAGGAGCGCACGCTGAAATTGGCCAAGGGTGTTGGCCCGGCCAAGCAGTCAAAGAAAAATAGCAAAAGCTGCATCCAACAAGTAGCCATCGAGAACGTGGCCGGCGGCTCTTGGGGTTCCAGTCCTACCCCGAACTCTCCACACCAGAACTCTCCGCATGTGGCGGTGATATCGGACAGTCCCATCGTGGTGCACACTTTGCCCCGCCCCAAACGTCACTATTCTGAGGGTCTGCCAAGTCAATCAACTGCAGTGGAAGGAGGTTCGTCTGAGAACCGAGGAAGTTATGTCCTCTCACTGCTACCTTGAGGGCGAAGCTTTTAACGTAAAAGGTTTTGTCGGGGTGGCGCTTGTGGAGGCCAAAGTCATACTCAATCCGGAAACGAATAGCAGGCGGGCTAATCTTTCCCAGAATGTTGTTGCGAAGAATCAGGGTCATGGAAATGAACCTGGTCTTGTCCGACAGCACCTGATCGTTGTCGGAGTTAAGGGCTGCGGAGGAGGCGCTTCGGACTATCAAAGCTGAAAGGGACCAACTCTCCCAGAACATGTCCAACTATAATGAAGAGTATAAACTCCAATAGGGGCCGAAGACCGAGCTAGACGAGGTTAAGCGCGAGCGAGAGACCTTGGTTGAAGAGCACAAAAAACTGAAGGACCGGGAGGTCGAGTTCAACGAAGTTGTCGAGGAAACGAGTGTCTCCGGCTGAGGGTCGAGGTACTAGAGGGATTGTCGCTTCCTGCTAATGGGGAGAGTGAGGAAGACTGGGCCATGTGAAGTTGGGTTGACCTGATTTCTCAGATCAACCAACTTGAGAAGGATGTCGTGGGAGTCTTCCGAGAAAGTTTTGACAACGCCACTGACCAACTCAAGGTTGTCAACCCTTGGCTCGTAACTGAGGGGACGATATTCACCTTCGAAGTGGTAGATGGAGAAATTGTTTGCCCCTTTGCTGGTTCGGAAGATGAAGGTGAGGGTGAGGAAGTTAATGAATAGGTTTGGCTTGTGCGCCATATTTCTTTTTGGCCTGTGTGCCATCTTTTTTTGCCTGCACGCCAGTTTCTTGTTTTTATAGCATGCGTGCCAATTTGTAATTCGGGTTTGGCCCTTTATTTTGTACTTTCACCGACCATTCTTTGGTTGAATTTTATAATACAATGTTTATTTTGTTTTGTTTAATTTTGATAATGAGATGTGAACTTGTTTACTCGACTATATAGGCTCGTCGGTTTAGGAAACCGGTGAGGTGGCGGGTTTTACGTCTGCTGCAAATCGGGATAAGGGCCTTAGTCGAGGCCCTGATCTCGCAGCTTGGGTCTTCCCATCGCGAGCTGGGTGCCCTGCCGACATGGTATTGCGGCGCTGAAGTTCGTTTTGAAGTGTCCAACGTCGAGGGAGGTCGTGCTCGTCTTCCGGGGACGTCGACCTTCCTTTCGATCAATTTTGAGGTTCCATGGTCGTACCTTCCATGTTTTCATGAGCGCGTGGTCGTTTAGCTGTAGTGTTGCTTGAGTTTTTCAGCATTCCAGGGTCGAGCTAGTTCTTCTCCTTGTAAGTTTTCAAGGTAGTAGGCCTTGTTGTCCTTTTTGTCTCAAACACGGTACGGGCCTTCCCAGTTTGCGGCCAGCTTGCCTTCTTGCGGGTTCTTCTGGTTTCTTTGAAGGACAAGGCTACAGATTTGGAATTCCCTTTTAATGACTTTTGCATCGTGGCGTAGAGACACCTTTTGTTTGAGTGAAGCTTCTCGTAGAGCTGCTTCTGAACGTATTTCCTCGACGAGGTCGAGTTCTATTTGTAAGGCTTCGTCGTTCAGCTCCTCTTCGAGGGGTGCTTCTGTTTGTCTCGAGGGTTTCCGGATTTCCACCGGGATGAATGCCTCATTCATATAGGTCATTCAAAATGGGGTTTCCCTGGTCGTTAAGTGTGGGGTCGTGCGTTAGGCCCAGAGTACACTGTGTAGCTCCTCGACCCACGCTTTCTTTGCCTCCCCCAACCTTCTTTTTAATCCTCGTAAGATCACGTTGTTGGTTGCCTCTGCTTGGCCGTTGGTTTGGGGATGCTCTACAAACGTAAAATGTTACTTTGTGCCTAGATTGGCGACGAAGTCCTGGAACCTCCTGTCCGTGAATTGTGTTCCATTGTCGGTGACAAGGACTTGTGGTATGCCGAAGCGGGCGAGGATGTTCCTTTTGTAGAAACAGAGTATATTTTATGTTGTGATCTTGGCGAGAGCTTCAGCTTCGGCCCATTTAGTAAAGTAATCGACATTGACGATGAGATATTTGTTTTGGTTGGAGCCGATCACAAATGGTTTGAGGATGTCCATTCCCCACCATGTGAAAGGCCATGGGAAGGAAAGTGTTTTAGCTCGTTAGGGGGAGCTAGGTGCATGTCTGCATGTCTTTGACATCTGTTGCATTTCTTGACGTGCTCCTTCGTGTCATGTTGCATCGTTGACCAATAATAGCCTGCTTGGAGTGCCTTTTGTGCCAATGACTTTCCGCCGAGGTGTTAGGCATTGATTACTCCTTGAATTTATCCCAAGATGTCGGAGACCTTTTCTTCCTCGATGCATCTGAGTAGTGGGATGGAGAAACCTCGCCGATAGAGCTTACCTTCGAGGAGAACGTATGAGCATGACCTTCTCTTGATGACACTGTCTCTTTCGGATCTGCGGGGAGTTCGTCCCTCGTTAGATAGGCGTGGATGTGAGTCATCCAACAATGAACACACTGAATTCTACAAATGTAATTCTTATTTATATTAGTGTGAAATAACTGCTCCCAACATTCACATATTCAGTTTTCCCTGTGTGGAAATCTGCAAGTATTTCGCTTCTTAATTGCCTTCACGTGTCCTTCACGATGAACCCAAGAAGTAGTTACTTGTATTTGAGTAAAACACGTGTGTGCCCAAATAACAGCTATTCGACGCACTCGATGCTGTCGAGAATACTATTGTCGAAAAATCTCCAAACATACTCCTAAAAAATACTAAGTCTCAAATTCTTTTACTAGAGACTCCATCCACACGACTGCCATCCAAGATTCATGTACCTTTAACTTTGCCATATGCTGAGATTTTTACCCTTGTTTAAAATCCCAGCTAACACCGTCCAAACCAAAGAAATAAATACATTATAATCAAATAAGGATATAATAGAGCCTTACAGTGATTCATTAAACTAATGCTAATAATATCAAAATCATCAAAGCAAACTAGCTCACAAATAAGAAACAAGAAGCTGAAAATATCAAAATTTGTAGTTTTAGCGTGAAACCAATATCTCTCATCTTAGACTTTGTTTTGAAGATCCAGATGGTCAAAAGGTAGATACAAGTGTTGATAACTTTCCCTCGGAAAAATGAGATCTATCCAAAGGTTAACGAATCTAGAATCGCCGATTTACTGAGATTGGTTGTAGAAAAACAAGAATATGTTTCTCTCTATTTAAGCTCATTTTTGTACCTCATTCTCTCTCTCTCTCTCTCTCTCTCTCTCTCTCTCACACACACACACACACACACACACACACACACACACACAAAACCCTAAATTAATTCTCTACATAAGAAGGGAGCCAAAACCTACTAATTATGACAACGTGAAATTCTTGGAGTACCTTCAAGTGAAATATATTCTCCATGGTAGAGTATAATGTGATATTGATTATTTTAATTTATATTCATAGAAATATTAAATTATATAAAATGTGATATTTCTTAAGTATGACCACTTCTAAGAAATTCTCATTCAACATGCTAACATCAAACAACTTAAAAGAATTTTTTTGCATGTAAAATTATGAATCTATTTCAACCGAAAACCTGCTACAGAAGCTAATTAAAAGCTAATCTAAATCAATATTAGCAAGGTCCTTCAAAATATAAAAAATAGATGAATCGTTAGTTGGTTTAGTGGTGATTGACGCTGGACTTGGTAGGGAGAACCACAGTTCTATCCCCGCAACTGCGATCGGGGGGGGGGGGACTGGAACCACTTGATGCCAGAACTGATCACCAAATCGGACTAAATCGGTGGTGATAAACAAAAAAATATAAAAAACAATATTTTTTTTAAATAAGGCCAAATAATATTAAACAAAAGAAACCGATACAAAAAGGAGAACAAATTAGCCCCGACAGTTACAAAAATTTAGAGAAAGGAAAGCCTAACTTATTCTTTACAAAATCATTCCTAATTCCTAAAGGAATGAAATCAAAAAGAGAGATTGAGTTGATGTCGAGCGCAAAAGTCGGCACACGTATTTCATTCTCTATAAATGTGAGAAATAATAAGGTTAGTGAATCTGTTAGATTCTAAAAAATATCTCCAATGCCGATTGAAATCCCAAGGAACTAAAGAGAGGTTGGTAAGGGCTTTGGCCACTAACGCCGAGTCTGTTTCAATCCAAAGCGACAGCTCCAAATTCAGCCAAAATGGAAGAATCACAATCAAAACGCCCCGCAAAAGCTAAGACAAAATTACCATTGTGAGATCTAAAAATACCTCCTCCGCCGGTCAAGTTCTAATACTCCTTACAATTACATTTGATCCAACCAAAAGGGGAGGATTCCAAATGACTTCCTTGATGCAGGGAGTTTTAGGCGGAATGATCGAAACCTTAAACGCTTTAATGAGAGTGAACTCTTGTAAATTAATGAAATTTGCTTTCGTATAAATCTTGCCGGATAACTTAACCGGTTGCAAAATCAAAATTCTGAACCTGAAATAAATCAGCAGCAAAATTCCCATGAGAGCTGAAATAAAGTATGGATAATCGCCGCAGAAGCCACTGCTGCATCTTTGGGGAGGCAGGTTTAGTGCAGAATTGAAGACACTCCTCAATAGAAGTGAAACGAGGGTGAAAATTCAGTAAGGAACAAACTAAATTCCAAATATTAGATGCAAAATCACACTTAAAAAATAAGTGCAGAATTGAATCTTCATCGATACAACAGAGTGGACATCTTGAAGCCAAGGAAATTCCCTTAGATTTGAGAAAATCGTCCATAGGGAGTTTACAGTGAATCAGACGCCACACAACCAAGGCACAGCTAGGAGGGATGTGCGGATTCCAAAGCTGCTTGCACCAGAGAACTTTGGGCAGCAGGGCAGTTTTACATCTAACCGCTTCTTTGAGATCGAGAAAACCATAAGCATTAGACTTCCAATAAAGAAAATCATCCTCGTAAGCACCCTGCATCAAAATCGTGTCAGAGTATTTTTGCATGAAAGGAAACAACGAGAACCAGGTAGAAGGGAAATTCCAACGATTTTGCAGCATCAAATCCGATATAAGAATATACGGATAAATGCCATTCAGCCACAGAAGTTCAATGGAAGTCTGATTAATCAGAAGGTCCCCGTCCCAAGAATCAATCCAAAACCGGATTCTTCTACAGTTACCCAAAGACCAGCTGGAGTTTGACAATAAGCACGAGATCTCAGCTTTAATGCTAGACCAAATAGAAGAATGAATGTGGTAAGAAACAAAATCGTGAGGGCGAAGAATCCGACGCCGAAGAATAATGGCCCAAGTATCGTTGTTGTTAACTAGTTCCCAAAGAATGTTGGTGATTTTAGTATCATCAATGTATTTTAGTAGTAATGTGATCTACTACAGGCCAATGCAATTATGCGTTAAAGCTTGTGTCGCTCCCGACAAATGAGACCGGGTCAGATGAAGGTACAGACGCGAACGGTCGGCGAAAGGGACAATGAGAACACACAGCCGTGAACTCACTGGAGAATGAATAGAGTCGCCAGCTAGGCATTTTTATCCCGGAGGAAAGGTAATGCTGCATAAACCTAGAAAGAGATGGATAAGACGGTTGCGAACCAGAGAGACTGAGAAAGGGGGTTGGTTACAACCTGGGAAGGTATTAGCACCCAGATTGTCCGTCGTACTCGACGGGATCCACGCTTGAAAGATTTGTGTTTTAAAGGGGTAGTGTCAGTGCAATTTGTGTATAAAAGAGCTGAAAGAAAATGTACAGGTGTCAGTGTATAAGTGATGTGAAGTATGAAAGTGTCGGTGTAAGAAAGGAATGAAATGCTCAAGATCATGAGGCTAAAGAATAAAGCTAGAAGGAGGGGGAATGTACAGAGACTTTTGTTCGATAACTGTTAAGTTATGTCTACGTATCCTCTCGTGCAATGAGGAAGTCAGAACACCGTAGTTCGACCCAAAGAGACTGAAAGGTAAATTGACTTGTGAACTGCTTACTTGTCTATGCTCAAGTGTATGACCTGTCTGGCTCAGGTGCTTACTGTCTTGCGTTAGACGGGAGAAGCAAGTTCTCGTTTGTGAGTGAATGAGATGAGAAAAGAATCCCGAAGGAGACGATTATTGTTTGTTTTTGTATTTTCAGTCTTTTATTGCTTTTGAGAGTTTGTTATAAGTTAATGAGCTTAAGCCTAAACCAATGGATTTAGTAAACTCATCACATCTTCCCTCTGATTAGGGGTAATGAGAATACCTTAAGTGTGAAGTCAGATTCTCACACTTAATCACCTTTGATGCAGGGTTAAGATCATTAACCTACTTGTGATTATTTAGATGTTTTTGGTGTTTTTGTTTAGTGTTGAGTAATGAGGTTAAGCCATAATCAAGGATTAAACAGACTCATTACACCATCCTAATAGAAGGATAATAGATGAGGGTGTTTAAGCTGAGGAAAGCTCCTCAACTTAATCCATGATTAGGGATTAAACTCATGACAAAACAAGCCTTTGATTAAGTGGATTTTATTTAATGGTATGATGATGAAGTGATTTTTATGATTGGTAAGACAACTTGAGGGGGACTTGTCCATTAACACTAGGGTTAGTCCTTCTTAACCAATTAAGGAAGAATTAGAACCCTAATGCAAGGCCCAAGTTACAAGTGTGATGTCTTGATGATTATTAGATGGATTGATTAAGAGATGTAAACACATTAAGGGTTTAACTCTTAGGATTAAAGTTATACACTTCATCCTAATAGAAGGATGCAGGCATAAGCTTAATCACAAAGCCTTAAAGCCTTTAGGGTTTAATCCCTGATTATGAGGTGAGAAAGAGAAGACTCAAAAGAGACACAAAGGTAAAACTATGAGGGGAGACTAATCAAAACCCTAATTCATTGTCATGCTTGGTTGTTCCTAAATTTTGTGAGGTTAAACAAGAACAATCTTCAAAGGCCACCAGGAAGCAGATGAACAGGATCAAGAGAAGCAAAGTGACTTGCTTCATTCAAGAAGTCAAGTCACTTGAAGAAAGAAAGTGGGAGAAACAAGAATGAGCAAGCTCAATCTCAAACACATATAGAGATGCAGCAATGGATGCAAGAGAGATGAAAAGAAAAGTTATGAGAAGTGAAGGCAAATTCACTTCTCAAGTTTACTTACCACCTGAAATGTTAGGAAGAAATGCAATGCAATGCTAAATGGGATGAAAGGGTATGAAGAAAACCAAAACCAGAAGCACATATGTGATGCTAATGATGTTATGAGATGCTACAAACATGAGGCAGCACATGGAGATAATCATACAAGTTCATGAATGCAAATGAAGCAAGTTAGGAACCATGAACATACATGAAAAGTTATGAAGTGCACATGGCATACAACATGGCAAATACATGATGCAATGATCAAACATGCTTTCAATATGTCTTATGATGTTAAATGAATCACATGGAGGCATGGAATGGCATGGCAAGTCATGTTATGCAAGAGAATGCAAGAGGTATGCAAATGAAAGCCCAAATTAGGGTTTATGGATCAAACAACAAACAAAAACCAAAAACAGAAGCAAAACCTAATTTAAAAAATGGAAAATGCCACCCAAAGAAACCCTAAACCTATACTAAACCAATGTCCAAAGGGGGGCTCTCAACTCTTAACCAATCTCAAGTTAAGATTTTTCTAAGTTATTAGGGTTTTTAGGGTTCCTAAACAAAAGAAATACCAAACAAATTGAAAATGAAGGAACAAATCATGGCCTTTTAATCCTAGAAACTACATGCTAAACACAAAACAATGCAAGAAGAAACAATGTCCAACTCCTCTTAGATAGGCAGAAATGAATTTTTGAACTTATGATCAAAATAATGCACCAAAAATGATTTAATTCAATGGAAAATTCTCAAAATGCATCAAGATCAAAAAAGAAATTTGGTTTGAAGGTTGGACAATGTTTCTAAATGTCTTAGAACATTTCATGAATTTTTTGGTGATTTTTAAATACCTAAAAGTATTTTTAATTAATTAATTTCCATTAATCAATTAAAAATAATCTTTTAAATATTTAAAAATACTTTTTTTAATGATAAAAAATAAAATAAAAATATTTTGGGTCATAAAAATTAACAAAACTCAGAAGAAAAAGTTTCATAATTTTTAGGAATTTTTTACTATTTTAAAATAATTATGCAAGTTAAATGAAAATAAAATGAAATAAAAATAAATAAAGGGAGAAGTCAGCCAAATGGAAGGCTGAGATGAGCCCTGGGTTTGAATGCGTTGACTGGCGCGTGAATGGAGGGTCCAGATGGCCTCTGAGTTAATTAATTATGATTATCTTAATTAAATAAGATTAGGGCAAATGAATGAATCTGAGCCTTCCATTCGCGCGGGGAGTCAAACATTTCAACGCATCCAACGCCCAGAATTCAAACAAACATTAATGACCTGAGATTAGGGCTAATGACATTCAGGCTGCCGGAGAAGACTTCCGGTCGTCTTCTCCGGCAGCATCTCCCCTGAAAAATCCCCAAAACCCCAAAAAGCTAACTAAAATGAAATCTAAGAATTGGGAAATGATCTCCAACCACTCACGAATCAAAACCCTCTCTCAAAACAAATTTATACTTCCTAACTAAGCTGAATCGAAGAAAATAAGAACTAGGGCACGCAAGTTTCAGAAGCTAATTAAATACTCATTTCAAAGCCATTTCAAAAACTAAAAGCATATTCATGATCAGGAAGGCACAAAGAGCAAGTTTAGAACAAGAAAAATGATTTCTGGAAAAATATTTTTCAAGCTACCTGAGATTCGAAGCTTTCACTCTGATGATTTTCTGGCCACTTCTCCTTGTGCAATCCACTCCACTTGATCCCCAGATGATGTTTGAATGCTCAAAAGGAATTTATGTTGGCTGGATGAGGAGTTTGACAAGCTTCTGCTCAAGCTTAGTCAGAAATGGCAATGGAGTTTCAGGCAGTTTCAGGCCATTGTAAATGGTTCTTTGTGATCCAGATGGTGAGTGGAGAAGGTCTGTGGTGTTTGTTTGTGTGTTTGTGTGCTGTGGAAAGAGTTTCGAATGAAACTGCAAGTTGAGGTGAGAAATGGCAGTGGGGTGTTCTTGCTTGTTTCAGGCCTGGCTCTTGGTGGTTTGAGGTCTATGAAGTATGGTGAGTTGAAGTGTGGAAATGGTTTGTATGTTTGATGGCTGGGCAGAGAGATTCGAAACAAAATGCAGCTGGGGTGTGTTTTGTGAATGTGATGTTACATGAGGTTTCAGCCTTGCCTCTTGATACATCTTGCTTGCCAAATGATATTGTATTTTAATCCTATAGGTCAGATGATGTGACCTGGCCTATAGTGATTGGTAAGTTTGCTTTTGCTCAAAAGTCAAATTTGGTGTAAGGAAAGTATGGCTCATGATCTAGGCAAGTACAAGCATGGGGCTGCGCAGCAAGGGTGAGGGGAAAGGCTAGCCAAAGTCAGCAGCCAATGTCACAAGTTGTAGGAAGTGATCATGATGATTTTGCAAGTTGCTTGCTTTTTGAACTTCATGAAGAAAAGTCTTGTTACATGAACCAAAACATGAGAAACCTTGATCCAATTCTGACTTTTAAGGCCTAAGGAATGTTTGTATCATGGTTTGAAATGAATTAGAGGTTGCAATTTGCCTTGGTACATGATTTTGCAAAATTCTCATTTGAAGCATGCCTTGAAAATCAATGATTTTTGCCAACTTTGTCACACCATAACTTTTGATCCAAGAAGAGTTTGATCATGTTCTTGTACTTTTTGAAAAGGGAAAGATGAGATCTACAACTTTCATGACCAAAGTTTTTCCATTTGGAGCATTTTTGGATCAAGAATCAAGGCTTGAAAAATGACCTAAAATGAAGCATTCTTGAAAAGTCAACTATGCCCAAAAAGTCAACATTTGCAAAACTTCCAAATTCTTGATTTCTATGAACTTCAAACTTCTTCCATGATCAAATAAAGATAATATACACTCAAAATGATGAAGATCACCCATTGGTTGGGTCATTGGGGGCCTCAGATGCCCTGATTTTGCACTGACTTGTCTGAAAAGTCAACTCTTGATCAGATGACTTCCCCATGGAATTTCTTCATGAAAATTGATATGCATACTCCCTATACCATATAGAGACCAATGGAAACAAGAATGACCAAAAAAATTGGAGTTATGGCCTTTGAAACCAAAACCCTAATTTTAGGTCAACTGTGCAGTCAAACCTGGCTCTGCATCCACTCAAACCCTAGTTCTTGTGATTCTTTTGAAATATTGACTTGAAGAGGATGTAATATGACATAAGAACACACATGGACCCCTTTGAAATGATTGGTGGCCTCTGGAGTGGCTCAAGAGGCTCTTGGATTGCTCAGATCACAAACCCTAGGTGCAGATGACTTAGAAACTATGCAGTGAATCAAAAATGAGATATGAGATGTTATGATTGTGTTTATGCATATGAGAATGATCACAAGCCATGGTGTGAATGGGTGAGGGCAAATTTGGGGTGTTTACAGCTGCCCCTATTCAAACATGAGTTAGCTGTGTAGGATGTAAGCGACGGCTTAACAGGCAAACAAGATAACTTGTGGTTGAATACCAAAGACAGTCCAAAATTTGCACTCACAGAATGAAGAAGAAAAGGGATATAGATTGTAAAAGAAAATAAAGTATATTGTAAAGTGTGGGCGACGGAGGACGACCGTCGAGCAGAGGACGACTGCTGGGTAAAGAGCAATGACGGGGACGACCGACATGCTGAGAAAAGTGTGTGAAGTAAAGCAATGACGGGGACGGCCGACATGCTGGGGATAAAAGGTAAAGCCAAGACGGGGACGGCCGACTAGCTGGGGAAAATCAAAATATGATGGGGACGGCCATCAGTATAAAGCTGTAAAATTTCTGGGAGTTAATGAAACATGACGGGGATGGCCATCAAATTCATAAAGCAAGGTAACCGACGATGGGGACGGCCATCGGGCTAAAAGAAAAGGAAAAGGGACCACGACGGGGACGGCCATCGGGTTAAAGAATAAATGAAATAAATAGCTGATGGGGTACGGCCACCAAAGGTGAAGGACAATCACCTAGCAGGGGACGGCTGCTCTGTTGGGTAATAAAGGAATTATGATGGGGACGGCCATCGGAGGTGGAGGACGACCACCTGGCAGGGTACGGCTGCCGAAAAAATCAACGATGGGGACGGCCATCGGATAGCAAAGGTCAACGATGGGGACGGCCATCGGACGAGCATGATGGAGGACGACCATCAAGAAGTGGAGGACGACCACTCAGCAGGGTACGGCTGCTCTCGAGGTTTCTCATGACATAGGACGAATGCCAGATAACCAAAATCAACAATGGGGACGGCCATTGGATAAAATGATGAAGGACGATCATCAAAAGGTGGAGGACGACCACCTGGCAGGGGACGGCTGCTAAAATCGACGATGGGGACGACCATCGGATGAGCATGATGGAGGACGACCATCAAGAGGTGGAGGACGACCACCTAGCAGGGTACGGCTGCTCTCAGGGTTATCATAACACAGGACGAGTGTTAGATAAAAAGAAAATGCTTTGTTGGTGATCTACTGGGGATATAGTGAACACGGACGAGCGTTCACAACCAAGAAAGGAAAGTGTAAGTGTTTAGATGTTGTGTATAGATCAAAGATGCGGACGAGCATCCCTATGACTATGATACGGACGAGTACCATGTAGAAACAAATACTGACGCGTGTTCGGAGATGATGATACGGACGAGTACCATCTGGTTAACAAAGAACACGGACGAGTGTTGTATCTGAAGGGACTCTTCTGGGGAATAGTAGACACGGACGAGTGTCTATATTCAAAAAGACAGAAGTGTTTGACACCGCGTATGGATTAAAGATGCGGACGAGCATCCTTAAGACTATAATACGGACGAGTATCATGTAGAAACAAACATTAGACGTAATGTTCTGAGATGATGGTACGGATGAGTACCAACTGGTTAACAAAGAACAAGGATTACTGTCGAATCTGTGGGGATATAACTGGTATATACAAGATACGGACGAGTATCTGTATAAGAGCGAGTGGTGTATAGATGAGTGTTTAACTGCTGGGGTGGGTGACACGGACGAGTATCAAAAGGAGAAAAGTGTAACAAGTAAGTATATGGGTGATGAAAGTGTAAGCGACTGCGCTGGGGATATGACACGGACGAGTGTCAAGAAAGTGTATATAAGTATATGTGAGTACAAAGAGGATGTCTTTGGCTTTCTGCTGGGATATATCACGGACGGGTGTCAAAAGGAGTATATACTGATGTTTGGGAGTTGTGAGGCAATTGCTTTTGCTGGGAACTCTGGTGGGGATTTTTTGTGTATTGTATTCTGTATACTGACAGATGGCTTATTATTCACAAGTGTTAATTCAGAACATGGCTTATGATTATGCTATGCGTTTGATTTTTGCCGTAATGCTCCGTATTAGACGGAATGCTACGCTCTGAGGGGATAATATAATGCAGATGCCATGATTATGCAAAGACATCAAAACCGGGATTCGGATCCCGTTGCCGTGAAGATCTCTGGCTGATCTGTTTGAAATGGACCTCCCAGCTGGGGATGATATCATTGGTAGATCTAATAAGATGATATTTGCTTGGGGATACGGGTCACTGATAGACCTATCCTAATAAATGAGATGCCCAGCTGGGGTTTGCAGAAGCTTTCTTCACTCTATTGTGATCTTCATGCATTGTTCTTCTGGATAGAGGCTGGAACTCTGTGGGGAGATGATTCCCTGACTCCTGTATCTTACTGAGGAAGAATGATTGGTACTATGGCTGGGGATGATTGTTGGTAACTCAGCTGGGGAGAGTAATGAGAGGCAACTCAGCTGGGGACAGAGCATTTCGGATGCTGAGATCTTTTGTTGATTTGCCAGCTTGCTGAGATGTAGCTTACATGCCCCGAGTTGCGTTCTGGATACCTGCAATCCTGCAAAGATAAGGAAACGCACAAAAGGTCCCGAGGTATCCTTTACTGGATTCCGCCATAGGAGTTAAGTACCTTTGAGAGTAAGTATATTCCCTGTAAGCATGTGTTTTATTATTATTATTTTGGGAGAAAAGCATCTGTACTTATGCAATTGATTTTTTTTTAGAGACACCAGACATCCTTTGCAAATAAAAAATATACACAACGAAACATGACTGAAAAATCTGATTTTATTAATTCATGTGCCCTGAATTGGCAAGATACAGTCAGAGAAACATGTCTCCTGAAATGAGGAGATTGTTACAAATTGAGAAGCAAAGTGCTGGCAGTGTTGATGGCGCTTTAAGGAGCTTCCTCTCCTGCTATGACTCGTATGACTTTTGACTTTCTTCTCGTCTTGATTTTTGAAGAAGGTTGATTCTGATTGGAGCTTGGTCCTTTGGAGTTTTAACCAAGTTGCTGACAATACAGACGAATTCAGAATTCAGTTGTTCGCTTATTCCCTTATTTTGCATGGATCGCCCTTTCGGGTTTTCAATCCATCGGGATACCCATTTTTGCCTGAGTTGTCCAATGCGGCTTTTCAACTCAGCGGGTGTACATTTTTTCATTTATTTCCCTTATTTTTGCCCGAGTCTTTTATTCTGTTTTTGACTCGCCGGGATGCCCTATTTTTGCCTGGACTTACATTCTGTTTTTATGTCCAGCGGGTCATTTTTATGCGAAGTATTTTTTAACTGCATCTGAATTCACAGGGGACGGGAAATCTTCACCATCCATGGTGCTGAGCATCAGTGCTCCACCAGAGAAAACTTTCTTCACCACAAATGGTCCTTCGTAATTTGGAGTCCATTTGCCCCTGTGGTCTGTATGAGGAGGGAGGATTCTTTTCAGCACAAGATCTCCCACTTGGTACTCTCGGTGCCTGACTTTCTGATCGAAGGCTTTCTTCATTCTCTTCTGATACAATTGTCCATGACAGATTGCAGCCAATCTCTTCTCTTCAATCAGACTCAGTTGCTCGTATCGGGACCTAACCCATTCTACTTCACTCAATTTGACATCCATCAAGACTCGCAAGGAGGGTAATTCAACTTCAACTGGTAGGACCGCTTCCATACCATACACGAGTTGATACGGTGTTGCCCCAGTGGATGTCCTGATTGATGTGCGATACCCATGCAAGGCAAATGGTAGCAATTCATGCCAGTCTTTGTAGGTGACTACCATCTTCTGCACAATCTTCTTGATATTCTTATTTGCCGCCTCAACAGCACCATTCATCTTTGGTCTGTAAGGAGAAGAATTGTGATGTTGGATCTTGAAGTCCCGGCACAGTTCAGTCATCATCTTGTTGTTGAGATTGGAACCATTATCAGTAATGATTCGCTCGGGAACTCCATATCGACAGATGATATCTCTTTTCAGAAATCGGGCTACCACTTGCCTTGTAACATTTGCATATGAGGCTGCTTCAACCCACTTAGTGAAATAGTCGATGGCGACCAGGATGAATCTGTGGCCGTTTGAAGCAGTTGGCTCAATCTTGCCAATCATGTCGATGCCCCACATGGTAAAGGGCCATGGTGAAGACATGATGTTCAAAGGGTTGGGAGGCACATGCACTTTATCTGCGTAGATCTGGCATTTGTGGCATTTCCTGGCATAGGCACAACAGTCTGCATCCATTGTGATCCAATAATAGCCTGATCTTAACAACTTCTTAGCCATCGCATGTCCTCCAGCATGGGTACCAAAAGAGCCTTCATGCACTTCATGCATCAACAAATCTGCTTCCGTTTTGTCAACACATCTGAGGAGTACCATATCAAAGTTCCTCTTGTATAAAGACCCATCAGTGTTCAGAAAGAAACTTCCAGCAAGCCTTCTCAAGGTCTTCTTATCATTGGAAGATGCCCCAGGTGGGTATGTTTGATCCTCCAAGAAGCACTTAATATCATGGAACCAAGGCTTATCATCTTTGACAACATCTGCTGCGAATACATATGCTGGTCTACCAAGTCTCGATACTGAAATCTGAGGTACAAAGTTAGCAGCTTGAACTTTGATCATGGACGAAATGGTAGCCAAGGCATCTGCAAACTGATTCTCATCCCGAGGGATATACTCAAGTTTGACTGTTGTGAAGAAAGTCAATAACCTTCTGGCATAGTCCCTGTAAGGTATCAGATGATCCTAGTGTGTATACCATTTCCCATTGGTCTGATTGATTACCAAAGCTGAATCTCCGAATACGGTCAATGTCTTGATCCTGAGGTCAATGGCTTCCTCAAGACCCATAATGCAAGCTTCGTATTCAGCTTCGTTGTTAGTGCAGTTGAAAGTGAGTTTTGCCGAGAAAGGCATGTGAACTCCTTTGGGTGTAATAAGTACTGCACCAACACCACGGCCATTCATGTTAACAGCCCCATCGAACATCATAATCCATTCTTCCTCCGGGTCAGGCCCTTCAGTGTGAATAGGCTCTTCATGATCTTTTGTTTTAATGAACATGATGTCTTCATCAGGGAAGTCAAACCTCATAGGCTGGTAATCATCGATGGGTTGCTCAGCAAGATATTCAGACAATACACTGCCTTTGATGGCTTTCTGAGATGTGTATTGGATGTCATACTCTGTAAGGATCATTTGCCATCTTGCAACCCGTCCGGTAAGCGCTGGCTTCTCAAATATGTACTTGACTGGGTCCATCTTCGAGATTAACAAGGTAGTGTGGGTCAACATATACTGTCTCAGTCGGCGAGCAGCCCACGCTAAAGCACAGCAAGTTTTCTCGAGCAGTGAATAACGTTGTTCACAGTCGGTAAACTTTTTGCTTAGGTAGTATATTGCATACTCTTTTCGACCAGACTCGTCATGCTGGCCCAGCACACAACCCATTGACTCTTCTAATACTGTCAAGTACATGATTAGAGGTCTTCCTTCAACTGGAGGCATAAGGATTGGAGGTTCTTGCAGATACTCCTTGATCTTGTCAAAAGCCTTCTGGCAATCTTCATTCCACCTGCTCTTTCCTTAGCAGCTTGAACAAGGGTTCACAGGTTGCTGTGAGGTGAGATATGAACCGTGAGATATAGTTCAATCGACCTAAGAACCCTCGAACTTCTTTCTCAGTTTTCGGTGCAGGCATCTCTTGGATGGCTTTGACTTTATCAGGGTCAACTTCAATCCCTTTCTCGCTTACAATAAATCCCAGCAGCTTACCGGATCGCACCCCGAATGTGCATTTGTTGGGGTTCAACTTCAGTTGGTACCTTCTCAGACGCTTGAACAACTTGAGTAGATTCACCAGATGATCTTCTTCAGTAAGGGACTTGGCAATCATATCATCCACATAACATTCTATTTCTTTGTGGATCATATCGTGGAATAATGTTACCATAGCCCGTTGATACGTTGCACCGGCATTCTTGAGCCCAAATGGCATTACCTTGTAGCAGAACGTGCCCCAGGGTGTGATGAATGTTGTCTTCTCCATGTCTTCAGGTGACATTTTAATCTGGTTGTATCCTGAAAATCCATCCATGAAGGAGAATACCGAGAACTGAGCCGTGTTATCAACCAATACGTCAATGTGAGGTAATGGGAAGTCATCTTTCGGGCTGGCTCTGTTCAGATCCCGGTAATCAACACACATTCTAACTTTGCCGTCCTTCTTAGGCACAGGTACTATGTTAGCAACCCACGGCGGATAGCTAGTCACAGCAAGGAACCCGGCGTCCCATTGCTTCTGTACCTCTTCCTTGATTTTCATAGCCATGTCTGGACGAGTACGGCGCAGCTTCTGTTTGACTGGAGGGCATTCTTCTCTCAAAGGCAGCTTGTGCACAACAATGTCGGTATCCAACCCTGGCATGTCTTGATACGACCAAGCAAACACATCCACATACTCTTGAAGTAGATCAACCAGTTGCTTCTTCACTGAGTCTTGCAGGCAGGCCCCGATTTTAACCTCTTTCACGTCTTCCTCTGTACCAAGATTAATCACTTCAACCTCCTCCTGGTGAGGGGTAATAACCTTTTCCTCTTGTCTTAACAACCTGGCTAGCTCTTCAGGAAGCTCATATTCTTCTTCAACCCCTTCATCAACTTGATTGATCGGATTGTCAAAGTCATACGATGTCATAGCCGTGCTGTTGTCGGTGCTGTCAGGAAGGCACTCTCTGCAAGGGTTAAGTTGTTCATTTTAGTGATCTGATTTTAGTCTTATTTAGAAAAGTGAAATGAAGTCGTCATTTTGAAAACACTGCCATTTATTTTTTGTACAAAAAAGAAAAATGGAAAAACAGTGAACGAAAAGAAAAAGACGCGTTTGCAAAAAGATGTCTGATATTTCATTAATTGATCTTGTTTGCACAAAAAAGTACAGATGGCCCGATTACAAAATGAGTCTTGTCATCTTGGGCAAGATGCAAGACTTTGATGCATGCTTATAAAATACAGGAAATAATAATTACTCTGATCGAGTAACTCTTATAATTTCCTGGGAAGACCAGTTCGAGACACTGCTCCCCGGGATCTTTGGACGAATCCAGCTTTCCAGGTTGCGTTTTTCTTCCAGCTCGTCTTCTAGACAGTTGATAGCATCGGGGGTAAGCATCCCCCCACTGACAAAACCAGGCTCTCCAGCAGCCTTTGCTTGATGTTGAGTTGGTCTGTAACCCAACCCAAATTTGTCTTTCTTCTCCTCCACAGCTAAAACTTTGCCCCAGCCCAGGGCAGTTCCTTCCTCAACAACCTTCCGGGCTTGTTGGTATGATGACATTGGAGTACCAGATACAGCAGATGCTTCATTCACATTCAAAGCTTCAAACCCCTGGCTCATTGTTTCATGGATCTTCCCATCCATTTCAATGTACTTATAGGTTGCCAGGTGGCTGACAAAAATGTCCTCCTCTCCACAGATTGTGACAACTTGGCCTTCCCACTCATATTTTAACTTTTGGTGAAGGGTAGACGTTATTGCGCCGGCGGCGTGAATCCAGGGTCTACCCAACAAACAGCTGTAGGCGGGCTGAATGTCCATCACATAAAAGATAGTTTTAAAGGTCTGTGGGCCAATTGTCACAGGCAGCTCAATCTCTCCCAGAACCGATCTCTTAGAACCATCAAAGGCTCTTACCACCAGGTTGCTGGGTCTCAATGCCAGTCCATCATATTCTAGCTTCACCAGAGCCTTCTTTGGTAAGACATTCAGGGATGAACATGTGTCTACCAGCACATGAGAAAGGACAGCTCCTTTGCATTCCATGGTTATGTGCAAGGCTTTGTTGTGGTTGCGGCCATCCGCTGTCAAGTCAGTATTGGTGAATCCTAGCCCATTGCTAGCAGTAACATTTCCAACTACGGTTTCTAACTGGTTGACAGTAATCTCTTCAGGCACGTAAGCTGCGTGCAGGACTTTAAGTAGTGCATTCCGATGGGCTTCGGAGCACATAAGCAGTGAGAGGATAAAGATTTTGGATGGTGTTTGGTGAAGTTGATCCACAATTTTGTAATCACTCTTTTTGATGATTCTCATAAACTCATCAACTTCTTGATCGAACGGCGTCTTCACGGCTTCCTTAACAGCTTGATCTTCCTGCACCGGGCTCTTTCCTTTTGCCTTGGCAGCAGCTTCTGCTTCGGCAGTAGGTCTTTGCATTGGTGGAGCAAAGAGACGTCCGCTTCGAGTGAAGCCTCCGCCTCCCCCCACATTATCTACTTGTGGTTCAGGTGTTGATGTTTCAAGAGTGATTCTTTTTCCTTCGCAGTATACGTCTGAGCCATAGTGCCAAGGGATGGCCCTATTGCTTTCATATGGTACCGGTCCAGGCACCGTGACAGTGACTGGACTGATTGTTGCTGCTGAAGGGATTGTGATTGTTTGTGGATCATAAAAGATTGTAACTGGTGCTCTGGTGGGAGCAACACCTTCTGAATGGTAGGCAGAGTTATTTTCCGGATCATAGAATATCGTGACAGTAGAGACATCTTCATGATTTGTTGCTGGAGTTGTAGGAGATATTGTCGGAAGAAATGATGTAGAAGGTTCGAAATGGAGTGAAGCTGAAGTTGTACCAGGAAGATTTGTTGAAAACTGACCAGTTGAGACAATAGATGAAGTACTTGTTGATGAAACCGAAGAATTGTCAGGAACAATAGTTGCTGCAGCTGTAGGAGGTTCTGAAACCGTTGCTGATGATATTGCTGGATTTGTTGGAAATGATGTGGTGATCTGAAGTTGGCCACTCTGAATAAGGCTGTCTATGCCATTCCTCAAATTATCGCACCCATTTACAGAGATATTGCAGTAAGCACAGCCTAACTCACATCCTGGGAACATCTGACATTCCAAGAGCTGAGCCTTGATTTCTACCAATGGTGTCCTGATCTGTCCCACACTGGTTATTAAATAAGACGGTTTGTCTTCTTCAATAGCGTTAATTCGGGGACCACCATGATTTGGCATTGGGTTTTTATTGACATTGGGCGGTGGTGCGAAATTCAGAGCCTTGGAGTCTACCAGGTCTTGTACCTTCATATGCAGAGCCCTGCATTTTTCTGTACTGTGGCCAGGTGCGTTTGAATGAAAAGCACACCTAGCATTGGAGTCATAATTCCTTGGTAGACTGTTGGGATCCGGAGGTGCCAACGTTCTTAGCTCAACCAGGTTGAGTTTCAGAAGCTGTGGCAGCAAAGTAGCATATGGCATGGGGATCGGATCAATCACTCTGTTAGCTTGAGATGGCCTTTGTTGGAACGGCCTTTGCTGGTTATTGTTGTTGTTGTTGTTGTAATTTCTTGGAGGATACTGATTTTGCTGATGATACTGAGGTTGCGGCTGATAGTTTTGTTGAGGAGGTCGATAGACTGGCTGAGGATGAGCTGGAGCAGGGATGGTGACTGCTGCTATTGACCTTTGAGCATATCGGGGCCTGCCCCTGTTGGTGTGGATGGCATTGGTCTCGCCAGTTCTTCTCGGGCCTGCAAAAGGCTTTCTTGTACTACTGGACGAGCTTGCACCGTTGTCTGAGATCTTTCCCATTTTTAACAAGCTTTCAATTCTCTCCCCGGCTATGACAACATCGGCAAAGCTAGTGGAAGAGAAAGCTGCCAACCTGTCAATATATGTTCCCTGAAGGGTGTTCATGAACATATCTGCCATTTCCCGTTCAGACATAGGTGGTTGAACAGCAGCAGCCAATTGCCTCCATCTCTGGGCATATTCTCGGAAACTCTCCCTTGAAGACTGTGACATTCCCATCAGGAGGGTCCTGTTGGGTGCCATGTCTAGATTATACTGATACTGTCTGATGAAGGCCTCTGCCAGGTCCTTCCAGCATCTAATAGTTGCCCTTGTCAAGTGAGAGTACCATTCTCTTGACGCTCCGGTTAAGCTGTCTTCGAAATAGAACATCCAGAGCTTCTCATCCATTGTATAGGCCTTCAGCCTTCCCAGAAATGACTGTAAGTGAGTCCGGGGGCATGAAGTCCCGTTGTATTTTTCGAAGCAAGGAGGCTTGAACTTATGGGGGATCCTGACCCCGTCTACCAAGCCCATATCCATGACATCGAAGCCCAAAGAGTTTTGAGATTCTAAGGACCTCAACTTCTCAGCTATCTCATCCAATCTCCTATCATAAGCTTCTTCCCCAGCACCCATTACTGTGAACTGGTCTTCTTGAGGGTCTTCCTGTAGTACCCTCCCTGCTGTGGCAGTCCCTTGTATATTGACAGGGATGTTGGCCTCTGGATGGAGATGGGGTCCAAAAACTGGGGGATTGACATGAGGTTGGACCCTCTCGTTGTTACTTGTGCCAGCACTTCCCACATGGGGCTCTTCTTGATTCTGCCTTTCCACCATGGCTCTCAATCTTTCTTGGCTCTGAGCCATGTTGTTCATAACTTCCATAAACTGAGTCATTTGATTCCTCATCTCTAGCCTTTCATTTGCCATTTGATTTCTGACCTCAGTAAGGTCCTGCTGCATCTGATCCATCTGAATTCCCGGAAGGTTGTTTCGGGTTGGATAACGGTGCGGACGGTTGAGGGGAAATACCCGGCGCCTAGCAATAGTTCCTGAACATCACAACAGAGGTTAGCAACAATAAAACAAAACCTACAAAACAAACAAAGGGTTAGCATGCAATGCAGTTATGCTTATTTGTTCTCAAGGTATCCGGTTTGGCCTTCAGTTTTGACCCTTCCAGACCCTTGAAGATGCTGTTGTTGCTCGAAGAAAACTCAGATGAAGCAAACTAACACCAATATATTACAGAAGGTGAAGTAATACAACTTGTTCATTTTACAACACAAGCCCTCTAAGGGGTCAAAATACAGTACAAGGAAATAAAAAGTACATGGAAAGAAAGCAACAACAAACAAATGGTCAAACACCAAGACCAAACTCATCCTCACGAACTTCCTTGAGAAGTGCTTCGGTCACAGGATCAGCCGGACGCTCCGTGAGATTCCTGATGAGGAGATTCCGGGTTGCAATAGCTGCTGCTAGCTTCTTGTGCTGGGTTTGTTCTTTGGACCTCTTCACCCCTGCTTTGATCTTCAGCTCTGATATCTCCCTCTGGGATGCTGCCAGGGCTTCTTGTTGTTCTTTTGCACTATCTTCCAGTTGCTCCATCTTGTCTTGAACTCTCTTGTCCTCTAGAGTACGAGCCTCGGTGATCCTGACCCACCGGGCTTGACTCTCCTTCAGATACAAGTCTGTCCTTGCTCTCTGGAACTGGGCTTCTTTGCAAGCATTCTTCAGAATTTGTTCTCCAGCTTTAGACTTTTTGATATAATCCCCAGACTTCTCAATCTTAGTCAAATGCTCCACTCTTAACTTCTCCAGCCTCTCAATCTCCCTTATACATTCACTCCTCTCCCGGAGGGTCTTCTGCAAAGCCTGGGTTAGCTTCTCATTCCTTTCCTTCAAGCTCTCAAACTCTTCCAAACTGATAGTGGCAGGGGGTGGTACTGAAGATGACTCAGGCATGTCTTCTATGGTAAAGGGCATCCCAGAGAATTGGGCCCTGGCACGGGACCATTCGTAATATTGTGCTGATGCCACATTGTTGCACTTCCCTAGAATGGTTATTCCCTTGGTTTGAACATTATCCCAGGCCCAAGCAGCCTGCCTAACAACAGTCAAACTAATCTTGTTCTCACAAGAGAGGGTCTCAACCAAGTCCTGTGCCCTAGGAGTATGGACCAGTGCATAGCCCAGTTGCCTTCTGAACAGCAGAGGATTGTAATTAATACTGCCCTTAACTCCTATCAAAGGCACATTAGGAAAATGTCCACAGCTGGTGATGATATCCCTGCCCTTGGTGCTCTGAGTACACCATCTGATATCTGCTGAAGTTAGAATAGTGAGTCTCTTAGCCCAGTTGCTCTGCTGATGAGGGTTTAGAAATGCATCTGTCCTGGGTAGATGCTTGAGAAGCCAAGTATGGAACAATGGAGCACAACACCTCACTAACCTTCCCCTCTGCTTCTCATTCCTCTGATGCACTGAATAGTAAAGATCCCCCAATAAAGTTGGCACTGGGTTCTTCAGAATGAACAGATGGATTGCATTCTTGCTAATGAATCGAGGCTCATCTGCAAACAACACAATTCCATATACACTTAGGGCCAACAAAGCACAAACAGCTTTCCACTCCCCCAGGGAAGCCTTCAGACTAGCTTGAGAAATTAAGAAGTCCAGATGAAAGCCAGGGATTCCAGCTTTAGAGGTCATATGCTGCTCAATCAAAACAGGTTCCAGATGCAAAGCCTTTGCTACTTCTCCATTAGCAGGAAAGACCATCTCAGGGTTGAAAGGAATTTCTCTCCTGATAGGCATACCAACTAATGAGGAGTACTCTTCCAATAAGGGGCCCAACTGAAAGTCTTGAAAAGTAAAACATCTCAGTGGAGGATCATAAAACTGAATGCAGGTGTGGATGAGGCTCCTCTGTGAAGGGTCCAGATCCATAACCATGTCCAGTATATCTCCATAACTCTCCCTGAACAAAGGTATGTGATCTGGAGTGATCAGGGTTTGAATCCTCCTGATGTCTGATAGCTCTGGCTGGAAGAAGTGATAGGTGACATTGCTCTTTTTAGGGGCCATGATGTTGAAGACTGAGTAGAGACAGGTGCTGATGACAATGCTAAAGTGATGAGCCACTGGCTGGCTGGTGCAGGTGATAACTGAAGCAGATAGCTGATGAAGGCAAGTCAATACTGAAGATGGGGTCAAAACCAAAACCAAATGAAGATGGATACCCTGAAACACAAATAAGCAAATGTCAATATGATGCAATGAGTATGTATGCAAATGAAATGCAAGGGTCTGTGACTGAGCTGGATCTGATCAAAATGCCCTGATATAGGTCCAAGTGCATTCAAGAATTCCAGTTGGAGGTCTATAAATCCAGTGACCAGGGTGGGGGGCTCAAATAAAGAGCCACATGTCCAGGGTTTAGAATCACAAGAACTGTCTAACATGGAGTACTCTTAACAAACCAAAGTAACAGGGTATTCTGAGGTCAAGGTACCTGCAAACCTGTAAACAGCCCAACCCCCCTCACAGGTGGTGTTCTAAAACAAGGATCCTCAGACTTGGATCAGTTATGAGAAGTGTAAACACTTCTAACCCGGAGATACAGTGTTTACAATAACCATAACAATTCCTCCTCTAATTCACCTCAGTTTCTGAAGGTCAATACTAAAAGGTCATCCAGACTTAGCAGGCTTCCCAGATAGCCCTAGCATTGCAGGAAATCTGCAACACAGAGTTCTCAAGAAGAAACCCATATCTGAACCGTGTTTCATATTCCCGCACCAGACCGAAATGGAATGGGAAAGAATATGATTCACTCTAGCCTAGGTGTCACTCAGGTCCCAGGTATAGGACCTTAACTCTCAATGAATCAACCACCCACCAAGGCAAACAACAGATCCAGCCAGCAACATGACAGTATGATATATACAAAGTGCAATAAAGAAAGCAGTAAAGCAAACTGTACATAAAGCAAAATAAATACAAGCACAAATAAGCACATAAAACCCCAGTAAACACAAATCAATCAAGCGCTAGGAGGAACCCACAAAAAGAACCAGAAGCCCTGGTTGCAATATAAGGGTCCCCAGCAGAGTCGCCAAGCTGTCGCTCCCGACAAATGAGACCGGGTCAGATGAAGGTACAGACGCGAACGGTCGGCGAAAGGGACAATGAGAACACACAGCCGTGAACTCACTGGAGAATGAATAGAGTCGCCAGCTAGGCATTTTTATCCCGGAGGAAAGGTAATGCTGCATAAACCTAGAAAGAGATGGATAAGACGGTTGCGAACCAGAGAGACTGAGAAAGGGGGTTGGTTACAACCTGGGAAGGTATTAGCACCCAGATTGTCCGTCGTACTCGACGGGATCCACGCTTGAAAGATTTGTGTTTTAAAGGGGTAGTGTCAGTGCAATTTGTGTATAAAAGAGCTGAAAGAAAATGTACAGGTGTCAGTGTATAAGTGATGTGAAGTATGAAAGTGTCGGTGTAAGAAAGGAATGAAATGCTCAAGATCATGAGGCTAAAGAATAAAGCTAGAAGGAGGGGGAATGTACAGAGACTTTTGTTCGATAACTGTTAAGTTATGTCTACGTATCCTCTCGTGCAATGAGGAAGTCAGAACACCGTAGTTCGACCCAAAGAGACTGAAAGGTAAATTGACTTGTGAACTGCTTACTTGTCTATGCTCAAGTGTATGACCTGTCTGGCTCAGGTGCTTACTGTCTTGCGTTAGACGGGAGAAGCAAGTTCTCGTTTGTGAGTGAATGAGATGAGAAAAGAATCCCGAAGGAGACGATTATTGTTTGTTTTTGTATTTTCAGTCTTTTATTGCTTTTGAGAGTTTGTTATAAGTTAATGAGCTTAAGCCTAAACCAATGGATTTAGTAAACTCATCACATCTTCCCTCTGATTAGGGGTAATGAGAATACCTTAAGTGTGAAGTCAGATTCTCACACTTAATCACCTTTGATGCAGGGTTAAGATCATTAACCTACTTGTGATTATTTAGATGTTTTTGGTGTTTTTGTTTAGTGTTGAGTAATGAGGTTAAGCCATAATCAAGGATTAAACAGACTCATTACACCATCCTAATAGAAGGATAATAGATGAGGGTGTTTAAGCTGAGGAAAGCTCCTCAACTTAATCCATGATTAGGGATTAAACTCATGACAAAACAAGCCTTTGATTAAGTGGATTTTATTTAATGGTATGATGATGAAGTGATTTTTATGATTGGTAAGACAACTTGAGGGGGACTTGTCCATTAACACTAGGGTTAGTCCTTCTTAACCAATTAAGGAAGAATTAGAACCCTAATGCAAGGCCCAAGTTACAAGTGTGATGTCTTGATGATTATTAGATGGATTGATTAAGAGATGTAAACACATTAAGGGTTTAACTCTTAGGATTAAAGTTATACACTCCATCCTAATAGAAGGATGCAGGCATAAGCTTAATCACAAAGCCTTAAAGCCTTTAGGGTTTAATCCCTGATTATGAGGTGAGAAAGAGAAGACTCAAAAGAGACACAAAGGTAAAACTATGAGGGGAGACTAATCAAAACCCTAATTCATTGTCATGCTTGGTTGTTCCTAAAGTTTGTGAGGTTAAACAAGAACAATCTTCAAAGGCCACCAGGAAGCAGATGAACAGGATCAAGAGAAGCAAAGTGACTTGCTTCATTCAAGAAGTCAAGTCACTTGAAGAAAGAAAGTGGGAGAAACAAGAATGAGCAAGCTCAATCTCAAACATATATAGAGATGCAGCAATGGATGCAAGAGAGATGAAAAGAAAAGTTATGAGAAGTGAAGGCAAATTCACTTCTCAAGTTTACTTACCACCTGAAATGTTAGGAAGAAATGCAATGCAATGCTAAATGGGATGAAAGGGTATGAAGAAAACCAAAACCAGAAGCACATATGTGATGCTAATGATGTTATGAGATGCTACAAACATGAGGCAGCACATGGAGATAATCATACAAGTTCATGAATGCAAATGAAGCAAGTTAGGAACCATGAACATACATGAAAAGTTATGAAGTGCACATGGCATACAACATGGCAAATACATGATGCAATGATCAAACATGCTTTCAATATGTCTTATGATGTTAAATGAATCACATGGAGGCATGGAATGGCATGGCAAGTCATGTTATGCAAGAGAATGCAAGAGGTATGCAAATGAAAGCCCAAATTAGGGTTTATGGATCAAACAACAAACAAAAACCAAAAACAGAAGCAAAACCTAATTTAAAAAATGGAAAATTCCACCCAAAGAAACCCTAAACCTATACTAAACCAATGTCCAAAGGGGGGCTCTCAACTCTTAACCAATCTCAAGTTAAGATTTTTCTAAGTTATTAGGGTTTTTAGGGTTCCTAAACAAAAGAAATACCAAACAAATTGAAAATGAAGGAACAAATCATGGCCTTTTAATCCTAGAAACTACATGCTAAACACAAAACAATGCAAGAAGAAACAATGTCCAACTCCTCTTAGATAGGCAGAAATGAATTTTTGAACTTATGATCAAAATAATGCACCAAAAATGATTTAATTCAATGGAAAATTCTCAAAATGCATCAAGATCAAAAAAGAAATTTGGTTTGAAGGTTGGACAATGTTTCTAAATGTCTTAGAACATTTCATGAATTTTTTGGTGATTTTTAAATACCTAAAAGTATTTTTAATTAATTAATTTCCATTAATCAATTAAAAATAATCTTTTAAATATTTAAAAATACTTTTTTTAATGATAAAAAATAAAATAAAAATATTTTGGGTCATAAAAATTAACAAAACTCAGAAGAAAAAGTTTCATAATTTTTAGGAATTTTTTACTATTTTAAAATAATTATGCAAGTTAAATGAAAATAAAATGAAATAAAAATAAATAAAGGGAGAAGTCAGCCAAATGGAAGGCTGAGATGAGCCCTGGGTTTGAATGCGTTGACTGGCGCGTGAATGGAGGGTCCAGATGGCCTCTGAGTTAATTAATTATGATTATCTTAATTAAATAAGATTAGGGCAAATGAATGAATCTGAGCCTTCCATTCGCGCGGGGAGTCAAACATTTCAACGCATCCAACGCCCAGAATTCAAACAAACATTAATGACCTGAGATTAGGGCTAATGACATTCAGGCTGCCGGAGAAGACTTCCGGTCGTCTTCTCCGGCAGCATCTCCCCTGAAAAATCCCCAAAACCCCAAAAAGCTAACTAAAATGAAATCTAAGAATTGGGAAATGATCTCCAACCACTCACGAATCAAAACCCTCTCTCAAAACAAATTTATACTTCCTAACTAAGCTGAATCGAAGAAAATAAGAACTAGGGCACGCAAGTTTCAGAAGCTAATTAAATACTCATTTCAAAGCCATTTCAAAAACTAAAAGCATATTCATGATCAGGAAGGCACAAAGAGCAAGTTTAGAACAAGAAAAATGATTTCTGGAAAAATATTTTTCAAGCTACCTGAGATTCGAAGCTTTCACTCTGATGATTTTCTGGCCACTTCTCCTTGTGCAATCCACTCCACTTGATCCCCAGATGATGTTTGAATGCTCAAAAGGAATTTATGTTGGCTGGATGAGGAGTTTGACAAGCTTCTGCTCAAGCTTAGTCAGAAATGGCAATGGAGTTTCAGGCAGTTTCAGGCCATTGTAAATGGTTCTTTGTGATCCAGATGGTGAGTGGAGAAGGTCTGTGGTGTTTGTTTGTGTGTTTGTGTGCTGTGGAAAGAGTTTCGAATGAAACTGCAAGTTGAGGTGAGAAATGGCAGTGGGGTGTTCTTGCTTGTTTCAGGCCTGGCTCTTGGTGGTTTGAGGTCTATGAAGTATGGTGAGTTGAAGTGTGGAAATGGTTTGTATGTTTGATGGCTGGGCAGAGAGATTCGAAACAAAATGCAGCTGGGGTGTGTTTTGTGAATGTGATGTTACATGAGGTTTCAGCCTTGCCTCTTGATACATCTTGCTTGCCAAATGATATTGTATTTTAATCCTATAGGTCAGATGATGTGACCTGGCCTATAGTGATTGGTAAGTTTGCTTTTGCTCAAAAGTCAAATTTGGTGTAAGGAAAGTATGGCTCATGATCTAGGCAAGTACAAGCATGGGGCTGCGCAGCAAGGGTGAGGGGAAAGGCTAGCCAAAGTCAGCAGCCAATGTCACAAGTTGTAGGAAGTGATCATGATGATTTTGCAAGTTGCTTGCTTTTTGAACTTCATGAAGAAAAGTCTTGTTACATGAACCAAAACATGAGAAACCTTGATCCAATTCTGACTTTTAAGGCCTAAGGAATGTTTGTGTCATGGTTTGAAATGAATTAGAGGTTGCAATTTGCCTTGGTACATGATTTTGCAAAATTCTCATTTGAAGCATGCCTTGAAAATCAATGATTTTTGCCAACTTTGTCACACCATAACTTTTGATCCAAGAAGAGTTTGATCATGTTCTTGTACTTTTTGAAAAGGGAAAGATGAGATCTACAACTTTCATGACCAAAGTTTTTCCATTTGGAGCATTTTTGGATCAAGAATCAAGGCTTGAAAAATGACCTAAAATGAAGCATTCTTGAAAAGTCAACTATGCCCAAAAAGTCAACATTTGCAAAACTTCCAAATTCTTGATTTCTATGAACTTCAAACTTCTTCCATGATCAAATAAAGATCATATACACTCAAAATGATGAAGATCACCCATTGGTTGGGTCATTGGGGGCCTCAGATGCCCTGATTTTGCACTGACTTGTCTGAAAAGTCAACTCTTGATCAGATGACTTCCCCATGGAATTTCTTCATGAAAATTGATATGCATACTCCCTATACCATATAGAGACCAATGGAAACAAGAATGACCAAAAAAATTGGAGTTATGGCCTTTGAAACCAAAACCCTAATTTTAGGTCAACTGTGCAGTCAAACCTGGCTCTGCATCCACTCAAACCCTAGTTCTTGTGATTCTTTTGAAATCTTGACTTTAAGAGGATGTAATATGACATAAGAACACACATGGACCCCTTTGAAATGATTGGTGGCCTCTGGAGTGGCTCAAGAGGCTCTTGGATTGCTCAGATCACAAACCCTAGGTGCAGATGACTTAGAAACTATGCAGTGAATCAAAAATGAGATATGAGATGTTATGATTGTGTTTATGCATATGAGAATGATCACAAGACATGGTGTGAATGGGTGAGGGCAAATTTGGGGTGTTTACAGCTTGGAAACGAGTTAGGGTAGTGTCGAGTGCACGCTCGTCAAGCCAACATATAATTGAATGCGAATAATTCAAACGGGGTTCCAAGGGGCGAAGCCCCTAGCGGGGTGCGGGGCAGCGTCCCGTTGGGGTTCCAATGGGCGAAGCCCCTGGCGGGGTGCGGGGCAGCGCCCCGTTGGGATTCCAAGGGGCAGAGCCCAACAGACATAACCAATTTCCGAACAGGTGCGTCTTTTCGTTTGAATTATTGAACTCCTATATAAGGAGTCATTTGGCCTCTATTTAGAAAGATATAACAAAACTGAAAACCTTCTACATTCTGAATAATTTTCTTTTGCCAGAAACTATTCGATCTTCAAGAATTATCCCCACAAAGATTTTGTGAACCCATGCAAGAATAGGGTCGAAATACTTTGTTCGGAAAGTGTACGAACACGATTCTTCGAAGATATCCTAGATTATCAAACCCAATATCTAACAAAGAAGCCTAAGGTTGGAGGCAGCATTTTGAATCGAAAGCGATCGCAGGCCTAAGCCACCATTCACAGAAGGCTGACAGACTTGGTTCCAAGAAACGCTGCAAAGTTTTCGAGTGGAGATGCTGCCACCCCAGATGAAATTTCTACAAGCAGAGTCCAACTTTTTCAAAATCATAGTCGGCCCAGAGTAGACATTAATCGAATAAGAGATCATACCATGAATGACAGATTTCACGAGTGTAATTCTACCAGCCATAGAAAGATAAGAACCTTTCCAACTTGAAAACATGGAGATGATTTTGTCGGCGAGGGGAGTCAAGTAGCATTTCCTCACTTTTCCTTTAAAGAGAGGAATTCCAAGATAGTCGAGAGGAAGAGATCCTTTTTTAAAACCAGTGATGCGAAGGATCTTTCCAAGCCTTCTGCTCGAAGTCGAACCAGCATAGACATATGATTTATCGACATTAACAAACTGACCGGAGGCAAGAGCATAATTTCTGAAAATAGACTTTAAGTTTAAAAACAAAATTTAAATTAATATTGCTTAAATTAGTTGATAAATTTTTTAAATATTGTCGGAAAAATATGAGCTAGATATTGAAGCTTAACTGCTTTAGAAAATAAGCCATTTCAAAGACTAAAATCAACGGAGACAATAGATGTTAATAAGTCATGTCTGTGTGGACATTTATTGAAGTGCTATCCAAACGCCATTATTCAAATGCTGTTCAAATTATTTTAGACCATAGTTTGTGACAGTAGAGTTGAGAATGACTTTTTAATTAAGCTATTTATTCACTTCAATCAAATGTCATTTGTTCAGCTTCATGTCTGATGGATTCAAAAAGTGGTGAAGACAGGTAACGCTCTCCAAAACTCGGAAAAATCGCCTGCACAACATCAACTCAGAATTACTCAACATTTACATTAACAACTAATAATCTGCTATTCACAGCAAATATTATGTAATAATATAGGTACAAGTCGTACACCATAATCATCCTATAATTCTGCGTCGAAAAAACTTATTAAGGATTGTAAACTTACAACGATAAGTTTTCCTGCATTTTCTGGTCTCTTCCCTAATTTTATTGCAGCTGCAGCAGCAGCACCCGATGAAATTCCCATCTGCAAAAGACATTCATAATATCAACATATTTGAAGAACCAAATAACAAGAATCACAAGTTATGATGTCATACCAGTAAGCCTTCTTTCAAAGCAAGCAACTTAGCAGTTTCTATAGCTTCTTCACTTGAAACCTGTAATTCATAATAAAGCAAAAGAGAATCTCATTTTAAAGGAAGGAAAAGGCCAGATTCTAGATCAAAATTGATACTAGTGTTGCAAGCTACCTGAATAACTTCATCTAGGAAATCAAATTCCAGAAGAGGGGGAACTATACCGGCACCGAGCCCTTGGATTAGATGTTTGCCTTTGAAATGTTTACAAGTAGAAAATACATCACTAATCGCCATCTAAAAATAAAATTTTGACAGTTTATATACGACATCTAAACAAAATATAAATTAGAATAATTCAAATGAATAACAATGGTATTTATATTCAGAATCATCAAATCACCTGGCTTTCCTCCATTCAAAACCGCACTTTCAGCCGGTTCTACACCATACACCTAGGGCGAAACGCGACATAAATTGTTACAAAAACTTGTTCACATGTTCACTCTAAACACAAAAAGTATGCAGGGGAAACAGACCAACCTTGATTTCTGAGTTTTTCTCCTTGAGGAACTTCCCAGCACCTGTTACAGTTCCCCCAGTTCCTATCCCTGCAACCAAAGCATCAATTTTCCCTCCGGAGTCTCTCCAAATCTCAGGGCCAGTTGTCTCATAATGAATCTAAAACAACGGAAACAAAAACTATTGGCTACAGTTTTTTTTCATCTCATCACCCAAATTACGAAATACGAATTTTAATAACACCTTTGGATTGGCTGGGTTTTCAAATTGATTGAGCATAAAACTATTAGGCGTCTTGGCTAATAGCTCGTCCGCTTTCTCAAAAATACCATCAATTCCTTTGGCAGGATCTGTCAAATAAACCTCAGCTCCGAAAGCTCGCAGAATAATTTTTCTCTCAAGACTCACATAAGAATACATAGTCACTAAAAGCTTATAGCCTCTCAGTGCTGCTATCGACGCCAATCCTATGCCGGTGTTACCACTTGTAGGCTCAACAAGAACAGTCTTTTCAACCATGGTTTAAAAAGATTAAACTCACTTAGATTCTACATTCAACAAAATGAACAACATACAAGCTCGTGAGAAAACATGACTATTTACCTTTCCAGGAGTAATTAGGCCTTTGTTTTCAGCAT
Source organism: Lathyrus aphaca (assembly GCA_963966055.1). Taxonomy (NCBI): domain Eukaryota; kingdom Viridiplantae; phylum Streptophyta; class Magnoliopsida; order Fabales; family Fabaceae; genus Lathyrus; species Lathyrus aphaca. The sequence goes on from OZ014520.1 coordinate 139,976,238, forward strand.
CTTCAATCATGCTTAATGATATTCTGAGTGGAAAAAAAAGAATATCATTACGAATTCTTATATTAGAATCTTAAAACATAAAATTTCAAAAAAGTTCAAGTTTGTGAAAATGAAGAATTACATGCCTATCTTTAACACTGCAGCAGGATTGCAAGTATTCTAGCTTAGCAGCAATTCGAGCAACACAGCCTTCAGTAATGTTGTTAAGATATACCAATGGAGTATTTCCTATTAACTTCACAAAAAATTATGATTATCTTACAAAACAAAAATAAACATAAAAGATATGAAACTAAAAATTAAGAGAAAATATTACTTCAGTAGCATCTTTCTTGATTGCAAACTGTGTCTCCATGATATCTGATGAAAAGAAAGCCTGCAAAGGCTTGATTAGTTAGTTTCTTTTAGAAATTAATAGCAAAAGAAAGCATCATAGATAAAATCTCAATAATTGGTGGGCACATAAAGCTCTAAAAATGAGAAAACAAAGCAGATTGAAAATTTTGTACTAACTAGTGTTTCCAATGACAGTTATGGATTGTTGGAGAAGCAGGAAATTTAAGCTTGACCGTATGTGTATTTAGGAGCTATTAGACTTTTTTATTCTTTTTAGCTAAAATCCAAAAGTTATTATCATGTTTTGTGGAAAAGAATTTTAAAAAGAGTGTTGGTTGTGTTTGTATTAAAAATATTCATATTAAAGAAATTATATACCCTGATGGAACTGATCTGAGCAGTGTTGTGGTCAATTGTGGTGTTATCCTTGAAGGAAGACAGTCAGGTGTTTTTATTGTTCGTTTTCTTGTGAAGAGGGAAGGCGATGTTTTAGATCAGTTATGGGTCGGTGATGTGTGGAGTATCCTGACTTGTTTCCTTAGGAGGTACACAATTATCATTAGTGAGGGCAAAATGGGAAATCCTTAGTTGAGGTCTAAGGGTTATGTTTGAAATTTAGGAAAAGGGAAATCAGTTCGTGAAAGCTGATCAAGAATTAAGAACGTGTGAACAGAGGAAGAAAGAAGAAGGAGCTAGGGCAAAAGCTTGTAGAGGAGAATTCCGGCAAGAGAAAAGAAATTGTTCGTCGAATTAAGGTAAAGGTGAGATTTATTTCATTTCCTAAGGGTATTATAATATGAATGTTAGGCATAGGATTGTTGAGTAGGAATCTATGAGGTTGAAGGGATTTTGATGAAAAACATGTTAGAACAATTAGGAATTGTTGGAATTGTTTGAGTTAAGTGTTTAATTGTAGGATCAATGGTGAAAATTCCGTGTTTTTTGGCTTTAAGAATGGTTTTTGAATGATAAAATTGTAGCAGAATCGGGCGGTGTTCGCAGAAGGAATTCTGCGGAAATCGCGTTTCTCGCTTAGCGAGCATGAGGTCGCTTAGTGAGACCTGGAGTGAAAAATAAATTATTTTATTCTGAAAAATTCTATAAAATATTTTATTTATTATAATAATGAATGAGAATTGATGTAGTGATGTTAGAGACATGTATTGAGTGGTTACGTGCTTGATTTGCATGATGTTGAGAATAACTTTTTAGAAACATGACTTAACATGTATATATGTGTATTGATGTTGCTATGTGTTGTTGTTGTCGTTGTGATTATATGATGTTGTGGTTGATATGTGTTGTTGTAGTTGTTGATATATGTTGTTGATGTTGTTATGTGTTGTTGATGTCGTTGTGGTTATACGATTTAGTAGTTGATATGTGTTGTTGTAGTTGTTGATATATGTTATTGATGTTGTTATGTGTTGTTGTTGTTGTCGTTGTGGTTATATGATGTAGTTAGTTGTTATTTGTTGTTGTGGTTGTTGATACATGTTGTTGATGTTGATATGTGTTGTTGTAGTTGTTGTCGTACGTTGTTGTTGTTGTTGTTGTTGCATGAGGTAGTTGTTGTTGTATGTTGTTGGTGATGTTGTTGCATGAGGTAGTTGTTGTATGTTGTTGGTGATGTTGTTGCATGAGGTAGTTGTTGTAGACATTGTATATTATCATTGATGGTGCATGGCATATGCATAGCTGGGGATGATGTACCAAGGCAGGGTACACTATCCATCCGAATTTCAAAAGGGAATCGTTGTGTTGTTGTTGCGGTCATGAAATATGGATCATACTTGACCATGAAACAGAGGTCGAGGGTGTGATCATGAAATAAGGATCATATTGGACGATGAAATATGGGTCGAGAGTTCCGACGAGAACTGAATCATGAAACAGGGACCGATAAATGGTATCGCATGCATTGAGTCTGGTGGAGTCTCATTTGCATATGTTGTTGTTTGTGTACATAATATTATTATGTGTTTCAGTGTGTTTGTTTAGTTGTTGATTGATGAGAAGTGGTGAATACTTGACGATACTTGCCTTTATTTGTATTATTTTTCCCTTTTGTTGATGTAAATATCTCACCTATTCTGTTTGAATGTTACCCCTATGTTGGTAACGTGCAGGTGATCAGGAATAATAGAGTCCTTGGTCGGTGAAATCAGTGCATTTCACGTTAGAAGAGCTGACTCTGATATGTACTTTGGGGTGTCGGGGACGACGATGGTCGTTTCTTGTTATTTTTAAAAGAAAGACATGTTGCTATTGAACCTTTGTTTTTTTATGCTTTCTTTTGAAATTACCGCTGCAAGTGAAACATTTGTATTACGTATCAGTCTAAGCCGTATTTTGAAGTTGTATGTAACACTCGAAATTATTTTCATATTTTAATTACTTTGATTTAAATTGAATTTTTGTGGGGATTATTTTGGGTGTTACACATGTTGCTCCCATTCAATTTTTGAACGACCCCCGTCAACGTGCCTTCCATCAAACGTAACACATTATCGCGCCTCAATATGAAGATATTCCCACCAATTCAAAATACCCAACCCGACACTTTCGCACAACCAACACATTCATTTCAAAACTATTTGCTCACGAAAGACCAACTTATGAATATGCCAGATTATAATATTGAGGATCTTATGGCTAATGAGGATCCCCTTAACACATCACAATGAAGATTTGTCTTCTAATTCATCTCCACCACCTCCGTCACCTCCGAGAGACCAGGGCAGACCAAAGCAAACCATAAAGAAAACTGTTTGTGGAACAGACGACCATAAATAATCAATAATATATGTAATGGATGATATTTGTATTATTTATATACAATCAATGAAAACTTATGCCGACTTCTTTACATTTCTTTATCGCATAATTATAAATAATTAAAAAAAACTTAATTTAATTTTAAAATAAATGAATAATTTTTTATTTTAAAAATATTATATTTTATTATATTTTCAATAATATATTTTAATTATAATTAAAATTATTAAAAAAAATCATTTAAAACATTAATTAAACAATAAAATGAAAAAATATTAAAATATTCACATGCTTAGTAACACATGCTGTCCAAAAAACGCAGCACATGCTTGATAACTCAGATGGCAAACACACACTAAAACTGGGACATTTATATTTTCTAAAAATGGGGTATTTTGATACATTTATTTCAATAGTGTGGTAGATAGATCAGTAAAAAAAGTCTCATCTGATGCCACTTGTGAAGACTATCATAGTTTACGAACAATTTAACTTCAACCTGGAGGAAAGGTTGTTTTGTTTCTAAAGGGGATGGAAATACCATATCAGCCTACTCGTCAATAAATTCACATGGGAAAGCCAACTCAATCCATACTTCAACCAATTCACAGGATGAATCTAAGAAGAAAGCAAATTCGATAAGAGATCCGCAAATTCAATAGCCGAGGCAAATTCGATAAGAGATCCGCAAATTCAATAGCCGAGGCATCATAGCACTAGGATTAGGCAAGAGAATTCACAATTTCATGATTATATAACATTAGATGTTTGTAACTTGTAATAATATATGACTAACTCAAGTAATGTTCATTTATAAGTCATGAATGTGTGGAAACTTATTGAAATGCTATCCAACCGTCATTATTTAAATGCTGTTCAAATTATTTTAGACCACAGCTTGTGACAGTAGAGTTGAGAATGACTTGTTAGTTAAGCTATTTATTCACTTCAATCAAATGTCATTTGTTCAGCTTCATGTCTGATGGATTCAAAAAGTGGTGAAGACAGGTAACGCTCTCCAAAACTCGGAAAAATCACCTGCACAATATCGACTCAGAATTACTAATAATCTGCTATTCACAGCAAACATTATGTAATAATATAGGTACAAGTCGTAGACCATAATCATCTTATGATTCTGCGTCGAAAAAACTTATTAAGGATTGTAAACTTACAACGATAAGCTTTCCTGCATTTTCCGGTTTCTTCCCTAATTTTATTGCAGCTGCAGCAGCAGCACCCGATGAAATTCCCATCTGCAAAAGACATTCATAATATCATCATATTTGCAGAGCCAAATAACAAGAATCGCAAGTTATGATGTCATACCAGTAAACCTTCTTTCAAAGCAAGCAACTTAGCAGTTTCTATAGCTTCTTCACTTGAAACCTGTAATTCATAATAAAACAAAAAAGAGTTTCATTTTAAATGAGGAAAAGGCCAGATTCTAGATCAAATTTGATAATAGAAATACAATTTACTAATGCTGCAAGCTACCTGAATAACTTCATCTAGGAAATCAAATTCCAGAAGAGGGGGAACTATACCGGCACCGAGCCCTTGGATTAGATGTTTGCCTTTGAAATGTTTACAAGTAGAAAATACATCACTAATCGCCCTCATGTGTTTTCTCTAAGGACTTGCTTATCAAAGAATAAAATTTTGACAGTTTATATACGACATCTAAACAAGATACAACTTAGAACACTTCAAATGAATAACAATGGTATTTATATTCAGAATCATCAAATCACCTGGCTTTCCTCCATTCAGAACCGCACTTTCAGCCGGTTCCACACCATACACCTAGGGGTGAAACGCAACTTAAATCATAGTTAGCATAAATATAAATAAATCATTACAAAAACGTGTTCATGTATTCACTCTCAACACAAAAGAGTATAAACGGTAAACAAATCAACCTTGATTTCTGAGTTTTTCTCCTTGAGGAACTTCCCAGCACCTGTTACCGTTCCCCCAGTTCCTATCCCTGCAACCAAAGCATCAATTTTCTCTCCGGAGTCTCTCCAAATCTCAGGGCCAGTCGTCTCATAATGAATCTAAAACAATGAAAAATCATCAGTTACTGTTTTTTTCATCTCATCGACCAAATTAGAAAATCTGAACTTCAATACCTTTGGATTGGCAGGGTTTTCAAATTGATTCAGCATAAAACTATTAGGTGTCTTCGCTAATAGCTCGTCCGCTTTCTGAAAAACACCATCAATTCCTTTGGCAGCATCTGTCAAATAAACCTCAGCTCCGAAAGCTCGCAGAATAATTTTTCTCTCAAGACTCACATAAGATGGCATAGTCACTAAAAGCTTATAGCCTCTCAGTGCTGCTATCGACGCCAATCCTATACCGGTGTTACCACTTGTAGGCTCAACAAGGACAGTCTTTTCAACCATTGTTCAAAAACATTAAACTCATTAGATTCTACATTCAGCAATATGAATAAATATGCAAGCTCGTGACGAAAACCTAGAAATCATACATGACTATTTACCTTTCCAGGAGTAATTAGGCCTTTGTTTTCAGCATCTTCAATCATGCTTAATGATATTCTGAGTAAAAAAAAAACAAGATTATCATTACAAGTTCTTATATTAGAATCTTAAAACATAAAATTTCAAAAAAGTTCAAGTTTGTGAAAATGAAGAATTCCATGCCTATCTTTAACACTGCAGCAGGATTGCAAGTATTCTAGCTTAGCAGCGATTCGAGCAACACAGCCTTCAGTAATGTTGTTAAGGTATACTAATGGAGTATTCCCTATTAACTTCAAAAAAAATTATGATTATTTTAGAAAACAGAAATAAAGATAAAAGATATGAAATAGAAAAATAGTTATTATTAAGATAAAATATTACTTCAGTAGCATCTTTCTTGATTGCAAACTGTGTCTCCATGATATTTGCTGAAGAAAGCCGGCAAAAGCTTGATTGATGAGTCTCTTTTAGAAATCAGCAAAAAAAGAAAGCATCGTATATAAGAACTCAATAATTAGTGGGCACATAAAACTCTAAAAATGAGTAAGCTAAGGAGATTGAAAATTTTGTACTAACCAATGTCTTCAGTGACAGTTTTGGATTGTGGAAGAAGCAGGAAATTTAAGCTTGACCGTATGTGTATTTAAGAGCTAATATATTTATTCTCTTTTTTTAGCTGACATCCAAAAATGATTTGTATCGTGTTTTGTGGAAAAGTATTTTATTTAAAATATTCATATTAAATATTGCTATTTTTTTTTTATCACCGTTAGTTTGGTGGTCAGATTCGAGTGGTTACAGACCTCTTGCGGTGGATCAAACTGTGATTCTCTCTACCAAGTCCAGCGTCAATCTACTATCTATTCTAAATAAAAAATTAAGTGTTGATAGTCATTTCCTTATCAATATAAGCGAGTTTTGATTTATTTCTTTAAAATAAAATTGAATTATTTCCTGAATTTTTCGGATACCCCTAAGCGTGTAAAAATCAAAAGAATAAATAAATAAAAAATTTATCACCTGGGGCAAAAGACTTAGAATTTTTTTTAAATTTTAGAAGTAATCCAAAAATATTCTTTTAAAGGGTAAATAAAAAAACTTATTATTGTATGATAAATGACTATTTTAACCCAAAAATTAAATACCCACCATTCTTCCATTTATATCCTTTAGAAAATTGCATATCTTACTTCCTTTCCTTTTATGCTCTTACCTGTCAATTCACCTACATCCTTTCATTCTAATATTCATATTTATTTTAGCCTGTAATTTTATATTCCTCATACCATTTATCATCAGAATACACACTCCTATGTGTCTTTTCATTTTCTTTTCCATTTTCCATACTATCATTATGTCAGTTCCTTAATGCGCTTTGAACACTTTACAACATGGTTGTTCGTTTTCCAACCACAACCCTAAACCTAAACAATAAAAACCGGCATATGGTATCTTACTCTCAATAATCACACAAGCAAACAACTGCTTCATCTTCCATTGTACTACGGTAAATTTCAATCGTTCACACAATCAAATGTGCAACATGTGTTACACAATTTCAAATGGATGGAGTGGTTCAAAACTGATAATTAATACATACAAGACTTTTTGGTAAAGTATGTATCGTTTTTTTTTTGGTATAATTAGTCCTTAAGTCTCTTAAATTTAAGTAAATTTCGCTTTATTCCCCTAACTAAATTTTTTTTTTACGTAATAGTCATTTAATTTCTCTTTCGTTAAACTATTTTATCTCTTCCGTTAGTTTGAATGAAAAATGTTAATTAAGACTGAGTTGACATCAAAATGGTGGTAATGGCGATAATTTCTGCTTAGGTGACAAATGACGTGTAAATAGACATTTAGTGACTAAAATTTCTACGGTGAATAGAAAAATCAAAAGTAATAAAATAACTCATTTTAGTTTTTAATGGCGCTAATTTCTGGGTTTTAAAATATTTTCTCCTTCTTTTCTTAACTCTAATTTCTACAGTGAATAGAAAAATCAAAAGTAATAAAATAATCCATTTTAATTGGTTGCTTAGCTTAAAAAACAACAATGAAATCCTCATTCTATTTTGTGACAAACACAAAACCCAGATCCAACAACACCTTCTATTTATTTTCTATATTCACCTTCTATTTTGCGACAAACACAAAACTCAGATCTGGTTCGACAAATACAACAAATACAAACTAAACAAAACAACACCGGAAAATCCAGAAGATCCAAAAACCTATATCTGATTTGACAAACACGCTCAAGAATGGTGGCGGTGGATTTTTCTCACTTGTTGATTGCATTTTTTTCTCTCAATAAAGAGTATTCTTTTTCACTTTCATATTCTATCCTATTGTAAATTTGCAAACTGATCTATCTTGCCAATGATTGCATATGATTTTAGGGAAGAACTTTGTAAGAATGTTATAATAATGAAAAGAAACTGGAGTGAGAAATAAAATCTAGTAATGGAAGAATTTCTCTTTAATTTTAGATCTAGGTATTTGGAATAAAAAAAAGTGTTTTTGGAATCATCTCACATCATGAACGAAATTAAAGAAGAAGATGTGTGATCCGCGTGTCGCGCACGGATCAAAAACAAGTAATTTTTGAAAACATAGTATAGCGACAATGACTCGAATCGTTTCACAAGGATTCTTGTATTGTTATTAATCGAAGGTAACCGAATTCCGAATTAGGGGGGTTTGTTTTAAGGTTAATAAAAAAAACAGAACAATTAAGTGAATAAAAAGTGATTACCAAATAAGCTAAAACGGCTAATCCTACTGATTTGGGTTCCAACTTATCATTGGTTATTATAATTTCAACCTCCTAAGCGGATTATCTATTCCTATTTGATTATAAAAGTCATTAACAGGCGCAACTGGTTTTATGTGATTTATGTTCCTATTATCCGAATTAAGCAAACAGATTTAAGCTCTCGTGAATTAAGCAAACACGGTTTAATCAAACACGATAACAAATTAAGCAAACGCTAACGTGACTACGGTCAAGGATCATACAACAATCAAATTAAATCAACACTAATATATGATAATCGAATTAAGCAAACAATAATCACATATCGTAATATTGAAAGGAATAGAATTTGAATTGAAAATTATTATAACCTCAAAGTATGATGGAACATGTAATCAGCAGGATTTTGCCTTATAATTAGTTCTCCATTCCGGTTCTTTCAAGCGTAAGAAAAATAAAATAAAATCGTGAAAAATGTTTATTCAACAGTTGCGGCTGCTAGGTTAAATAGAAAAACCTAAAAAACCCGTTTACAACCAAACTGAGTCAAAATATATAACCCAGGCCCAATTCTAAATGACCCGAAACTAAATAAAACTAATGCAACAACTTCAAATGAAATTCTTGAAAATATGACTATGAATCTGACTTCGACTCTAACACAAAAGTTTTAGCTCTCTCTCTTAGCTTTCCACCGACTGGTAGAACGCCTCAATCAGATTCCTGGAACTCCGGTTATGATCATTTCCGTAAAAGCTGTTAAAGCTGAAAATTAAGTACGAAAATTAAATTAAGCCAAAAATAAAGTAAAATAGAAAAAAAAACTAAAATATAAAAATAAACAAATAAAACCAAAGAAATACTTAAGTGCAAACATGGTAGAATGTGCATTAAAATGCACTGATCAAATTCCCCCACACTTGAACTTTTGCACTCCGAGCAAAAATAAACTCAAGACTCAAGAAACACAACATCATTCAGATACTCATTCTAGGCTACAAACTCGTCTTCGATTAGGATAGCATCGATATGTACTAATCTTACACACTAAGGATATCGTAAGAACACAAATCCACAATTGTGCGATCATAAGCCTCCATCATATACAAACCATTTTGAATCATGTTATTATGCCTAAGCCTAACTTACTTATCCTCCTTTTTGCTCTCTTTCATTCTAGTGCAATCACATTAAGCCCGTTATCTATTCATACACATGGTAAATAAGCCTGTTAGTGATTATGATTCATACTTGACAATATTTTAAAGTTACTTTAGTAACAACAAGAATTTTTTTTCTTAAGGTTTCACATCCGTTAGGCTAAATGACCGGGTGAGGGTCACCTAACTTATTAGGTGGATTCCTATTCAGATTTCTTTTTAAGCGCAAGATCATTCACTTATTTGCATCATCTTAATTACTTAGTATTTGATTTCTAGATGGTGTTGACTGCTAGATAAACTACTTAAGAGATATTAAAGGATGAGAACTCAAGGCTATGACATAACAAGTATTCAAAATGATTTCCATATTCAGGAGACTTAATGTGTTAAAGCAATATCGGTCTTATGAACTTTTCCCAAGTCTCCACAACTAACCTCAAAACAATCTATAGCCTAAACTTTTCAACAAATAAAAAATGTCTAGTGTTTCTAAAACAAAACAAAACAAACAAAAACAAAACAAAAACAAAGAAAATAAATTATTCCCTCCCCCACACTTAAAACAAGCATTGTCCTCAATGAAATGACATAAATATAAAATAAGAGGGAGATAAAGGAAAGAACACACCCGAGTAGTCAAGGTGGATAAGTGATCACATAAGCAGCATTTCCTAAAGATATCTCTTCTACAGTCTCTTCTTCCAAAGTGGGGATCTCATAGAGTAACTTTGGGTAGTATCCATTAATCTTGGAGTTTTTATTAGTGTCTTCGTCTTTTATTCCAGGACCAAAGAAGAATCTTCGATAAGTAAAAGTGTTGAATGTGCAGGTGATAGTGATCTCCTTTTCTACAACTTCAAGAATCAAAGGATTAAGGGGTTGCCTCACTACTTTTGTTCCATCTTCAATTGAGATCCTATGCATAATCATGGATAGGCTAATATCACAAGTGTCAACCAAAGTCCATCCAATTCCCTTTTTATGTTCCTGTAATGATTTCTCTTCCTGCACAAATTCAAATAAATTATTAGGAAGTGGCTTCAGCTCTAAATAGGGTGATTTCTCGATGGATGGTTTGTTCCGGGAAGTCGGGATGTTGAGAGCTTCATTGACATGAACAACTTCATTTTCAACCTCATCTGTAGTAAGAATATCATCTTGCAAGGCAACCTCAAATTCAGCACAAATAGAGCAAATTTTAGTGTCAGTACAAACATCACAAGAGTAAACATCATCAAAATCAGACAATGATGGAAAATCAGCTGCAACCAAATTAATACAAGTATCATCAACAATTTCAGAAGGCAACTTTATTTGAAAAATAGAATGTTCTTCCGAAGGTTGTTGGTTTGATCCTTGAGCTTGCTGCATAGCATTCACCGAAGTGGTAAGTTGATCAAGTTGTATTTGCAAAGTCTGAAAATTAGAATCTATTTGTTGTTGATTCTTGATATTATTTGTAGCAATTTGCTTGACAAGGTCCTCTAGTGAAGGTTCGGAAGGTGCAGAGCACACAACCTAAAATTCATTCATATGCTTATGTGGATCCTCACCTGCAAAACCATTAAAACTTGGCAACAAGTGTGTTAAACCAAAATACAATTCGAAAGGTGCATAAACAACATGATATTCAATACATAAAGCATTATAATTCACAAGTGCAACAAGTTCTCTCAGAGTTCTTTGATCAGCCATGATATGATTATAAATTTCAACACAAAATCAAATGAAATCATTGCAGATTTAAAAAGAATGGAAAAAACGAAAAAGCGATTAAAATAAAATATAAAAAATATAAAAATAACGCTAAAAATCTAATTAAATCAAATAGATCTCGCACAAAAAAATTCAGATTTTTTTGAAAATATGAAAATAGAAAATAAATCAAATCAAATAGAAAAACCCAGAATTTGCGATTTTGAGGGTCGAAATCTTTTAGAATTCTATTCTATAAGAGTTTTGTTCTTCGATTTATTTCTGATTTTCTGGAGAAAAAAAATCGGAGTAAATCGAATCAGTAGCTTCCAACTTACCTAAAAGGCTGGAAAACTTATCACTATAATGGAACCGGTATTGCAACCCTGAAAATCAACAAACACAACAAAAAAAGAAAAGAAAAAAAACTAGCAAGAAAACTATACCTATGACTATAAAATCAGTTAATAACAACAAGAATCCCCGACAACGACACCAATTTGATTCGCGTGTCGCGCACGGATCAAAAACGAGTGATTTTTGAAAACATAGTATAGCGACAATTACTCGAATCGTTTCACAAGGATTCTTGTATTGTTATTAATCGAAGGTAACTGGAGTCCGAATTAGGGGGGGGTTGTTTTAAGGTTAATAAAAAGAACAAAACAATTAAGTGAATAAAAAGTGATTACCAAATAAGCTAAAACGGCTAATCCTACTGATTTGGGTTCCAACTTATCATTGGTTATTATAATTTCAACCTCCTAAGCGGATTATCTATTCCTATTTGATTATAAAATTCATTGACAAGCGCAACTGGTTTTATGTGATGTATGTTCCTATTATCCGAATTAATCAAACAGATTTAAGCTCTCGTGAATTAAGCAAACACGGTTTAATCAAACACGATAACGAATTAAGCAAACGCTAACGTGACTACGGTCAAGGATCATACAACAATCAAATTAAATCAACACTAATATATGATAATCGAATTAAGCAAACAATGATCACATATCATAATATTGAAAGGAATAGAATTTGAATTGAAAATTATTATAACCTCAAAGTATGATGGAACATGTAATCAGCAGGATTTTTCCTTGAAATTAGTTCTCCATTCCGGTTCTTTCAAGCGTAAGAAAAATAAAATAAAATCGTGAAAAATGTTTATTCAACAGTTGCGACTGCTAGGTTAAATAGAAAAACCTAAAAAACCCGTTTACAACCAAACTGAGTCAAATATATAACCCAGACCCAATTCTAAATGACCCGAAACTAAATAAAACTAATGCAACAGCTTCAAACGAAATTCTGGAAAATATGACTCAGAATCTGACTTCGACTCTAACACAAAAGTTTTAGCTCTCTCTCTTAGCTTTCCACCGACTGGTAGAACGCCTCAATCAGATTCCTGAAACTCCGGTTATGATCATTTCCGTAAAAGCTGTTAAAACTGAAAATTAAGTACGAAAATTAAATTAAGCCAAAAATAAAGTAAAATAGAAAAACAAACTAAAATATAAAAATAAACAAATAAAACCAAAGAAATACTTAAGTGCAAACATGGTAGAATGTGCATTAAAATGCACTGATCAAATTCCCCCACACTTGAACTTTTGCACTCCGAGCAAAAATAAACTCAAGACTGAAGAAACACAACATCATTCAGATACTCATTCTAGGCTACAAACTCTTCTTCGATTAAGATAGCATCAATATGTACTAATCTTACACACTAAGGATATCGTAAGAACACAAATCCACAATTGTGCGATCATAAGCCTCCATCATATACAAACCATTTTGAATCATGTTATTATGCCTAAGCCTAACTTACTTATCCTCCCTTTTGCTCTCTTTCATTCTAGTACAATCACATTAGTTCGGTGGTCAGATTAGAGTGGTTACAGTCTCTTGCGGTGGGTCAAACTGTGGTTCTCTCTACCAAGTCAAGCGTCAATCTACTATCTATTCTAAATAAAAAATTAAGTGTTGATAGTTATTTTCTTATCAATATAAGCGAGTTTTGATTTATCTATTTAAAGAAAAATTGAATTATTTCCTGAATTTTTCGGATACCCATAAGCGTGTAAAAACCAAAAGAATAAATAAATAAAAAAATTTACATGGTATAATTTTTCCACCTGAAACAAAAGACTTAGAATTTTAAAATTTCAGAAGTAATCCAAAAATATTCTTTTAAAGGGTGTCTTATTACGATAAATGACTATTTTAACCCAAAAATTAAATACCCACCATTCTTCCATTTATGTCCTTTAGAAAATTGCATATCTTACTTGCTTTCCTTTTATGCTCTTACATGTCAATTCACCTACATCCTTTCATTCTAATATTCATATTTATTTTCCATTTATTTTAGCCTGTAATTTTATATTCCTCATACCATTTATCAACAGAATACACATTCCTATGTGTCTTTTCATTTTCTTTTCCATTTTCCATACTATCATTATGTCAATTCCTTAATGCGCTTTGAACACTTTACAACATGGTTGTTCGTTTTCCAACCACAACCCTAAACCTGAACAATAAAAACCGGCATATGGTATCTTACTCTCAATAATCACACAAGCAAACAACTGCTTCATCTTCCATTGTACTACGGTAAATTTCAATCGTTCACACAATCAAATGTGCAACATGTGTTACACAATTTCAAATGGATGGAGTGGTTCAAAACTGATAATTAATACATACAAGACTTTTTGGTAAAGTATGTATCGTTTTTTTTTTTGGTATAATTAGTCCTTAAGTCTCTTAAATTTAAGTAAATTTCGCTTTATTCCCCTAACTAAATTTTTTTTTTACGTAATAGTCATTTAATTTCTCTTTCGTTAAACTATTTTATCTCTTCCGTTAGTTTGAATGAAAAATGTTAATTAAGACTGAGTTGACATCAAAATGGTGGTAATGGCGATAATTTCTGCTTAGGTGACAAATGACGTGTAAATAGACATTTAGTGACTAAAATTTCTACGGTGAATAGAAAAATCAAAAGTAATAAAATAACTCATTTTAGTTTTTAATGACGCTAATTTCTGGGTTTTAAAATATTTTCTCCTTCTTTTCTTAACTCTAATTTCTACAGTGAATAGAAAAATCAAAAGTAATAAAATAATCCATTTTAATTGGTTGCTTAGCTTAAAAAACAACAATGAAATCCTCCTTCTATTTTGTGACAAACACAAAACCCAGATCCAATAACACCTTATATTTATTTTCTATATTCACCTTCTATTTTGCGACAAACACAAAACTCAGATCTGGTTCGACAAATACAACAAATACAAACTAAACAAAACAACACCAGAAAATCCAGAAGATCCAAAAACCTAGATCTGATTTGACAAACACGCTCAAGAATGGTGGCGGTGGATTTTTCTCACTTGTTGATTGCATTTTTTTTTCTCTCAATAAAGAGTATTCTTTTTCACTTTCATTTTCTATCCTATTGTAAATTTGCAAACTGATCTATCTTACCAATGATTGCATATAATTTTAGGGAAGAACTATGTAAGAATGTTATAATAATGAAAAGAAACTGGTGTGAGAAATAAAATCTAGTAATGGAATAATTTCTCTTTAATTTTAGATCTAGGTATTTGGAATAAAAAAAAGTGTTTTTGGAATCTTCTCACATCATGAACGAAATTAAAGAAGAAGATGTGTGATCCGCGTGTCGCGCACGGATCAAAAACGAGTGATTTTTGAAAACATAGTATAGCGACAATGACTCGAATCGTTTCACAAGGATTCTTGTATTGTTATTAATCGAAGGTAACCGAATTCCGAATTAGGGGGGTTTGTTTTAAGGTTAATAAAAAAACAGAACAATTAAGCGAATAAAAAGTGATTACCAAATAAGCTAAAACGGCTAATCCTACTGATTTGGGTTCCAACTTATCATTGGTTATTATAATTTCAACCTCCTAAGCGGATTATCTATTCCTATTTGATTATAAAATTCATTGACAAGCGCAACTGGTTTTATGTGATGTATGTTCCTATTATCCGAATTAAGCAAACAGATTTAAGCTCTCGTGAATTAAGCAAACACGGTTTAATCAAACACGATAACGAATTAAGCAAACGCTAACGTGACTACGGTCAAGGATCATACAACAATCAAATTAAATCAACACTAATATATGATAATCGAATTAAGCAAACAATAATCACATATTGTAATATTGAAAGAAATAGAATTTGAATTGAAAATTATTATAACCTCAAAGTATGATGGAACATGTAATCAGCAGGATTTTGCCTTGGAATTAGTTCTCCATTCCGGTTCTTTCAAGCGTAAGAAAAATAAAATAAAATCGTGAAAAATGTTTATTCAACAGTTGCGGCTGCTAGGTTAAATAGAAAAACCTAAAAAACTCGTTTACAACCAAACTGAGTAAAATATATAACCCATGCCCAATTCTAAATGACCCGAAACTAAATAAAACTAATGCAACAACTTCAAACGAAATTCTGGAAAATATGACTCCGAATCTGACTTCGACTCTAACACAAAAGTTTTAGCTCTCTCTCTTAGCTTTCCACCGACTGGTAGAACGCCTCAATCAGATTCCTGGAACTCCGGTTATGATCATTTCCGTAAAAGCTGTTAAAGCTGAAAATTAAGTACGAAAATTAAATTAAGCCAAAAATAAAGTAAAATAGAAAAACAAACTAAAATATAAAAATAAACAAATAAAACCAAAGAAATACTTAAGTGCAAACATGGTAGAATGTGCATTAAAATGCACGGATCAAATTCCCCCACACTTGAACTTTTGCACTCCGAGCAAAAATAAACTCAAGACTCAAGAAACACAACATCATTCAGATACTCATTCTAGGCTACAAACTCGTCTTCGATTAGGATAGCATTGTAACACCCCGAAATTTGCCCTCTGATTTATTACCATTTTCTGACTTCAAACTTCATGGTCATCTGCATTTCCCGTTATGTTATGGCATTCATAAGTAGTTATTCAGTTATGGTATTCCACTTAAGTGGTTCAAGGGTTTCGGGTCTGGTTTTGTTGATAAGGTTAGTCGATCGAAAATGGTGTTCAAATCCTCATATCAAAGACATGGTATTATTTCTGGTACAAGAAGATTCAGTGGGGATTCATACAAAAAAAAATCAAGACATTGTAGTCCTCTTAATGGTTCATTGTTGGTAATACAAGTTAAAGAGGTTTGAGTTGAAATAAGCATGTTAGGATTGGTTATATGGAGTACTTAGACTCTTCTCATGCTAATATTATTTCCAGTCCACTACCCATTTCGTTCATGTTTCCAATTCGGTTATTTGAAACCCATTTCTTGTCATACCCTTATTCACAAAATTGGTCATTTAATTAACGCTTTCTTTTATTACCCGTTCTTCATTTTTTAGTTTAACTCTAAAACTAGAAGATTACTAACCATGTTTTATGTAAGAACATTTCTTTCTTTTTCCTAATTGAATTCCCTTGTCCTTATCTATTCCTCACCAAGTCCAATAATCATTTTTAGTTCCGATTTAATAGCCATTTGATTCAATATCAATTCAAGACCATAAAATCATTAAACCAAAGTTTAATCCTATTCCAGGTTTTATTTCACAAGTTCAAACTCATGGCTCAGGTTATAAGGCCCATTGATCTTTTTGTCTTGTTCTTATAATAAAACATGTGACTATAGAAGAAAAGGATTGCTTGGGAATTAATGGAAAGATTATCGAATGATCTTGAGGTCATTAATGTGGGAAATGCGAGTCATTACCATAAATACGAAAGGAAAAATTCGGAAAGGAATATTCATGACGGTTGGCGAAATATATCTTTATGAAGGTTGTCTACATGAAAGTATTGATTAAAACAATATCCATTTATCATCTTCCTATGGTATAATATCCGGTAATACATTGAATTAGCATATGATTAATTGTAAAAAACAAAATATATATATATATATATATGTCAGTGAGAAAAATCAGTGAAGAAATATATTGAGAAGATATTCATATTCTCTCATTTGAAGCGCCACTTTTGGTATTGATGAACATAAAAATCAGTGAGGAAAATATTGAGAATCAATGTCAAATTCTATTACAATCAGTTCTAACAAGTTTTTTTACAAGATATAACAGAGTCATAACAGAAATGCTAACTACCCAAAAACTAACTTAACTGAAAATCAGGGTGAAAATACAAGTTCACCCTCATTATGCTACTGGTATAAAAAAGAAAGCTTGCTGCAAATTTTAGGGGCTGGATCATCTTTTGTTCCCTCCATCTTCTTCCTCATATTCATCTCCCTCGCAATCTCTTTCTTCATTCTCCTTCATCAACCCTTAGCCTCATTTAATCTCAAAAAACCTGCAAAATCATGGTGAAACACGACAATCAAGAAGCAGATTGAATCAAGACCTATCCACAAATTCAAAAGCATGGAGGCAATAGGATTCATAAGCAAGATTAAGGAAGAGGGTTTACGAACCACACCACAGAATTTGATACGGTTTGACACAACATCAGAAAAGAGAATGAGGGGAAGAATCTATTCTCAACAAGAAATCTACACTCAAGATTATACCTCTTATTCAACAGAATCAATTCGCAGCAAGAAACCGACATTCAAGAATCATCAACCATCTTCATCTTCAACTGGTCTTCAATAATCCAATAATCCTGAAATCAACCATTACACATGAAATTCGGCACAATTCAAGCAGCAGTAGTGGTGAAATCAAAACAGAGTGCAAGAATTGATTGTACCTATGAGATTGATTTAAGCATTCAGCCATAATGATTCAGGGTTTGACACAGACGAATGGCACCTTTGTATCGTAACCGGAGTCATTTGCGGTGGCAGCTGTAACGCAATCACAACAATAAGTTTTAACAAGATAAAGTCACGACCCTAATCACGAAGTTACCAAGATCATAATACCTGGTATAGCTCGTGTAACTCCTCAGCCTATGCGGATTCAGCTAGCAGCCATTCGAAGGTAATTTGAAGGGCAAGACAAGCACGGTGCGGCTCTCATTGGAAATGCCTCTTCCGCCTTCGATTGCTTGAAGCCACGGTACATGGGGATTGTGATTCTTACGTCGGTGTTAGGTCTTGTATTGACGGAGAAGTCGATGAGAGAAGACACACGAACGGCACGGTGGAAGCATTTGCTGCTGTAAAGAACTCTGAGAAAACGAGAGGGTCATCACGCAAATCAACGCCGTGAGTTTTGAGTCGAGGAGATCACGAAGGATCGATCAACGAAACAAGAGATACCTCAGTTCGCGTCATCATCACCTTCCCCTTCGAAATCTCTCTGGCAAGTTTCCTCCTTTCGTTTTTTCGTTTCCTCCATGTTTGAGTTAGAATTTCTTAAAGTATCTCGGATGTGGTGTGATTCGGATTTAGAGAGTAGGTAAAAAAAAAGGGGGATTGGAAGTGAGGGGTCCGGCGCGGTGGATCGGCGTTGTTCTTCCAACGATGGTAACGAAGAGGGAGGCGCCGTTTGTAGTGAGAGAGATAGGTTAGGGTTTTGTGTAAGTTGAATTTAGGGCTGAATTTGGAAGATTGAGGCCGGAGGTTGATGAGGGCGGCGGAGGAAAGTTGAATTTAGGGCTTCTGTGGTTGAAAGGAGAAAGAAGAAGACGTGTTGATGAGGATGAGAGATAGAAGAAAGGAAGATGAAGGTGGTGAGGAAGAGGATAGGCGCCGCGGGAGGCAAGAAGGAGTTTTAGGGTTTGTTTAGGGAGCTGTGCTTATGTTGAGGAGGAAGATTCTTAAAAATTGTTATTAATATTCAAATTATTTTTTAGGAAATCTTAATCATATTTAACACAATTTAATGGACATGTTAATAATATTAAATACGTTGTTTATGATTTCCTAAGAATAAGATAAGATGATTAACTGTTGAGATAACCAAGGGGGGTCTTTGGATCAAACAAGTGTGATAAAGTCAACAAAGTTGGACTAAGATCCATACCAACTCCCTCAAGTTCCTGCGCATGGGCCTAGGGGATTCGCTAATCTCACCCCCATTCTGGGCCCAATTTCAATTTTAACTCAAAATCATTTCTATTTCCCCCCCTCTCTTATCCCTTTTTCTTTTATTTTCTATTCTATACATCTTTAATTTAATTCACAAATAAATAGTAAAATGAATAATAAAAATTCACCAAAATTATATTAGAATATTAAGACATTTTAGAAACACTCCCAATTTTCACTTTCTGAATTTAATCATTTTTCAATTTATTTTCGAATTTTCATTTAATTAATTTTCTATTGAATTCTCATGTGGATACATAAATTTGTCCAATTTCTTTCTGCCACTTCCCATAATATTTTCTGCCCATTCTTTTTGCTATGGTTAAAGGACAAGTTAAAGTACCTAGAACATTTTTTGGTGAATTTTTAGGACATTTTTGCTATTGTTTTGGTAATATAATTTGTGTAATTTTGTGATTAAACTTTAGTTAGGTTTAAGTGGCCATTTGCCTTAGTTAAAATAAGAATTTTGGAGAGATTTTTTAGCACAATAATATAATCAGGTTGAAGACCTTAGGAATTTAATTTCATATTTTTCTCATAACTTTTAATATTTTTTGCCATTTTAATTCATTCCTTCACACTATGCATATTCATAATTCATATCATTTACTAACTATTTGTTTTCTTGTGCAAGGTATGTTTTCAAGGATTGGCTTATTGGACTTGGATATTTTTATGCCTTAAATGTGTTTTATACTTTGTGTATTTTGTGATGTAATAGCTTAGAACTTGTATGCTTTTATAGTTTCCATAAGTAGGATAGAAAAGATAAAACGAATCGATAGAAAACCAAAACTTCAAAAACAAATAAAGTATTCGATCCAATGTCGAGTACATTTTCAAATAAATAAATAAAGTTCATATTATTTTAGGGTTCCACGATCACCTTCGTACCACTCCATTCAACCAAAATCAAACCTTGCATGTTTCATA
This sequence comes from Lathyrus aphaca, assembly GCA_963966055.1. Lineage (NCBI taxonomy): Eukaryota > Viridiplantae > Streptophyta > Magnoliopsida > Fabales > Fabaceae > Lathyrus > Lathyrus aphaca. Next base: position 139,996,463 of record OZ014520.1, read on the forward strand.
CCATAAGTCGTGTGTCTTAGCACCACGCAACCGACCCACACACCTCATTGTTTCATCCCGTTTACATTTCATATGCGTTTTTGCCTACCATGACCTAGGAGGGCCCTATTGCTTATTACTAACTTCTTTTACTTGTATGTTTAGTCTTATATCTCCTACATCTCTTAGGTAGATTTAATTGCAAACCTCACTAACCATAGGTTATCCATGAATTCAAACTAATTTAGGGTAGGTCTAGTTTCCCTTAGAATGTTTACCTTTTATAACTTGAGTCTCTTCTCATCTTAAAAGAAAATAAAAAAAAACATTTAATAAAGGAAAGGTGTACAATGCGTCACGAGCCTTAAGCTATACGGGAAATGATCAGTGGAGGTCTCCTTCACTCTTCTAGGATGCTTTACAAACGTTCCATTGGGGGCGATCTTGGAAAGTATTCGCTCCTGTGTCATAGTCTTTAGTGTTGTACATTCAATAAACACAAATTCAAAACATTTCTTCTAAAAAAACAACAAACCAAGAAGTCACGTCTTCTCATTCTCATCTCATACTCTTCATGACTTGTCTCGACAGTTCAAACAGCGATACGGTAAACACCCTCGAGTCAGAGCCGGTAACACCTGAGCTAGAGCTATGGTAATGTCATCCTAAAAACCACAAACGAGTGTAAGCCTTAGTTAGACGAACTACGGCGTCTCTGATCCTCATTTATCCCGATGAGGTACGTAGGCAGTGGGGTAGGGCCCATTCGAGCACAATCTTTCTTTTTCCCTACATTTTCCCATTTTTATTTCATTTGTTAATTCCATTTTCTTTTTCTCAATTCCATTTCATTCCAGACAGTTATTCTTTTAGTTAAACAGCATATTATTCTTCCCCCTTTGAAAACAGACTTTTAAGCGTGGATCCCGTCGGGTACGGCGGACGGATTGGGGTGCTAATACCTTCCCAATTCGTAACCGACTCCCGTATCCAGATCTTTGGTTCGCAAGGCCTCGTCCTTTTCCTTCTTCCTCAGGTTTGTGCAACATTACCTTTCCCATTCTTTCGGGATAAAAATGTCTGGCTGGCGACTCTAACTTTTCCGCGCCACTTTCGCGTTTGTACTAGGATGAAAATCCCGGGAGCGACAGCTGGCGACTCTGCTGGGGATTTTTAGAAATTCTAATCTCCCCTTTGAGAGTCAATCCTAGCGCTTGTCTGTTGCTGTTTTCTTTGGGTGCTTATTCATTTGCTGTTATTGTTTTAGTATAGCTTTACTGTTTCGTTTACAGTTTATCGCTTTCCTTTACAGCTTTATTTACAGCTTCCTGCACTTTATTTTACTGTCGCATATACTGGCATATACTGTACTGGCTGTTCTGGTTTTCCTTGGCGGGATGGGATTATTGTGAGATAAGCCAAATACCCGGCTTGAGTATACACATAGGATTTAGAGTGGGCAGTCGTGTGGCTTGCGTGGTCTTGAGCACATGTAGTTTTCACGAGTCCCACACCCAGATCAGGCTCTCTTGGGATATGTTCTATACTTCCTAGGCAGACCATAGAATGTTCTCACCTGAGCTGCTAACACTGGGAACCGATCATCGAGGACCTTAGTGGAAACAACCCTCTCCAGTGGTGACAGTGGCAGACCACATTTCGTGGCAAACCCATTCGCACCCGAGGGCCCACTAGGAAATCGCATAGGATGACCCTGTTCTCTCATAGGAACCTGGTTAAAGCAACTAGTCGTATGACGGTAGTATTGTACCCTTCGGGATGAATGTACTATTGTTTCTCGACTTCAGTGCTTGAAGCCGGGAACTTATGAGGGATGCTTGCTTTTTCCGGAATTCAGCTGAGGCCTCCCTGAGTAGTACATAATGCCAAACCGATTCCCTGATTTGGTCATGAGCCATTTCTCGGAAATGGTGAACGTATTATTGCTATTCGGCTTTGAGAGTCCGTGATGTTGACCCGTAGTAGCACACCCGTGAGATTGGGAGGGGTTTACAGGTTTGCAGGAACCCTAAAACTTCCAACATACCCGCTTTTGCCGGTATTACTCCGTGTTATGATCCGGTCCTATATGATACTTGATTGAGAATTCTGGAACTTATGCACAGAGACACTAATATTATGATCTTCACCAACACTTGGTTATCTGATCCACGCCAGCGTCGGACCGCTGACCGCATGCCAGTTGCATACATGACATCATGGCATTTTAGCATACATGTTCAATTACTTCTAAGGAACCCATATCTGGATTATGTCGGATTTTCTTCTGCATTAAAACTTGGATCAAAACGGATGGATTCCTTGGAAATAACCAAACATGGCATTTGCATACATCCTTGCATTTTTTACAGGTGTTCAGAGACAAATTCTTATCCTGACCTGGTTTCTCTCCAGAATGGTCAGTTTGAATCACGACTGTCAAGGTTTAGACATGGAACAACTTCGAGCGGAGGTGACTGAGATGAAGGCCCAACTGGGGCATCTTATAGTGGACATTCGAACGTTATCCCAGGATCAGAAATTGCTGAGAGAAGAATTCAACTTGATGAAGACTCAGATAAAGCTGCTTACAGGAATCATGAATGCTATGTCGAAAAAGGAAAATAGTTGTGTGTCTGCTTTTCAAACAGAAGGTCATGTTTCTCCCATCTCTTTGGGATGTCCAATAAATCAGGGTTCTTTAGATGGATTTCCTCTACAGTTCAAATCTCTTCGCCGGCAATCGTCACTCGGCAGTCAGGAAGAGCATCAGACAGGAACCAACTCCACATGTGAACTGAATGATCCTACACCAATCGTTAATAAAGAAGTGAGCACTTTCTTTCCTTATCAGGGATCCTCCTCAGATGCTACGCCTTGGTTTCCAGGAGAAATACTTCAACCGATTTCGGCTATAGCTCCTCTATTGCTAGCAACATGTCATCAACAGGAGCAAGAAAGGGTTATTGATCCGACACCCGTGTCTTATGCTGAATTATGTCCACAACAGTTCAAAATGGGGTTGATCGAGTGTCACAAGATAACTCCTCCTTCAGCATGCAAGAATACAAAAGAAGTGGTCAACTTTCCTTCTTCTAGAATCATTGCTCAGCCTAAATCTTCAAAGGGACTGCCTCAACAATCTTCATTCACTCCTCGGCCAAGTACGAGTAAGAAAGTACGAGGACATGTCAGGCGTCCCACGCAGTGTCAACAACGAAGTTTTCAATCACGACCACAGGGTCAGCAACAACAGGTACAGAGACTGTTTCAGGAAAGAACAAGAGCGAGGAACCGCAGACTTGATCCTATTCCATGTCCATATGCTGTATTGCTTCCAGAACTTCTCAAGTTGAACCTGGTTGAGCTCCGTATCATGAGAGCTCCTTCTGCTGATAATCTACCACCAAATTTTGATCCACACTCCAGGTGCGAATTCCATTCAGGTGCCCAGGGGCACAGTATTGAGAAATGTTGGGCTTTTCAGAACAAGGTGCAAGACCTAATTGAGTCCAAGACAATCAATTTTTCTCCTCATCCAAAGGTACTCCAGAGTCTGATGCCTAATCACGACGGAACCAGTGTCACAGTTATTCTACCAGATGGTCCATGTTAAGCTGAAATCTTCAAGTTAATCACCCAGGACGCCAGGGTATTCATGAAGCAAGTAGAGCCAGCAGTATTCAAATACTCTCAGTGATGGCATTTATGTGTTTGTCTTTCTTCATTGTTCTTTTTCATCCCTATTGAGGGGAACTACGCCGCTCTGATTCTTCATTGGTCACCAGTCAATGGAGATACGTAGGCAGAAGATCGTCAGGTCTTTCCGAGCAACCTTCTGGGGCAACTTTACTCCCCAGCTTCATTCTTTCCTCCAGATGTCACGCATCATAGTCAGAATAATTGGAAGAGGAAGTATTACTGTCATGGTTGGGCGTGCAACTACAAATTGAAGATTACAAGTCTGTGAAAAGAGCTATTGATCGTTGAAAGTATCCAAGACTGACAGGTCCAAACGGAGCCAAGCCTCCTCAACTGCGGCAATATTCAGTTTCTTTACTGCATTTCCATTTGTAGTCTCTTTTATATGCTAAACATTTGTCCACATGTATGAAATTTGTTTGCTTTTGAATGTTAGAAATAATAAAACTCACATGTTTTTCTTGAAGTAAATTCATTTGCATTCCCTTATAATTTTGCATATGTATATCGCAATACCAATTGTCATGCTTAAGCTCTATGAGGGAGGATGACGAAACAAAAACGCAAAATCTCTAATTGTGCGCTCTCAAGTAAGACCCTGTTGACGATGTACAGGCATTGTTTCAAATCCTAAACACTGGAGATATAAGGAAGATAGACCCTCGCTAACCCCTTTGAGCCTTGAAGTAGGAGTTTCTTTTCACACAAAAAACCCTCACATGTAACCCAGGGGCAGGGTAGATGTCAGCTAGTCAGACCAAGCGTTCAAACTTTCATAAAGAAGTGTATTTGAAGATCCGTTGCTTTCTACTATGCTAATCAAGAGGTCCAAAGACCCGAAACCACAATGATTATCCAAGTCAAAAGGTCCAAAGATTGACAATCACAATGGTTATCCTTCGTCGACCACAAAATGAGGCAGTCACAACCCTCGTGAAGCAATCAAGGCAAACAATGTCACGCGACTTGTTCAAAATGCAAAAAGAAAAAGAAAAGAAAAGGCCCGCTAAGTCAAAACGTGAAAACAAGCGACTTAGGCAAAAGTTAGGGCATCCCGCTGGACTTCACAATCAAAGATTCACAAGAATCCGTCCAGGCAAAAGTTAGGGATAAGCAAAATAACGCAAAAGCGAAAGACAGAAAGGATTACATAAGAAAGATCCTCAAATGAGAACAAAGTCGTGTGACACAAACACAAAAGATAGAGGAGTGACTGACTCTCAACAATAACTTGATTGGCGCTTGAACTGATAGCAGCAATGGCTCCTCAATCAACACAAAACCCTTATGAAAGGTGAATGCTTGTGAAAACTGGCTGAATTTAGGAATGAAGAACATCACGTAGAGTGGGTGGGCACAAATAAACTTCGAGCCTGTATCCTTTGTTTCTATAACCGTGAACCAGGCCACGATATAACCCTTAAAAGTCCTAACTGAAACAGGGTTAATTTGAGAGCGTATTACCACGAGACCGCGTTCCTGACTCCTATGAGTTGTGCTAAAAGACATTTGTTGGTATTGCATGTACATACTTTCATTCAAATAAAGGTCGTATCTTAACCGGTGGTTTTGCTCACGAAGGTTAACGATCCATTTTTCAAAACTTCAAGATTAACATGTTTGTTGAATTAGGATTTTCATTCTAAGAATAAACATTTTCTCGCTTGCATACATTTGTTGAGCATCATAAATGGTTCACATGCGGAAATTCAATTCAGAAGCTCAAGCTTGCCAGGTTGAGAAGTCTAAAATTTCTGAAAGACTGTCACGTCGAGGTGCACTTTTTCGAATAAAGCTTCATTGAGCAGGGACTTTCCCAATTAGACATGGTAAGAGCCGGCCAATCCGGGGCAGTCACGTCGAGCAATCTCTTCAAAATTAGAGTACTGAGCCAATCAGGGGCAGTTAAGTCGAACAATCTCTTCAAACTTCAAAACTGGGGCAATCACCTCGAGATTCAAATCTCTCTAAGAGTGAAGATTAGTCGGTCAAGAGCAAAACTATTCAAATACTCGTACTGGGGCAGGCCACCCTAATAGTACGAAAGTTCATTCTTTCCCGAAGACAGAGGATCGGAAGCATTTACCCGGAGTTTAGAATACCGCGGTTATTTGTCAAGTCAACTATTTTGTTCAGCACTTCTGACAGATACAAACTCATCCACATTGGCAATGGTTACCTCCTCAGCAAGGTTATTACACTGATTCATGCAGTCGTTACGATACCTAAGAGTTTAAAGACGCCAAGTCTTTTGTAAAATCCTCTTGAGGTAAAATCCATATGGAAACAATTGATCCCCAGCACGGGACAACTCGAAATCTTTCCTCCTCAGCAGGACGTGTCTCGGTGTTGTCATCACCAACAGGCAAATAAAAATTATCCTCACTAAAGTTAGCACTTTTTCCTTCAGATGGTTTCCTTGATCTCGGTTCATCAACAGATCTAAGGCAATTCCTATTCCCCTAAAAGATTTCAGATAAATCATTCTCCTCCCCAGCAGGTCCATAAGAGTGGATATTCCTCAATAATCAAGGTATCCCTGGGCACGGCCCTCAAATCTAAAAGTCCAATTTATTTTTGGCAAATGTGATGATTCGGGCAGATGAATTATTCATGCTCCTCTCCGACAGAGATGTTATCCCCACGGAACTACTTGATCGAATTCGCGATCATTGTGTTTCCCCACAGAGTCAACAGAGACTTATTACTTCCGCGTCAGGAATTTCTTTTACATTCACACCAGTTCATTAACAATACTCAAGACATAATATCCCCAGTGTCATGGGGCAACATGCCGTGCAAATTCAGCATATGCAAAGTCCAGCCGCAGACTGGCCAAAGTCCATCTTCGGGTGGCAGATTTCAAAGTCCAGCCGCAGACCGGCCAAAGTCCATCTTCGGGTGGCAAATTTCAAAAGTCCAGCCGTAGACTGGCCAAAGTCCATCTTCGGGTGGCAAGCTTCAAAAGTCCACCCGCAGTGTGGCAAATCTTTAAAGTCCCCCGCAGTGGGCAAAAGCCTCCCGTAGTGAGCAAAAGTCCAGTCGCAGACTGGCCAAAGTCCATCTTCGGGTGGCAGATTTCAAAAGTCCACCCGCAGTGTGGCAAATCTCTAAAGTCCCCCGTAGTGGGCAAAAGTCTCCCGTAGTGAGCAAAAGTCTCCCGTAGTGAGCAAAAGTCTCCCGTAGTGAGCAAAAGTCTCCCTTAGTGAGCAAAAGTCTCCCGTAGTGAGCAAAAGTCTCCCGTAGTGAGCAAAAGTCCAGCCGCAGACTGGCCAAAGTCCATCTTCGGGTGGCAAGTTTCAAAAGTCTCCCGTAGTGAGCAAAAGTCTCCCGTAGTGAGCAAAAGTCTCCCGTAGTGAGCAAAAGCCCAGCCACAGACTGGCCAAAGTCCATCTTCGGGTGGCAAGTTTCAAAAGTCTCCCGTAGTGAGCAAAAGTCTCCCGTAGTGAGCAAAAGTCTCCCGTAGTGAGCAAAAGTCTCCCGTAGTGAGCAAAAGCCTCCCGTAGTGAGAAAAAGCCTCCCGTAGTGAGCAAAAGCCTCCCGTAGTGAGCGAAAGCCTCCCGTAGTGAGCAAAAGTCCAGCCGCAGACTGGCCAAAGTCCATCTTCGGGTGGCAAGTTCCAAAAGTCCAACCGCATTGTGGCAAGTTTCAAAAAATCTCCCACAGCGAGCAAAAGTCCACCCGCAGCGTGACAATTTCCAAAGTCTACCCGCAGTGTGGCAATGTATTTTGAAGTCCAACCGCAGATTGGCGAAAGTCCAGGGTGGCAGCATATCACAAGCCCACCCACAGCGTGGCAATTTCCAAAGTCCACCCACAGCGTGGCAATTTCCAAAGTCCACCCGCAGTGTGGCAATGTATTTTGAAGTCCAACCGCAGATTGGCGAAAGTCCATCCTCAGGGTGGCATCATATCACAAGTCCACCCACAGTGTGGCAAGCCAGTAGCTTTCTGGCATCACTCAAAAGGCATCCCCCGTTTATGACCTTACCATCTTAATTATATCCAAGCAGAGTTCATTTGGTTGAGTTTATTTCCCTGGTCTTCTGCCACAGAGTGCAAATTTTCTGGTTGTTTTTGGTATTCAATCCCTGCATACTTCAAACGTCTGAAAGCAACTGCTATCATCCATTCAAGTCTACAGTGATTGAATAGGGGCAGCTGTAACACCCCGAAATTTGCCCTCTGATTTATTACCATTTTCTGACTTCAAACTTCATGGTCATCTGCATTTCCCGTTATGTTATGGCATTCATAAGTAGTTATTCAGTTATGGTATTCCACTTAAGTGGTTCAAGGGTTTCGGGTCTGGTTTTGTTGATAAGGTTAGTCGATCGAAAATGGTGTTCAAATCCTCATATCAAAGACATGGTATTATTTCTGGTACAAGAAGATTCAGTGGGGATTCATACAAAAAAAAAATCAAGACATTGTAGTCCTCTTAATGGTTCATTGTTGGTAATACAAGTTAAAGAGGTTTGAGTTGAAATAAGCATGTTAGGATTGGTTATATGGAGTACTTAGACTCTTCTCATGCTAATATTATTTCCAGTCCACTACCCATTTCGTTCATGTTTCCAATTCGGTTATTTGAAACCCATTTCTTGTCATACCCTTATTCACAAAATTGGTCATTTAATTAACGCTTTCTTTTATTACCCGTTCTTCATTTTTTAGTTTAACTCTAAAACTAGAAGATTACTAACCATGTTTTATGTAAGAACATTTCTTTCTTTTTCCTAATTGAATTCCCTTGTCCTTATCTATTCCTCACCAAGTCCAATAATCATTTTTAGTTCCGATTTAATAGCCATTTGATTCAATATCAATTCAAGACCATAAAATCATTAAACCAAAGTTTAATCCTATTCCAGGTTTTATTTCACAAGTTCAAACTCATGGCTCAGGTTATAAGGCCTATTGATCTTTTTGTCTTGTTCTTATAATAAAACATGTGACTATAGAAGAAAAGGATTGCTTGGGAATTAATGGAAAGATTATCGAATGATCTTGAGGTCATTAATGTGGGAAATGCGAGTCATTACCATAAATACGAAAGGAAAAATTCGGAAAGGAATATTCATGACGGTTGGCGAAATATATCTTTATGAAGGTTGTCTACATGAAAGTATTGATTAAAACAATATCCATTTATCATCTTCCTATGGTATAATATCCGGTAATACATTGAATTAGCATATGATTAATTGTAAAAAACAAAATATATATATATATATATATATGTCAGTGAGAAAAATCAGTGAAGAAATATATTGAGAAGATATTCATATTCTCTCATTTGAAGCGCCACTTTTGGTATTGATGAACATAAAAATCAGTGAGGAAAATATTGAGAATCAATGTCAAATTCTATTACAATCAGTTCTAACAAGTTTTTTTACAAGATATAACAGAGTCATAACAGAAATGCTAACTACCCAAAAACTAACTTAACTGAAAATCAGGGTGAAAATACAAGTTCACCCTCATTATGCTACTGGTATAAAAAAGAAAGCTTGCTGCAAATTTTAGGGGCTGGATCATCTTTTGTTCCCTCCATCTTCTTCCTCATATTCATCTCCCTCGCAATCTCTTTCTTCATTCTCCTTCATCAACCCTTAGCCTCATTTAATCTCAAAAAACCTGCAAAATCATGGTGAAACACGACAATCAAGAAGCAGATTGAATCAAGACCTATCCACAAATTCAAAAGCATGGAGGCAATAGGATTCATAAGCAAGATTAAGGAAGAGGGTTTACGAACCACACCACAGAATTTGATACGGTTTGACACAACATCAGAAAAGAGAATGAGGGGAAGAATCTATTCTCAACAAGAAATCTACACTCAAGATTATACCTCTTATTCAACAGAATCAATTCGCAGCAAGAAACCGACATTCAAGAATCATCAACCATCTTCATCTTCAACTGGTCTTCAATAATCCAATAATCCTGAAATCAACCATTACACATGAAATTCGGCACAATTCAAGCAGCAGTAGTGGTGAAATCAAAACAGAGTGCAAGAATTGATTGTACCTATGAGATTGATTTAAGCATTCAGCCATAATGATTCAGGGTTTGACACAGACGAATGGCACCTTTGTATCGTAACCGGAGTCATTTGCGGTGGCAACTGTAACGCAATCACAACAATAAGTTTTAACAAGATAAAGTCACGACCCTAATCACGAAGTTACCAAGATCATTATACCTGGTATAGCTCGTGTAACTCCTCAGCCTATGCGGATTCAGCTAGCAGCCATTCGAAGGTAATTTGAAGGGCAAGACAAGCACGGTGCGGCTCTCATTGGAAATGCCTCTTCCGCCTTCGATTGCTTGAAGCCACGGTACATGGGGATTGTGAATCTTACGTCGGTGTTAGGTCTTGTATTGACGGAGAAGTCGATGAGAGAAGACACACGAACGGCACGGTGGAAGCGTTTGCTGCTGTAAAGAACTCTGAGAAAACGAGAGGGTCATCACGCAAATCAACGCCGTGAGTTTTGAGTCGAGGAGATCACGAAGGATCGATCAACGAAACAAGAGATACCTCAGTTCGCGTCATCGTCACCTTCCCCTTCGAAATCTCTCTGGCAAGTTTCCTCCTTTCGTTTTTTCGTTTCCTCCATGTTTGAGTTAGAATTTCTTAAAGTATCTCGGATGTGGTGTGATTCGGATTTAGAGAGTAGGTAAAAAAAAAAGGGGGATTGGAAGTGAGGGGTCCGGCGCGGTGGATCGGCGTTGTTCTTCCAACGATGGTGACGAAGAGGGAGGCGCCGTTTGTAGTGAGAGAGATAGGTTAGGGTTTTGTGTAAGTTGAATTTAGGGCTGGATTTGGAAGATTGAGGTCGGAGGTTGATGAGGGCGGCGGAGGAAAGTTGAATTTAGGGCTTCTGTGGTTGAAAGGAGAAAGAAGAAGACGTGTTGATGAGGATGAGAGATAGAAGAAAGGAAGATGAAGGTGGTGAGGAAGAGGATAGGCGCCGCGGGAGGCAAGAAGGAGTTTTAGGGTTTGTTTAGGGAGCTGTGCTTATGTTGAGGAGGAAGATTCTTAAAAATTGTTATTAATATTCAAATTATTTTTTAGGAAATCTTAATCATATTTAACACAATTTAATGGACATGTTAATAATATTAAATACGTTGTTTATGATTTCCTAAGAATAAGATAAGATGATTAACTGTTGAGATAACCAAGGGGGGTCTTTGGATCAAACAAGTGTGATAAAGTCAACAAAGTTGGACTAAGATCCATACCAACTCCCTCAAGTTCCTGCGCATGGGCCTAGGGGATTCGCTAATCTCACCCCCATTCTGGGCCCAATTTCAATTTTAACTCAAAATCATTTCTATTTCCCCCCCTCTCTTATCCCTTTTTCTTTTATTTTCTATTCTATACATCTTTAATTTAATTCACAAATAAATAGTAAAATGAATAATAAAAATTCACCAAAATTATATTAGAATATTAAGACATTTTAGAAACACTCCCAATTTTCACTTTCTGAATTTAATCATTTTTCAATTTATTTTCGAATTTTCATTTAATTAATTTTCTATTGAATTCTCGTGTGGATACATAAATTTGTCCAATTTCTTTCTGCCACTTCCCATAATATTTTCTGCCCATTCTTTTTGCTATGGTTAAAGGACAAGTTAAAGTACCTAGAACATTTTTTGGTGAATTTTTAGGACATTTTTGCTATTGTTTTGGTAATATAATTTGTGTAATTTTGTGATTAAACTTTAGTTAGGTTTAAGTGGCCATTTGCCTTAGTTAAAATAAGAATTTTGGAGAGATTTTTTAGCACAATAATATAATCAGGTTGAAGACCTTAGGAATTTAATTTCATATTTTTCTCATAACTTTTAATATTTTTTGCCATTTTAATTCATTCCTTCACACTATGCATATTCATAATTCATATCATTTACTAACTATTTGTTTTCTTGTGCAAGGTATGTTTTCAAGGATTGGCTTATTGGACTTGGATATTTTTATGCCTTAAATGTGTTTTATACTTTGTGTATTTTGTGATGTAATAGCTTAGAACTTGTATGCTTTTATAGTTTCCATAAGTAGGATAGAAAAGATAAAACGAATCGATAGAAAACCAAAACTTCAAAAACAAATAAAGTATTCGATCCAATGTCGAGTACATTTTCAAATAAATAAATAAAGTTCATATTATTTTAGGGTTCCACGATCACCTTCGTACCACTCCATTCAACCAAAATCAAACCTTGCATGTTTCATACCATAAGTCGTGTGTCTTAGCACCACGCAACCGACCCACACACCTCATTGTTTCATCCCGTTTACATTTCATATGCGTTTTTGCCTACCATGACCTAGGAGGGCCCTATTGCTTATTACTAACTTCTTTTACTTGTATGTTTAGTCTTATATCTCCTACATCTCTTAGGTAGATTTAATTGCAAACCTCACTAACCATAGGTTATCCATGAATTCAAACTAATTTAGGGTAGGTCTAGTTTCCCTTAGAATGTTTACCTTTTATAACTTGAGTCTCTTCTCATCTTAAAAGAAAATAAAAAAAAACATTTAATAAAGGAAAGGTGTACAATGCGTCACGAGCCTTAAGCTATACGGGAAATGATCAGTGGAGGTCTCCTTCACTCTTCTAGGATGCTTTACAAACGTTCCATTGGGGGCGATCTTGGAAAGTATTCGCTCCTGTGTCATAGTCTTTAGTGTTGTACATTCAATAAACACAAATTCAAAACATTTCTTCTAAAAAAACAACAAACCAAGAAGTCACGTCTTCTCATTCTCATCTCATACTCTTCATGACTTGTCTCGACAGTTCAAACAGCGATACGGTAAACACCCTCGAGTCAGAGCCGGTAACACCTGAGCTAGAGCTATGGTAATGTCATCCTAAAAACCACAAACGAGTGTAAGCCTTAGTTAGACGAACTACGGCGTCTCTGATCCTCATTTATCCCGATGAGGTACGTAGGCAGTGGGGTAGGGCCCATTCGAGCACAATCTTTCTTTTTCCCTACATTTTCCCATTTTTATTTCATTTGTTAATTCCATTTTCTTTTTCTCAATTCCATTTCATTCCAGACAGTTATTCTTTTAGTTAAACAGCATATTATTCTTCCCCCTCTGAAAACAGACTTTTAAGCGTGGATCCCGTCGGGTACGGCGGACGGATTGGGGTGCTAATACCTTCCCAATTCGTAACCGACTCCCGTATACAGATCTTTGGTTCGCAAGGCCTCGTCCTTTTCCTTCTTCCTCAGGTTTGTGCAACATTACCTTTCCCATTCTTTCGGGATAAAAATGTCTGGCTGGCGACTCTAACTTTTCCGCGCCACTTTCGCGTTTGTACTAGGATGAAAATCCCGGGAGCGACAAGCATCGATATGTACTAATCTTACACACTAAGGATATCGTAAGAACACAAATCCACAATTGTGCGATCATAAGCCTCCATCATATACAAACCATTTTGAATCATGTTATTATGCCTAAGCCTAACTTACTTATCCTCCTTTTTGCTCTCTTTCATTCTAGTGCAATCACATTAAGCCCGTTATCTATTCATACACATGGTAAATAAGCCTGTTAGTGATTATGATTCATACTTGACAATATTTTAAAGTTACTTTAGTAACAACAAGAATTTTTTTTCTTAAGGTTTCACATCCGTTAGGCTAAATGACCGGGTGAGGGTCACCTAACTTATAAGGTGGATTCCTATTCAGATTTCTTTTTAAGCGCAAGATCATTCACTTATTTGCATCATCTTAATTACTTAGTATTTGATTTCTAGATGGTGTTGACTGCTAGATAAACTACTTAAGAGATATTAAAGGATGAGAACTCAAGGCTATGACATAACAAGTATTCAAAATGATTTCCATATTCAGGAGACTTAATGTGTTAAAGCGATATCGATCTTATGAACTTTTCCCAAGTCTCCACAACTAACCTCAAAACAATCTATAGCCTAAAATTTTCAACAAATAAAAAATGTCTAGTGTTTCTAAAACAAAACAAAACAAACAAAAACAAAACAAAAACAAAGAAAATAAATTATTCCCTCCCCCACACTTAAAACAAGCATTATCCTCAATGAAATGACATAAATATAAAATAAGAGGGAGATAAAGGAAAGAACACACCCGAGTAGTCAAGGTGGATAAGTGATCACATGAGCAGCATTTCCTAAAGAGAGCTCTTCTACATTCTCTTCTTCCAAAGTGGGTATCTCATAGAGTAACTTTGGGTAGTATCCATTAATCTTGGAGTTTTTATTAGTATCTTCGCCTTTTATTCCAGGACCAAAGAAGAATCTTCGATAAGTAAAAGTGTTGAATGTGCAGGTGATAGTGATCTCCTTTTCTACAACTTCAAGAATCAAAGGATTAAGGGGTTGCCTCACTACTTTTGTTCCATCTTCAATTGAGATCCTATGCATACTCATGGATAGGCTAATATCACAAGTGTCAACCAAAGTCCATCCAATTCCCTTTTTATGTTCCTGTAATGATTTCTCTTCCTGCACAAATTCAAATAAATTATTAGGAAGTGGCTTCAGCTCTAAATAGGGTGATTTCTCGATGGATGGTTTGTTCCGGGAAGTCGGGATGTTGAGAGCTTCATTGACATGAACAACTTCATTTTCAACCTCATTTGTAGTAAGAATATCATCTTGCAAGGCAACCTCAAATTCAGCACAAATAGAGCAAATTTTAGTGTCAGTACAAACATCACAAGAGTAAACATCATCAAAATCAGACAATGATGGAAAACCAGCTGCAACCAAATTAATACAAGTATCATCAACAATTTCAGAAGGCAACTTTATTTGAAAAATAGAATGTTCTTCCGAAGGTTGTTGGTTTGATCCTTGAGCTTGCTGCATAGCATTCACCGAAGTGGTAAGTTGATCAAGTTGTATTTGCAAAGTCTGAAAATTAGAATCTATTTGTTGTTGATTCTTGATATTATTTGTAGCAATTTGCTTGACAAGGTCCTCTAGTGAAGGTTCGGAAGGTGCAGAGCACACAACCTGAAATTCATTTATATGCTTATGTGGATCCTCACCTGCAAAACCATTAAAACTTGGCAACAAGTGTGTTAAACCAAAATTCAATTCGAAAGGTGCATAAACAACAGGATATTCAATACATAAAGCATTATAATTCACAAGTGCAACAAGTTCTCTCAGAGTTCTTTGATCATCCATGATATGATTATAAATTTCAACACAAAATCAAATAAAATCATTGCAGATTTAAAAAGAATGGAAAAAACGAAAAAGCGATTAAAATAAAATATAAAAAATATAAAAATAACGCTAAAAATCTAATTAAATCAAATAGATCTCGCACAAAAAATTTCAGATTTTTTTGAAAATATGAAAATAGAAAATAAATCAAATCAAATAGAAAAACCCAGAATTTGCGATTTTGAGGGTCAAAATCTTTTAGAATTCTATTCTATAAGAGTATTGTTCTTCGATTTATTTCTGATTTTCTGGAAAAAAAAATCGGAGTAAATCGAATCAGTAGCTTCCAACTTACCTGAAAGGCTGGAAAACTTATCACTATAATGGAACCGGTATTGCAACCCTGAAAATCAACAAACACAACAGAAAAAGAAAAGAAAAAAAAACTAGCAAGAAAATTATACCTATGACTTTAAAATCAGTTAATAACAACAAGAATCCCCGACAACGGCACCAATTTGATCCGCGTGTCGCGCACGGATCAAAAACGAGTGATTTTTGAAAACATAGTATAGCGACAATGACTCGAATCGTTTCACAAGGATTCTTGTATTGTTATTAATCGAAGGTAACTGAATTCCGAATTAGGGGGGGTTTGTTTTAAGGTTAATAAAAAGAACAAAACAATTAAGTGAATAAAAAGTGATTACCAAATAAGCTAAAACGGCTAATCCTACTGATTTGAGTTCCAACTTATCATTGGTTATTATAATTTCAACCTCCTAAGCGGATTATCTATTCCTATTTGATTATAAAATTCATTGACAAGCGCAACTGTTTTTATGTGATGTATGTTCCTATTATCCGAATTAAGCAAACAGATTTAAGCTCTCGTGAATCAAGCAAACACGGTTTAATCAAACACGATAACGAATTAAGCAAACGCTAACGTGACTACGGTCAAGGATCATACAACAATCAAATTAAATCAACACTAATATATGATAATCGAATTAAGCAAACAATGATCACATATCATAATATTGAAAGGAATAGAATTTGAATTGAAAATTATTATAACCTCAAAGTATGATGGAACATGTAATCAGCAGGATTTTGCCTTGGAATTAGTTCTTCATTCTGGTTCTTTCAAGCGTAATAAAAATAAAATAAAATTGTGAAAAATGTCTATTCAACAGTTGCGACTGCTAGGTTAAATAGAAAAACCTAAAAAACCCGTTTACAACCAAACTGAGTCAAATATATAACCCATGCCCAATTCTAAATGACCCGAAACTAAATAAAACTAATGCATCAGCTTCAAACGAAATTCTGGAAAATATGACTCTGAATCTGACTTCGACTCCAACACAAAAGTTTTAGCTCTCTCTCTTAGCTTTTCATCGACTGGTAGAACGCCTCAATCAGATTCCTGGAACTCTGGTTATGATCATTTCCGTAAAAGTTGTTAAAGCTGAAAATGAAGTACGAAAATTAAATTACGACAAAAATAAAGTAAAATAGAAAAACAAACTAAAATATAAAAATAAACAAATAAAACCAAAGAAATACTTAAATGCAAACATGGTAGAATGTGCATTAAAATGCACTGATCAATGCGTATGGTGATTGAATCGATGGAATGAAAGGTTTGATTTATAAGAAAAACACCAACAAAATAAAGAAAAAAAAGCATAACTTAAAACCATAGTCGATGAAGAAGAAGAAATGGGTTGTAGTTAAAAACTTAAATAAAACTATATATATTAAATAAAAAAATTCCAAGTCACCTTTAAATTGTCCAGCAGGGCTACATTTAATGTTTTTCATACTAACAGAAAGGACCAAAATATATAATGGAAGGTTAGTTAATATACCGTTATGTAACATTTTTTAATTAAGGGACCAAAGTGAAACATTGAGTAAAGTTAAGAGACCAAGAGAGGTATTAAGCCTTGTTTTTTTGTCAAGATTTAATTTCTGGAGTGTTTTTCTTACATGTGCATAATTCATCAGTTTACCTCTATCAGACAAGAATGAAAGGCCTACACAACAAGCAAATTCGATATCTAATTGGTCTGGTGGTTCGTAATTTACTCCAATAGAGAAGTTTCCTTCAACCGTCAGCCAGGCCATCGACAAGACCCGCATAACAGCACTTGCGTCCTAGGCCAGAGACAGCCGCCGGGCAGGACGATCCATATATTCTAGGTACAGGGAATCAACACGGTCTACTTCCATGCTCGTCCCCTCGAAAAAATTGTGTTTCACGAAGCACAGAGGCAATGCATGCTTCAGCTTGGGAGGAGCGTGGGCCGTCAGGTCCACAGTCGCTGCAGACTTATGCTTTTTCATCAGAGACCCGGTTGAAGCGCTCGGAGAACCCTGGACCAGAGGACCCGACCTAGAGCCACTGGTTTCGGTCAGCTTAGTCTGCACGACCCTTGATCTCTTCTTCTGCTGCTAATGACGCAAGCGTTTTTGTATTTTGTCGAGCGGGTTCGACAGGGAGCCTGAAAAGGGAAAAAGAAAATTAGGTTAATCACGGACGATAGAATAATATCAAAGATATGACAAACAGAAGTAAAACAGATACCAAAAAACTCGGACACTTCCTGCCCGGTATTGCACGCCAGCAAAACTGTGACGTCGATCAAGGGACGCTCCACAGCTTCCCCCCATCTTAATCCAGCATAACTTTCCCTTCTCCATCCAGCAGGGGGGTCGGGGTAAAAGACGCTATCAACTTCCTGAAGGCCTCGAAACTGGCCGCGTCATCCTCGTTCAAAGAGTCCCCCACCTGGACGAACTCACTAACCGACCTCTCATAGTGGGTGTAACTCCAGGAGAAGGGGAATAACCAAAGCCTCCTCGGAATCACATGCCCTTGGTCGTCGAGCTTGGGTTCATCGTTCTCGTCGGTATCTATCCCTAGAAAGCTCAGCGCCCTCACAGCCCCGGCGCTCGCGGGTTTGATCAGAAAATAGTCCATCTTGAAAGCCCGGATGGACTCTGAATGAGCCTTGAAAATTTTCGTCCTCTGTTTAAAAGAGACGAACCCCTTCCGATCAGTCCCTCGCCCGACTTGACGTTGCAGGGAGAACAGAGGGAGCGTGGCACCAACACCCAGATGGGTACACGTCACCTCAAACGCCTTCAGAAACGCGTATGAGTTAGGATGCAGCTGAGACGGAGCAACACCCAGATGCCCGAGCACAGCACATACCAAGTCACTGAAGGGCAAAGTTACCCCCAGGACCGAAATCGCGTACTCATACATGGAGAACGCTCGACCTCCAAAATCCGAGAAGATGCGGTCGTCATCCCCTGGGCAAGTCACAACCCAGTCGGCAGGGTCGCCAACGAAGGGCAGCGGCTCCGCTCGAGGCCTTGAGAATGAGGACACTTTGTCCAGCAGATCCTCCACCACCCATTCTTCGGGAAAGATCCTTATCTGTTCAGGGCATCGTGGCGAGTCTGTTGAAGCTCCTTCTTCCATAGTTCTCGCGTCTGAGTCTCCCGAAGAACTCTCGGAGTCGGATGGGACTGACGCAGAAGATCCAGAGTCTTCCGAGGACGTCTCTTCCGAGGACACATCCAACGGGTCCATGACCGAGTTTTCACCTGAAAAGCAGAGGAAAGGCGTCAGTGAATTTGATTAAGAATATCAAATCCATCCTTCCACCGCTCGACAAGTGAAAGGGCGCGCATCAACCCAGGAACAGGGTCCCGAGCTGTAGCCCTGGCTGACCATCGCTCAAAGCGATGGCTTACGCCCAACGTCAGAAATTACAGAATCTAGCCTAAAATACTTATCAAATCCCAAGTCAAGGTCGACCAACACCTACGTCGACCATGAGCTAGGGTTCGCAGCCGACCAACAACGGTGGCATAACTTCTAGGGCTTACCGGCTCTAATCTAAGACTACCGTTAAAACTACCCTAAATCGCATGCATTTCTAAGATACCTAACCGATAACTACTGAAAACAACGAAAAGAAGTCGTACCTTGTGCTTGAGAAGCCATTTACAGAAGATGTAGAGTCTGGAATCGGTGGTCGACGGTAGGATGCGGTGGTCGACGGCTGTGAACGGAGGTTGGTGAACGAGCAAGACGTCGGAGAAGAAGATGAAACGAAAAGTTCAAAATAAAGCCTGGGAATCCTATTTATAGGGAGGGAAACACGTGCAAGCACGCGTGACCCCTACACGCTAGCCCTTAGGCTAGCCGTCATATCATTAATAGGCGCGAATTCCCAAATATTCCAGCTTTTTGTTTCACATTCTCCTGTCGAGCAACGTACCAACTGCTCGCCCCTCGAAGATCGGCAGCGTAAAATTTCTAGCCCAAATACTACTCGTCCTTGAGCACGAAACCATTACTAAGTCACTGCTCCTTCGCACGAGCAATGACTTGGGGGGCTCCTGTTCTGGACTGGCCCAATTCCCATAATTGGGCCAAGCAAACCAACTTGGCAGAAGCGCTCGACGTCGGGCAACATCAAGTATAATGGTCTCTGTCGACCAAGAGCGAATCGACCAAGACAAAGCCCTCCAACGGCTAGTTTTGACCGTTACCTATCTTTACGGATTCCGCGATCCGCACCCAGCGGTGTGGACCAGTAATCTTCCACTTAGCCCCTTATATAAACCCTCTCATTTGGGAGGGTCAGATTTTCAATTCTCTGACCTTAATTCTTGTACTTGCCCACTCTTTGCTCGTTGACTTACTTTAGCATCGGAGTGCCTTGCAGGTACACCCCCCCTCTCCTCACCAACCGTCTTTCAGCAACGCTCGAAGCCAGCCGTATCGGATCCTGATCTTCAGGTACGATCACTAGGCATTTCCCCCCGAAAATTTTAGGCTATAGATTGTTTTGAGATTAGTTGTGGAGACTTGGGAAAATTTCACAAGAGTGGTGTCGTTTTAACACCTTAAGTCTCCTACATGTGGAAATTTTTTGAATACTTGTTATGCCATTGCCTTGAGTTCTCATCCTTTAATATCTCTTAAGTAGTTTATCTAACAGTCAGCACCATCTAGAAATTATACACTAAGTGATTAAGCTGATGCAAATAAGTGAATGATCTTGCGCTTAAAAAGAAATCTGAATAGGAATCCGCCTTTTAAGTTAGATGACCCTCGCCCGGTTATTTAGCCTAACGGATGTGAAAACTTAAAAAAAATCTGTTGTTTCTAAAGTAACTTTAAAATATATTCAAGTATGGATCATAATCACTAACATGATTATTTACCATGTGTATGAATAGATAATAGACTTAATGTGATTGCACTAGAATGAAATAGAGCAAAAGGGAGGATGAGTAAGTTAGGCTTAGGCATACTAACATGATTCAAAATGGTTTGTATATGATGGAGACTTATGACCGCACAATTGCGGATTTGTGTTCTTATGATATCCTTAGTGTGTAAGATTAGTACCTATCGATGATATCTTAATCGAAGAAGAGTTTGTAGCCTAGAATGAGTATCTGAATGATGTTGTGTTTTTTGAGTCTTGAGTTTATTTTTGCTCGGAGTGCAAAAGTTCAAGTGTGGGGGAATTTGATCAGTGCATTTTAATGCACATTCTACCATGTTTGAACTTAAGCATTTCTTTGGTTTTCTTTGTTTATTTTTAAATTTTAATTTATTTTTCTATTTTATTTTATTTTTAGCTTAATTTGATTTTCGTACTTAATTTTCAGCTTTAACAGCTTTTACGGAAATGATCATAATCGGAGTTCCAGGAATCTGATTGAGGCGTTCTACCAGTCGACCGAAATCTAAGAGAGAGAGAGCTACAACTTTTTTGTTGGAGCCGAAGTCAGATTCATAGTCATATTTTTCAGAATTTCGTTTGAAGCTTTTGCATTAGTTTTATTTAGTTTCGGGTCATTTAGAATTGGACCTGGGTTATGTATTTGACTCAGTTGTGTTGTAAACAGGTTTTTTTGGTTTTTCCATATAACCTAGAAGCCGCAACTGTTCACAATACATTTTTTTTTACGAATTTTGTTTTGCTTTACGATTCATGGATAACTAATCCCAAGGCAAAATCCTGCCGATTACAGGTTCCATAATACTTTGAGGTTATTATAATTTTCAATCCAAATTATATTCCTTTCAATGTTGTTATGTGATCATTGTTTGCTTAGTTAGATTATCATATATTAGTGTTGATTTAATTTGATTGTTGTATGATCCTTGACCGTAGTCACGTTAGCGTTTGCTTAATTTGTTATCGTGTTTGATCAAATCGTGTTTGCTTAATTCACGAGAGCTTAAATTTGTCTGCTTAATTCAGATAATAGGAACATACATCAAATAAAACCAGTTGCGCTTGTCAATGAGTTTTATAATCAAATAGGAATAGATAATTCGCTTAGGAGGTTGAAATTATAATAACCGATGATAAGTCGGAACCCAAATCAGTAGGATTAGCCGTTTTAGCTTATTCGATAATCACTTTTTATTTTAATTGTTTTTTCTTCCGTTTTGAATCAAAATTGAAAACACCCCATAAATTGTTACTATTGTTAGTTAATAAGATCAAGAATCCCTGTGTGACGATTCAAGTCATTGTCGCTATACTATGTTTTCAAAATTACTCGTTTTTGATCCGTGCGCGACACGCGTATCTGTCCATCTGATACGTTTATATTGGCGGACTACGCAGAGCATACTGCCCCACATGTATGGCTAGGAGAGGTAACATTGAAGCTGTGAGAAAACACTATAAAGGGGAGTTTGAATGGTGTTTTGAAAAATAATCGCTATAAGAACAAAGTCACTCAAATAAAAATTGGCGAAAGAAAGAAAGAACACAAGAATTTATCGTGTGTTCACCCGCCAAGGTGAGTTTGCCTTCAACAAGGACTTAATTAACTATAATCTTAACAGATTACAATTGCACAACAACTCTATGACTAACAACCACTAAGACCCGCAACCTTAGTCTTCCTAAAGCTCCTGACCTATACTAGGTCTTTTAGGGAATGCAAACAATAGTTTGCTACAAGGTTTGTTTACAAAGAAGTGCTTCTGAAATAAGCAGGTGTAAACATAAATTAAGAGCTTTTGAAACCTGATACTACAAATGAAATTGGAACGTTTGAGCTTTGTAGTCTTGTATAAAAGATATGACAGTGTTCATCACTTTGCTTCTTCACTTGACAATCCTTATACAGGTGCTTGAGAAATATATCTGTTACATCACAACTGGACAAAGGAGTGTCGTTACTAAGGGTGAAAAATAGTACACACAATCGTCCTTCTTGTACAACCGAATCAGGATAATGGAGTAGTAGAATTGATAGTGGAATGAAGTGTCTTTGTACTATTGTATTATTCCCTCTTATCTGTTAATTCTTATATTCTGATCTTCAGCGGCTTCTGGTTGATAAATGTGTGAAGCATGAGCAGAGATAAATTAACTTTCTTGACCGTTACTTCTTTTCTTCAGAACTTTAGAGGCTTATGGTTGATAGATGTTTGAAGCATGAGCATAGAGAAAAGTAACACTTGATCATATTTATCCTAACATCAGAGGCTTCTGGTTGAGAGATGTATTGAAGCATGAGTTAATAAAAGGATGTCTCTTGATCTTCATTATTATCTTCAGAACTTCAGGGGCTTTTGATTGATAATTACATTGAAGCATGAGTTGAGATAAAAGTTGTGGGTTCTTCAGAATCTCAAGTCTTCAGTATTCAAAACTTCAGTACTTGTCTTCGAATCCCTTGTTCTTCAGAACTTCAAATCTTCAGAGGCTTTTCACACTTGGTCTTCAGAACCTCAAGTCTTCAACACTTGGTCTTCAGAACATTATCATATCAGAGTCTTACTCATTCAGAGTCAGAATCCTAGAAAATGTTGCAACAATAACATCTGTTTTCTCAAGATCTTTCTGATGAGTTGGCACTTGAGCAGTCCTGCTTCCAATTGGGGCATAAACAAATATTATTATATCAGAACTTTCGGTTTGCAAGAACTCCCTTAAAGTTAAAACATGTTTGTCAGTCTTACACAATAACAAACGTTAGAGTATCAAAATTGCCTTCACTTAAATACTTTGTTGTTATTATCAAAACATAAATATATTGAGCAGAACCAAATCTTGTTCTCACAATCTCGCCCTTTTTGATAATGACAAAACAATTTATTTTGAATAGCCAATTTTGTACGAGATGATAAATGGGAATTGACATAAGATGAGTTCAGAATAATCTTCCCTTTATCATATATTCTCCCCTTGATTCTAACAATCCCAAAATTTTATTTATGCTTGTTCATAGTCTCCCCCTGATCCCAAGACTCATAAAATAGAAATTTTGAGTTTTCAAATCACAAGATAGAAAAGAATACTTCCTTTTCTCTCTTCAACAAAACCTTACTAGAACATTGATCTTCATCTCAGATCATGGTTTCTATCAGAACTTAGATGATCAAGATTTGGTCAATGCCAGATAAACAATAATTCCCGAAAAGATGACATACTAAAAGAATATAGCACATTTAATATATTAGAATGTCAGACTTATAATTCAAAGACAAGATATTAAGCTTCAAAATAACTTCCCCAAATAATACTCCCCCTTTTTGTCATAATAAAAAAGGTTTAAAAAAATTCAACTAAACACAGACGAATATAATCATAAGTAATATGTCTCTTGTGTTTTTCATCATTGAGAAGAACATAAATATAGAGATGTTTCCATCGAAATTATAATAAGTAAGAGTAGGTTCGTAAAAAAATTGGAAGAGTATTGTTGGTAATCTTTCAGAAAATCTCGCTCATTAAATCACAGTTCTCATGGTGTCACTAATAATAAATATGATTTAGCAAATCATTTTTATGCACGTAGTGAACACTTTGCTTTGTCTCAAGTTAAGTCAGAACTTAACTAAATTACTGAAGAAAGCAGCTTCTAACTAGTAGAAGCCTCTCTCAGAACTTTCACAACTCCAGATTTGCTTGTAGTCAGAACCTTTGTTTTACACAAGGTCTAAGCATGTTGTGAAAAAGATTTATTCTGGACAACTGCCCATATTTAAATTCTTCAGAATGAAAAGAAATCTATCTTCAGCCAAGGGTTTTATAAATATATCATCTCATTGATGTTTTGTATCTACAAATTTTAACATTAAAATTCCCTTATGAACATAGTCTCTGATAAAATGATGTTTTATCTCAATATGTTTAGCTCTTGAGTGTAAAATATGATTCTTACTCAAATAAATAGCAGTTGTGTTATCACAGAAGATATGAATATTACCCTCATTTATCTGAAAATCCTCGAGTTGATTCTTCATCCAGAGCTTTTGAGTGTTGCACAAAGATGTTGAGATGTATTATGCCTCTGCTGTAGATAGTTCTATTGTTGATTGCCTTTTGTTAGCCCAAAAGATAACATTATTTCCTAGAAATTGACAATTTCTATAAGTACTTTTCCTTTTGATTCTATCTTCGGCATAGTCTGCATCATAATAACCAGACAATGTATATACTGAAGTCTTCTTGTAGATTAGACCCATATTTGTTGTTCCCTTGATATACCTCAGGATTCTCTTCTCTTGACGGTTGTCAAATGAGTTTCCATTGGATCAACTTGAAATCAGACACACAAACAAACACTAAACATAATATCTGGTCGAGAAGTTGTTAGATACAAAAGGGATCCTATCATTCCACGATAGAGCTTCTGGCACACTTTAGAACTTACTTCTTCTTTCTCCAGAATGCATGTTGGATGCATAGGGGTTTTGGCATATCTGCTTTCTAATATCTCAAACTTCTTCAACAGATCGTTGGCATATTTGCTTTGATGAATATATGTTTTTTCTGGACATTGATCAATCTGAATTCCCATAAAGAATTTAAGTTCTCCCCTCAAACTCATTTCGAATTCTGCCCGCATTAACTTAGAAAATTCTTTGCACAAAACAGGATTAGCAGAACCAAAAATGATATCATCAACATAAATCTGTACAACAAGAATATCATTCTTAAACGTGTTGCAAAAGAGTGTAGTATCAACCATTCATTTGGTGAAATCATTTTCCAACAGGAATATACTGAGTCTTTTATACCAAGATCTGGGAGCTTGTTTCAGACTATAACACGGTGAGAGAACTGACTTGGGTGTTTTTGTTTGACAAAAACATGTGCGGATAGCAAGAGTCGCCACCGACTTTTATTTTATCCAATAAGAAAAGGGTATAAAAGAACAAGAAAGACCTTAAAAAAAATTTAAGTTCGGGGGATAGGTTATTCAAAGGGAAGATGTTAGCACCCTTTGTATCCATGGTTATCCATGGGCTCTTAGTTACTTAGCTCACTTTAACTTGTTTTAAAAAGGTGTAGTGTGTGTTAGAAAATTTTCAGAAGTCTTTGTAATGATCCTCGTATGGATGTATACAAAGTCTTGAGTTTGAAAATATTTTAAAAGCCGGTTTTGAATCAAAATATCTCGCGTTTGCAATAAACTCTTCTAGAATACCTCTAAAAGCCGACTATCTTCTAGAACTTCTCGATTTTTTAGTTTCTCTACCTAAAAATGCAAGTCATGACACCAAACACTTGTAATAATTTGATACTTACCAAAAATCCTATGAATACTAATAAAGTTGAATAACTTGGATGAAATACCTTATTATTGAGCAGACGATTCCTAAACAATTTATGTTGGTACAATGACTGAATAAACTGTAGAGAAGCCTTCACATATTAAACAAAAAAATCGTGATTCTTGTAGTGCAGTTGTTGTCTTCCTCCACATCAACTAGAATATGAGGTAATTATAAGTATATTCTTATAGCAAAGGCACCTCCTTCATATTATCAACCACCAAGACAACACAAAATCAAGTATTTTCAAACCAATATAATCAGAATAACATAACTAATCATGATAACTTCAACTAATTAAATAGAATTATAACAGTCATGAAATGGTAAAGTTGAACAACAATAGAAAATAAATAATTATTCAGTAAAATTCTATGAGGAAAAACAAAAAAAAAAACAAGTAGCAAGGAATGCTTCATGTTCAATTTTACTACCTTTATCAATGAAAATATACATCCATAATAGTGCTCTAGGCTTACCTGCTTGTTGTTTAAGTTGCTCTCTTGCCATTATGAGCTTCTCTTCAACCTCTTTCATTCTGTCACTGTGAATTTGACACTGAGAATCTTGTTGCAGCAAGAACTTATCCTCCCAAATTATAAACATTTCTTGTACAAACATTTGCAACAATAAACATAAATGTTCTATAATCCTAATTGAATATCTACAACATGACCACTGATGATTATATCCTAAATACAATAGACATTCAAATTGAACTACTGCTCATCAGCAATAAACATAAATTTCAATAATCCTAATTGAAAATCTTGATACTTGACAAAAAGTTAAATTTTAAATGGTTGGAGAAACTATTGTCAAATACTACAACATGGCCATTGATGATTATATCCTAAATACATACAAATTAGTTAAAATGAAATAGTAATGACTATATAGCAATAACTTATAAGGATATATTCAATTAGTTTATTGACACCTTTTGTCGAGATATCAAAGGACGAAACCACATTAAAGAATAATGTTATGTTTACCTATCATGTAGTTGCAGTACACATGTATCTAGAAGCACAAAAAGATAGTGGCTTTAGTGACGAAGCTTAAACTTAAAAAACAATATGAGAAGATGAAGATGAATTGGAAGTGGAAGTGGTCTCTTGTTAAGTTTATGATACCTCATTGAATAATGAACTATGAATCATAAAAAGATTTCACAAAATCTTCTCATATTCATTAGATCTAATTCATTGCTATTGCTTTGTACATAAATTATTACAAGTCTTATCAGATAGTTACAAAACCAATAATTAATTATTCTAAATAACTTCCCAAATCTCTTTTAACCACCATTTTAACTAAATATCTAAATATCTAAAGTAGTTTCTACTTTAGACTTTTTAGTATTCTTCAATATTGATTAATATATTTATTAATTTATTTAAAGTGATAATGACATTCATTTAAGACATGGATAGTTAAAATAAAATGGAAAAGAAAAACGAAAATTGGATGTCGTTGCCTTCACCGAGGCAATTAGTGTGAGAACCGGGCATCCAAATTGAATGAAATAGCACTAGAAAGGAATTTCCGTCCATCTACCACAACTCTTCACGAACACACTCCTCCCCTTATTCATCGTTCCCAAACCCCTTCAAGTCATGGGAGTCCCAGCTTTTTACCGGTGGCTCGCCGACCGTTACCCACTCTCGATCGCCGATGTAGTTGAAGAAGAACCAACCGTCACCGACGACGGCGTTCCTTTGCCTATTGACGCGTCTTCGCCAAATCCCAACGGAATGGAGTTCGACAACTTGTACTTGGACATGAACGGCATAATTCACCCCTGTTTTCACCCTGATGGCAAGGTATGCAGTAACATTCTTCTCTTCACTTTTTTTTCTTCTTAATTTCAACTAATTGTTTGAAGTTCTGCCACGCCTTTCTTGATTTATTTAAGTTTAGGTGTTATTATACAGTGATCTGAAGTGAATTTCTGCGCTTTTGTTGTTTTGAAATTGAATTAGTTCGAGTTTCTTAAGTACAAATTAGTTGTAAATTTGGATTGCACTTATTATGATTCGTAAATCTTATAAATGCAGCCAGCACCAGCTACTTATGATGAGGTGTTTAAATCGATATTTGATTATGTTGATCATCTCTTTTTGTTGGTTCGTCCGAGGAAGCTTCTCTACCTTGCAACTGGTATGTTTACTATTGCCACTCATCGTGGAGTTGTCTTGTTTCTGTTGCTAAACCCTAGTGTGTTAGAAGTTATGACTTCATGTCATAACCTAGGAATCACATTGAAGCAATGTTTTGCAAACTAGACAAGAGATGAGACCGGTGAGATGAGACCTCTGGGTCATGGTTCAATCGGTTTAACTTGTTCAACCGCGGTGAATCATATGATAGATAAATAAATAAATAAGTGTTAAGAAAACAAAGTACCAGTTAAACCAACCGCTGTTTGAGTACAATTCAATTCGGTTGAACCAATTGGGTCCAACCAGTTTGGTCTGGTTCTTAAAACATTGCATTAAAGAGGCGGATTTATCATCATCCAGCAATTTGGTTCCAAAAACCTTTCTGTTTGCTTTCTTGTGAGGATGTCTTGTCGTCTTGCTTTGCATTCTTCTCAATTTTTTTTCTTCCAACTAAACCGTCCACTATATGGTTTGAAGTTTGATTTTAACATTTCAAATTTATTGCAAATCGTTTCATAATAAAACTCGTGAGTATTTATCAAAGAAATTTACACATCCAAGTTTTGGAAGGTTACAATGTTATTGTCCTTAAAGAGTCTTTGTTCCATAGCTCACAATCTATCTGTCCATCTTCATGTTTTTTTTTTTTACATTTACTATTCTTACCCTGTCAGCTTTTGTCTCCTGTTTCCTTACTTTGAAATTTGCAGATGGTGTTGCACCACGTGCAAAAATGAATCAGCAACGTTCTCGGCGCTTCCGAGCTGCAAAAGATGCAGCTGAGGCTGTAAGAATGTTAATATGCTCATTCTTTCAAGGTTCTCCTACTTTTTTCTGATGAAGTTGCTGAGTTATTTTTAAACATTATAGGAAGCGGAAGAGGAAAGGCTGAGGAAAGAATCCATCAGCGAGGGAACACTTTTGCCTTCCAAAGATAAGCCCGAGACTTCAGACTCAAATGTCATTACCCCTGGTACTAAATTTATGGCAGCTCTGTCAGTGGCTCTTCAATCCTATGTACAGACTAGATTGAACCTCAACCCTGCATGGAAAAATATAAAGGTACTAAGTAATTGAAATCACACACTGTTAATTCTTTATGCCGCTTGATCCCTTCAAGATGGGATGATTCCTTTCTTCTGGAGTAATCCCATCTATTTTCTTCTCCCTTATACATCTGGCTTTCAGGATGCCCTTTCTCTAAATATTTATTTATGGGCTGCATTGGATGATTAATTATTTGAAGGTTATACTTTCTGATTCAAATGTTCCTGGTGAGGGAGAACATAAAATAATGGAATACATCCGGTTACAACGTAATATTCCTGGTTTTAATCCGAATACACGCCATTGTTTGTATGGATTGGTAAGTTTTGTTTTGTCCTAATTTAAGTTTTTATTTTATCTGTCTAGGGTGCTTTTATCCTTTCCTTGATTTTTGCATGATATTTTATGATCTTTAAACCAGGATGCTGATTTGATTATGCTCTCCTTAGCTACTCATGAGGTTCACTTCTCAATATTGAGGGAGGTTAGTTTCCAATGCGTGAATTGCTCAGCTGATACTGTTATCTCATTGATATCAATAGATAGTATCTGTTGGAAATATTTTTCACAGTATCAAATGATTAATTGCTTGATGAACAGGTAATTACTTTACCTGGACAACAGGACAAGTGTTATGTGTGTGGCCAAGTTGGCCATTATGCAGCTGATTGTCACGGTAAGCCAGAAACTAAAACTGAGGACGGGAGTCCTGCTGATGATAAACCAATTCACAAGAAGAAATATCAGGTTGGAAGATTGAAACCCTGCATGTTGATCTGAATCTTCATTTTACATTCTTTCTCTTTTTAACTTCAAACTAATTCAGAGTATTCACAGTTTCTTAACATCTGGGTGCTTCGTGAATATTTGCAATATGAATTGGAGATTCCCAACCCTCCTTTTGAGATTGACTTTGAACGAGTAGTGGATGATTTTGTATTTCTATGCTTCTTTGTCGGCAACGACTTTCTTCCTCATATGCCAACATTAGAGATTAGGGAGGTAAGCATCTGGAAGGCACCCTGTTACACTAACCTCTACTTGAAACAGAAAAGATGCATTGCTATTTGCTTCTTATTACCATGTATTTGATGTAGGATCTTAACATTTTTTGGTTATGCCTTTTTATTCCACTGCTTATTTTCCTACTTTAGTGTCAGTGTTTTACTCGTTAATACACTTTCTACTATTCCAGGGAGCTATAAATTTACTGATGCATCTATATAGAAAGGAGTTTACTGCCATGGGTGGCTATCTTACTTATGCGGGCGAGGTAATCTTTTTATATCCCGTGTTCATCTTTTTATTCATCAAAATGTCATTAGGTTGTGATATGTTCTTTTAAATTCTTCTCCAGCAATTATCTATTCACTTCTTCAGTTTCTTATATTGTGTTTTTGTACATAACTCTTAAATCGTCAATTCGGAATTTCTTCTTTTCAACGGGTGTTGCATTGTGAATATCTTTATACCTCCCAGGTTTTCTTAGATAGAGTGGAATACTTTATCCAATCTGTCGCTGTTTATGAAGATCAAATCTTTCAGAAACGAGTTCGAATTCAGCAGGTATTTTGCTTTCTAATTAATTTTGTGAACTGATATGCATGCACTGTGCTACTTTCGTACAATATTGTATTGTAGGTTGCTTCCTGATACTTAATTCTTGTTACTCTATTTATAGGTGGCAGAAAATAATGAAGAGATGAGAGCTAGGGCAAGAGGAGTAATGCTTCAAGAGCCACGACCCTCACTTTCCGATAAGGTTTGGTATCATATTTATTACCCGAACATTCTTAGTATTTTCTTGGCTAAATTTAGTTATTACATTGTTGACTTTCGGCAGCATGTTTTGGAACTCCACCAGAATAACTTTTCTTGATTGCCAAAGTAATTCTACCGGTGTTCCCAAACATGCACATGGGGTAACTGGTCTGTGATATAAGCAATCTAGAAATCCTGGCAGAGTTTTCATAATGAACTGCATGTTTCTTATCTTTTCAGGTCAAGTTAGGGCAGCCTGGATACAAAGAAAGGTATTATGTTGAAAAGTTTGGTGTATCAAGTCTGGAGGAGATTGATAAAATTAAGAAAGATGTGGTAAGTTCTATCATTTTTTCTTACTTACAAATAATCAACTTTGTCAAATTATTTGCTGTTTTTGGTTCACATTGCATGCTCATATATTGTATTTACTCTAATATTTTGTTAGAGATATTATATTAAGAGTTAATTAGTTAAACCATTCGTAAATCTTATGTTTTCACCTAATAACTTCAGTTTTTTGAGTAGCTGTTTCATACTACGTTAACAAAACATCCATGACCAAGAGGTCTGGAGTTTGAACCTTGCCACACCATTCTTCAAATAAAAAGCTGAATTTCAGTAAAAGATAGGTGTGGTTAAACCATTCGTAAATCTTATGTTTTCACCTAATAACTTCAGTTTTTTGAGTAGCTGTTTCATACTACGTTAACAAAACATCCATGACCAAGAGGTCTGGAGTTTGAACCTTGCCACACCATTCTTCAAATAGAAAGCTGAATTTCAGTAAAAGATAGGTGTGTTTCTGCATGTTCACGCTTAAAGACCAAAGAGCTATTTCATGGGGGGCTGTGTTATACATATAAGATAAAAATCATTCATGTTTCTTCAGCTAAAAGCCCGGGTTTTGGGTAAATGATTCATGAAATGAAATGCATGTGTGCGCGTGTAGTGTACTCAAGTGAATATGTTGCCATTGTATGGGTCATCTGTAGATACTGGTGTAAATGAAGTTCAATCTTGGAACCAATAACAACTTTCATGCAAATTCTTATTATTGGTAGATGAACTTGTTGATTTTGAATAGTTATCTTCCTTGTGACAATTATCCTGCTCATTGTCATTAATTTCTCGCTTTTGGAAAATGATATTTTAAATTATTGTCTCTGCTGTTCTTGTAGGTTTTGAAATATGTGGAAGGCCTTTGTTGGGTTTGCCAGTATTATTATAATGGTGTATGCTCATGGAAATGGTTAGTGATATTTTTATAAATTTTTTAGCTCTGGGACATATGATACTTTTTTCATGATTGATTTGGTAGATTGGTAAGTTTACATGCATGACATGATATGCTGTTAGTAACATAGCAGCCAACAAGTTTTTGTGGTCAACTCCACTTTTAAACTCAGAAAACAACAAAGTTATCCCACAGTTGCTCTCATAAGATCAAGTCCAACCACTCTTACCTTTTTTGTTGGTCTAGGAAGCTGTCAAACTGAATGTTTGATTGTCTTAATGATTATTTCTTTGCTTAAAGATATTAATAATGGATAGGCATGAATTAGGGCGATGTGAGTATTAGAATGTGATAGAATAATGCCTCCTGTTGGATAGGTTTATGGAAAGAGGAAGCAGAAAAGGAGTTGGGATAAGGAGGGGGTTACTGAAATTATTGTAATTACAACTGTCAATTGCTAGTTAGTTGGTTTGGTAGAGATTTGGGACCAATGCTATTAAAAGGAGGAACTAAACAGAAAAAGGAGTTAGTTGAGATATATGGAGTTAGCTTCTATTCTGTCAACTTTTCATTCGTGAGAGCAATGCAATTCATTCTTCAGTCACGTTACTTCTTCTGTGAACATTCTGATTTCATTTCTATCAGAATCCTTCATTAGAAGGATGAGAAGATGCTTAAAATAATGGATTCATTATTTTTTCATGATCGTATTAAATTATTAAGTGGGACTTGATAAATGGCATGGTGTGCATTCCAGGTCCCGGTATATTTCTATTGTGTGGGAACTTCAGTGCTACTCCCAAACATGATTATAGACCATGGCTGTCAAGATCGCACTAAAACTCCGAAAGCACACGATCTTACGCGTTGATCTTCCTGCAGCGTGGTGGCACAGTAGAAAACTCCGCATCTGGTGGTGTGGCCGACGGGGCGAGGAAGACTGTGAAAGCATAGGGAAAATGCTCTTTCCTGCACCGGAAGCATTGGTTTTTTGACCCATTTGAAGATGGCGTATTGAATGAGAAGAAAACTCAGAAGAGACTTGACAGATAAGATGGGATCGAGAGAGGCAGTGTGGATGGCTTGGTAGAGAAGATGGACAGAAAAGATGCTGAGAGATACAAAATGGGCAGCTAGGATTAGAGAGTGTAGTCTTAGCTGTAGGGTTTCTCATGTAGAAATTGGGCCATTGAGCCCAAATGTCTTTTCTATTCCCCCTTTTTTGTTGGGTCTAATTTTTATTAGATTAATAACAAAATAAAGGAAATTAAACTAAAAAATTAAGACCCACCAAACTAGCATACACGACTAAAATATAAATAAATATGGTTGTCTCTTTGTTGGGATCTTGCGATTTGTGTTACAATCCCAAGATGTACGATTTTCCTATACCCAAACTATCTTAGACGGGATCTCGAATTTGACAACAAGTGATATATACTGGATTGCTTTGATGACTGAGCTATAGTCTTAATGTCTGAGTTGTTCTTTGATAATTGACATGAATTTCTAGGAGTGCCTCCGACGTTTTAGCTGAATTTTCACACATGACCAATGTCCATTTCTCTCTATTGTCTTTTATCGTTTTTTTCCAGGTACTACCCGTATCATTATGCTCCTTTTGCTTCTGATCTTAAAGATCTCCCTAATCTAGAAATAGTTTTTTCGCCGGGCGAGCCATTCAAACCATTTGATCAGCTTATGGGAGTCCTACCTGCTTCAAGGTTCTTCCTCTCTCACGTCCTTAGATCTTTACTATTTTGCTTTCTGTGATCTGCTGATGCTTTCTAATCTTGTTACAGTTCAAATGCACGTCCTTAGATCTTTACTGTTTTGCTTTATGTGATCTGCTGATGCTTTCTAATTTTGTTACAGTTCAAATGCACTGCCTGAAAAATATAGGGATTTGATGACCAATCCTTCATCACCAATTTTCCACTTCTACCCTGCTGGTAAGATAGATAACTTGTCCATTAACTTTGTATTCTGCGATATTTTACATATTTTCTTATTCTGGTATTACGTTGGTTACCTTTTTGACAGATTTCGAGATTGATATGAGTGGGAAAAAATTTGCATGGCAGGTATTATATCCCTTTTTATGTATTCAAACTGTTTTTGAATTACCCAAGGGTTAACCTTGATTTTTTTAAACTAATTGTGGATTCCTTTCAGGGTGTTGCCAAATTACCATTTATTGACGAGAAGAAATTACTTGCCGCCACTAGGAAGCTTGAAGACACGTTAATGGTAGGTTTTGTTTGTTCATGGAAGGGAAGGGGGTTTGATACGTGCTATAATAATTACCTGTCCTTCAAATTTATCGAAGAATAAGCTGTAAAACCAAGCCTGCCAATTCTTTTGGAGCCCCCCAGGAATATTCTAATGTTTAGAATTATGCAGAACTTAGGATTCTGCAAACGAATCAGAGTTGTTTCTCTCCAGAGATTAATTGTTTATTGTAAACTCTTGAATCATAAGGTGAGTTGCATTAAGGTGTGCCCAGAACCTTGCAGGAGGAATGCAGCTGCAACTATTTAAGTAGGAATTGTTGAATATTGACGAGTTGCAACCATTTTAAAATAGATAGATTTTCTTAGTGTTAATTAATCCTTTGTTATATTTTTGTTGCCATTTGCTGGAAGCTTTTGTTTTGGATTTTTTTTACTCTTCACTAGATGTTTCAAATGGATAACTGTGGGATGCATTGAAGTGTTGTTCATGTTTAAAAGCAAAAGAGTTCAAGATTCTTTGCCGTGTCTTTGTGCTGAATTTTTGTTTTGTTAGATGCAGGAGGACGAACAACTTCGGAATAGTGTGATGCTTGATCTGCTTTATGTCAACCGTGCACATGATTTGGCTTCACATATTTTATTGTATTACCAAGTTTATGGCCAATTACCTACTCATGAAAGATGTGTTTCACCGATTAAAGCAAATGCTAGGTTGGTGAATGAATGTGAATAATCATCGCTCATAAATCATGAATATCCGTAGATATTTAAGAGGTTTATATGCTTGTTTTGTTATCTCTGTTATTTGTTGCCAGTGGTGGGATGAACGGATATCTTTGGGCATGTGAGAGAAATGTTTTGAGCTCTATAGTATTGTCTCCCATTGATGGATTGCCAGATATTGAGAGTAATCAAGTATTGTAAGTAATTTCAACTATACTCGCCTAGTATTTTACAATCTTTGGTGGAGGACTCATATTGAGTGTTTTTTGAATTTCAGAAATATTACATATCTTAATCCTTATAAGCATAGACACATCCCAAAACCTCCGGATGGCGTAGTGATACCCAAAAAGGTTTGTATATACTGACCACACTTCATCCAGTGTTCTGTTCGTGTTAATTATCCATTTACCTGATTGCGAAAATAACTAGGCTAAGATAGTTGACATGGATGGTATCATTTATGTGTAGGCTTATATTATGTTTCACTCAAAATATAAGTGATGACTCCTTCTGTTCCTTCTGTGATCAGTTATATTATACAGACTCCACTTTGATTTTTTATTATTATTATTTTTTTGTTGCAGTTAGTAAAAGACAATGATATCAAACCTTTTCCTATGCTATGGCATGAAGACAATGCTGGTCGGGGACATCAAGGCAGGGAAAGGTGAGAATAGAACTATGAGGATGTCTAGTCGCACTAGTATAATTTTCATGTTCTCGCTGTCTAGGCTTCAAAAGTACAAAAGACTAACTATGACATACATGATGGCTAAGTTTAATGTTCCATATGATAATGGTGCTAACATAAATCAATGTCATCTGTTTCCATGATTGAGGAGAAGTAATCTGTGAT
This sequence comes from Lathyrus aphaca, assembly GCA_963966055.1. NCBI lineage: Eukaryota > Viridiplantae > Streptophyta > Magnoliopsida > Fabales > Fabaceae > Lathyrus > Lathyrus aphaca. Next base: position 140,032,013 of record OZ014520.1, read on the forward strand.
TAAGTTTTTTGTTCAAGTAATTTATTCATGCAAAATTTGGAGAAATCAATGTCGAGGAGATTGAAAAGTTCTGAATAGCTTTCAAGTTATTCATATGAATTTCTAGATGCATGAAATATGCCCTTACTTTTGTGTATGTGATGCATCTGACAGGCCACAGTTACCTGGAGCAATAACTGGATTTCAATTAGGAGAAGCAGCTCATCGTCTTGTCAAGAACACCCTTAACATTAAATGTAATAATACATCTCATGTACGGACAGAGCAACCTCCAGTTCGTCATACAGTGAACAGGTTCCAATCAACTGGACCATCTGGATATGGAACATATTATGGCGAGAACACAAACAGTTATAATAGAGAATATAATCACCATGGTGTAATGACTAGGCATAGATATCCAGTCTCATCTAATGGTGGGCACATAGACAGGCAGAATTTTAGAATACAAGATAGGTCACGGCATCAAGAACAACTCCAAAATGTGAACAATGGGTTTTCTTCTCTTACAATGGAGGAAGGATCAAGACCTACACCATCGAGTCAGTCAATTTCTCGACCAACAACCAATTTTGAACCCCGATATGTGCAGAACACAGGTCCTCCAACTCCACCTCCAAAGTGGAATGCTAAAGCACCTATAAATGGAATATATACTAGGCATCAAGAAGCTACATATGGGGCTGTACCTCGTGATAAGCCAGTGAAGAAGGTTTACCAAGTTAAAACACGGTTGCCCCAAGAAACTCCGGACCGTGGGAATCAATAGTGGTTGTTGTGGGTTTTACTTGTATAGTGTTTGACGTGCCTTCTTTTCTCTCTGCTCATTCCTCAAATTGGAGCTATGCTGTCTCTCTACCCGTTCCTTGAATTTTAGCTATGCTCTCTTTATGGCCATCTTAGTTCCATAATCAATGGAAGGAGCACATAATGATAATGTGATATCATTCATTTGACAGAACAACGATGTTTATAGTTTTATATGATATTTATTAGACACAGTGGAGGCTACTCTGTTTTGCCTCGATTTGACATGGTTCCTCATCCGAAAGTGGTCCAGGCTTTGATAAGATGCAAAAGCTACAAGATTTGCAATTTTCTTGGATTAGCATGGAACTGGTGTAGGCTGGTGGAGAGTATCAAATCGTAGGCTAGGAATCAGTGTAGTTGTTTTGTTCCATAATATGAGACTAGGATGTAATATTCTGTGTCCCACTGGGCTGTGTAGCTTTTCTTTACAAGAGTTAACTTGTACATACTTGATGTGAATAGAATTTGATATGCCTGGGGGATTGTTAGATATTTATCTGGGATTGTCATACCCCGTGTCTGTATTATGCCATTGAATGTCAGAGAGAGAAAAGGCTGACAAAATCGTGTTTGACACATTTGTTATTTCCCTTTGTATAGAGGGAATTCAGGCATGTTTGGTTTAGTTTGTTGTAGATTATGTTATTACAGGAAATCATATTTGAACAGTAAAAATTGCGGAAGCATAAAGTGTCCCTTTGTTTCTTTTTTAAATCCATGTATTTGTGTAATTTTTTTTAAATCTGTAGTAGTAAAATTAAAAAGTAGAGCGGGGGTTAGAAAACTTGATTTTGAAATGATTGACACAGTAGAAAACTTGATATTGAGATGATTGACATGGTGTCAGAAAAATTGATTTCAAATAACACAGTTCTATTATTATATTCCAAAAGAATTGATATTGAAAAAACTAATTGAAATAATATAGATTAAGAAATAAGAATTGTACTGCAAAACCATAATTGATATAATTAATAAATACTCAAAGTACAAAACGCAAAGCCATTCTAGATATTAAGAAAAACAGAAACACCCAAAGCTAAAAATTTTAAAAATAAATAAATTGAACACGACACTGATAAACTATCAAATGAGTCTGTCAAGACAAGCCATTGTAGGTGTCTGGTTTCAGAGGTTTTAATCATGTCACAAATGCAAACTTTCAAAGACATCAAAAACTAAAATACTGTTTTAAACAAGTGCATTCTGAATTCTCTGTAAATTTACAAGAAAATTCACCAACAGAGTAGTGCAAAAACAGAACATATTATTGAACTGTTTCTATGCAATTGCAACCATTATCAATAGCCAATTCTCTGTAAATTTATATTAAAATTCAGCAGCAGAGTAGAGTAGTAAAAAAATAAAACATATTATTGAACTGTTTCTATGCAATTGCAATCATTATGAAAAGCCAAAGCTGTATTTCCAAACAAAAGAAAACCAAAACTGTGAAAAGAAAATTACTAGCTGTCTAGATATGCTATAAACTTATTAAATGGTTAAAATCTTCTGCTTCCTCCAGCTCCAGCATTTGACCTCAACTCCTCCAAAGCAACCTTGATCTCATCCTGCACCAGCTCCAATCGCTTAGAATACACTTCCAGCTCCAAAATCTGTTGCTTCTTCCACCTTTCATCTCCCGGCTTATCCCCATTCCCGCAATTCAGAAAACTAAATGGCATTGGATTCAATGAGAAACCTCCACCCCCAAACCCCCTCCCTCCAAAACCAAAAGGACTCCCCATGTTACTACCCATGTTACTAGTACTGGTTAACTCCTTCAAGAATGGAGTCAAACAACTCTTCACAGTCTCTTCAATCAATACAGGCACGTTATGCCTACTGTTACTCTTATCGCCACTTTCATCTTCAGCATTGCTACTATTGTTGTTAGCAGAATTGTTATGATTATCTTTATTCATTGCTGAATTATCATTCAACTTGCGCGGTGGTTGCTTCTCTTCCATTGTGGTTCGCGATCCCTTCCTTTTCTTCTCAATAACCGGCTCATTCTTCACTGGCGTAGAATAACCTGAATTTGGGCTAGGGTTAGGGTAAAGGTTAGGGTTCGGGTTAATTTCCCCATCGTCCTCAACAGGAATCCCAATTGGAGTTGCAATGTTCCAGATTTTGTGTGAAATTTCGAAGGTAGCTTGTTCATGAGCGGTTTTGAAGAAAAACTCCTTGCCAGAATCGAATTTCTGAAGAAGGTTGCGATACTTTTTCTTTAACCTTCGCAGTTTATCCACAAGCTGGCTCTTGTTGAAATCGAGCTGAAGCTTCGACTTAATCTGATCATAGAAAGACGCAGAGTCGTTATGGTAAGCCGATCCTCGATTCGCGTTGTAATCCAGAAACCCTTGCAAAATTACGATCTCATCCTCATCAGTCCAGAGACGCTGAAACAATTTCCGCGAATCCTCCATGGACTTTTTCTCCTCTACCTGCTCAATCCGCTGCCGTTTTGGCTCAGGCGATTCAACAACAGCCGTTGCGGCGTTAGGTAAGGCTAAAATAACGGTGGGGACGGCGGAGGAGGTTGAAAGAGATTGTTCGGGTTCGTTGTTGTTGGTGAGATAGTCGTGTGGTTCTAAAACGTAGTCTTCTTCTTCTTCTTCCTCCTCTTCCTCCAATTCGTATTCCTCTAAGATCTCTGGATATTCCTCTTTCGGGAAAACGACGCGGTTCTGGAAGAATGCCATGAGAGTGGGGAAAAGAGAAGAGGAGTTAGTTAGGGCGAGCGTGACCGGTGGTGACGGTCACGGGGTTTGTTTATTAGATGGAGTCGTTTCAGTTGTTGGGAATAAGAACAAGTGTGAATCAGAATGTGGAGTGAGTGGGGGATTAGGGCTTTAGATAATGGGCCAAATAACTTGGCCCACCAATTTTTAATTATAGAAATTTAGTAAGATTTCTCTCTTTTTCAAAAAAAGAAAAAGAAAATTTCTTCTATTTTAATTTATTTATTGATAGATTTAATAAGATTTCTTCTAATTTTAATTAATTTATTTATATTTCTCTCTTAACGACTAATCTATCTGTAATTAAGCATCCAATTGTATAAAAGATTAACTACTAATTTATAAATAAACACCCATGGTATAACAAATTAATGATCAATCTATAAATAAACATCCAATTGTATAAAAAAAAACTAATGACTAATCTACGGATAAACATCCAATTGTATTTCACTCCCTTTTCCTATTAAATTTAAATTGCTGCATAAAAAATTTCACTTCACCCTCTAAATAAAAATAGTTAGTATTTTGTGAAAAAAAGTTTAATTTTTTAAAGTAATTATTTTGCATAGGGTGCTCAAACTAGTGCAAGTTATCCATATTTTTTATATTGCAATGATGTATTGTAGAATGTGATAATCTAAACGATTAGATTATGTTGTAAAATACTATTGCTAGTAATGTTATTACTGTTTTTCTTTTTTAAATACACATCATTTTTCATTTGATGCATTCTACCTTGCCTTTCACTACATATTTAGTATAATAACAGACTCACAGTTATAAATTAGTTTATTCATTTTCATTGAATTTTAAATATGTTAACAATTGTTTTTGATTATCCGTTAATACATGTGGATTAGGGTTTTCTCATAATTGATGTTGGTGCACATGCGGCCATTTTTATGGTAAGAGATTATGGTCCAATTACTCGATACAATGATCTATTAAATTGTGTTTTTAGACATTCGTAATGTAATCATATCATATTTTCATTCGTCTTAAATATTTTTACGCCGTCACGAGTGACTAAATCAGAAACATTATTTTCACCCTAATATATTTTTCATTCATTTTACTACATCACTAAACTAATAGTTTATTTCTCATTAGTTATTAGTGTACTTGTAAGTTTCCAATTGTAAGTTTCCAATCATGAGGGGATTTGAATATAAGTTCAATTCATGCATTGTTTTATAATTACAAAAGCACCGGAAGATACATACCATTAATCTTAGGGTGAATATAATTATTGTATGTCACTCCATCACAATAATTACAAAAGCACTGGAAGATACATACCATTAATCTTAAAAGCATTTGCAAATAAAACATTGAAATGAATAGAAACAAACCAAACTAATAACTAAACTGCTACTAGTAAAATAAATAAATTTGTCTTCCATGATTTATTAATAATTTATTTTTACAGGAAAAACTTATAACAATTCATTAAAAATAAGAGTCTGTATACCTGTTGGTACATCAATAAAATTTTGGAAACTAACAAAAGATGGAACCACCCGAGCCAACACATGAGCAACATCATTGGATTGTCTCCTAACGAACTTAACATGAAAGTTCATAAAAAGAAGAATTAACAAACACTTACAATCCTATGTGATAGCACTGAAATCTGAATCATTAGGATTCTGTATATTCACAGTGTCCCCTACACTTTTCGCATCTAACTCAAACTCCACATTGTCCAATCCTAACTCATGAATCCACTTGATTGAGTAAAAGAGACCTGACACTTCACCCACATCTACTTCAGTAAAAGGCGAGAACCACCTTGTACTAGCAACAACAAAAAATCATTCATCATTTCTAACACAAGCTCATATTCCAACTTTGTTATTTAAGAAGTAGGCATCAAAATTGCATTTAAACCATCCATTTGAAGGTTTGTCCCACTTGGAGTCAAAATCCACTGGATGATGGGTAATAATCCTTGATCTTGTTTGTTGGGTATTCCAAATAACTGAGAAGCACATCTACAAATGGATTCTGGGAACTCATCAATATGGTTCCATATAAGATTATTCATGTACTTCTATATTCTCCACAACATAGTTGAAAACACTGCTTGTTGATCTTGGATAGAATCTTGTAAAAAGGTGAAAATTAAAGAAGCAAAATCAACTTCGTTAGCCAAAAGTTGTTGTAACTTGATCCACATACCCAATCTACTCCAACACTTTCTACTCTTAGTACATTGAAGAAACAAATGATCGTAATTATCCACTCCTTCCCCATAAACACGACAATTATAAGGGCACTTAACACATTTGTCTTTCAATCTCATCCTAGATGGCGCACAATTCCTGCAAAGACGCCGCACAAAAATTTTAATCCTTGGAGGAGACTTCAAATTGCAGATCAAGTTCCACCTCTGGTCAATCTTAATATGGGAGGTACCAATGACTTCTTTAATGCAAAATTGATATGCACTATGCACCGAAAAACTTCCATTCTTCTCCAACTTCCAAATTAACTTATCCCCCTGTACTGAATTGAATAACAGAGTATTAAGAACCTTAGCGGCATTTCCTCCCCTAGAAGAGAATAAATCAAGTTGGCATTCCATTGTTTATCATTTTCACTCAACAAATCTGAAACTCTGAGGTTTACCACTTTCAGATGATTTGGCCAAGGGTTATTCAATATCCAACTATCATAAAACCACTCATGACCCCAAACCGGGATGCTCTCTCCCGATCTAATACCCCATCTATAACCTCTTTGCACCACAAACTTATAACTCCAAATATTGTGTCAAACATAACTAGGATTGTGCCCAGTAGCAGAATCAAGAAAATCACAATTAGGGAAATACCTTGCCTTGTAGAGATGAGTAACTAGACTGTGAGGTTTGGTCATAAAATAACATGCTTGTTTACCCAACATAGCATAGTTAAAATCACTCAGGTTTTAAAATTCAATCCCTCCTTATGCTTTAGGCATAGATAATCAATCCCATGAAAGCCAATGAATGTCTTTTCCTCGATCTCTCTTGTGATCCCACCAAAAGGAATTCATCATTTTCTCAATTTCTTTGCTTAAGGAAGAAGGCAACATAAAGATACTTATAATGTATGATGGAATAACTTTAAGAATAGATTTAATAAGAGTTTCTCTACCAGCTTGAGATAAACTCCTACTACTCCAAGAATTAATCTTTTTCCAAATTTTGTCTTTAACAAACTTAAACGTAACTTTCTTGCTCTATCATATATGGCACACCAAGATATTTACTAGTCCCTAACTCCTGTTGAACTCCTAAAGTTTCACAAATAATTCTTAATTTTCAGATCAACATTCCCACTGTAAAAAACTTCTAATTTTTGGAAATTAATGGCTTATCCCGAAGCTTCCTTGTATATGTTAAGAATATTCTTCATAACATTAACTTCATGAACAACCACTCTAAAGAACAGAAAGCAATCATCTGCAAAAAGTAGATGAGATATAACAGGAGCATTCTTACAAATTTTTATTTCGCGTATGTCCCCTTTATCTTCTGCTTGCTTGATAAGAGTTGATAACCCTTCTGAACAAATATTGAATGAATAAGGTGATAAAGGATCCCCTTGCCTCAGGCCTCGTCCTGGAGTAATCGGTTCCACCATGTTACCATTCATGCACACAGAGTTCTCAACAAATTCCACACATAACATAATCCACTAAACCCATTTTTGACTAAAGCCCATAGTGATAAGAATATCCTTCAAATACTCCCAATCAATTCTATCATAAGCTTTGTTGATATCCAGTTTAAGAGTTATATCCCCTTGCCTACCTCCAGTTTTTCTATTCATATAATGAACAACCTCATTGGCTGCCATGGTGTTATCCAAAATCAATTTACTATGGACAGAAGTAGATTGATTATCCGAGATCCACTTATCAAGAACTCCTTTTAGCTGGTTAGCTAGAAATTTTGAAATAACTTTATATAACACATTTCACAAAGAAATCAGTCTCCAGTCTTTCAAAGAATTTTGAATATCACCTTTAGGAATAAGAGTGATATTTGTCTTATTAAGAATAGGCGGGAAAATACCATTTTCCTACCATACGTAACTTGCATTAAAGATTTCCACCCCACAAGTATCCCAAAAATGATGATAAAAACCTGGGTTGAAACCACCTGGACCCAGACTCTTGTCGGCTTGCATAAAAAATAGCTTCTTTAAAGTCCTCCAAAATAAATGGAGCAGTCAACATTATATTATCCTTATCTGAAATGGGAGATCCAACAACCTGTAAAACCTGATCACGAGAGCTAGTCTTCTTCTGAAATAATTTTATTAAAATAATCAAGATTAATTTTATACATTCCTTCAGTTGAAGTACTTATCTCCCCATTGTCGTCAGTGAGAGAGAGAATAATGTTGATTTTTTTTCCTAGCAGAAGCTGAAACATGGAAGAATCTAGTATTGAGATCTCCATCCTTAAACCAATGAACTTTTGCTTTTTGTTTCCAAAACATATAATCTTTGACCAAGAGAGAATTCATTCGTCCTTTGAGAGCTATAAAGTAATTAACGTTTCCTTCTCTCACATGATGATAGACTCTATCGATCTTCCTGTTTAAATTCTCAATTTCTTTTCTAATCTTGTGGCAATTATCTTCTTAGCAACTTCCTATATCTTTAATAATTTAACTTCTTAATATTTGACTACTTTATTATTATAATACAATTTAGTCCTCCTAATGCAATGGAAAAGAATGCAACCACAAGCAATTTTTATTATTTTCAATCATTTAAATCTTATAACATGAAAATATGCATATCATATATATCTAGTTCCTAACTCAAATCTAATTTAGAGTTACACGGGGAAAAACCCTTACTTTATGCATATCATATATATCTAGTTCCTAACTCAAATCTAATTTAGAGTTACACGGGGAAAAACCCTTACTTGTATTTCACTCCGAACCATAGTCACATAATTCACCATCCTAGCAAGGAAACGCGAATTATTCATGGTACTTTTCCAAACCGATTCATGAAAATTCTTCCTAAATTCGCATAAAATAACGAACCAGAGAAAACAATGATTGTGCCTAAAAACAACATATCATTGCCCCATGTGTTTACAAATTTGAACTAATTAATTATATTAATTATTTGTATAATTTTTTCCACATGCCTTTATTATTCACCGAGCATGCACATGGAAGTTTTACACTATGACCTTAATACATTACTCTATTTATAACTTTTTTTCTCTCTCAGCATATCATTTACTACAGATGTGGGGTATTGGTTTAGTTTTAAAACCATCATCTCATAATCATTCTTGTTAATTTTTCGTGTAGAACTCAAGAAAGTTTTATTTTGTGTATCATTTATATTTTTCACATAATAATTTTTTTATTTACAACGTGTAGATTATTGCATTCAAATGATATTACAAATTCAAATAACGTACCACGAATCCAAATAGCTTATCGACTATGTATACCCCTCACGTATCGAATTTTTTGAGAGTTGTGTATCGTGTACTGGAATTCGTTTGATGAATGATCAAGAGTTAAAATTAAAATCTATAATTAATTCATTAATTAAAATAAATGTGTCACAGTTGGACTAGTTGGACTAATGATTGTCTTGTTCGACCATATTATTCAAAATGATTTTTTCCCGTCTTTGTCAGGGTTTGAATCAATAAACTCAAATGAATAAATATTATATTTGAAATTTTGAAGAGTGAAAACGAATTTTGAATGATGTCACATAGGACTATGGAATGATGTGACACAAATGAAATTGAAATGTTAGCATGGGAATACACACTTCTATTCTATTATAGTAATATATTTTTACCATTCATTGTTCTTATGTGATTATGAAAAAAAATTATGTATAAAATCTATTTTTGAAAGTTGAATTTTTACATCCGAAACCGATTTTAAATTGAAAATCAAAAATGAATTTTAAAATCAATTATAAAATCCATAATTGATTATGAAATTTAATTATGAATATTATTGATTTTGTAAAAATCTAAATTGAATTAGCTATCATAAATGGTTATAAATTGGTCATGTGAATAATCCACCATCCATAAAGATCCCTAATATTACAAATAAACTTTTATAAATAAAAAAATTGAAGAAAAGAAAATTTTATAATATGGAAATAACAATTGAAGAAATAAACTTTTATAATATGGAAATAACAACATTAACTAGGATACAAACATAATATTGTTTTGATATCGTTCAAGTATGTATTTATTTATGGATCACTTGAACATGTGACGTGTACATTGTCTCATTGATCTTATTGTTGCAATATATTCTTCTTTCTTATCTTCACTAATTCTTTAGATGCATAATGGAAAAGTGGTATTTAAAAATTATGAAATTATGTTTCTTAGGGGGAAATGTTAGTTACGATGTTAGAATAATTGGTCCAGTAAGTTAAACCAGAATAACAACAATATAAAGCATAATAAGGAAAATAATAAAAACACTCGAGATTGATAAACCAGTTCGGTGAAACCACATCTATGTATGGGGGAACTATACCCAAGAAAGGAAATCCATTACTTTGAATTAGTACCTTTACTCTTACAAGAACCAACAAAATTTATGTTATTCAAAACCTCTTCCTAATCCTAGTGTCTTTCTATTTAAGGACTCCGCCTTAAATTTGAGAACCTACTTACTTTCTTCTCAATTACACAACTTGTGATTGGTCTTTACACCTCAATAAACAATGTTGAATGTTACAACTCAACAAAGACAAAGACAAATCCACTATGTCAAGTTCCTAAAACATAGTGGTGTACACATAACAATAACAAGGACTCAAATAAACCATAACAATCTAAAGATCTTCAACGTATTGTTTACTTTCCAATGTAGGTTTTAAGCTCCGTACATAGAAAAAGTATTATGGACTTTTCTCCTTAGATCTTTGATTTAAATTCGTAAATAATATTTGCATAATCTTTTGGATATAAAAGAAACATATGATTTGGTTTGTTTCAAATTCAAATTTAAATCACATTTAAATCTGATTTGATCTTCACAACTATCCAACAAATCATATGATTATATTGCTAAATAAAATCAATATAATCTAACTGAATCTGCAACATTAAATTTCCTCCAAACTCAACATTTTGGCATGTTGAGCAATGCCCAAATGTTGTACCCACATGTTGTGACACCGCGTCCAACATGTGTCCGTTATGCACCAAGAAAAAAACTTGACATAACTGAGTAATCTTGAACACATCTCCATGTTGTTGTTTTACAAAATATAGTCAATCCAAAAAGTAATAACAATTTACCCCTTTGGGAAATTGTGGAAAAATAAATCTTCAAGATAAATAACACTCATTTAATCAAAACAAGTAACAAACAACATAAGACTATCAGAGCATGCACTACCAATATTAGCAACAACTTTCATCAAAATTGTAGTACAACAATGGAGAATTAGTAGCATTAAGAATATATGCCACAATTATAATGCTTCATAACCAACCAATCATTCATGCTATCATTCACAATCTTAGCCTTGCATGTTACTCAATTAGCACATACTTAGTAGCATACAATCCTACCAACTAACAATTATCAGCATACAATCATTCACATGCTAAGTCATGCATAAAACAAACAATTAGTAGTTAGTATTAGGATATGTATAATACTACTAACACAAAAGATCACTCTAAAAAGGCCAGTTGACTTTCCTGATGCTTCAACATGTGAGCACAACATTAGTCAAATCAGGATTAGATCAATCATCGGTAGTTAGTCCCAAATCATAATAGTTTATACCAGATAGTACAAGCATAATCAATAACATATGTTGAACTCCATAAATCACAAATTTAGTAGCCAAGTTATCCACTCCACTACATACACTATTTTGTAAGAGACCAGATGTTGCAGCACACATGTTGGAACATATGCAAAGCCTATGAAATTATATTCCTTAGGGGATAGATGTTGGATACGATGTTGGAAAAATTAGTCAAACAAGTTAAACCAGATGTTGGATACAATGTTGTAACAATTAGATGTTGGATATGTAACGCCCCGATTATTTATTTAACTATTTTAATTTAAAAAATAGGAATTGTTGTGTATTGTGTGTTGAGGGAAGAATTATATTTTTATATGAATTTAAATAATTTATATTATATTGAATAAATATTGGAATATAAAGAGAAATGATAAGATGTTAATTAGGCAATGGAATAGTGAGATCGAGATGGGAAATCCTTAGTTGAGGTCTAAGGGTTATGTTTGAAATTTAAGAAAAAGGGAAATCAGTTAGTGAAAACTGATTGTGAGCGAGAAACGTGAACAGAGGAAGAAGAAAGAGCTAGGGCAAGGGATAAAGGACAAGAATTCCGGCAAGGGAAGAAATCGTCCATCGAATTAAGGTAAGAGTGGAATTTATTTCATCTCCTAAGGGTACTATAATATGAATAGTAGGCATAAGATTGTTAAGTGAGAATCCATGAAAATATAGAGGAATTTGATGAAAAGTATGTTATAACAATTCCTAATTGTTGGAATTGTTTGAGTTAGGTGATTAATTGTAGGAACAATGGTTGAAATTCTGAGTTTTCTGGCCTTAAGAAGGGTGTTGGAGTGTAGGAATCGTAGCAGGGTCGGGCTGGTTCGCAGAGGAAAATCTGCAGAAATCATAGTTCTTGCTTAGCAAGGGGCAACACACTTAGCGAGCGTTTGGAAAAACTTGGACCCTTCCAGACAAAGAGTAGCGTGCTGAGCGAGTAGGCAAGTCGCTTAGCGAGACCTGGAGTGAAAAATAAATTATTTTATTATGAAAAATTCTATAAAATCATTTATTTAATATATTAATGGATTGGGATTATTGTAGAGACGTTAAGGGCATGTATTGAGGGGTTACGTGCTAGTTTTGTGAGATGTTGAAAATAACTGTGTAAAAACATAAGTAACATGCATATGTGTATTGATGTTGTTATGTGTTGTTGTTGTCGTTGATGATATATGATGTAGTTGTTGTTATATGTTTTATAGTTGTGTTTAGATGTTGTAGTTGTTGTTATATGTTGAGGTAGTTGTTGTTATATGTTGTGGTAGTTGTTGTTAGATGTTGCTGATGTTGTTGCATGAGGTAGTGTTGTAGACATTGTATATTGCCATTGAGGGTGCATGGAATGCGCATAGTTGAGGATGGTGTACCAAGGTAGGGTACTAATATCCATCCGAATTCCAAAGGGAATCATTGTGTTATTGGTGCAGTCATGAAATAGGGATCGTACGTGACCATGAAACAGGGGTCGTGGGTGTGATCATGAAATAAGGATCATACTGGACCATGAAATAGGGGCCGAGAGTTCCGACGGGAACTAGATCATGAAACAGGGATCGATAAATGGTAACACATGCATTGAGTTTGGTGGAGTCTCATTTGCATATGTTGTTGTTTGTGTGCATAATATAATTATGTGTTTTGGTGTGTTTGTTTAGTTGTTGATTGATGAGAAGTGGTGAATACTTGATGATACTTGCTTTTATTTGTATTATTTTTCCATTTTGTTGGTGTAAGTATCTCACCCCTTATGTTTGAATGTTACCCTTATGTTGGTAACGTGCAGGTGATCATGGATAGTGGACTTCATGGTCGGTGATGTCGGTGCACTTCACGTTAGAAGAGTCGGCTCTGATACGTACTTTGGAGTGTAGGGGACGACAATTGTTATTTTCTCGTTTATTTATTTTAAGAAAAACATGTTGCTATGGAATACTTATTTTATGTTTCTTTTGAGATTCCGCTGCAAGTAAAATATTTTGTAATACGTATCAGTTAAGTCGTGGTTTGAAGTAAATGTGACACTCGAAATTATTTTATATTTTAATTACTCTGGTATTTAATTGAAAATTTGTGGGGATTATTTTGGGTTTTACAGGATACGATGTTGGAACAATTAGTCAATACAAAACATATTAAGGAAAGCAATAAAAACATTCGATATTGGGAACCTAGTTCGGTGAAACCACACCTTCGTCTGGGGGGCACTCTACCCAAAAAAAGAAATCCACTATTTTGAATTAGTACCTTGAGTCTTACAAGAACCAACCCCTTATGTTGTTCAAAGCCTCTTCCTAATCCTAGTGTCTTTCTATTTAAAATATGAGAACCTACTTACTTTCTTCTCAATCATACAACTATGATTGGTACTTACAACTCAATAAACAATGTTGAATGTTATAATCAATTAAGACAAACCTATTATACCAAGTTACTAGAACATATTGGTGTTCATAAAGCAATAACAATGACTCAAATAAACCCCAACACTATAAAAATCTTCAATGTATTGCTTGCTTTCCAATGTAGGGTTTCAGCTCCTTAAATAGCAAAGGAACATGTACCATAAAATAAGAACGCAATACCAGAATCATCAAAGGACCACCAAAATAGTAGTAGCAACAATAATTAATTAAGGTGAAAAAGCTCCAACATTTATCCATCAAAAACCGAATCAGTTTCATGAATAGGCGCACAGATGTTGGACACATTGTTTGAGACATATTTCCCAACATTCAGCTTGAAACTGAAATTCAGTTACCCATGAGTATTATCTTCACTCTTAACCTCAATATCCTTCATCAACCTAAGATAACATGCTTCGGAAATCAACATTGTCTTCAACAATTGAGCATCACTATGAAGCTCCATAATTTAATTATACTTCAGTACTTCAACATAATGTTCTTCTTCACCCTCAATTGCAATTTCCTCATCTTCCTTTGTCATATATTGTCAATAGAGGTAACCTTGCTTCTGCCCAAATAATCATCAATAATTGGAGGTGAAATATTCACATAATTTCCTATATGATACACTTTTCTATACTCCTTGCAGCCTTCAAAATTACACTTAGCATGTTTATAATGAATTCCTTGTCCACTTTATCACAGCAAGGACAAAAAAAATTATCAATTCCAAGATATCTTTGCAATCAAAAGCTTATTTACTTAACTCTCTTTTACAAGAAATTATTCTTTGGAAGACGTACTTCCAATTCTGAACACTGGTTTTAGAATGGAATGATACATTATCCCTAGGGGAGGCAGGAACATTCACAGGAATTCTCTTTCCACAAACATTTTTCTTGTAACCCTCATTTGAATTAATTGCTATAAGATTTCACACGTCCAAATAACATGAGCATCCCTTATCTTTTTAATCTGAGAAAATCTAAGGCTTTGGTAAAAATATATCTTTGTAGACCAAGAGAGTAGGTAAAACTTCCTTCAATACTTATCTCAATTTCAGACTGTATTGGTTGAACATAATGATCCAACATATTATCTGACATTTCACCAACCATTCAATCATTTTTTGAATAATCGAAATTTCATAATTATGAGAAGAGACACCAATGGGAAGAATTATGCCATAATCACTAATCTTCTTTATATTCTTGTTCTGAACCCTTATGGGTAGTTCATTGTTGGGTGGATCTCCGACAAGAACATCACCCTTCCCTTCAATGACAACTCCTTGCATGATTCTTATAAAGTCCATAAGTGGTAATTCTGAAGCACAAGTAAGATGTTGAGACACTTTATATGACAACTTTGTTTGCTTTATATCTTGACATACATAAAGAATTTTACCTTCTTCTACCTTAAGTTTTGGAAACCCATTGACACCATCTTCATATATAACCTCCTTCACACTTTTAACTTGGTATGAGGGATGAGACAATACATTCTGACTTCACATGCCAAACAAGGGCTACGACAACGCTTCTTTGGCCTTTAATAGCGCTTAAAAGCGTTATCTAAGGTTGCGCTATCGTAGGTAAAGACATCGCTTTATTTTCAAGGAAAAAGCATTGCTAAAGGCCTACTTTATAAAGCGTTTTATCTTTAAAAGTGCTTTCTGAAGTAGGTATTTAGCAACGCTTTTTCCTTAAAAAACGCTCTTTAAAGTGGGCATTTAGACAACACTTTTAAAAACACTATCTAATGTATACGTATAAAATCTTAATAAAAATTTTATATACCTTTAGAGAGCGCTTTTTGAGGAAAAAACGTTTTCTTTTGTCCCCCTTTAGACAACACTTTTGAAAGCGCTCTCTAATGTATACCTATAATTTTAATGAATTATTATTCTATACCTTTAGAGAGCGCTTTTAGAAGAAGCGCTTTCTTTTGTGGACTATAGGCACGCTTTTTCTAAAAAAACGTTGTCTTTTCTTTACGTATAATTTTAATGAATTTAAAAAAAAATCTCATTTTAACCATTTTTTTATGCAAAAACCTGTATAATTCAAGTCATTTCAATAAACCTGTATAATTCACATTTTCACTAACAATTTCTAGTATGATTCATTAACCATTTCCACTAATCCCATAAATCACATAAACCACAAATCATTTACATCTCAAAACTAATATCATTTCACTAATACCATTTCAATCCAAAACTATACAATTCAAGTCATTTACATAAACCACAAGTCACTTACATAAACCACAAGTCAATAACATTCACATAATCCCATAATCATATACCTTAAACGATTCTTTTTTCAATAAGGTATTCGCACAATTCCTCTGTAATTTCTTGCAATTTTGAGGGCGTGTAATGAGAACAGACATATTCATCAAAGTACTACATGACAAAACAAAATATGCATTAGTTTGTTTAAAATAATAAATTATGACATATCCGATAAATATTAAAATAAATCCTAAGTTATAAATCCATGCATACCTGAATAGGAATCTCTAATCGATCCATTTGAAGAATTTCTCTCATAAACCTCAAAACGTAATATCCGCAGTTTATGCCATTTTTCTGTTGAGGACATTACACATAGACAAACAAATAAGAATTAATATATATTTGTTTTGTGTTATCAAGTAGTATCATTAATAAGCAACATTGTGAAAAGTAATATACCTCCAGTTGGACCCATGTAATAGTGTTTGCTTTAGCTTGTGCTACTCGAACATCTCTTTGTGTTCGGTATACTAGTATAGCTCTATAAAAGAAAAATGTAAATTTATAACAATCTTACAGAAATAATTAAATATACAAATACACACGAATATTTCGAACAATCTCACTTACATATCAACCATTTCCTTCATACTCAGATATGTTGACCAATCATGCTCCAATGAATTCATATAATAGACCACTTGTTTTGTAGGATTAATGGCAACCAACAACCAATGTCCACCGTAAAATATAACAAAAGTTTAGATGGATAATTTCTACGTAAAAGATATAAAGATTATAATGAAATTAGAATAAAAATTTATTTGTGTCTAGTATTATACGGTAAAAAATAACAAAGTTTATGTTTTGTTGGCCGTAAATCTCTCAATTAAGTAGTCTCTTACTAAAAGTAAATTCAAACCAATTGTCGTTGCATTGACATGGGTGCAAGCAAAGAAACGAAGTCTATTTGACAATTGCGTCTCGCGCATAATTTTTTCATACAAGAACCTTAAATAAAAACATAATAAAAATTAGACTATTTTCATTGAAATGTGTAAATAAATTGTTCAACTAAATAAATAATAGATTGATCAGAGTACCATATGTATGAATTCATACCACTGATGCCTAATTCAAGATGCTTAAAAATCTGTTCCATGTCCTCTCTTCCGATTATCTCAGAATGAGGAAAACCAAAAACACCTTCGTCCATGTCTATTTGACGAATAACACCTTCCATCACATCTGATGTTGCTACAAGTGTCTCAAGACACAACCAAAAAGAAGGTGCAAGAGCTCTTTTTGCCTGCATGTTCCTTACAGGAACCTTTTTCTTGCTGATGACATGTTGTGAAGCTTGAGCAGGAACCTAACAATCATATAAGTTGGGTAAAGTAGAAAATGATAAAACTTTTGAATTCGGATCATAGAATAACACTTTAAATATACCTCTCTTTGTGATGCAACAAAAAAATTTCTGGCAAAATCCATTTATCCTTAGATGCAGGTTATGTATGAGTCTAACATTACCATATAAAAAAATGCACGTAATGGTTCATAATAATTTTCATAATGGTTCAAAATTGACATTTTAATACTAAGAGATTTGTAATGGTTTTCTAAATACCTCATCATCTATGGAAATGAGGTCTGACGGCCATGCAACATACGAACCTATTGCATCTCGCAACAATGTAACCTCTAAAACTGAGTTAGGCATATGTACTACCGCATCCGTATCTAAAATGATATCAACTGACACTTTCAGATATCCATGAGGGAGCGGTTTATCGTGAAGTAACTCTCTCACATTGTTATGCACTTTTCCCTTGCCAACCATGTGATAAGTCGGTACCAACAAATACAACTGATAAGATGAAATGCCCTGAAGCAATAGTGAATGCATAATTATTAATGTGTATAAAGGTCAATTAAAATAAATGTGTTAATTTAATTAAAATAAATATCTGCTAATTACCTCGGGAATTTTATTTTCACAATTGATACTAGCTTTTTCACTAGTATCTTTCAATCTGGAATCGCGCTTTTCCGCCTCATATCTCTCTTTATCTATTTGTAATTCACTGACCTGCGCTTTTAGTTTCTCCAATGATTGCATGACTTCTTGGTTGCTGGGATTTTTTCTCTTTGGTTTCTTATACAAGGAAGATGAAGTCACACAAAATCCTTTAACCCTCACCCGACCAGAATACTCAGGAACATTTAGTACTTGACTAAGAATGCTCCTGCAATCCTCCTCACTAGTGGTTAAAGATTTAGATAGAGTCTCCTGAAATTCATTGACAAATCAAAAATTATTAGTGGGGATTAAAAATTAATTATATTTTAATAAAATTTAGATTAAATTAAAGACATAATATTATACTTACACATTCGTCATAAACATGCTGAACATCTTCACTAACAACTCCATCCTTGCCCACACGAGCATCATTCCACAAAACATGTTTCAGAAGAGATGTTTCTTCACTTTTCTCCTCTTCTAACTACACATTGAGACAAATAATGAGATTGTAAATTATAAAATATTGATACAATTAATAAGATCATATCATTTATATATATTTACCATTTGTTGTTGTAAGCGTGCATATCCCAAACACCCTTTTTTGAATGGATATGCGGGTTTTGATGCTCTTTGGCGATTAATGGCACTCAAATATTAGATAAACAAGTTTAAGTTATATCAGAACAAACTAATGAAACAAGTATATAATATAATTAATAGACATGAAAAGATAACATTACATTGAATTTTTTGGTTTTCCGTTTGGCTACAAAAGTGCCTCATTCTTCCGGTGTAATCAAATCCGCATACAACTGTGGAAGTTCTGCTTCAACAAAAAAAATCTTCATCCCTCGAATATTTGTTTGATAATAAGCTTGAAACCCTCTGTGTCTCTTCCCGACCAATTGAAGATAATATTTTTTCCGACTTTCATCAATATTAAAGGACCTCTACAAAAAAACATACACATATAAACATAAAGTGTGTTTGTATAAGTAAATTAAAGAATAATCATAAAAAAAATCTAATAACACATCAATCTGTTTGGTAAGTACATGTATCTCAATCCATATCTTATCTTTACCAACTTTCAACAATGGATTCCTCCAATTATCACCAGTAATTAGAATATGTTGGCGAACAAGTGAACCAATGTATAAAGATAACATTGAACCGTTAGGCTCAATTAATTGGTTCTCATTACTCCAATGTACATCAAATTTGACCCCTTTGTCTCTAGCACGAATGATTGACTTCATAATTGTTATTCCTCGTTTTATTTTAATTTCTACATTTGAAGCTTCATTCTGAGCTTCATTTGTATCATGTGTCTCGTGTGTGTCTTCCTGGTTACTAGCCATTTAACCTGTAAGAAAGAAATACACAAAAATTAAATGAAAATTATAAAAATCCATAATCTATAATCCATTGAATGATATAAGCTATATATAACATGATAACTACCAAAATCTATATACAAAAAATAAATGACAAATATAACAATCCATAATCTATTTATAACTAGTATCTTTTTTAGGCACGTCTCTTTCTTTTCTTTGTTGGAATATGTTATATCCGTCTCTTAACAATACGAACGGTTGGATTGATCCAAATACCCTCATTATGATCATTTCTAGTATATGATGCATTCGCTATAATATTTTCATCTTGATCATTTCTAGTAAATGATTCAATATCAGCATCAATATCACCTTGATCTCCAATGTTTTCCTCAATTACTTTGTTAGATAAAAGCACTATAGACCATTTTATACTTGTCGGATCAGTGACATAGAACACTTGTTCAGCTTGAGAGGCTATAATAAAAGTCTCATCTTTGTGCACCATCCTAGTAAGATCCACATGCAAAAATCCCGACTTATCCATTCGTACACCATTATTGTTTTAAACCCACTTGCAAATAAATATAAAAATATGAAACTTCTCATAATCAAACACCCAAATGCGCTTGATAACCCCAAAATATGATAGATTTGCAAATTTGGGGTTTAAGTCATTCACACTTGAAATGTGCATTGCTTCAGCTACCAAGGTGACACCACTATTTTGCATAGTACTTTTATCATCTTGTTCTTTGGTATAAAATGTGTATCCATTAATTACGTATGCGCTATAAGAAAACACAACCAAATTTGAACCATATGTTAAACATCTCAATCTTTCTGTTATTGAAGCGGGATCTGAATAATATTTTGATAAAATATGTTCCTTAAACCAAGGTATGAAACTTTGATTGTGCTCTCTATTATCCAATTCGCATTTCTATTCGGATTTAAACCTCAGAGAACATCCTTGTGCATTTCAACATACGGCTCAGCCTCATTCTCATTGTGCAAAACATACAAATGCACTTGATCTTGTTCAACCCTTGATATTGTCAAAACTTTATTTTCAATTAACTTTTTTCCTGCTTTTTTTTACAATATGAGATTTGGGGAGTCCAATTAATTGTACATTGGACAGATATTCAGTACAAAACTCAATCCCTTCTTCAACAATGTATTGTTCGACAATACAATCCTCTAGTTAACTTCGTTTTTTCACATGCCCTTTTAATATTTTCATATAATGTTCATCAGGGTACACCCATCTCATATAAGTTGGTCCATACAATTATGTCTTTTGTTCCAGATGAACAACTAGATGAACCATTATGTCAAAAAAAGAGGGAGGAAAATACATTTCAAGATCACATAAAGTAATAACTATTTCATTTTGAAATGTCGATAAGATCGTAGGACCGATCACCTTAATGCAAATTGAATTGAATAAAAAACACAATTTAGTTATTGCGCTTCTTACTTTTTCAGGCAGAATAGAACGTATACCTATTGGTAGAAAATGTTCTATTATAACATGGCAGTCACGCGTCTTTAAACTTTTAACTTGAGGTCTTTAATAGACACAAGTCTTCCAATATCTGAAGAGTATCCTTCTGGAACTTTAAC
Organism: Lathyrus aphaca; assembly: GCA_963966055.1. Taxonomy (NCBI): domain Eukaryota; kingdom Viridiplantae; phylum Streptophyta; class Magnoliopsida; order Fabales; family Fabaceae; genus Lathyrus; species Lathyrus aphaca. The sequence continues at coordinate 140,053,060 of OZ014520.1, forward strand.
TTCGCTTAGAAACTTACATAATACTTTTTTCTCCTTTCTAGATAGAGTATATGCAGCAGGTGGTAGATATGTTTTCCTTTCTTCAAGGGTCCTAATTAAGTTCTTATTCTCATCGATATCAAGTCCTTTCTTACTTTAAGGTCATCCTTAGATTTTTCTTATATATTGAGTAACGTACCAATAACACTATCAAACACATTTTTTTTTCAATATGCATAACATCGATAAAATGTCTTACATACAATAACTTCCAATATGGAAGTTCAAAAAAAATTAACCTCTTCTTGCACCCTCTCTTGACAAGTGTATGTGCAAAAGACTTGCCAAATTGAGTACTCACATCTTTCACCTTTTCAAAAAGTTGATCACCTGTCAATATAGGTGTAGCTCTACCTTGTTTTGTGTCTCCATTGAAGGCTTTTCTCCACCCACGGTAGTGATGATTCGAAATTAAGAATCTACAATGACCTAGAAAGACATTCTTCTGACCAAACTCCAATCGCGTCCAATCTGTTTTATCTTCATAAATAGGACACTCACATTTGACCTTTTATGTTGTACCCTGATATATTCCTGTATGTTGTAAAATCATTAATTGTGCCAAACAACATCGCCCTCAAGTTGAAACTTTCTTTCCTATACCCATCATAAACCTCCACATCGTTCTCCCACAAAAACTTTAAATCTTCGATTAAGGGTATCAAATATACGTCTATGTCATTCACTGGTTGTTTAGGCCCAGAAACTAACATAGATAGCATCATGTACTTACGCTTCATACATAGTCATGGAGGTAGGTTATAAATCATTAAATTCATAGGTCAAATGCTATGTTAGATACTTTGAAGACCGTGTGGGTTCATTCCATCAGTAGATAATGTCAAGCGAAGGTTTCTTGCTTCTTTTCCAAATTCAGGATAATCATCATCAATTTTCATCCACTGTGGTGAATTTTCCGGATGTCGAAACTTTCCATCAATAATTCTTTCATCTTCATGCAATTCAAGTGTCTTGAATCAGTTTCACTATGAAACATGCATATGAACCTCGAAATTATTGGAGAATACCATAAAACTTTTGTTGGAGACAACTTCTTCTTATATCGAGAGACACCGCATTTAGGACATTCATTTAATGATGCATACTCATTTCAAAACAAAACGCAATTGTTTGGACATACATGTATCATAACATAGATCATGCCAATAGAGCACAACATCTTTTTGGCCTCATATGTTCGATTGGGAAGAACATTATCCTCTGGAAGCATATCTTTCATAAGGGCCAATAACTTTGTGAAACTTTTATCTGACCATCCATTGTCCGACTTCAACTTGTACAACTTTAATACCGCAGACAATCTTGTGAATTTAGTGCAACCATTATACAACGGTTTTTCTACATCACTTGTCAACCTCTCAAACATTTTAGTACAATCCTTAAGATCATCTTCAAGTGTTTTTGCAATCTCTTCGACTCGATCATAATCTTGTGTATTTGTGTCATTTTTGTTTGAAGCATAGGTCATATTATCCCCCGGTTAAACATTCTCGTTCCTTTTCTCACCATGCAAATCCCAACATGTATAACTTCGATCAATTCCATGCCTCTTTAAATGTGATGCCAACTGAACCGCCTCAACCCGACCAACAAAATAACAATCCAAACAAGGACATATTATTCGACTAGGGCCTTTGGCGTGTGCAACAACAAACTTAGCGAATTCAGATACCCCATTCTCATACTCTTTCGACAATAGACTTGAAGACATCCATTTCTTATCCATAGTTATACTAATTAAACTAAACAAAAACAAAAATAAAAAATATTTACCTGTAGGGAAACGATCTTACTTTCACACTTTGATCACAAGTAATCCCTATATATAGAAAATTCAATAAGTTAGTAACCCCATCATATCAGTTCATTCAAAGCACTACTAATTACAGTGGAGAGAAAGAACAACTAATTACCTATAGAGATGTAAACACCTTTTAGACCCACACAATATCCAGATAGGTTAGAATTACCAAGATCCCCCCTGTACACGTATCATAAAATGAAATATCATTAATTGACCAATTATAAGTCATAACTTGATAAGTGGCAACATGTAATTACAAACAAGCACATATTCTTCACGAACTATTACTTAACCAAAGTGTTTGGGTAATTAAATGTCTAACCAAATATTAAGACTCATTGCTCACTTCAAACACATAGCCAAGTTCATAGAACTCAATCCATTTTCATCTTTAACAAATACTAATTCAAGAACCATCACAAACTAATGTCAAAACTGAATTTTTTTTAATTGTACCAAGTTGTATGACACTTTAGGATGGGATACAAGTTGTGGCAATCAAAGTGAAATAAAACATGAATGTTACAATACTGTCAACAAATCTAAAGGTATATTTTGTTATATAATTATGCCTATTTCAAAATGAAACATTTTATAGAAATAGACATAATAAGAAACCAATTCATTATCATAGCTCATTCATTTATAGAAATAGATATAATAAGAAACCCATTCATTATCATAGCTCAATCATTTAGGGTATTTTTCGGAATGGAATTATTAGCAAACTAGCAAAAGGCACTTAGATCAAACCTAGACAAACTAGAAAAAAAAGGTATTTTATCATAGCTCAATTCATTATCATTGGAAAAATCAGTTTGGTCTCTATCAAATAACAAAAATGGAAAAAATGGCAAGAACACAAAAACTCAGTTTGGTCAATCCATTACCAGAACACCAAAAAACCAAAACAATATCAAAAATGGCAAGAACAATAACAATGTACGATAACAATGTACCCTAACAACAACATCTGCAAGAACAACAACAACATCTGCAAGAACAACGACGACAATGTATAACAACAAGAAACAAAAACATAACGATGTACCTCTTCTTCTTCACGCAAGAAACTTCACGAAACAAAAACAGAACGAAACACAAGCAACTTCACGAAACAAAAGCAACTATGCAATGTATAATAGAGTTTCTGAAAGCTTGAACTCAATCACGAAAGCTTAAATGAAATGCAAGAGAAACGACCGGAAAAGCAAGAAAAGAACACAAGAAAACGATTAGAAATGAATAATAGGGTTTCTGAAAGTTTTATATTTTAATTAATAATTGACCTTAGAGAGCGCTTTTCTAAAGCGTTTTCATAAGGGCTACCTATAAGAGCGTTTTCTTAGAAAGCGATTTCTTATGGTTTATGAAAGTTTTATATATTTTAATTAATAATTGACTTTAAAGAGCGTTTTTTCTAAAGTGCTTTCTTAAGGGCTACCTATAAGAGCACTTTAATTAGAAAACACTTTTTAGGGTGACTTCAAAAAGCGCAGTAATTATATGAAAAAAACATTAAAAATCACAAAAATGACAGGAGGTCAAACCCACACCCTTGAGGTAAGGAAAGACATTGTACAAGCGCATTAACCACTGGGGTGGTGATACATCCATTAATTTAAATATAAAGATAAATATATATAGGCTACCTGAAAATAATATTATTATTTTAAATATTATTTTATATTATTTTTCAATTAATTATTTAAACACTCAAAATAAATCATTTTTGAATATCTTTTTGCACGTAATTCATTCATACATTCAAAATATTATTTTCACAAAAATAACAAAAAAAAATATTATTTGATTAATTTTAAATATTTTAAAGAATTTCTTTAAAATATTTAAAATTAATCAAATAATAATATTTTTTTGTTATTTTTGTGAAAATAATATTTTGAATGTATGAAAGAAAAGTCATATGTTATTTGTATGATGATGTAAAAATTAATTTGTTTGAAGAAATTGATGAAAATAATTTATTTAAAATATTTTGAAACAAAATAAAATGAATTTCTTTAAAATATTTAAAATTAATCAAATAATAATATTTTTTTGTTATTTTTTTGAAAATAATATTTTGAATGTATGAAAAAAAAGTCATATGTTATTTGTATGATGATGTAAAATTTTCTTTGTTTGAAGAAATTGATGAAAATAATTTATTTAAAATATTTTGAAACAAAATAAAAAGAATTTCTTTAAAATATTTAAAATTAATCAAATAATAATATTTTTTGTTATTTTTGTGATAATAATATTTTGAATGTATGAATGAATATGTGCAAAAAAATATTCAAAAATGATTTATTTTGAGTGTTTAAATAATTAATTGAAAAATAGTATAAAAAAAAATTAAAAATAATAATATTATTTTCAGGTACCCCATATATATTAATCTTTGTATTTTAATTAATGGATGTATCACCACCCTAGTGATTAATGCGCTTGTACAATGTCTTTCCCTATCTCAAGACATTGTTGGGACATGGCCCAACGTGTCGGGCAGAGACCCATTCAGTCGGGCAGACACTCAACCAGGCGGGCGGACACTCAACTATACGTGCAGACACCTGGGGTGTCGAGCAAGTGCCATGTCCACGAAATTGGTGATAGGGAGACCATGTCTCCCTCTCACCTGCCACATAATCCGCCTGGCGATTCCCCATATCAGGTGGCCATGTGTGTATCCTGCCAAGAAGACTTCCACCTCTCTGACATCTACACGGGGGAATGATTTGATGCCATCAGCCCTTGGGAGAAATTCCCAGCAGCTTTGGTCATATCAGGAGGAGGAGTAAACAACGAGAACGACGCTATTTCGGTAAAACGCAAATTCGATGAACTCCAGCTAACCGCACCCGACCAGTTAGCTACCCTAACAAAATCCCGAGGGAAATCCAATCCAATATCCTTTTTCCTCGAGGAACTACCCGGTGGATCACCCAATTCAAGTATCCCCTACTGATAAGGGCCAAAATGGCGAGATTCGACGTTCGACGCATCCTGGTCGACCAAGGCAGCTCAGTGGACATTATATACGTTCACTTGTTCAAAACCCTCAAGCTGGACAAAATCAACTTGTCCCCCTACGTGGGATCCGGCCTCCAAGAATTTAACGGAGCCACCACGAAACCCTGGGGATATGTGGAACTCCTCGTCACATTCGGAGAACAAGAAATAGATAGAGAAGTCAAAGTCCAATTCCTGGTGATCGAATGTCTGTCCCTCTACAACTGCATCCTTGGTCGACCTACCTTGGCCAAGTTGATAGTGGTCCCCTCCACTGTCCACCTGAAAATGAAATACTACACCATGTTGGATCGCGTGGTCACGATCCACACCGACATAGAAGCTGCTCGAAGATGCTATGATGTTGCGGTCAAATGACAGGATATAATCAACGCCTCCAAGAACAACAAGAAACCTAGGGTCGAAGAGCAGCCTCCCACTACGTGGGTCAACACCATCGATCTCGACACCCGTCTCGATAAAGACGATGCTGAAGCACAAGGCCCCATCAACGACCAAGTTCCAACTCATCCATTCCGCCCGATCCCTGACGGCGAGTTTGAACTCATTCCTCTGGGTGACGATCCTGACAAGGCTGTGAAGATAGGCATCGGACTACCAACAACATCAAAGGAACAACTAGCAACTTGCCTCAAGGAGAATAGAGATCTGTTCGCATGGAGTGTTGTTGAGATGCCCAGGATCGACCCCGAGGTCGTCTGTCATCAATTAGCTTTAGATCAGGCCGTTAAGCCCATAGCACAGCGTAGGCGCAAGCAGTCTCCCGAGAAAGCGAAGGCTGCTGAGCGAGCTGTAAAAGACCTCTTAGAGGCAAATTTTATTTCTGAAGCCCAGTACACAACCTGGGTCTCTAATGTACTCCTCGTTAATAAAAATAATGGAAAATGGCGTATGCATCTTGATTATACTGATCTCAATAGGGCTTGTCCCAAAGATGCTTTCCCTCTGCCTAACATAGATAAACTGGTCGACAATTTTGCGGGCTTCAAACTCTTATCTTTTATGGACGCATATAGTGGATACAATCAGATCCCTATGTCGTACACAAACAAGAGGAACACGGCCTTCATGACCCCGACGAGAAATTGCTACTACGATATAATGCCCTTCGAATTGAAGAACGTCGGGGGTCAAATATCAACATATGATGAATAAGGTCTTACAAGGAGAAATTGGAGACATGCTCGAGGTATACATGGACGACATGATAATAAAGTCGCACGAAGAGGTCGAACACGCACATCACCTCCGAAAGGTTTTTGAGCAGGCAAGACAATGCAAAATGAGGTTCAACCCTGAAAAATGCACCTACGGTGTTTGGGCGGGGAAATTCCTCGGCTTTTACCTAACTAGGCTCGGGTTCGAAGCAAACCCCGACAAATGTCTGGCATCTTTCCAAGTTTTATTGTCAATGGGTTTAAGTAACTCAACTATATTGGCTTTCCAATAGTCATAATCTATATCATCCAAAATAGATGTCTATTGACAGATCCTTCATCCCTTATGTTGTTCACATGAACAAAAAATATTATCCTTGAAGCTCACCCAAACTAGATAGAGTGTCTGCTCTGATGCCAATTAAAATTTTGTTCCTTAGGAGACACATGTTGGATACGATGTTGGAACAACTAGTGTAATAAGTTAAACCAGAATAACAACAATACAAAACATAATAAGGAAAGTAATAAAAACACTCAAGATTAGTAATCCAGTTTGGTGAAACCACACATACATTTGGGGGCACTCTACTCAAGAAAGAAAATCCACTACTTCGAATTAGTACCTTTAGTCTTACAAGAACTAACAAACCATATGTTTTTTCAAAACCTTTTCCTAACTCTAATGTCTTTCTATTTAAGAAATCCTCCTAAATGTGAGAACCTAATCACTTTCTTTTCAATCACACAACTTATGGTTAATGTTTACAACTCAATAAACAATGTTGAATGTTATAACTCAGCTAAGACAAGTCAACTATGTCAATTCACTTAAACATATTGGAGTACACAAAGTAATAACAATGACTTAAATAAACCCTAGCACTCTAAAGATCTTCAACGTATTGCTTGCTTTTAAATGTAGGTTTCGAGTTCCTTATATAACAAAAGTATTATGGATTTTTCTTCTTGGAGCTTTGATTTAATTTCGTCCAGAATCTTTGCACAATCTATTGGATATGATTTGTTCCATAAATATCTTCAACTGAAAGATATGATTTTGTTTGTTTCATATTCAAATTTAAATCTGATTTGATCTTGACATTTGTCCAACGAATAATATAACCATGTTGCTAAATAAAAGCAATAAAATTTAACTGAATCTTCAACAGAAAATTATTTCCAAAATGCAACATTATAGCCTGTTGAGAAAGGCTTAGATGTCGTACCCATATGTTATGACATTGTATCTAGCATGTGTCCCTTATGCACCAGAAAAACAGTTTGACACAATTGAGCAATCTTTGACACTTTTCCATGTTGTTGTTTTACAAAATGTAGCTAATCCAAAAAGAAACAACAAATGATACATTTATTCTTAGGTTTGACACTTAGCAAGTGAGTGATATAAGTATTGAAGTTGTGTATTTTTTTAGATAGAAAAGAGGGTGATGGATATTATATAATGATTTAATTACCAATGAAAAAGGACATTTCCTCTAAAAAAAGTCATACAAAAAACTTTGTTTGGATTGAGGGAGAGGGGAAACCTAAGAAGAAAAAAGTACCATGGTTTTGAAGTATGTAATATTAATTGAAATAAAATTTAAGATGATTAGCATTTAACCACTTCGAAAATATGTTTTAGGTCATATCTTGTAACTGATATGCTCCATTTTCAAATACGCAACTAATCTAGTATGGCATTTTCTCAATGGCGCTTAGTTTCTCATGTAACATTTCTTTCCCTACCTCCTTGTTCTTTTGTAAGACCATGCATCGTTTGTTGAAATTTCTAAGTTTAATTGTTGTGTTAACCTATTCGCAATCCTGAGGCTTGCAACACATTTAGTTATGTGTGCAAAGTCTCTATCCTCTTCAAGTATATTGACTATAATCGTTTGGTAAGTATTGAGATTCAAGTGGAAGTGGTTAAGTCTCACATCGACTAGAAATTGAGGAAATGTTAGATTTATAAGAGAAATGATTTGTATCCATAATATCTTAAGCTTTTTGGCGAATATGTGGTGTTAAGGTCTCTTGAATCCATGACATTTCGCTCATTGACACTTCTGGTACTTCTCTTTCTAGACTCTCCGACAGGCGGTATTGATTGGTTAGGCTCGGTGGGAGAGCATAAGTAGATTCTAATGTGAATCAAGCTAGTGATGTGGATGACTCATATTTGTGGAAGAGATTGATATAATTCAAATATGAGTGATTAAGTCTCACATCCACTAGAATAGAATGCGTGCTCTCTAACAATAATCTAACAATAAGCTTGTTTGGATTGATGTAAATATAGTTAAAATCACAATTAAACACTAAATGCGGAAAAAAGGTTATATGGATTGAATACCTATCTCGTAGATGTCATATTCTTGTGCCAACAGATTTATATAAAAAAAACAAAGACAACCTAAAATCAAAGACCGTTATTGTCGAACCAATTAAGCTCTTCTTTATCCATTTATAATTGTGGAAATTATAGATAAAGCATTCTAATCATAGTAAATGCATAACTACCATCAACCAACAAACAAACGGTTTGTTCAATATTCTAATATGCAAAAGGGAAACTATGTCCTCTCCTCAACCATGTTTTCACCATTGGTTTCTTGGATTTTGTCAACCTCGTCTTCCTCCTCATCATCATCATCATCTGAAGAAGAAGACGAACATGAGAATTTCGACATTAGCAATGACGAATCAGACAACGAAAACTTTCAAAACGACAATGTGGAAGACCAAATGGACGATGTGGATGATGACACCATTCCCATTGGACTTGCCATTTCTGATGCCTCCCCCGCTGTGACGGTTGCCTTGCCTGCCCCTACAGATTACACAAACACTTCCACCGCTACTAGAGAAACACGCTCGAAGCGACAACAGAACAAGTATTCTGGCGGGGTGAGACAATATCAGAGGATATGGACAAAGCAAGATGAGATAGAACTGTTGAAGGGATATCTAGATTACATCAAGCAAGAAGGAAGAACAACCACCACTCTTCAAAGCCATGTAGCTTCGTTCTATGATCAAGTTATGCCAAAATTCAGTGCGGATTTTAACAGGAACCAGATTGTTGAGAAGCTACGTAGGTTAAAAAGAAAACACAAGATGGTTTTGGACAAATGCAAAGAGGTTCAGGTTTCTTTCAAGATCCCCCATGAACAAGCCATTTTTGAAATTTCCTGCAAGATTTGGGGCAATGACACAAACCATGATGTTTTGGATGTTGATGAATCAAGACCAGTTCCTGACAGTCCTGATCTTATTGACAACATTAAGATGAAGGCTGAACATGTTGACAATTCTGAAGAAAGGGTGCACAAGCGTGCGAGGCGCGCAGCAGACAATGGTGATGCTACTAGTAGTATACATGGATTCATTGAGGAAACCATGAGGTCCTGTTTCTCACCATTGCTGAAGGAACTATTGGATGATGCTCCGGTAGAGCCACTCGACGCGTTGCCAATGTTGTTATCGACCGAGGAAGCGAGGGATGAAGAATGGTTAAAACGGAGGATTTTGGAGCTAGAAGTGTATTCGAATCGGTTGGAGTTGTTGCAGGGTCAGATCAAGGCTAGGTTAGAAGACTTAAGGTCTAGGTTAGGTTGACTGAGGTTTTACTCTTCTCAGATGTGCACAAACATTGTGATTTCTTCAATACATAGGTTTCAAATTTGGTTAGTTGCAAGAAAAAATAGTAGAGTAGTTCCAAATTGTACAATCTTTTGTATTCTATATTACATGAATCAGAAACATATCAATGATCATTTTTGTAATGCCATAGCAATAGCAATAGCAAATGCATCTTTATTGCACTCAGTAGAGAGCATACTTGCCCTTTGTCTTCTCAAATACTTGTTCCGCAATTACAGCAGCAGTACCATCTATCTTTTTGATCTCCAGCTGAGGCTTCTGATGAGAACTAGTGTCCTTCTGTGCATCAGCAATAAAACTATCAAATCCGATAGCTACCGCAGCTTCTGCTTTGGCTCCATAAACCAATCTCTGCTTGATGTGAAAGAAACAAATTTGAGATCAATTTAGAGAAATGTGAGATGTAAAGGCTAAATAATGAAAGAGGTTGAAGGTTTGCCTTAATTTTTGAAAGATGAATGGCACCAAAACACATTGGACAAGGCTCACAAGACGCATAGATTTCACAGTCAGCAAGGTAAATTTGATCCAGCTTTTGACAAGCCTGCGGATAATAACTTCCAATTATACAACATCTGACGCATAGATTCTATGAAGCCCTGACACCAAACACAATATGGACACAGACACAAACAGAACAAAAATAAGATGAAAATTAATTTGACCTTTCTTATAGCGATAGATTCTATGCGTCAACTTGACATCTAACGCATAGATTCTATGAAGCTCTGACACCAGACACCAGACACAAACAAAGCAAAAATAAGACGAAAATTAATTTGACCTTTCTTATAGCGATAACCTCAGCATGAGCGGTTGGATCTTTGTTTCTTAAAACCATATTATGACAGCTAACAACAAGTTCATCATTTTGAACAATGAGAGCACCAAATGGGCGTCCATCTCCACATTCAACACCTTTATATGCTTCTTCAACAGCTTTTGTTATAAACGTGCTATCTCTATCTTCTGCAGCTAGTATAAGTGTATAACAATAAAAAGTACATTTCAGAAACAAACCAATAAAGAGAAAAACATGATCATTCAATCTGGTTTCTGTTCTAATCCGTAATCAAAGTGAGATCTGTTTTGACTCCATAATAATACAAACACCAAATAGTGAAATACAACAGTAATAAGGAAGATAAGTGAAGATGTTTAGATTTTGAGTAACATCATTGACAAAACGGGTAAATATATGAAAAAATTGATCAACCCTTAGGTGTAGCAGAAGGATCATGCTCCATGATGATGATTGTATAAGAAACTAAACCTGTTATTGACTTTTTGTTCAAAAAGTATTTACATTTTTTTGTTTCAGCTGTATTATAAGAAGCAAAACCACGTGTTGATTATTTAAATTGTATAAACAATTATTGAATATTTCATTAAAAAAATCAGCTCAAAATCATGTGGATTGTGGGGTGCTATTTTAAAAGTTTCTTGTGTTATACCAAATGATTCATATGATCATTCTTTTCATTATTGTGGCGTCCTTTTCAAATCAAGTGGAGTCGATATGAGTTGATAAAGGATTTATCCTTCGTCTAAAACCTCTATGAGGCTAAGAAGATGGAGTTCATCTTTGAGGTCACCTTTAACATGTAGCATCCTCTTCTTTATTCTTTTTAGCTGCTGTTGACAGAGGGAATGTCTTGGTTGCTGGTAATCCTTCCAAAGAGAGGTATGTTTGAAAAAGGAAGCGTGAATCTATGGAACATAAATGTTAGATTTCCAGAAGGAGTTAGCTTACTTACAGAAGATGGTTATACATGGCTTTCCTGGTAATCTAGCTTCCTGTATTTTTGAGCTAGATTCCTCTCTTGAGACGGAGAAAAAATAACATTAAGAAGATTTTGATGTTATTGCTAAGGTGAATTGCAACAAGGTGGAGGACCAAAAGATACTTCGGAAGGAGGATGAGGCTCATGTCGAGGCTTTGAATGGCGAGATAGTCGGCTTGAGGGAAAGGTTCCATGATTCTCTGCAATGGTTCATAAGGATGTTATTAGCTTTCTCTTACATCATCTTACATCATGAATTTTAAACTCTTCCAAATGGTTGTAAAAAGTGTGTTCTTAAACAATTACTTCAAGGAGACAATGATGAAGTGTTTTTTAATCAACCTCTATATTTTATCAACCCAACTTTCCTTAATCATGTTTTCAAACGTAAGAAAGTTTTCTAGGGTCTGAAGTAAACTCCTAAAGCATGGTATGTTTGTCTAAGCAACTTCTTGCTTGAAACGAGTTTCAAAGAGGACAAATTGATAAAATCTTTTTCTCAATTTAAAAAAAAAAAAGCATGACATCTTACTGGTTTATATATATATATTGATGATAGCATCTTTGGTGCAGCTAATAATCCTTGTGTAAGGATTTTTTTGAGATGATATAAAATGAGTTCGAGATTTCAAGGATGAGGGAGATTCAATACTTCTTAAGGCTTAAAATTCGTCAAGCTAAATAAGGAACCTTCATCAACAAAGCTAAGTATTGTAAGGATTTTATAATGAAGGTTGACATGGAAAAGGATAAAACTATAGCAACTCCAATGGCCACCTCATGAAACCTAGAAAAGGAAGAGAAGGGAAAACCAATCGAGGAAAAAATATTGAAGTATGATTGGCTATTTCCTTTATATCATAGCATCTCATCTTGATATCATGTTTGATATCTGTCTATGTACATGCTTTCAAGAAAACCCCACAACATCATATCTCAGTGTCGTCAAACGCATCTTGATATATCTCACTGGCACATAAAAAAAGGGTTTATGGTACCCCAAAGAAGCGGATTGTGACTTACACAGACTCTAATTTTGCAGGGTGAAAATTGGATTGGAAAAATATCAAAAGTAAATGTCGCTTAATTGAGAACTCGTTTGTCTTCTGGCATAACAAGAAACAAGCAAGAGTGGTGTTATCCATAGCTGAGGCAAAATACATTTTTGCGGGTAGTTGTTAAGCAGTTTATTTGGATGAAACAAGAACTTAGTGATTACGATGTTAATATTGGAGTTAACTCAATAAAATACGTAAACACTGGCGCCATAAACCTAACCCAAAAACATGTTACTTCACTTTTATTCTAAACACATTGAGGTTAGGCATCACTTTATTAGGGATTATGTCTAATCAACTCACATACATTTTTAGTAAACCTTTTTTCTAAGGAAATCTTTTGTTTCATAAGAACTGAATTAGGAATCTTAAATCAATCATGCATATATTAGTATGCAAATTTTATCTTCTCATTCTTCTTTCTCCCTTTCTATAAATGATTATATGTGATCAATGTGCTTTTTTGTTTACCGTCTTTTTGTTATACCAAAAGGGAAAAGGTTTACTCTCAAATGGGTGTAGAGTATACTCATTACTCATGTGAGGGGGAGTTTCATCATTTCAAAATTTATCTCTATGTTTTCTCTTTAACCACATCTTTTAGAGATGCATTGTCATCATTTAAAATGGGAGAATATGGATTTATGTGCTTGAAGGTATGGAGATAATACATATGTTGTTAAGTCAATGATCCTGGTAGTGTTAATTGTCTTGTTGTTTTGATGGAGACAACTATTATACTTATTGAAGTCGATAGTTGCATCTTTTCAACTCTTTGATGATGGTGACTAACCTAAGGATATCTCAAGGCTCGTCAAGTGAAGTGCATATATGATCATCATTTCTGGCAAAGGAACTTAAAGCTTCATAGTTATGAAAGAGAAGAATTGTGAAAGCTCGTCTGGTTGTGTCTGTCTGAGTGGTCAGAGTCTTGTGAAAGTAGAATAGTCACTCCTAAGCTACTAAGGTAACTCACGCACACATACACACAGTTAAAACCTTTGAGGAGTCAATCTTTATTTGTTAAAATCATCTCAAACCTTTTTAAGACCTAACTAATTGATTAGTAAATTGTCTGATCAATTGGGAGCTATTTTACAACTAAATAATCAATTATCTCTAGTGCTATAATCGAATATTATATTTGTAACTAGTAAGATACACGTGCTCCCGCACAGGCAAAATTATTTGATTCAGTATAAATATAGTAAGATAAATTTGGAACGTTATAAATGTATTTATGTAAGTATTTAAATTTGAAATTACCTATTAATTTTAAAATGAACAATAATTATATGAATTAATTAGTTATTAATTTGAAATTAGCTATTAATTTTAAAATGAACAATAATTATATTAATTAATTAATTTATAAATGAACAATAATTATATAAATTAATTAACTATTAATTTGAAATTAGCTATTAATTTTAAAATGAACAATAATTATATGAACTCAATTGTATTAAAATACAAATAGAAAAAAAGGGACTCGTGAGATGAAAAAAAATTAATATTTCATAATAATGATTTTATCTTTCAAGTTAAGATAATTATTTGTTAAAATAAAACATGTATTGTGTTTATAGTGACCCGTGAAATAGAAAGAATATTTGATACAATATAAAATGTATATATATACAAATATAAACTTTGATGGAGAAAGACAAATTTAAAAAATGTATTTAGATACAAATTAATTTTTTTGTTAAAAAAAATACAAATGTAAATAATGACTCGTGAGATGAAGAAAAACAAAAAAAAATTGATGCGATAATGACCCGTGAGATAAAAAAATTATTTGATGAGATATAAAACGTATTTAGATACAAATACAAAATTTAAAATGACATACTTAATTGTAAAATGAAAAATAATCATAGTAAATTCTATTAAATTATTATATAAGAAGAAAAAAAATTATAAGGAGAAAGAAAAAAATATTTAAAATTAAGAATTTTGTCAATCAAAATTAAGGTAAATGTTGATTAAAATGAAATAGATATTATGTTGATAGTGACTCGTGAGATAAATAAATTTTTTATTTTATTAAAAAAAAATAGATTATTAGTATTTTTGGTGATAATAAATAAATTGAGAAAAAAATTAAAATGAAAGTGAGAAAGTGTGAGAAAAATATGACAGAGATTTAAAATTTGAATGAAGAGAGAGAATAAATGTATATAATATTTAATTATAATTTAATTGGTGGATGGTGATAAATAAATGTCACTTGTCATGTAGTAAGAGGTGAGAATGAAAAAAAGTAAACATTAGTTGATTACTAAAATGTCATTTTGTTAGTGTAAATAATTTGGAATAAAAGGATAATTTTGAAAGTTCATCCAAGTGAATTTTAAAAGATAGAAAGTAGATACATAAAATCGATTGGAATAAGTCTCTTAATGATTGGAAACAATTAAATATTAAACCCTTCAATTCGTGCCTTGAATAATTGATTACTCACATGTAATAAACGATTGGCATAATTGATTATCTCATTATTCCGGTCCATAGATTGTTTTTTTAGCCGTATTTTCTCATATATATATATATATATATATATATATATATATATATATATATATATATATATATATATAAAGAGGTTTCTCTTCATTCAAAACTATCCCATAATTTGGATTTTTTATTTCTTTCTATTTTATTACTCTTCTTCATTCAAAACTACCCCATAATGATTTTTTATTTCTTTCTATTTTATTACTCTTCTCATCTCTCTATGATATTTTTCGTTCACCAAAAATTTTCCTAATGCCTTGTGATTGAAAATTTGTTAAGAGAAACGTTTTGTATTAATGTTATGACTTGTTTGTTTATTTCAAGAGGAAGATTTTCTTGAGGTTCTTGTTTTGGTTCTAGAGATAAAAAAAAAGTGAAAATCTCTATTTAACTGTAGAACTTAACCCGATAAAAGTTAGAATTGGTTATTGAGATTAGTTGGTAAAATCTTTATTGGATTTGTGAGCTCATAGTGGAAAAGGTCTTGTTTGGTTAATGGATAAGGCAATGTAAAAGTTTTCAATTAGCTTGTAATAAAGGTAAATGGGAATAACCCGTAAAAAAGTTCAACATTATCTCTATATAAGTCTCGGTGTCATCTCTCTAACCCTATCTCTTTATTTTCAACTATTTTTTCGTTATTTTTCTGTTTTATTTTTAATACTAAAACAATTTGTTGTTTTAAGTCAACAATTTCTTAAAACTAATCACAAGTTTTAAATACTACAATTCATTCATCCTCCATTCTTCTTGTGTTTGTAGTCACTTGTTGAACAAGTAATACTAATTATATAAGTAAATTGGTGAGAGGACGAAATTCACCACCCTATAGTCATATTGAATAACTTTGATTTTGGAGTGGAATTGTTGCTCAATCATGATCTTAAATTGTTAGAAAGATGAGGACAACATCTGACTTTTATTTAGAAGGTATAACAAAGTGAATGTGGTAAAGGCATCTACAAATGAAATATAATAAGAATAACCAGTGCTTGAAACAAAAGATGTTGGTCCCCATGAATTAGTGTAAACAATTTCTAGAGGACTAGAATATGTTTGTATGGATGAGTGTAACGGTAGTCTATGTGATTTACCATACAACAGGAAGAACAAAATTAAACATTCTAGAGGACTTTGTGCATCACCAAACCTAGTATTCCACAAATGGAAAAGGCTGTGCCTATTGACTAATACTTCATATAGAATTGAAAGAGACTTAAGATTTATTAAGAAATGTATTATGTGCAGCAGAGAATCTCTTTAAATGGATAAGAGGAAATTGATATAGGCCCTCTGAACCAAGTTTGCCTTTGAGAAGAACTTCATTGGCAGCCTAAGATTTTACAAAGAGATAAGTTAAGGTGCAGACTAATGTATCTTCTTTGGCCTGATAGCTTCTTAGAATTTCTTAAACTACGTATGATAAACGTTGAATAGAAGACTAGATAAAACATAAAGATGTAAATTTGATACAGAAAACAATATGTTTGTTGTTGACATGTTTATCGATTTATTTTCATTAGTCATAGAAAAATAAATGAGCACCAAAGTTGTGTAAGAAATTATTGTGAATGATCTTGAAAGTAATATAATAATATACCAAGCCTTTATAAATGAATAAAGGGTTGGATAATTTCTAAAAACAGTTAATAGACTAAAATAACAAGTAATTCAAGATTTTCGATGGAAGAGTGATGTTAAACTAAACTTCGAACTAAACAAAATGGTAATAGTATCACAATAAATTAACAAAATAACAGCATATATAATGTTCAGCAGAATAATCAAAACTGGTCACTGGTACTCAATATCAAAACATAAATGTTAAAAGTACAGAACAACTAAAGCAAAATCCTTCATTCTAGAAAACTATTAAGACTATAAAATAGTCTTAAAAACCAACAGTAAAATAACTTTTAATATCATAACAAAATATCAGAAAACTTATTTCTTCTTTCCAGCCTTGGCAGCATCACCAGCCTTGGTCTGTAAATAAAACATAGCAGTTGTTACACAACAAGGTCTAAGAAAACAATTTATAAAACAGAAAATTAACAAGACAACAAATATGCTTTACCTTCTTTACTCCACGAATCTTCTTGGCCCTGTTCTTTCTTTCCTTCATTTGTTTCCTTGACTTCTCAACCTTAGTATCAAGCCCATTCTACACAACATAAAATTAAAAAGGTTAGAATTCCCAATAACACAATGCAGAGCAAATCCGGAAAAAATATCATCATGGACATGTACATAAAATAAACAAGACATTTATTTAGGGATTGCAAGTTCTGGGCAGAATATATGCCAGGTTAGAAAACATAGACAACAAGTACAATTGAGAAAATCATATTGTTAAGATAGACCGCAAAGTGGAAATTGTCTTTAGATAATTTGAAAATATAGAATACATATATGCACTTATGTTAAAACAAGTTTAAAAATGGGATCGTAGTAAAGAAAAAAGAACATATAAGACTATTTAAAATAAACTTGTTACATTTTCTGAAAATACAAATAAGTGATTCCATTGCAAAAAAACTCGTTGATCTTAAGTTTAAGAAACATACTAACAATCAGAAAATAAAAAACCAAATAAATTGCACATAATAAAGAGAAGTAAAAACTAGAGACAATAAACTTATAACAAGGCCAAATAAAGATCACAGCAAACAATTAAGAAGAAGAAAATTATAGATAACAATCCAGTGAAAAGAGAGAATTAGCTCACCCTGATAAGTCTGTATTTTGGCTCGTACTTCTTAGCATTCTCAACAGAATCATAGATCAAACCAAAACCAGTTGACTTGCCTCCTCCAAAATGAGTTCTGAACTTGAACACAAAAACAGTGTTTGGGTCCTTCACGTCATAGATTCTTGCCAACTTCTCTTTAAGTTCAGCCTTCATAAAAAAATATAGCAATTTCAACAAATAAATAACAAAAACCAAGATTGTTCATAGGTTTAAATATACTAAAACACACATCTAACACCTTGTAGTATTTTCAAAGCATATAATCAAAAAGAATAACCAATAATACTACCTTTGAAACATTGGCCCTCCCTGGATGAAGAACATCAATGACCTGCATCACATCACATAATGAAACAAAAAGTCAGAAAACACCATCCATTTCAACCAATATCATCATAGAAAAAACCCTAAATAACTGCAACAGCCAATAAAACCCAGTCATATACTTAATATATGATACTGTAAGAAACTAGTAAATATACAAGCTTATTAGTGATTAATTATCTAACAATAAGATAAAATAAATCAGTAAATGATTTATGCGAGAGAAAAAAAATAGAATTGAACTCCTAGACTCACATAAAAACATCGTTTGAACTGAATCTGCTTAGACTGAGCAATGGACTAAACCCACTGAGTAGGACGAAAAAATTAAAACGATTTTAAATAAGCAGAATCACAAATCACATTTCAAATTGATTAAACTATAGCGATATACAAATTACAGTGTATAAAGATCTGAATCCCTCGGATGAATCCATAATCCATAGCATTCAAAATTAGGGTTTGTAGAAAAATAATTGAGAAAGGAAAAGAGAAACTCACAAATTGCTTCCTTGATAGAAGCCTGTTTGTCATGAACTTCCTGGTTCTGATAGTGACTGCCTTGTCCGCCATGTTGTTGTTCCGCCGCGCCGGTAAACAAGCTTCAGAGAATAGGCAGTGATGCTCGAAGCGCAGACTCTGGTTGAAGAAGAATGACCATAACAAAACCCTAGATTTTATACGAAACCCTACTGTGAAATAATGGGCTGGCCCATTTTAAAACTATTCAAACTTTGGGCATTTGGAATTTGGAATATTCTCTTCACACCATATATTTACTTATACATTCCCATCTCCTTTTTTTATACATTTTAATGAAATTGTGTCTCTTTAAATAAATAAAAACATAATTTCAAAAGTATTTAATTTATTTGTATACATATTTTATGTAAATGATTTTACGTTATAACTTAATTACACTAGTAAAATAATTACAACTTTCAGAATTTTAGAATTGTTAGAAAATTTATTTTTATAATTATAAATCACTTTTAAATTCTCACGTTCCATTTATTTAAAAAGTATATTTATGATAAATTTTAAAGCATATTTTTTATTTATTTAAAGTTATTTTCCAAACTAAAGATTTATACTTTGTATCATTTTAATAATGGATAAACTCCATACAAATTTAAAAAATGAATATTTGCTTCTAAAATTTTCTAGAATTTAATTTATGAATTACAAAATAACGAATATTAATATTAATAGTTGAGAATGTGTAATTATATGTTCTATAAGTTGATTTTATTTTACTTTTTACATTTTAAAATTAACTTATTAATTCTTTAATAATATATAGCTTCTTATGTCTTCCAAATTACTAACAAGAGAAATCTAATGGGCACCTCCCCACCTATACTAGACATTCCCACATAATTTATTAATGGCAAAAATATCTTTCTTATTATTTCAGGAGTACCTTTTTTTAAGTTTAGGGTTTTTGTCAAAATTTTATTTTTAAAAAACTGGTAAATACAAAATTTTGATAGTCATATAAGAAGTTCTCTTTAAATGTGTATGAGATGTATGGTTCTCTTACAAATTTTACATAATTCTTCACCATATAGTTGGTAAGTATGTTTTATTAAAAAATTTGAAAATTTAATTGGGTTATGGAATTTATGAGTAATTTATTATATGTTTTAATTGAGAGATATTTTTCTCGTGGGTCAAAGTATTATCATGGATACCAATTATTAGTTGGTTTAATGGTGATTGGTGTTGGATTTGATAGAGAAGATTGCAGTTCGATCTCCCGCAACTGCGATCGGAAAGTGGCTGGAACCACTTGATGTCAGAACTGACCCCCAAATCAGATTAAATTGGTGGTGAAAACCGGGAAAAAAAGTGTTATCGTGGGTATAAATTATTGGGAAACAACATGATATTATTATTATTATTATGGTTCGTTCTAATATAGCAAAATGGGTAAAGAGGTAGGAGGGACAAATTGATTAAGGGTTGTGAGAGGGGAGGAATTACAAGAACATGAAAAAGTCAAAAGTCACTTATAGTAGAAAAGTTAAATGTTCCTTTAAGAGTTAACTTGTGCCTAGAGGTTGTTGAAAATATAACTTTTAGATATGGTATTGACAACTATGATCTAGTTGAGTATTAGAAGGTCATGACATATTAGGATGTCTAAAATTTAGTGAAAGACTATTTGTGAATGACATAACAAATACCACATGGCGCCAGGGTTCATAGTTGATGCATTGAAAGATATGGATGTAGATTATCTGACAAATACACAACATGTTTCTAAGGCAAGATCGACATATCAATTTACTATCATTGGTCCATACACGAAAATGTAATATGTTTTACCCTAATTCATTATGAGAAGTACATGTGTTGGATTAGAAACATAGAAGTGTAGCGATAAAAAATTTTAGATTATGATATTGATTAACTTAACTCATAAAACAAGAATTACCACCGCGCTTTTATTGCTTCCAAAGGAAAAGAGAGAAAAGAACGAAAAAACCCAAAGAAGTTTCAAAACAAAACTAACAGAAATAAATGTCCGGGGGTTGGTTATGCAAAGGGAAAGTGTCAACATCCTAAACATATATAGTACTCTAATGGAACCTCTTGAATATATTTATTGTTTGGCGTAAAAAATGTATTGTTTGCAAAAGATTTGGGAGATAAGAAAAGAAATTATTTTTTATGATTTTGTGTTTGACAAGACTTCATGGGCCTCGTGACCCACAAAGTGTAAAGGAGGATAAAAACTTTGTAGCTCGTGGTAAAAAATAACAAAAGAATTTTGAAACTCTGGCACTGTTGTGATGCCCCGATTATTATTTAATTTATTTAATTGGAATCGTTGTATTTTGGTTTGTGGAAGAAGTATTATATTATTAAATATGATATTAATTTAAATGAATTATATTATATTGGATAATTACAATATTTGGAATATAAAGAAAAAAGGTAGAATGGTAAATTGGTGAAGGTTAATGAGGGCAAATGAGGAAAACTTTAGTTGGGATCTAAGGGATAAGTTTGGAAATTAGGAAAAGAAGGAAGTTAATAGTGTTTTGTGAACGTGAAGAGAAAGCGTAACACATAGAAGAGGGAAGGAGAAAGGTCAAGGGCTTGAAGAGGAATTCGACTGGGAGAAGGAAATTGTTCATCAAACTAAGGTAAGTGTGAGATTTCTCCATCTCCTAAGGGTTTAATAATCAGAATTTTAGGTATAGTATTGTTGAGTAGAAGATTTGGGGTTGGGTGATTTTTGGATGAAAATTTGTGTTAAGTTGTTGGAAGTTGTCGATTGTATGATAATGGTATGAATTAGATGGTTGTATGTGAAAATTATGCATTTTCTGGCTGTAAGACTGACTTTTGGATGATTATTTCATAGCAGGATTTTGGTAATTCACAGAAGGATAACTGCAGAAATCGCAGTCCTCACTTAGCGAGCAAGTTGGAATTTTGGAACGTGCTTTACAGAGAGTTGCTCGCTCAGCGAGCAAGCCCCTCGCTTAGCAAGACCTAGAATGAAAAATAAAATGTTTTATTTCTAAAAAATTCTCTAAAATTCTTTAATTAATATATTAAGGGATGAGGAGTGATGTATTGTTGTTAGAGGCGAGTAGAGATGAGTTATGAGCTTAATTAGAAGAATATAAGCACAACTTAAAATGAACATGAACTAATATGTACATTTGTTGTTGTTGTGGCTATGTGTGGTTGTTGTTGTTATTACATGACATTGATGTTAATATATATTGATGTAACTGTTGATGTATGTTGTGTTGTTGATTATGTGTTATCGTTGTTGTTGATATATGTTGTTGTATTCGAATATGCGTGAAGTTGAAATTGTCCAGTGTTGTAGTAAGTTGTTGTTGTATGTTAGTTGTTAATGTTGGTTGCATGATGTAGTTGTTCTAGACATGAATAATTGTCATTGATGGTGCATGGCATGTGCATGGTTAGGAATGGTATACCAAGGTATGGTATGTTCATTTGAATCCCAATGGGGATCAGTGTGATGTTGGTGCAGTCATGAAATAAGGATCGTACGTGAGAATGAAACAGGGGTCGAGAGTGTGATCATGAAATAAGGATCATACTTGACCATGAAAGAGGTGTCGAGAGTTTCGACGAGAACTGGATCTTGAAATAGAGATCGATATATGGTATCGCATGCATAAAGTTAGTAGAGTCTCATTGCATAAGTTGTTTTTGGTGTGCATGATGTTGACATGTATTTTGGTGTGTTTTTTTAGTTATTGTTGATGAGAAGCGGTGAACTATTTAATGATACTTACCTTTGTTCTTATTATTTTTCCCTTTTTGTTGGTGTAAGTATCTCACCCCTTTTTGTTTGAATGTTACCCTTATGTTGGTAACGTGCAGGTGATCAAGATTAGTAGAGTGGTGGTCGATAAAGTCGATGTACTTCACAGTTAGAAGAGTCGACTCGGATACGTGCTTTGAGTGTCGGGACGACGAGTGTTTCTTTATTTGTTTATTTTTATAAAAACACTTTGTAATCGAATCTTACTTTATGTTTCTTTTGAGTTTCTGCTGCAAGTTAAACTATTTTGTAAGACGTATCATCGTAAGTCGTGTGGTTTTTAGTGATTGTGACACTCAGGATAATTGATGGTGTTTTATTTACTCTGATTTTTAATTTAGAATTCGTGGAGATATTTTAGGTGTTACAACTGCTAAGACAAATGTCTAGTCAGAACACTGGGATCAGGACATAATGACAACAACACAAGCAATTATGCAGAAAAATAAAATGTGGGAAGTAAATAACACAATTAGTTGATAACCCAGTTTGGTGCAACTCACATACATTCGTGGGCTAACAAGCCAAGAAAGAAATTCACTATAATAGTATTGGTTCAAAGCTAAACTCTCTTGTTTACAACTTATCACCTAATCGCTACATGTGTTAACTTTTATCTAGGAACACCTAGATATAACAACCCCAATCACTTTCTACCAGTCACAAACCAATGACAATTCAATCAACAACTTAAAATAGAAGAACACCCTTCCAACTACAATACTTACTTTTGCTTAAAAGCTTTAAACTAAGAACAATACATTATTTGCTTAAAAGCTGACGAGTGAACACTTAACAATTAGAAATCAGTCAACTCAATGCATCAAAATAGACACAAGAGAGACATGTAGAGAAAATACACTAAATCCTAAAGAGCTACCAAGACACGACTAATCCTTATTCTTAATTTACACCATTTCTTTAGGCTTAGAAGCCCCTTTAAATAATCATCACAACAGCATGGGCTTGGGCTCTCCAAAATAAAATGCAAACCAACTTCAAATCTTCTACAAGATTTCCTGAACACACAAATAAAAATAAAATTGAAACTTTCCTAAAAAGGCTCCGAGATCCTTTTTACAAATTACAATCAAATATGTCAAGACAGAAGTTCCCAAAATATCATTCACTGGATAACAGCAATGTATGAATAAAAACACGCTTAAAACTCACACTAAAAATGCCAAAACAGTCATGCCCTAACTTTCTGGTATAACATGTCTTGGAAAATGTCACCATATCATGTTGAACATGATGTTTGACTCATATGGCAGAACATCTGACTTAACATCATGTTTTACCAAAATGTTTCCAATCCAAATACCATAGAACATACAATATCCCCCTTTGACAAATTTTGGTACACACAACGGAATCACAAACAAAAACCTCACACAGCCAGAACTACAACCACATTGTCAAGGCAACAAAGCACACCAGACAACACAATGTCAATGCATCTAGTCTGACATCATAAACCCACCAGAGGTACAATAACATAAGCTATATGTGAATATGCAAGCTTTGTACAAACTACAACTTTGCAGCTACATAACTGACAAGTTCATAACACCTCATGTCACACATAGACAAAACTCCCCCTCGAGGGGGAAACTAAATCAAAAGAAAATAACCCAAGCAACTCAAGCTCTCCAAACAGCACCCAACAATAATTTCAAGACATCTAGTCAGACATGACAACCAGAAGCAAAACCTCACCAGCACTCCCCCTGAAGATCACAACCTACGGTAGAGAAATATATATTCTCCCAAACAAGACACGCCATACTTATCCTCAAAGGCACATGAAATTGATAACCATACAGTTTGTAACAATAAGGATTTATATGACCATATTTACCACAATAATGACATTTTCAAGGTTGGAAATTGGATTTAGTCTAAACTTTTTGAAGTTTGGCATGATGTTGCGATATTTGGTCAGACATCGTGAGCTCGTGCTTCACTTCAGCAAGAACAAACTTTGTCACATGGGTTTTTCTTTGATTATTTAAAGACTGATAATTAAACCTTATACCAGTAAATATTTTTCCTCCTTTCCCAACTTGAAGAATCTCATCCAACATATCATATCCATTGTTCAAGATTCTCACATATTTGATAATGTTTTCAAGTTTATAATTCAATGGAGTTACCTCATATTAAAGACCAGAGACTATAAACAAAAGATTCTCTTTTTCAGCCTACGGTTGAGTTATGATTCTCTTATGCGTTTCTCCTATCTTACGCACCTCTTCACTTTTGACACGAAGTTATCTGTATGAAATAGCCAATTCTTCATAAGAGACATCTTGATCACAAGAATCTTAATCAGATTCACAACTGCCAGTGAGGGCTTTTTCTTAATTGGAATTCTCCTCAGTTCTTGCTTTTCTCTGAAAATCAATGTTCTTCTTGATGTCGAATGACATGTTCTCGACATCTGGTACCGACTTCATATCCATAGTCTTCGATACCATATTAAATTTCCTCCCAAGAAGCACAATAGCATTAGAAATTCCTTCAGCAATCTCTATGTCACATAAAATCTCTTCATGATTAGTGTTGGAGATAAAAGTTATGTTATTGCTATTCTTTTCAGATCTTTCATTAGTAGACAGTTCAAGAGTTTTAAGTGACCCAACAAGCTGCTCCACTTTCATGTTGTTGATGTCTTGGGCTTCTTCAATCAATGTGACCTTCATGTCAAACTTTTGAGGCAACGACCCAAGAATCTTTCTAACCAGCTGCTCCTTTGACATCGTCTCTCCTAAGGCACCAGATGTATTGGCAATATCAAGAATATTCATGTGAAAATCATGAATGGACTCGTCACCTTTCATCCCTAGTTTCTAAAATTTGGTGGTGAGAAGTTGAAGTTTTTACATCTTTACTTTTGATGTGTCTCTTCATGGGTGATTATAAGGATTTCCCATGCATCTTTGGCTACAGTACAAGTATTTATCAACCTGAAAATGTTTTTATCAACTCCATTGAATAAGGAATCAAAAGCTTTGGAGTTTCCAGGAGCAAAATCATCTTCTTCCTTAGACCAGTCCTCTTCTGGCTGCAAATCAGTTGTGTTCTTATCATTTTTGCCTTTCACAACAGAATGTTCCCAACCTTTGATAATTTCTTTCCAAGTTTTATTATCCATAGATTTTAGAAAAGTCACCGTATGCGCCTTTTAATGATCATAGTTGGTGTCATCCAAAATAGGTGGTATGTTAACAAATACCATTTCCATGTCTATAATACCAAAATGTATCTCCTAGGTGCTCACCCAAAACAGAACAGGGTGCCTGCTATAATGCCAATTAAAATTTTGGCACTGCTAGGACAAATGTCGAGTCAAATGTCATGACACTGGGGTTAGTATAGAATGACAACAAAACAAACAACTTGTAAACCCATAATTTCGACAAGACTGAAATTAAGGGTTTTGAGATTATCTTTGTCGAAAGATAATAAAAGGAAGTAATTTCAAGGATTGCTGACAGGGTTTAAAATCCCATTACTTCGACAGAGAGGTAGATGTTGTTCTGGCAGAATAAAGTTTGAGAAGTGATTTGTGACTAAGTATTTGGCAGAGGAAAGTTCTCTTTCGACGGTTCGACAGAAGATAGTTTTTCAATGATTTCGACAGAAAAGGACATCTGACAAAAGAATATTTGGCAAGTGCTGAAGAGTTTTGTTTCTTCTTTAAAAAGGGTTTCGACAGTTTGAAGAGTTATAAGGTTTTCGTCACTAAGGAAGGGATTCAAATTCAAAAGGTTGTAACCTTTGGCAGTTGGACACATGGAGGTTTCAGAGAAGAAATTTACATGCAGGCTGACACTTGTCGTTTAGTTATAGTTTTTCCGTTCTAAGCAGTTATTTTGTTTATGTATAAATAGGATAGTTTGTGGTTAGAATGTGTGTGTGAAAATTGATACAAAATTCCTGTTAAAAAACTCTAAGTACCCAGTGTGAGAGAAAATGAGTCTAAGATTTGGAACAATGTACGTTTGAACACCAGTTATATTTCAAAGTCATTTAAATTACTTGTTCATTTATCAAGTTTAATGTCATTTTCAAGCTTTATTTATTTTTCTGCAAGTTTACAGCTTTCGACATGTCTTTTTGTTCTCGTTTAAACTTTTAACTTTATTTCATCTTTAAGTTCAAACTTTACTTTACTTGCAAAAATCAAAGTTCTTAATACTTTGACAATACTGATAAAACAAACCACAAATCAGTCACCAAATTCTAAGAAGATTTCGACAGAAACAATGCACATGTATCCCAGGACTTGTATGGTTGGTCCTGCAAGTAACCCAGTTTTCTAAAGAAATTGGTTAACCAGAGGTTGTTCGCCAGAAACCACTGCGAACAAATTGGCACACCCGGTGGGACCAGTGCATTAAGACAATTATCTAATAAAGAACTTCTTAGACAATTTGTTCCTTGCTACGTTGTATGATTCTTAGAAGCGGTAAACTAGCCGTAACCGACGTAGAAAGACCAAAGAGAACAAGAAGAAGAAACATGGCTAACTTGCCAAATACGTCAAACATTCCTGACGAAACAATACCAGTTTCCAACCCTATCCCTTCGTCAGGAGCAATACCAATGTCTGGCCCTGTTTTAGAACAAATTAGGCCTCCTTTGGGAGATTCCATACCAACGGGTTCAGGATCCCAAAATATGCCTAGTTCTTCTACCATGGGACAAGCCAGACCCTTTGGAACCCCTCCCCCTGGAGGAAATACATTCAGGCCATATCTGAATTATTCTCAGCCTTTAAATGGGAGGGAACAACCATATGGAATGCCAACTTCAATGATGGCAAGCCTACATAATTCGTCACCATTATTCTCTGATGCTATGGTTCAAGTGTCATCACCATTGCAGGGATCAGGATATGGTGGAAATGGAAATAGAATGAATCAAATTCCACCAGGTTTCCATATGCCTGCTTTGACAAACCATTCTGCACAAGTAATTCGTCAACAGATGGATGAAAGCAATCATGATATGGTGCAGGCTTTGACACAACAAATGGGAGACGTGTTCAATCCCTTAATACAAAACACTACCCAAACAAACCAAATGTTGGCAGAACAGATGGCACGCATTGCTGACTTTTTTGGAGTCCCGCAAGCACAACAAAGAATACAATTAAACCAGAATCCTGCCAATAGGGCTGTCGAAGAGGAACTTACTATAAACCAAAGGCCTTTAGGGAACCCTCATGAAAATCCCAGGGGGCAAGAGGGGATAGTCGAATAACCTAATGTAGAAGAGCCTATTCGACAGGAACCAAGAAGGATAATAGTCCAGAGAAACCAAAATGCTGACGAAGTATTACAGCAGAGAATGCGTTACAATAACATGCCTGTCGAAAACAATATTTCCACCATGGTTGAGAGAATAATGGCACAAAATGGAGTAAACGTAGGATTACAAAGGCCTAGTTATACTTCCCCTTTGTCTGAATTTGTCTTACAACAAGAGTTACCACCAAGGTGGAAAGTCCCCAAATTTACAAAATTTTCAGGGGATACTAGTGAATCCACCATAGAACACGTGGCACGTTATTTGATAGAGGCGGGAGAGATTGCTAATAATGAGAACTTAAGGATGAAATATTTCCCAAGTTCTTTGACGAAAAATGCTTTCACTTGGTTTACATCACTTCCTGCAACTTCAATCTTTACTTGGACCCAATTAGAGAGATTGTTCCATGAACAATTTTATATGGGACAAACCAAGATAAGTTTGAAAGAGTTGGCAAGTGTCAAAAGAAAATTTTCTGAACCTATAGATGACTATTTGAATAGGTTTAGATTATTAAAAGCCAGATGCTTTACGCAAGTGCCGGAACAAGAACTAGTCGAAATGGCTGCAGGGGGTCTAGATTATTCCATAAGGAAAAAACTGGATACCCAGTACTTGAGAGACATGGCACAACTGGCAGACAGAGTGAGGCAAATAGAAAGACTAAAAAATGAAAAATTTAGATCAAATAAAAACAAGAAGGAAAGGGTGGCCTACGTAGGAGTAATTCAAGAAGATGATTATGACGAAAACGAACCAGTCATTTTCGACCAGCAAGAAATTGATCTTGCAGAATTAAAACAAGGCCCTCCATATTCTTGTAAAGTTTTAGCCCCGTCGAATGGAAAAAATCCAGTCGAAGTGGAAAAGAATGACAGGTTCCCTAAAAGAACCTATACATTCGACATCACCAAGTGTGATGAGATATTTGATTTACTAGTCAAAGATGGTCAGTTAATAAAACCAGCAGGCACTAAAGAGCCTCCTGTAGACCAACAGAAAAAGAGAGGTTTTTGTAAATACCATAATTTCTTGGGTCATAAAACTTCTCAATGTTACCTTTTCAGGGATCTTGTCCAAAATGCAATCCAAAATGGAAGGTTGAAGTTTGGAGACAAAGGCAAGCAGCAGATGAAGATTGACTCCAATCCCATGCAGATTGTGGAGGCCAATTATGCTGAGCCAGAAATGGTAAACGTGGTCGAAATGGAGATCATGGCAGAAGAAAATTTTGAAATAGTAGAAGTTACTGAAAACTTCGACACCAACTTCACCATGATAGAAGCTGTTGAAGGTTTCGACACCCATGTCAATGTGGTGGAAGAAGGTGATAATTCTGCTGACCAGGCTGAGGCAAAAGAAGTCAAAGTTTCTGAAGACTTCGACAGTGAGAATGCCACTGAAACTACTGAAGGTTTCAACGGAAGAAATGCAGTCAAAGTGGGAAGAAGCTTCGACAAGAAAAACTGTGAAAGAGATGCTGAGCAGGGGGTGATCTGGGACACTTTGGGAGAGTCAAATGGGAAGTTCGACTTCATGGTGAAATATTCAACACCACCAAGCTCCAAAACAGATATCAACAAAATCAAACCCACAGGATGGGGAGATTCTTTCAAAAGGGATGACGAAGAGGAGGATAGCAAAACCCTCACTGTCCAAACAGAGGCCACTGAAGGCCCTGACCAAGAGGAGATCAAAACAGCAGGGGCTGATGACAATCCCCTCACTGTCGAACCAATCAACAGTGGTACCACCAGAACTGAAGGACATCCTGTCGAAAGGGTTGCACATTGCTGCAAATATATCTACAAGGGCTTACACCCAAAAGGCAATGTGAGTCAGTCAAAGGAGGACACCCCAGAGGAAATCAGGCTAGTCGAAAAAATGAACAAATTGAAAATTACAACTGAACAGAGTGCTGGGATTCATATGGTGGAAATCACTCAAAAGGGAGGACCAGACACCAACAAGGGAAAGAAACATCAAGAAAAGCATCAGAAGTTGGTTTACCCAGAAGAGAACGAGAGTCTTGTCGAATTCATCCAGAGGTGTCAAAGGAAAAACGCAGAAGTCATGCTTTGCCCAAGATGCAGTGCTGTGTTCGACAAGAAAGCAGCTGATGACTTAGAAGCAGCAGAAAAGACCCAGAGAAAGAGAAATTGGGGAACAGTCCCACCAACCAGAAATGAAAGATTCGACCCAAGAAGAGGGAAGCATCACAGTCAAGGGGTGGGAGAAAGACGTTTCAACACTTACAAACCATCCAACAGGCCAAATGATGACAAATGGGTTCAGCCTGTAAGGGATGCCCAAGGTCAGAAGAGATGGAAGAGTTTTGAAGTAAACAGGGGTCCCTCAATGGAAGTCAAAAAGGAGGCAAAGCCGAAATACGTCTCTGAAAACTACAAAGGGAAGAATCCTATGTCCAGATCCCAATGGAGAAGATTCCAAAGGCAGAAGAAAATTGAAAAGGGAACTGTAGAACACCAAAAGGTTGGGCAGAAGGAAGCTGAATCAAGCAAATGTGTGCAGATTACGAACAAGGGGACGCCCCTGGCAGAAAAAGAAACCTTTCAGGAGAATAGATCTGGTGACACCACAGAGGTGCAGAAAACAAACAACAGAATGCCAGTGGACGAAGAAGTCACAGATGAATTTGGTTCAGAATCAGATGCCTCTTTCGACGTAACTTGCAATGTGGTTTCTGTGCTGCCCAGAGACTTTGACAGGATAATGGAAGTCGAAGACGAAGAGGATGACATGGTAGATGATAGCATAGGCTTGAAGCCTGTATGCTACTACATAATGAATAATGGCTGTGTCGAAGAACAAAATGCTTTCTTCGAAAAGCCAGATGATGCAATGAAGGCTCACTTAAAGCCTCTCTTCATAAAAGGAAAGGTAGAAAATGTGGGTGTCAATAAAATTCTGATAGATGGTGGAGCGGCTGTAAATTTAATTCCTCACTACATGATAAAGAGGATTGGAAAAGATGACTCCGACACTAAGCCCCACAACATGGTGCTGTCCAATTATGAAGGTAAAGTAGGGACAACACTGGGAGTAATACAATTGAACTTGACTGTAGGATCCATCACTAGGCCCACAATGTTTGTGGTGATAGCATCAAAAGCAAATTACAACTTGCTGTTGGGAAGAGAATGGATCCATGGGATCGGGGCTGTGCCATCCTCCATGCATCAAAGAATAGCAATCTGGAGGCCAGATGGGATTGTCGAAAACATTGAAGCAGATCAGAGTTACTTCACAGCTGATGTGAACAATGTCACTAGTCGTAACTTCGACAAGAACCTAGCCCATATAGCACCATGCAATCCTGCTGCTTTCGACCTGACAGCTTCCGACAACGCTTACTGTTCCATGTACCTCCATCCTACACATGGTTTCCAGTGGGATAAAGAAATAATTGGGGAAACAAATTACACTTGGGGAACTGCCCATGTCAACCCAACTGGATGGGGGAGTGAATTCAGTGAAAATGACTGAAGTCTCAGCAATGGAAAGGATTTCGGCTTATATAGCCGAAAAACAACTCAGAACGGCCCTTGAGGCTGAAGTTAGAAATATGGCTGTCGAAGCCAGCACTCAGGTTGTCGAAGGACAATA
This sequence comes from Lathyrus aphaca, assembly GCA_963966055.1. Classification (NCBI taxonomy): domain Eukaryota; kingdom Viridiplantae; phylum Streptophyta; class Magnoliopsida; order Fabales; family Fabaceae; genus Lathyrus; species Lathyrus aphaca. Next base: position 140,084,491 of record OZ014520.1, read on the forward strand.
TCCTCAAGAAAATATTGAGGAGCAACATACAAATCAGAGTTTTGAAGACTCAAATGGTGAATGGCAGAGTCAAAGACTTGATGCCATTTATGATGACGAACCTTTGGGGTTCGAAAAGGATCCAACCTCAACCAATATGAAAATGGTGGCACAGGACCCTTTAGAGGAGATTAATCTAGGACTGGGGGCAGAAAAAAGGCCCACTTACATCAGTGCCAAGTTGGATCCTCAACTCAGAGTCGAAATAATCCAACTGCTGAATGAGTTTAAAGACTGCTTCGCCTGGGATTATGACGAAATGCCTGGTTTAGACAGAAGTTTGGTAGAATTGAAGTTGCCAATACTGGAAGGGAAGAAGCCAATAAAGCAGACCCCCAGACGTTTTGCACCTGAGATTCTGTCGAAAATCAAAGAGGAAGTCGAAAGGCTTCTAAAATGCAAATTCATCCGTACAACAAGGTATGTCGAATGGATTGCTAATATTGTTCCTGTGATTAAGAAAAATGGCACATTAAGGGTGTGTATTGATTTTAGAGATCTGAACTCAGTCACCCCTAAGGATGAGTATCCTATGCCAGTAGCAGAAATGCTAGTAGATTCTGCAGCAGGCCATGAGTATTTAAGTATGCTTGATGGCTATTCTGGTTACAACCAGATTTTCATTGCTGAAGAAGACGTTTCAAAAATAGCTTTTCGTTGTCCAGGAGCAATAGGAACATATGAGTGGGTAGTCATGCCCTTTGGTTTGAAAAATGCTGGAGCTACTTACCAAAGGGCTATGAATTCTATTTTTCATGATTTCATCGAAACGTTTATGCAAATTTATATAGATGACATTGTGATTAAATCTGCTTCAGGCTTGGACCATATTAACCATCTTCGACAGTCCTTTGAAAGGATGAGGAAGTTTGGTTTGAAAATGAATCCTCTTAAATGTGCTTTTGGTGTGCAGGCAGGGGACTTCTTAGGCTTTGTGGTCCACAAGAAAGGGATTGAAATTAATGAAAACAAAGCTAACGCAATAATGGAAGCAAAAGCGCCATCGACAAAGAAGGAATTGCAGTCTTTACTAGGGAAAATCAACTTTCTCAGAAGGTTCATCTCCAACCTTAGTGGAAAGACTCAGGCCTTCTCACCGCTGCTTCGACTGAAGAAGGAAGGTTTCACTTGGGGGCAAGAGCAGCAAGATGCCTTCGACAAGATCAAGGGTTATCTGGCAAACCCTCCAGTTTTAATATCTCCTTGTCGAAAAAGAAGCATGAGGCTCTATATATCAGCATCTGACAGAACATTAGGAAGTATGCTTTGTCAAGAAGATGAACATGGCGTCGAAAGAGCCATTTATTATCTCAGCAGAGTCTTGAATGATGCTGAAACTAGATATAGTGTAATAGAGAAATTATGTTTATGTGTATATTTCTCTTGTATAAAATTGAAGCATTATATAAAACCCGTTGATGTACATATATCTTCTCATTTCGACGTAATAAAACATATGTTGTCCAAATCTATTTTACATAGTCGAATTGGAAAATGGGCTTTAGCCTTGACTGAGTATTCCTTAAAATATATGCCTCTAAAAGCTGTTAAAGGGCAAGTAGTTGCTGATTTTATAGCTGACCACTCTATACTTGGAAATGAAACAAACTATGTCGAAAAAGATCCTTGGAGGTTATATTTCGACGGTTCCAGTCACAAAAATGGAACAGGAGTTGGGGTGTTAATTATTTCTCCCAATAAAGTTCCAACAAAGTTCAAGTACAAAATAGAAGGATTCTGTTCAAATAATGAGGCAGAATATGAAGCCTTAATAGCTGGACTTGAAATCTTGTTGGAACTGGGGGCAACAGAGGTCGAAATAATGGGTGACTCTGAGTTGGTGATTAAACAGTTGACGAAAGAGTACAAATGTGTCAAAGAAAATTTGATCATGTACTTTGTGATAGCCAACAGACTCCTCAAGAGATTCGACAGTGTGGTCTTTAGACACATTCCCAGATTAGAAAATCAGGAAGCAAATGACCTGGCTCAGCTGGCTTCAGGGTATAAAGTGTCGAAGGAAAATCTGATGAAGGTTGTCGAAGTAAGAGGCAAAGTTTTATCCACTAGGCTATCCCCATCTGATTTGGAGACAATAAGGTTGGGATATGGTGATGAAGAAAACTTTGAGATTTTTAATATAGGTAATCTAGAGGATGGAGATTGGAGAAAACCCATCAAAGATTATTTACAAAATCCAAATCAGACAGTCGAAAGGAAGATAAAGTACAGAGCCATAAGTTATGTGCTCTTTGGAAATGAACTGTTTAAAAAGACTGCAGAAGGAGTTCTACTAAAATGCCTTGGAGAGACTGAAGCTTACATAGCTTTGTCGAATGTACACAGTGGTGCATGTGGTGCCCACCAAGCAGGACATAAAATGAAATGGCTGTTATTTCGACAAGGGATGTATTGGCCAACTATGTTGAAAGACTGTGTCGAATTTGCAAAAGGTTGTCAGGAATGTCAAATCCATGCAGGCGTACCTCATGTGCCAGCAAGTGAGTTACATTCTATTGTAAAGCCTTGGCCATTCAGAGGTTGGGCTTTGGATTTAATTGGTGAAATTCGACCAGCTTCTTCAAAAGGGCAGAAGTACATTTTAGTAGGAGTAGACTATTTCACTAAATGGATTGAAGCCATACCTTTGACAAATGTAGATCAGGAAGCAGTCATAGATTTCATCCAGAAACACATAATGTATAGATTTGGAATACCAGAGACTATAACCACTGATCAAGGATCTGTGTTTACTGGCAGAAATATGCAAGCATTTGCAAGAGAGACAGGTTTTAAGTTGTTGACTTCGACACCTTATTATGCCCAAGCAAATGGCCAGGTCGAAGCAGCCAACAAAGTGGTGATAAACCTGATAAAGAAGCATGTGGGGAAAAAACCCAGAAGTTGGCATAAGACCCTGGATCAAATCCTTTGGGCTTGTCGAACATCTCCTAAGGAAGCAACTAATTCCACCCCATTTAAATTAACCTATGGACATGATGCAGTATTGCCTGTCGAAATTTGTTTACAGTCAATACGAATTCAAAGACATCATGAGATTCCATCTGAAATTTATTGGAATATGATGATGGATGAGTTGGTTGATTTAGACGAAGAAAGGTTGCGTGCTTTAGAACTAATAAGAAGGCAGAAAGAGAGAGTTGAAAAGTTTTATAACAAAAAAGTAAAATTCAAAGCCTTTTTAGTAAATGATTTAGTTTGGAAAGTGACTTTACCCATGGAGAAGAAAGACAGAATGATGGGAAAATGGTCCCCTAAGTGGGAAGGACCTTTTAAAATTCTAAGAGTTTTTTCCAATGGTGCATACGAGGTCGAAGAAATAGAAAAAGATAGAAGAGTGATGAAAATAAATGGGAAGTACTTAAAGAAGTATAGACCAACATTGCAGGAAATAAAAATCATAACAAATTAAAATTGCAAACGAAACTTGTCTTCGCCAAACAAATGGCGTAAAATAGCATTACATATAAAAGTACTAAAAGAAAATATCCTTAAAACAAATAAAATTCCTAAGTCCTATTACAAAATCACTGTCGAAGGAATGAGGCTTTAAGCTCGTCGAATTTTTTCTTTTAGAGTTGAATTCGACGCTCACAAAGGCTCTTGCTGACAGTCATTTCGTCAAGCTCCCTATGAAGTTGTTGGGCTGTTTCTGCATGTTGTAACCCCTTTTGGAGTTCACTGTCTATTGCTTCCTGATTTGGTTTTTGGAGAGAGGCCTGGCGTTCTTTCTCTTGGAGGATTTTTCTTTGGAGATCAGCAATCTGGGCTTGGTAAGCTTGAATATTGTTTTCACAATCAGCAGCGGCTTTGGTGTATTCGTCAGAAAGCTTATTCAACTCTGAAATCCTTTCTGTCGAAGAAGCCACTGTGTTCCATGCTGAAACTTGCTCCTCAGACTTGGCTGTGATCTTTTGGGAGAATTCTTTTTGTCGAACCAGGTCAGCGCTAACAGAATCAATCAAAGATATCAAATCCATCACCAAATGGCTTTCCTCAGTCGAAGCCTCCAGCAAGTTGGCACTTTTCAAGAGCTTCTTCAGATCATATTGAGCAGAAGTATTCTCAGCCAAGACCTCAAACAGGTCAACTCCAAGGATCCTTGTCTTGATCTCATCCATGATGACATTGATTGGTTGAAGGTCAGAAGTGGCCCCTGAAGCTGTCGAACCACTGGCAGAGGAATCTTGGAAGTTATACCTGGTGTCGAGCAAAGCTTTTAAGTATTCAAAGGGTTTCCTAACCTTCAAGCTCTCAATCTCTTCATGTGATAAACTTGTCGAATCAGTACCCAGAGAGGTTTCGACAGGAATCTTTGATGAAGAAGGAATGTCTTGAGAAGTCCCTCCTATGCTCAGGTTGACTCCTGGCTGATTCGACAGAGTGACTTCCTCTTCGACATTTTCTTGGCCAACTATGTGGGTGTCAGTTGGATCTGGAGCTTGTGCATCCTGAGCAATGGCATTTTCGTCAGTGTTTGGTATAGCAGCTGGTGATGGAAGTGGTACATCTTGATCTGAAATTATTTTTTCTGCAGTGGGGTCTGGTCGAAAAGGAGAGTTGTTGTCGGAAGACTCAGAATCACTGAGGTCGAATTCATCCAAGGTTTGAGGCCCATGGACCCCTGCATCTGGAGTGGCATCATCTTGGAGTCTTTCAGCCAGAGTCCTCTCAGAATTAGAGGGAGCATGCTCTTCTTGGATTGCAGAAGTCTCTTCGACATCAATAACAACCTACAAGCAAAAAAAAAAAAACATAAAAGAAGAACTGTAAGATAAAGATACATTCAGTCAAGGCTGGGGTAGTGTTTGTCGAAATGATTACCTGAGGAATTTCAGTATGGGCACTTGAGTCCCCACTTCTTTCACTCCTTGAAGGAACTTTGTTGACTGGACTGGCAGGGGGAGTTCGTCTTTGGACCAGAGATCTTTGAGATGCCACTGTTTTGATTCTTAGACCTTTGTTTCTTTTCAAAGGTTGGGGTTCAGGGGATTCGTCTTCAGACTCTTCGACGTTTTCCTCTTTCTCTTCTGGTTTTCTTTTCTTTGCTGGGGTACGAGTTACCTACAAAAGAAAAAGAGAATTGTTCAGTATGAGAAAATATGAAGTGCATAAATAAAGAGGGGTGTTCTATTTTGTCGAAACCTTTTTAGCAGTTGCGGGAGATTTTTCGACTGTTTTTGAAGAAGTTCCTTCGCCAGTAGTCTTCCTGACAATTCTAACAGCTGAAAAGGAAAAGTTGCATGAACATTGATATAATAATAAAAAGAGTTAGAAGTAAAAAAGAAGAATGTAATTTCTTCGACACCTTCAAGAATGGGTTCATCCACAGTAACATGTTCAATCCCAATATGAAGGTGCCCAGTGAAGTTGTGCAGATGATACTTCGTCGCAACCACGCGTTCGACAGGTTTTTTGTTTCTTTCACGGAGCAGTTTTAAGTCTGATCCACATACAAACCAATCTGGAAATGGAGGACACAAGGCCACTCCAAATTCTGCAGAAGGGAGTGGAGGGAATTTTGGAGGAAAAGTTGTGAAAGCAAAATCATAGTGTGCATGTGGTGGAAGGGATGAAGGAAACCACAACTTATTTAATTTCTCTGTGAATTTGAATTTTAAAGATACTGCTGCTTCAGCTATGGTTCGACGAAGATCATCAGGCCTGTAAATAGTTTCAAAATACTTTTGAAACTTGTGAACTTCTTTGATATGCTGATCTGTACCTTTTTTCTTCCTGTCCTGCACAAAAGTAAAAGCATTCGTCAGAAGAGTAGTGAAGGTTGCTACGTCGAAAAATCTGTTGATATAGTATTCCTTCCACCAGACGTCGAATTCTTCAGTACAGAGGAAGTTTGGTAGGAAAATGGTGGGATAAACTTCCAGAGAAGGGTCAAAAAACTTGTTGTACAGCTCCAAACATTTGTCGAAATGGTGACATGAGTTGTAGAAGATGATGGCACCTTTCTTGTGGTAGATAGGCTTTGTCTTCGTCTGAATTAATCCAAACTGCCTAGCTACCAAATTGGGCTGGTATACAATGAGGGATACCTTTGTGTTGTTAAGGCTATGATGGGAGAAGAAGTGCCTGGGCATGAGAAAAGCTTCCCAAATGGAGATGTAAGAATCTTCATCTTTCTGGTTCTCCACTGGGAGTCTTCTAGTAAACCATCTTGGACCTACTTGCCTGTTGGCGAATGGTGCCATGGAAGGAGAAAATTTGTAGCGTTTGGCGAACATCATGATGTAGCCAGTGAATGCTTGTCGAAGGCTTGTATTATCATCTGTAGGGGTCAGTTGAACCAGCCTAGGCCATTCGACACGCCTTTCTTTGACTGCCTCTTCGTCAACTGGCATTTTGGTGGGGATAAAGGTTTCAAAAGTGGCATTCAGCCATAGTTGTAGAAGCCAGAAAGGACCTGTGAGACTAATGTTACCTTTGTCTTTAAGGGTCTTGAGGTTGCTTACACTCTCACTTAAAGATTCATAAAGGTTTGCCAAAAGCAACTCACTCAGGCAGAATGCAACTCCATTGTGAAGTTGATTCGCCATAATGATAAAACTTCTGGCCACCTGAAGGGATCTGGTACAGAATACAAATTTGGACAACCACAGGCTAAGGAAGGCAATGTGTTCTATGTCAGAGACTTCTTCATTGTTTCCACCTTGGTAATGGGCTATGAAGACAGAGTACCCAGCATGCTTTGTGTCGAAGCTTATGGGATCCTTGTTCAAGTGTTCAGGGTTAAATATTTCCCCTAAAGGACTAAGGCCAGTTATGGCTGCTATGTCGAATAGGGTGGGAGTCATCATTCCACAGGGTAAGTGGAAGGTGTTGTAAGTACTATCCCAAAAGTACAAGGAGGCTAACAGCATGTTTTGGCAATAACGGGGACCTTCTTTCGACAATTGGATTAAGTTATATATACCAGTTTTCTTCCAAAACTTTTCTTTGGCTTTTTCGACCCTGGAAAACCATGTTTGGTACTCAGTAGGATCTTTCGTCAAAGGAGGACTCCTAAAAATCCTATTTTGGTTTAGATAAGATAAATCTATTTTTGTCGAAGCCATAAGGACTTCAGGTTCTTTTGAGGAAGTTTCGACAGGTTTAGGATTTTTGTTAGCAGCTATGGGTTTTAAAGCAGAATAGCAGGGGTAAAATTCTTTTAAACGTTTAGAATCAGCAGTGGGATCAAAAATAGGGCCTAACATAGCATGATGAATTCCAGAAACAGAAATGGGAATCATTACCTGTGACCTGTAAATGCTTGCCTTTTCCCTTTCATTTGGGGGTTCTGGGAAGTACTGTTGGTGCTGTGTTTGAGTAGGCCCAGATAACACGTGAGCAGGAGGAAGATCCATGGTCTTCTTTGTCTTCTTTGCACTTTGTCCAGTGGTAGTCTTTGGAGGAGCCATTGATTTGATGAAGAGTTTGAAGAAACAGAAGCTTGGGAGGTCTTAAAATGGAGTCTTGCGTTTGGGTAAGAGAAGAGTTTGAGAAGGTGAAAAGTATGAAATGGTGGTGAAAGTGATATTTATAGAGGATGAAATAAATGACAAATAATTAATAGAGGGAAAATGAAAAGTTTTCTTTTAATTGGGAAGTGGAGACGTGTGTTTTTTGATCCCTTAGTGGAAGTTAGAAAGTGGCAGTTGGTGGGAGGCCATGATTTACCTACAATCTAGGGTTATGGGGGATTGTGTAAAAACGTGGGCTAGACATGACGTTTTGGTAAAGTGGAAATCATGATGTTTTCTTGGGACTCAACAAAATCACTTTACAATAAATGCAACTGACAGGAAGTCAAAGGTCATTTCGACAGCAAAAGATATTTCTCCAAGGATGGTCGAAAACATCTTTGCTGGGGGGCAATTTGTAAACCCATAATTTCGACAAGACTGAAATTAAGGGTTTTGAGATTATCTTTGTCGAAAGATAATAAAAGGAAGTAATTTCAAGGATTGCTGACAGGGTTTAAAATCCCATTACTTCGACAGAGAGGTAGATGTTGTTCTGGCAGAATAAAGTTTGAGAAGTGATTTGTGACTAAGTATTTGGCAGAGGAAAGTTCTCTTTCGACGGTTCGACAGAAGATAGTTTTTCAATGATTTCGACAGAAAAGGACATCTGACAAAAGAATATTTGGCAAGTGCTGAAGAGTTTTGTTTCTTCTTTAAAAAGGGTTTCGACAGTTTGAAGAGTTATAAGGTTTTCGTCACTAAGGAAGGGATTCAAATTCAAAAGGTTGTAACCTTTGGCAGTTGGACACATGGAGGTTTCAGAGAAGAAATTTACATGCAGGCTGACACTTGTCGTTTAGTTATAGTTTTTCCGTTCTAAGCAGTTATTTTGTTTATGTATAAATAGGATAGTTTGTGGTTAGAATGTGTGTGTGAAAATTGATACAAAATTCCTGTTAAAAAACTCTAAGTACCCAGTGTGAGAGAAAATGAGTCTAAGATTTGGAACAATGTACGTTTGAACACCAGTTATATTTCAAAGTCATTTAAATTACTTGTTCATTTATCAAGTTTAATGTCATTTTCAAGCTTTATTTATTTTTCTGCAAGTTTACAGCTTTCGACATGTCTTTTTGTTCTCGTTTAAACTTTTAACTTTATTTCATCTTTAAGTTCAAACTTTACTTTACTTGCAAAAATCAAAGTTCTTAATACTTTGACAATACTGATAAAACAAACCACAAATCAGTCACCAAATTCTAAGAAGATTTCGACAGAAACAATGCACATGTATCCCAGGACTTGTATGGTTGGTCCTGCAAGTAACCCAGTTTTCTAAAGAAATTGGTTAACCAGAGGTTGTTCGCCAGAAACCACTGTGAACACAATTATGCCGAAAATTAAAATGTTGAAAGTAAATAACACAATCAGTTGCTAACCCAATTCAATGCAACTCACCTACATTCGGGGGCTACCAATCCAGGAAGGAAATTCACTTAAATAGTATTAGTTCAAAGTTAAACACCCCTGTTTACAACTTATCACCTGATCACTACTCGTGCTAACTTCTACTTGGGAACATCTCTATACGAGAACCCCCCTCACTTCCTACCAGTCACAAACTAGTGACAATTCAATCAAAAATTCAAAATAGAAGGACACTCTTCCAACTAAAATACTTAGTTTTACTTAAAAGCCTTAAACTACGAACAATACACTATTTGCTTGAAGGCTCATGAGTGAACACTTAACAATTAACAATCAGTCAACTCAATGCATCAAAAATGATACAAGAGAGACATACAAAGAAAATACACTAAACCTTAAAAAACTACCAAGACATGGCTAATACTCATTCTTAATTCCCCTTTCTTTAGGTTTAGAAACCCCTTTAAATAATATTTACATCAACATGGGCTCTCCAAAATAAAACGCAAATCAGCTTCACATCTTCTACAATATTTTCTCCACACAAATAGGAACAAAATAGAAACTTTCTCAGCTCCAATATCCTTTTTACAAAATGCAATCAAATATGTCAAGATAAAAGTTCTCAAAATATCCTTCCTTGGATAGCAGCAACGTGTGAATAAAAACTCACTCAAGACTCACACTAAAAATACCAAAACATTAATGCCCTAACTTTCAGGTATAACATGTCCTAGAACATGTCACAACATCATGCTGAACATGATGTCTTACTCACATGGCAGAACATCTGGCTTAACATTATGTTTTACCAAAATGTTGCCAATCCAAAAACCACATAACTTACAATCTCCCCATTTGTCAAATTTTAGTTAAAACAACCTTAGCACGCATCATAGGTACACATAACAGAATCATAAACAAAAACCTCACACAGCCAGAACCACAACCATGTTATCAAGGAAATAGAGCATACCAGACAACATAATGTCAAGACATATAACCTGACATCACAAACCCACCAGAGGTACGATAACACAAGCTACATGTGAACATGCAAGCTTTGTATAAATAACAACTTTGTAGCTGCAAAGCAGACATGTTCATAACTCCCATTGTCACACATAGAGAAAACTCCCCCTCAATGGAGAAACCAAATCACAAGAAAAAACCCAAGCAACCTAAGCTTTCCAAATAACACCAAACAATAATGTCGAGATATCTAGTCTGACATAACAACCAGAAGTAAAACCTCACAAACACTCCTTATGAATATCACAACCTACAACAGAGAAAAATAAATTATCCCAGACAAGACACACCATTACTTATCCTCGGAGGCACATGCAACAAAAGATCCTTCCCTAAAACATAAGCATGACAGACATTCATGTTTCCCCTGAAGAGTTGCATACAACAAGTAACAATAAAAGACAATCACTCTTCCCTTAGCATTAGTACATTCATATCACGATGTTTTAGTCAACATGCTAATACACGTGACATGACATCAGGACAAACAAAAAAAACACAAAACACTTTACGCCCCCTTTTTACCAAAAAATTGTCAAAAATTAAAGTAAATGTAAACATATATAAATAGAAGCACACGAATATTACTACTCCCCTTTTTTAGCCAGACTATTGACAAACCAAGTAGTCATTCATAAAAGTAATTAACCTTCTCTTTGTGAAAATCTTTATACAAGAGATTAAGAATTCAAACCCCAAAAACCCTATTGTTTTATGTTGATTCTTCCACCTCTAAACCCTTGATCAAAGCTTGATCAAGTGACCAATAATGTGTCTTCAATCCACTAATTTTTCCAAGCTCGTAAATTGTTGAAACCCAAGATTCTCGAACACAATTCATCGTCTCGCGCTACTCCCTTGCAAGGAACCACCCTATCCCAAGGCCTTCACTCGATCGAATATGTGTTGATGTGATCTTGTCCAAACCTTCAAATCAACCCCGATCTTGAAGGAAAATCCCAGCTTGGTTTTTTATTTGAAACCCACAAAGTTCTCAACCTAATATTTTCGGTTACACATAACCTAATTGGACGTTATCAACCCTAATCTAGATGGTTGCCAAATGAAAAATGATTATTCCAGTTCAATCATGTGTATGCATAGAAGTGAGGTTGAAGATGATGAGTAACTTTTGTGATTGTGTTTCGTTAGTTTTTTTACTCTAAGAAAAAAAATTTAAAAATAAATGAGGTGCATGTATGAGTATATATATATATATGTGTGTGTGTGTGTGTGTGTGTGTACGTGTGTGTGTGTGTGTGTGTGTGTGTGTGTGTTTGTATGGACAAAGGCAAAGAGGATGCATGGAAATAGGATGCAAAAAGAAAATAGGAAAAATTTAAATGCATAGGTCAACCTGAAAAGGTAATAGGTCGGCATGTTAAGGTCTTCAGGCCGACCTATGAGGTGACCCGAATTGCAGCCTATGGGAATAAGCTACATGATTCGTTCTTGAAGCATAGAAGTCGACATGTGGTATTCATGTGTCGGCGTGTACTGAAGCAAAATCTTCCACAAGTCTGTTTGTACTCGTATAAGTCGGCTTCTACCATGTTTTTAACACACCAATATGATTTTATCAAATGTATTGGGATCCCAAAACATTTCAAAAATGTTCCAAGACTCATTTTATGCATCATAAGACTAAGGGTATGAGAGATCATCTAAATTCGAGTTAACATCATTTAATGTACAAGAAAACGTTACTCTAACTACCTTGCTACCTTGTTTGACAAAAATCAGTTGACATCATTCAAAACCAAGACCAGTAGCGAACCAATTACATTTGTAAGTGCACTTACATAACTTGTGTTTCTCTCTTCTTTATTCATATGTATTTAGTTTTCTTCTTTTTTTAATGCTTAATGAATTGTGTTGTGAATTGCCTATTTAACTTACTTTTCCACCATTTCACAAAAATAATCATACAATTCCTTTATTAAATAGACTCTTCGTTTACTCACAATTCCATTCATTATTATTTGATTTTTTCAAAAATTTTATTATTAGTCCAAATCACCAAACCTTTAAACTTCATTTTTTTTATATCATATGAACAAACTTTTAGACTTCATTTAAAAAATATAAAAATAAGATCCATTATTTATTTGAAATCTTTTGGTGCTTAGATTATTTATAATTAGTGATATGTATAATGTATGTACTATTAAAAAGGTCGGTCTATCAGGCCTAATGGGCTTTTCTAAAAGCCTAAATCTAGCATATTTAACTAATTAATCTTTTTAAAAAGCCTTAACTTGATATTTTTATTCAATAGGCCAGGCCCAACCAAGCCATAAATAGGCCAGGTCATAGGCCCCTGTCGGTAGCCTGACCTACTTTCACCCCTAAGTGGGGGACACAATATCTTGACCAATCATTGCCTCATTATTTTTTTTTCTATTAATGTTGTGTGACAACAATTCAATTCCATTTCCAATAATATTATTACGTTGTTATTGGCAGTAAACACAATTAATGACGATGTCTGCCCACTCACTTGCGGAATCGTTCCACTACCGCACTCATGAATGAGTGGATCACACACTTGTTCTTGAACAAGTTTTTCTCTTCTTCCTTGGAACTACTAACCTCACCCTTCAACCACCTAGAGGTTTTTCCTCCACCAAAACGTCGTTGCTCCGCCCTTATCTCAATTGACCACCGTCGGATACCATTATCAATCTCCTTAGCAAAATGGATTTTGCACTTTTGTTTTGAATGATACAACATACCGCAGACAGGACAAAATAAACCAAGTTTCTCATATTTGAATTTGACTGTGCAACACTTTCCTTCTTTATTTTTGATGTCACTTTATTATTTCAATGGTTGCCTTACATCCAACTTCACTCTGATCCTCATATACTGACGCTAGAAACTTGTGTTATTATTTTTGTCGTATTCCACAAATTCGCCAATAAAGTTTGTCATCGCTTTCCCTATTTTGTCTAGCGTGAGGTCCATCAGAAGATTATGGACTTGCACCTAAAACTCTACATATAATAAAGGAATGTTGTCGATGTGTATTCAAACCTTCACCTTCTCCAGGATAAGGAGATGGTTGTCGAAAGTCCATTGGCCATCTTTCAATGTCGCTTCCATGTCAAGATTATGCGATAAATGAAACAAAAATATCCCTCCATTGTTTGCTTAATAGTAATACCCTTAACTGGTTTCCACATATCTGTTACACTCACTTTCATCGACTTCACGTGGATTGGCTTGTCACACAAAAATTGACCTATAAGGCACCATTGTAGATCCACCACCTCCTCTACATCTTCTTCTACATCAAAATAGAAACTCGTTTCTCCCTCTTCCTTGTGGATAGATAAGTTTTCAAAACTTGGATCTACCATATTGATCCGCAAACAGACAGTAAAATCGAAAGAATCAGAAAAAGTGCACTCTAAGCTTTTCATAAGAGAAGAAAAACAAACCCTAACAAAGCCTATGAAAAAATTACATAAAGTATATCTAGTTCAATAAACTTTTAAAATTTTAAATCTTATTTAAAAAAATGCTAACAAGAGTTCCTAGAACACTCTTTAATGCCTTAAAATAACAAGTTTATATATATATATATATATATATATATATATATATATATATATATATATATATATATATATATATATATATATATAATATTTCAGAAATTAAAATGATTAACTTTTTTTTACAAAATATTTTTTATTTATTTGGAAACCTTAACTCGATAGCAAGACCCTTAAAACAATTATTGTTCCGGACTGGGCCGTAATGTAATGCAGGGCACGGCCCAATACACGTCGGGCAAAGGCCCATGTGTCGCTCCCGGGATTTTCATCCTAGTACAAACGCGAAAGTGGCGCGGAAAGGTTAGAGTCGCCAGCCAGACATTTTTATCCCGAAAGAATGGGAAAGGTAATGTTGCACAAACCTGAGGAAGAAGGAAAGGACGAGGCCTTGCGAACCAAAGATCTGGGTTCGGGAGTCGGTTACGAATTGAGAAGGTATTAGCACCCCAATCCGTCCGTCGTACCCGACGGGATCCACGCTTGCTTGTTTTGTTTCAAAGGGTGAGAAATAAAGAATGCTGCTGAATAAAACTGCTACTGGAAATGGAATTAGAAATGAGAAAGGAACTGAAATAAGAAAATGAGAATAAAGGGGAAATGTAGGGAAAATAAAGAATGTGCTCGAACGGGCCCTACCCCGCTGCCTACGTACCTCATCGGGATAATGAGGATCAGAGTCGACGTAGTTCGCCTAACCTAGGCGGGAACTATTTGTTTGTGTTTTTTACAGCTGGAACTGCGTATGTCTATGCTCAGGTGTTGCAGGCTCGTCTGGTACGAGTGCGTTAACCGTCTTGCATGCGAGACAAGTCGTCGCGAGTTCGCGTTGTGAGTGAATGAGATGAGAAAGAGAAGTTCCCGCAGGATAGTCGCTTATTGTTTGTTTTTGCCTTTTAAAAGAAGTGTTTTGAATTTTTGTTTGTGAACTGTCTTGTACTAAGACCTATCCATCGCGAGAAGTATTTACACCTCGCCCCGAAACAGGACGCGTATAAACACTCCGCAACAAAGTCTCGTGTCGTACAAGATTGTTCGGTTTTTATTCTTAAATGTTTTATTGCTTTTCTTTATAAGATGAGAAAGAATGACTCAAGTTGAAAAAAGGACAAACTAAGGGGACTAAGACACAACCCTAATTTTATTTGTTTATTTACAAGAGAGGTCCTATGGTTAATGAGGTATACTAATCCTAAGGAAGAAAAGGAAAAGAAGAAAAGAGAGCTTAGAAACTAACTTACTTCCTAAGGAAGTTAAGTTGTCTCTAAAGAACAAAAAGGGAACCTATGAACAAAGCCCAAAATGCTAAGGCAAAGACAATTAAAATGCATAAGATATAGGAATGAAGTAATGCTTACCTCAATCTTCCCCCCTACAAAACAAAAATTAGCATGACAATGCATATTGAAAGTAAAATCAAAGCATGAAAGCGGTTAAGTACCATAAACGTCCTAGAATGGAACTAGGGTTCAAAATAAGACCTAAGTCTAAAGGTGAAGGTACCTAAAGGTAACATAACTTCTAAAGTTAGTAGCTACATGATATAGGTCCCTAAGTATGCTAGGATATATCACAAGATCAAACTATGTCAAACTATGTACAAAAAGTTCACCTAAGTTCACATAAATGCAAATTAGGACTCATGGATGAAATATGAATGCATATGGCTTACAAAAATGGATTAATGCATAAAATGAACATCAAAGTCAGTAATGAATGCTTATGAATATGGATGAATGAATATACAATCATGGATGCAATTGTTTAGGCATATGGAGCAATGAGAAGAAGATATGAGATGAAATGGAATAAACATCGCCTAAGATCGCACATGATGAAAATTAAGGAAAAATGGCATGTGAATATGCATGAAATGATTATGATTCAGTAGCATACAAGGTATGAGATGCAATTAGAATGCATGAATAGGCATTGATGATTTCCACATAATTCAAGTTAAACATGAGAAGAGATTAGCAACCCGTTTAAGTTAAACTAGTTCACATAAGTATGCACTTTGAAACATTAAAACAAACCAAATGAGTATGGTTCAAAAAGTGGCCTATAACTGGAATTAAGGACCTAAAAGTGACCTATAATTAACTCCTAAAAGTTACCAAAAAGTATCTCAAGCAAATGGCATGAATGCCTTCTTATCATTTAAGATATGGAGCAAATACACACATGAATCAACCTAGGATCTAGGTGACATGGAAAAATAGCAAAAAGCCTTTAAAAATTATGAAATTAAATCCCTGGAATAATAACATCATTATCTCACATTATCCAAAAGGATTTCATAAAATTATGCACCAAAGTGCCAAAACAATTCCTTGACTAGCAAGGTAACCAAAACATGATCCTCAAAAACAACTCCACAAAGTGGATCAAAAAGGGCACTAAAAATTATGGAAAAAATGCCTAATGAGCATTAAGATGTCACAAATTACAGTGATTAATCACACACAAAAAATAGGTTTCACACCTATGGGGAAAAATCGATTTCGGTCCCTTATGCCAAAACCTTCCTTTTTGGGACAACTCATGAACTAAAATCCAAATAAAATATTAAAACCATCCAAATTTGGAAATAAAAAATATGACAATTTAATTAAGATGATGAGGATCACTCATGAATTTTTCCAGAATTTTATCTCACCTAAAACTATTTTTAATAAATGCTACGAAACGGACACAAAAGTGGATTTTAAAGGAAAGTGAAAGGAATCGATCTTAATGGTTCTCAACCTAATCCCTAAGTTCCGAAATCGATACATATCATTAATAATCACAAATATAACCAATGCCTCAGGTGGGAGGGCTCAGATGCACCTTAAATTATATGGTCCTAAGCCGCATACCACTAAAATGATGCTTAAAGGCTTGAAATCACTTACATGATCGAAGTGCCAATTCCTCACAAAAAGAAATCCGAAAAAAAACCTTAAGCAATGTCTTGTAGCCTCCCATAAGCAAAATAAATGCTTATCATCCATATTTGCTTTGTGAAGCTTTGGCCATAATCGAAATCGATTCTTATCGATCAAAAACATGAGTGAACCAATTTAATCCATAATTAGTACTAAACTATAATTAAAATTATCACCAACAACTCTAATTAAAAAACTTACAAAAAAAATGAAGTGGATTAACATATAAATCCACAAAAATACTAGTAAGAAAATTAATTAAAAACTTTTTAACAAAGAAAAATAATAAGGAATTTCTAAAAAAAGAACAGCTGGTGTAAATAGGATTTACATGGGCTTTAAGCCCAATTCACATGCTGATGACGCAGAAGGACATGAATGGAGTTCCTGGGGGTGGCGATAGTGAGTCCAAGGAGCTGAGTTCACAAAGCCCAAATCCAATTTGTTCATGAAACCCTAATAGTTCACCAAAGGATAATACTGAACCTCATCTTCTTCTTCATCTCAAATAATCCGCCGCCGAAAAACCTTGTGGCCAACAAACCCTCAATGATCTTTCCGCCGTCACCATCAAAATTACTCCGCCGCTGTGACTCTCCTTTCTTCGTCCCCTTGTTCTGTGATGCGCCGCCGCCGAAACAAACCCTTCGCCTTCGCCGTTACCTTCACTTCGCGATGCACCCTCCATCACCTTAGCCTCATCATCTTCTCCGATCGACAAAGCAACGGCGCTAAACACGTTTGCCTCCCTTTCCTTTCTTCACCGTAAAAACCTTGTCATAGCTTCCATTACTGCATAGTTCCCTTCCCTGTGAGATCAACATCACCGACCAACGAAATAACATCTCCGTCGCCGTTCAACACCATATTCCTTGCGTCTTCTTCACGATCGTCATCCTGACATCTTCTTCCGTTCAAATACAATTACCCCAAGCCAGATTCACAATAAATCGCAGACGATGACAAATGTGGTGGCGTCTCGTATCAACTCCGGATCATTTCTTCAAGCTTGCCTCCTCCACATGATCGGCTCTTCTTCTTCTCTTTCAGTAATGACGCCATTCGTCTTCAAAGGTTGCTCGCCGATGAAAGCTTCATGGTGCCGCCGGTAAACATCCGCTATCTACCTGATTCGTTTCCCAATCCGTCAACCCTCAAAGAAAACTTCGTCGTCGAAGCCCAAACAAACCACCACAGCCGTTCTTCGTCTCAGATTCATAACTCAGGTTCGATCTCAATTCACCTCTGATCTCGTTCTTCTTCGTCTAACTTTTGCATTCTGAGTTGTTGTATTACGATTTCTGCGAGTTATTCTTGAAGTGTGAAGCATTATAGTTGTTGATGTTGATCGTTACAGGGTGAAGAACTTACACCGAGAAATGATGATGTTGATGAAAGCTTTGAAGTTGACGAAGAGCTTTGGACTCGGATTCGAGACGGTGAAGATGCAGAAGAATTTGAAGGTTTCTTTCTCAATTTATTTTCTGTTGGAGATTGATGAGGAATCTTAGATTTTGCAGTAATGTTGTTGAAGTCGCGGATCTTGATTTTCTTCTGCTTTTGATGTTTCGATTGAATTGATACGCGGATATTGTTGCTGAACTGTTGCAGGGAATCGATCGATGCGACTTCTTGTTGTACGCGGTTGTTAATAACACGTTCTATGTGAATCGTGTTGTTGATGACATGATTCAATGCAGATTGATGAGGATGAATATTGTAGGTGAAGTGTATTCAAGAAGTTGAACTTTATGAAGTTTGTACCAGCTTGAAGATTGATTCAATGTAGAAGATTGAAGATAGTGAAATCTTGAGGAAGATGAAGTTGGAGATTGGTGAGAAGTTAAATCCTGAGGTTGTTGAGTCATTCTGCCAAAAAATTGCTGGAAGATGGTAAAGGGGATGAATGAATCAGCAACCATGATAATCAGTTTCCAATTCAGATTGGAGATGGGGATTTTTTTTTGTCTAGAGGTTACTTTTTTGTTATGAGTTTGTTATATCAGTTAGAGATATAACTAACTTTTTCTAACTGTTTCTGTATTTTTTGTTATATCAATTATGAAAACTGAATTTCTTTCTCTTGGTTGTAATTGTATTATAACTGTTTTCATGAACTTGTTTTTGTAAACACAAAATATGAGTTTTTGTCATTAATTTTTCCCTTAGAGAAACTCATCCTTTTCATCCACTATTATTATGGAATTGTTCATCTGCCACTTTCGTCCAAAACAAGTTGACTACATATCAGCAGCAGTTTTAATACTCAGGATCCACAAATAATGAAATTTGATAAAATTGGCTGAACATTGATACTGAATTGGAAAAGAATTGGCCGAAAAGGGTATGGATACCGAACTAATAAAAACGAATTGGTTGACAATGACTATTAATTAAACTTAAGAACAAAAGAGGTTAGGGAATTTAATCTATATTAAAAGAAAGATTTAGTCTAGAAGAAAATGAATTAAAGGGAACCTAAGAAGAAATTCAACAATTGATTAGTAGAAAAGATACATGAATTGAGAATTTGGTCTTAGAATGGATTATAATGGGTTTGAAAACTACTATCCTAATATGGACTAACAATTGAAAATCGGTTTGAAATAGGAGAGAATCGAATTTTAAAATGGGCTTTTAATTTACAAATGGGTATGGGTGAAGACAAAATTTGAATTTATATTCGGATCTTGAATAAGTTTAAAGAATGAATATGGCCATTGGCTTTGAAAATAGATCATGATTTCGGACAATTAGACTTTAAAAGGCGGTTCGAAATGAATTGTAGACAATGGAACTAATTGAAAATGAATACGAGAAACCACAGATGGTAGACATGGATTTAGAAAGATAATGAACTTGTATTTGAAATGGCTAACGAAACCTTGAATTTGAACTGGAATGAAATCTTTCCAGATAAATCCAAACTACACACTTTCCATCTCCAACTTGAAACAAATTCTTACACCGATATGCTTTAGAATCCAACCTCTCGCACCAAGAACATCAATGTACTTTTTCCTGAGATGTTACGTCCATACGTACGCCAAAAGAATAAAACCCCGATCTTCTGAGAGAAATAGAGAAACAAACTTTTAATTCACACCAATAACCTCCTGATCCGACATTTCTTTTGAGAAAATCCTCTAAATAGGGAAAGCCACGGAATTTAATGATTCTCTGACTAGAAAATTCAAAACACAGGTATATGCCTTGGTCTCATGCCTTAGGAATAAGTGAAATGCATGATTGTGGATATTATGACCTAATGGGATATGCAGATGAAATGCAAAACGGTAAGCCAGTTAGGGCAAAAAGAATGAAGGCAAATTTTGAGGTATTACAGCTGCCCCTATTCAATCAACTGCAGACCTGAACGAATAATTGCAACAGCTTTTAGACGTTCAAGGTATGGAGTGATTGAATACTCGAATAAAACCTGAAAATTTGCACACTGAGGGCAACAGAAATGTCATCCGCCCATTTATTTATTTATAATTTTTTTTTGTTTTGACCTCTGAATAGGTAGCGAAAATAGAACCAGGTGGAAATATGCTGGGAAGAATGCCGTCCTCGAACGACAACTCACAAGGGATCCTCGAATCCAGTACTAAAACCCTCCTTGAATAGAAACACAATGGTATACTGGCCGCAGGCGATAACCATCAACAACAAAGACTGACCTCGGACAGACTTTGCAAAAGAGACAAACTGACCTCGATCAATAAGCTCAAAAAGTGAACTACTATCCTCGAATAATAGCCACACAACACAACAAGACCAACCTCGGAAGGGCTTGAAGAAAAGAATGCCATCCTCGAATGACAATCCAAAAGATCCTCGGATCTAACACGAAACCATCCTCGAATGGAGACGCAAAAAGTATACCAGCCTCGACTGATAACCAAACACAAAGCTGACCTCAGACAGACTTTGCAAAAGAGACAAACTGACCTCGATCAATAAGCTCGAAAAGTGAACTACTATCCTCGAATAATAGCCACAACAACAAGACCAACCGCAGAAGGACTTGAAGAAAAGAAATGCCATCCTCGAATGACAAATCAAAAGATCCTCGGATCTAACACGAAACCATCCTCGAATGGAGACGCAAAAAGTATACCAGCCTCGACTGATAACCAAACACAAAGCTGACCTCAGACAGACTTTGCAAAAGAGACAAACTGACCTCGATCAATAAGCTCAAAAAGTGAACTACTATCCTCGAAATATAGCCACAACAACAAGACCAACCGTAGAAGGACTTGAAGAAAAGAAATGCCATCCTCAAATGACAAATCAAAAGATCCTCGGATCTATCACGAAACCATCCTTGAATGGAGACGCGAAGGTATACCAGCTTCGACTGATAACCAAACACAAAGCTGACCTTAGACAGACTTTGCAAAAGAGACAAACTGACCTCAATCAATAAGCTCAAAAAGTGAACTACTATCCTCGAATAATAGCCACACAACAAGACCAACCGCAGAAGGACTTGAAGAAAAGAAATGCCATCCTCAAATGACAAATCAAAAGATCCTCGGATCTATCACGAAACCATCCTCGAATGGAGACGCGAAGGTATACCAGCTTCGCCTGATAACCAAACACAAAGCTGACCTTAGACAGACTTTGCAAAAGAGACAAACTGACCTCGATCAATAAGCTCAAAAAGTGAACTACTATCCTCGAATAATAGCCACACAACAAGACCAACCTCGGAAGGACTTGAAGAAAAGAAATGTCATCCTCGAATGACAAATCAAAAGATCCTCGGATCTAACACGAAACCATCCTCGAATGGAGACGCAAAGGTATACCGACCGCAGGCGGTAACCCGAAACAAAGAAAATAGGACAAGATGGAACGGGATCGTTGTACATAAACGAGAGCCCAAGCAAACAGGATCATTGTACTTAAATGATAACCCGAGACGTGACCGTTGTACTTAAACGGAGACGCGAACAAATGAGACTGTTGTACTGAAACAAGACTCAAAGACGAGACCATTGTACTTAAACGGAGACTCGGAAGGGACGGGATCGTTGTACTTAAACGAGAGCCCAAGACGCGACCATTGTACTGAAACGGAGACGCGAAAAAATGAGACTGTTGTACTGAAACAAGACTCAAAGACGAGACCATTGTACTTAAATGGAGACTCGAAAGGAACGGGATCGTTGTACTTAAACGAGAGCCCAAAACGCGACCGTTGTACTGAAACGGAGACGCGAAAAAATGAGACTATTGTACTGAAACAAGACTCAATTGGGGATAACGACAAGACTTGGTAAAAGTAACCACCCTGGGAAACGAAGTTGCATTCTGTGGGGAACACTTCAATCTGATTGGAGATGTAACGGGTCTTATGTAATATACCTCAAAACTGGCCCATGCTGGCATGCATATGTTTGACTTTATGGCGTAATGCTCCATGAGGGAAATGCTACGCTTTGGAGGATGCAAATGTGATGATGATTATGCGTATGCAAATGCAAAGAGATCTCCTGATAAGGAGACCGCAAGTATCCCAGATGGCTTGACTGGGGAGGGACTGATGATCACTGCATTTATCTGGTTAATCCTTGTGAGGAGTAGACAACTCTGTGGGGAATGCTGTCAATGATGCACCGGCTCTGAACAACCGCCATTGCCAAAAATAAATTGGACTTTGAGATTGGAGTGCCAGGACCCTGCTGGAGATGGACTCTTCTTGCTAGGTACGCTACCCATTGAACTCTGTTGGGGATGACAAATGATGTCAATGATAAAGCTTCCCGCTGAAGGTAAGAGCTCAAGTTTCCACTTGCTGGGGATAAGAAATAAATCTTCTCATGTTGGGAATGAGAGATGATGATACCCTTCTGCTCAAGAAGCAACCTTCAATTTGCCGCACTACTGGAGAAGGAACTGTCTAATGAGACTTGCTAAGGAATTCTGATCAATGAAGTCCACCGACGAAACAACTCTTGAAATACTGTGCCGACAATGGCTTTACCTCCAGCCCCTGGGTTGATAGATTGCATACTAATCATGAGTGAACAATGGTTCTCTGAAATTTTCAACTCGCCTCAGACTAAGGTCCATCAGAAGTAAATGTCTCAAGAGGATTTTACAGAAAACATGGCATATGAAATGCCTCAGTGTCTTCAAACTCTTGGAGAGATTCGTTGGATCTCGAAATAACTGCCCCAGACTGCATGGTCTGTGCAAGAATTTTCCTCGCGAGGATTCATGAAAAACCTCATATCACTGTGAGATAGTGTGTCCTAGTATTTTGAACCTTGGGTAGGTGCTTCTGATTAACCGTCTTCAGGAGAAAGTAACTTCCAGTGCTCTTGGGGTGGCCTGCCCCAGGACGAGCCTTGAAGTGATCACCTCTGACTGACCGTGCTTTGAAGGAAACGCCCAGACCGACTGTTCTTTGAGAGATTGGATCTCGAAGTAATTGCCCCAGTTTGGCTGAACTTTGAATGTATGCCTCAGACTAATGGCTCTTTGAGAGATTTGAATCTCGAAGTGATTGCCCCAGCTTGGCTGAATTTTGAAGAGATTGCTCGACATGATTGCCCCAGATTAATTGGCTCTTACGACGACTGTTGGGAAAGTCCCTACTCAATGGAGTTTCTTGGAAAAGTTCATCTTGACAGATTGTCCTTCGAAAGTTTCAGACTTCTCAACTTGGCAAGATTAAGCTTCTGGACTGAAGTTTTGTATGTGAATTTTTATGATGCCAAACAAATGTATGCAAGCAGAAAATGTTTATTCTAAGAATGAAAATTCTAATGCAACATACATGTAAATCTTGAAGTTTTACTGAAAAAGATGTCGCAAACCTTTGTGAGTGAATCACTGGTTAAGATACGACATTAATTTTTTTGAATAGTAGACAACATGCACATGCAACACCAACAAAGATCTTTCAACACCACTCATAGGAGTCAGGAACGCGGTCTCGTGGTAGTATGCTCTCAAGATAACACTGTTTCAGTTAGGACTTTTGAGGGTTGTATCGTGGCCTGGTTCACGGTTATAAAAACAAAGGATATAGGCTCGAAATTTATTTGTGCCCACCCATCTTCGTGATGTTCTCCATTCCTATGTTCAACTAGCTTGGCCCAAGTGCTCACCTTTCGAAAAGGGTTTTGTGATGGTTGAGGAACCAATTACACTAACGGTTTAAGCACCACTCAGGTTGTTGTTTGGAGTCAGTCATCCCTTCGTCTTTTGTGTCTGTATCACACGACTTTGTTCTCGTTCAAGGATCTTTCTTGTGTAATCCTTTTTGTCTTTTGCTTTTGCATTATTTTTCTTATCCCTAACCTTTGCCTGGACTGATTCTTGTGAATCTTTGATTGTGAAGTCCAGCGGGATGCCCTAATTTTTGCCTAAGTCACTTGTTTTCAAGTTTCGACTTAGCGGGCTTTCTCATTCATTTTTTTTTCTTTTCTTCTTTTTTTTTTGAACAAATCGTGTGACACTGTTTGTCTTGATTGCTTTGAAAGGGTCGTGACTGTCCCACTTCTTGGTTGTTGAGGGATAACCATTGTGGTCTCCGGTCTTTGGACCTCTTGATTGGGATAACCATTGTGATTCCTGGTCATTGGACCTCTTGATTTGGTACAACGAAAGGTAATGGATCCTCAGATTTAAACTCCTTTTCGAAATTTGAACGATCGGTCCAGCTAACTGACGCCTACCCTGCCCCTGGGTTAAATGCAAGGGTTTTTTCATGCGAAAAGAAACTCCTACTTCAAGGCTCAAATGGGTTGGCGAGGGTCTATCTCCCTTATATCTCCGGTGTTTAGGATTTGAAAAAATGCCTGTACATCGTCAACAGGGTCTTTCTCAAAAGCATACAATTAAAGTTTTTGCGTTTTCATTCCGTCATCCTCCCTGATAGAGTTTAAACACAACAGTTGGTATTGCAATGCACATACACAAAATCATGAGTGAATACGAATGGATTACTTCAAGAAAAACATGTGCATTTTATTATGGTTATCATTCAAAAACAAATAAGTTTCATGCATGCATACAAATGTTTAAACAAACAATATAGTAAAGAAGCTGAACATTGCCGTCATTGAGGAGACTTGACTCCGTCTGGACTTATTGCTTATGAAGATGCCTTTGCAAATTGGGAGACCCATTTGATGAGGAGACTTCAATATGTGAGCAGACTTTCTGGCATGATAACCTTTGAGTCGATCAACTTCGGGACCTTGTCTTCACCTTTGCCTCTGAAAGACTTGCAATCTTCAATTAAAAGGTCGGGTGCCCCAGAATGGTAATCATACTTGGCATTGAAACCCCAAAGGAAGCTTTGTCGAAGATGATCCTGATGCAATTAGCTCAACCACTCCGATTTTGCGTAAATGATGAAACTTGTTACACATACGTCATCAGAATATGATCAAACCTCTTCTCAAGTGGTTTTGGCCTTTACCCTTATGCTCTGACCCTTAGGACTCTCTTGGGAAGCTGAAATTGGATGCCGACAAGTGAAGTCTTGAGGGAAGAGGTTGATAAAGTTAATATATAAGGTTGCTCGGAAAGATCTTGCACGATCTCCTGCCTACGTATCTCCATTGACCAATGGAGAATCAGAGCAGCGTAGTTCCCCTCAGTAGGGATGAAAATAGCTTCATTTCCTTGACACCACATTCAGGATTTCCATAATCGGCTTATCTGAGTCTTCATCTGGTTGACTTCCTCTTTCAACAGTTTCTGATTCTGAAATAAAGCTTATACTTCTGCCCTGAATGGCCTCAGCTGGGTCTTCCTTCGATTACCTCCGCCCGGAGTTGCTTCAAATACATACCTTGATGAATGTGATTCAAGTTGTCCATTCTGATGAGAAATCAAGTCAGGAAAAGAATTTGTCTCTGAACACCTGTCAAGAATGCAAGGATGTATGCAAATGCCATGTTCAGTTATTTCTGAGGAATCTATCTGCTTTGATTCAAGCTTTGATACAGAAAAATCCAACAACATGATTCAGATATGTGATCCTCGGAAATAAATGAACATGTATGCAGAAATGCTATGATGTCATGTATGCAACCGACGTGTGATCAATAGTCTGATGTTGGTGCCGGTGTTGAGCAATGAGTCAAGTGTCTGAATAGAACCATAATAGTAGCAACATCTCTGTACAGAACCCCATAACTGAGAACCCAATAACTGTAGAACTGGATCACATAATAGAATAGTCACTGATGGTGTTGAAGTTGAACAACGAGCCAAGTGTCTGTATAGAACCACCATAGCAACACCATCTCTGTATAGAACCCCATAACTGAGAACCCAATAACTGTAGAACTGGATCACATAATTGAACAGTCACTGATGGTGTTGAAGCTGAACAATAAGCCAAGTATCTGTGGAGAGTCACAATATCAAGGTCATAATGGTAATCACAGTAACAATTTCTCTAAATAGAAATCCCAGATCTCAGAATCAATGAACCATAGAACACTGAACAATACTGGCAAAGTGGGTATGTTGAAGTTTAGGGTTCCTGCAAACCTGTAAACCCCTCCCAATCTCACGGGTGTGCTACTCAGGTCAACATCACGGACTCTCAAAGCCGAATAGCAATAATACGTTCACCATTTCCGAGAAATGGCTCATGACCAAATCAGGGAATCGGTTTGGCATTATGTACTAATCAGGGAGGCCTCAGCTGAGTCCAAGGAAACAAGCATCCCTCATAAGACCTCAGCTTCAAGCACTGAATCGAGAAACAATAGTACATTCATCCCGAAGGGTACAATACTATCATCATACGAACAGTTTGCCTTTACTGGGTTCCTATGAGAGAACCAGGCCATCCTATGCGAGTTCCCAGTGGACCCTCGGATGCGAGTGGGTTTGCCAACAAATGTGGTCTGCCACTGTCATCAGTGGAGAGGGTTGTTTCCATTAAGGTTCTCAATGATCGGTCCCCAGCTGCACATAACTATCAAGGTTGTACCCTGAAGTGGGGAAGAACCCCCACACAGAATAGTCCCAAGACAGTCGCAACCTGGGTGTGGAACACGTCACCACTCATCATGTAACCATGCGAGCACAACATGTCCACGCTAATCCTATGGTGCACTCAAGCCGGGTATTTGGCTTATCTCGCAGTAACTCCCACCCACAGAAAAAATGAAAACCAGCACAGCCAGACAGTCCAGTATAATATGATGCATGGAAAATAAAATACTGAAAGCGATAAATAAATGCGATAAAGTAAAGCTGTAAAGTAAAACTGTAAATGAAAAACAATAAAGCTAAACTAAAGCACACAATAACAAACAGATATACACCCAAAGAAACAAAACCAAACAGGCGCTAGGATTGACTCTACAAGGGAAACCAGAAGAATCAGGTTAATTCCCCAGCAGAGTCGCCAGCTGTCGCTCCCGGGATTTTCATCCTAGTACAAACGCGAAAGTGGCGCGGAAAGGTTAGAGTCGCCAGCCAGACATTTTTATCCCGAAAGAATGGGAAAGGTAATGTTGCACAAACCTGAGGAAGAAGGAAAGGACGAGGCCTTGCGAACCAAAGATCTGGGTTCGGGAGTCGATTACGAATTGAGAAGGTATTAGCACCCCAATCCGTCCGTCGTACCCGACGGGATCCACGCTTGCTTGTTTTGTTTCAAAGGGTGAGAAATAAAGAATGCTGCTGAATAAAACTGCTACTGGAAATGGAATTAGAAATGAGAAAGGAACTGAAATAAGAAAATGAGAATAAAGGGGAAATGTAGGGAAAATAAAGAATGTGCTCGAACGGGCCCTACCCCGCTGCCTACGTACCTCATCAGGATAATGAGGATCAGAGTCGACGTAGTTCGCCTAACCTAGGCGGGAACTATTTGTTTGTGTTTTTTACAGCTGGAACTGCGTATGTCTATGCTCAGGTGTTGCAGGCTCGTCTGGTACGAGTGCGTTAACCGTCTTGCATGCGAGACAAGTCGTCGCGAGTTCGCGTTGTGAGTGAATGAGATGAGAAAGAGAAGTTCCCGCAGGATAGTCGCTTATTGTTTGTTTTTGCCTTTTAAAAGAAGTGTTTTGAATTTTTGTTTGTGAACTGTCTTGTACTAAGACCTATCCATCGCGAGAAGTATTTACACCTCGCCCCGAAACAGGACGCGTATAAACACTCCGCAACAAAGTCTCGTGTCGTACAAGATTGTTCGGTTTTTATTCTTAAATGTTTTATTGCTTTTCTTTATAAGATGAGAAAGAATGACTCAAGTTGAAAAAAGGACAAACTAAGGGGACTAAGACACAACCCTAATTTTATTTGTTTATTTACAAGAGAGGTCCTATGGTTAATGAGGTATTCTAATCCTAAGGAAGAAAAGGAAAAGAAGAAAAGAGAGCTTAGAAACTAACTTACTTCCTAAGGAAGTTAAGTTGTCTCTAAAGAACAAAAAGGGAACCTATGAACAAAGCCCAAAATGCTAAGGCAAAGACAATTAAAATGCATAAGAGATAGGAATGAATTAATGCTTACCTCAATCTTCCCCCCTACAAAACAAAAATTAGCATGACAATGCATATTGAAAGTAAAATCAAAGCATGAAAGCGGTTAAGTACCATAAACGTCCTAGAATGGAACTAGGGTTCAAAATAAGACCTAAGTCTAAAGGTGAAGGTACCTAAAGGTCACATAACTTCTAAAGTCAGTAGCTACATGATATAGGTCCCTAAGTATGCTAGGATATCTCACAAGATCAAACTATGTCAAACTATGTACAAAAAGTTCACCTAAGTTCACATAAATGCAAATTAGGACTCATGGATGAAATATGAATGCATATGGCTTACAAAAATGGATTAATGCATAAAATGAACATCAAAGTCAGTAATGAATGCTTATGAATATGGATGAATGAATATACAATCATGGATGCAATTGTTTAGGCATATGGAGCAATGAGAAGAAGATATGAGATGAAATGGAATAAACATCGCCTAAGATCGCACATGATGAAAATTAAGGAAAAATGGCATGTGAATATGCATGAAATGATTATGATTCAGTAGCATACAAGGTATGAGATGCAATTAGAATGCATGAATAGGCATTGATGATTTCCACATAATTCAAGTTAAACATGAGAAGAGATTAGCAACCCGTTTAAGTTAAACTAGTTCACATAAGTATGCACTTTGAAACATTAAAACAAACCAAATGAGTATGGTTCAAAAAGTGGCCTATAACTGGAATTAAGGACCTAAAAGTGACCTATAATTAACTCCTAAAAGTTACCAAAAAGTATCTCAAGCAAATGGCATGAATGCCTTCTTATCATTTAAGATATGGAGCAAATACACACATGAATCAACCTAGGATCTAGGTGACATGGAAAAATAGCAAAAAGCCTTTAAAAATTATGAAATTAAATCCCTGGAATAATAACATCATTATCTCACATTATCCAAAAGGATTTCATAAAATTATGCACCAAAGTGCCAAAACAATTCCTTGACTAGCAAGGTAACCAAAACATGATCCTCAAAAACAACTCCACAAAGTGGATCAAAAAGGGCACTAAAAATTATGGAAAAAATGCCTAATGAGCATTAAGATGTCACAAATTACAGTGATTAATCACACACAAAAAATAGGTTTCACACCTATGGGGAAAAATCGATTTCGGTCCCTTATGCCAAAACCTTCCTTTTTGGGACAACTCATGAACTAAAATCCAAATAAAATATTAAAACCATCCAAATTTGGAAATAAAAAATATGACAATTTAATTAAGATGATGAGGATCACTCATGAATTTTTCCAGAATTTTATCTCACCTAAAACTATTTTTAATAAATGCTACGAAACGGACACAAAAGTGGATTTTAAAGGAAAGTGAAAGGAATCGATCTTAATGGTTCTCAACCTAATCCCTAAGTTCCGAAATCGATACATATCATTAATAATCACAAATATAACCAATGCCTCAGGTGGGAGGGCTCAGATGCACCTTAAATTATATGGTCCTAAGCCGCATACCACTAAAATGATGCTTAAAGGCTTGAAATCACTTACATGATCGAAGTGCCAATTCCTCACAAAAAGAAATCCGAAAAAAAACCTTAAGCAATGTCTTGTAGCCTCCCATAAGCAAAATAAATGCTTATCATCCATATTTGCTTTGTGAAGCTTTGGCCATAATCGAAATCGATTCTTATCGATCAAAAACATGAGTGAACCAATTTAATCCATAATTAGTACTAAACTATAATTAAAATTATCACCAACAATTCTAATTAAAAAACTTACAAAAAAAATGAAGTGGATTAACATATAAATCCACAAAAATACTAGTAAGAAAATTAATTAAAAACTTTTTAACAAAGAAAAATAATAAGGAATTTCTAAAAAAAGAATAGCTGGTGTAAATAGGATTTACATGGGCTTTAAGCCCAATTCACATGCTGATGACGCAGAAGGACATGAATGGAGTTCCTGGGGGTGGCGATAGTGAGTCCAAGGAGCTGAGTTCACAAAGCCCAAATCCAATTTGTTCATGAAACCCTAATAGTTCACCAAAGGATAATACTGAACCTCATCTTCTTCTTCATCTCAAATAATCCGCCGCCGAAAAACCTTGTGGCCAACAAACCCTCAATGATCTTTCCGCCGTCACCATCAAAATTACTCCGCCGCTGTGACTCTCCTTTCTTCGTCCCCTTGTTCTGTGATGCGCCGCCGCCGAAACAAACCCTTTGCCTTCGCCGTTACCTTCACTTCGCGATGCACCCTCCATCACCTTAGCCTCATCATCTTCTCCGATCGACAAAGCAACGGCGCTAAACACGTTTGCCTCCCTTTCCTTTCTTCACCGTAAAAACCTTGTCATAGCTTCCATTACTGCATAGTTCCCTTCCCTGTGAGATCAACATCACCGACCAACGAAATAACATCTCCGTCGCCGTTCAACACCATATTCCTTGCGTCTTCTTCACGATCGTCATCCTGACATCTTCTTCCGTTCAAATACAATTACCCCAAGCCAGATTCACAATAAATCGCAGACGATGACAAATGTGGTGGCGTCTCGTATCAACTCCAGATCATTTCTTCAAGCTTGCCTCCTCCACGTGATCGGCTCTTCTTCTTCTCTTTCAGTAATGACGCCATTCGTCTTCAAAGGTTGCTCGCCGATGAAAGCTTCATGGTGCCGCCGGTAAACATCCGCTATCTACCTGATTCGTTTCCCAATCCGTCAACCCTCAAAGAAAACTTCGTCGTCGAAGCCCAAACAAACCACCACAGCCGTTCTTCGTCTCAGATTCATAACTCAGGTTCGATCTCAATTCACCTCTGATCTCGTTCTTCTTCGTCTAACTTTTGCATTCTGAGTTGTTGTATTACGATTTCTGCGAGTTATTCTTGAAGTGTAAAGCATTCTAGTTGTTGATGTTGATCGTTACAGGGTGAAGAACTTACACCGAGAAATGATGATGTTGATGAAAGCTTTGAAGTTGACGAAGAGCTTTGGACTCGGATTCGAGACGGTGAAGATGCAGAAGAATTTGAAGGTTTCTTTCTCAATTTATTTTCTGTTGGAGATTGATGAGGAATCTTAGATTTTGCAGTAATGTTGTTGAAGTCGCGGATCTTGATTTTCTTCTGCTTTTGATGTTTCGATTGAATTGATACGCGGATATTGTTGCTGAACTGTTGCAGGGAATCGATCGATGCGACTTCTTGTTGTACGCGGTTGTTAATAACACGTTCTATGTGAATCGTGTTGTTGATGACATGATTCAATGCAGATTGATGAGGATGAATATTATAGGTGAAGTGTATTCAAGAAGTTGAACTTTATGAAGTTTGTACCAGCTTGAAGATTGATTCAATGTAGAAGATTGAAGATAGTGAAATCTTGAGGAAGATGAAGTTGGAGATTGGTGAGAAGTTAAATCCTGAGGTTGTTGAGTCATTCTGCCAAAAAATTGCTGGAAGATGGTAAAGGGGATGAATGAATCAGCAACCATGATAATCAGTTTCCAATTCAGATTGGAGATGGGGATTTTTTTGTGTCTAGAGGTTACTTTTTTGTTATGAGTTTGTTATATCAGTTAGAGATATAACTAACTTTTTCTAACTGTTTCTGTATTTTTTGTTATATCAATTATGAAAACTGAATTTCTTTCTCTTGGTTGTAATTGTATTATAACTGTTTTCATGAACTTGTTTTTTGTAAACACAAAATATGAGTTTTTGTCATTAATTTTTCCCTTAGAGAAACTCATCCTTTTCATCCACTATTATTATGGAATTGTTCATCTGCCACTTTCGTCCAAAACAAGTTGACTACATATCAGCAGCAGTTTTAATACTCAGGATCCACAAATAATGAAATTTGATAAAATTGGCTGAACATTGATACTGAATTGGAAAAGAATTGGCCGAAAAGGGTATGGATACCGAACTAATAAAAACGAATTGGTTGACAATGACTATTAATTAAACTTAAGAACAAAAGAGGTTAGGGAATTTAATCTATATTAAAAGAAAGATTTAGTCTAGAAGAAAATGAATTAAAGGGAACCTAAGAAGAAATTCAACAATTGATTAGTAGAAAAGATACATGAATTGAGAATTTGGTCTTAGAATGGATTAGAATGGGTTTGAAAACTACTATCCTAATATGGACTAACAATTGAAAATCGGTTTGAAATAAGAGAGAATCGAATTTTAAAATGGGCTTTTAATTTACAAATGGGTATGGGTGAAGACAAAATTTGAATTTATATTCGGATCTTGAATAAGTTTAAAGAATGAATATGGCCATTGGCTTTGAAAATAGATCATGATTTCGGACAATTAGACTTTAAAAGGCGGTTCGAAATGAATTGTAGACAATGGAACTAATTGAAAATGAATACGAGAAACCACAGATGGTAGACATGGATTTAGAAAGATAATGAACTTGTATTTGAAATGGCTAACGAAACCTTGAATTTGAACTGGAATGAAATCTTTCCAGATAAATCCAAACTACACACTTTCCATCTCCAACTTGAAACAAATTCTTACACCGATATGCTTTAGAATCCAACCTCTCGCACCAAGAACATCAATGTACTTTTTCCTGAGATGTTACGTCCATACGTGCGCCAAAAGAATAAAACCCCGATCTTCTGAGAAGAGAAATAGAGAAACAAACTTTTAATTCACACCAATAACCTCCTGATCCGACATTTCTTTTGAGAAAATCCTCTAAATAGGGAAAGCCACGGAATTTAATGATTCTCTGACTAGAAAATTCAAAACACAGGTATATGCCTTGGTCTCATGCCTTAGGAATAAGTGAAATGCATGATTGTGGATATTATGACCTAATGGGATATGCAGATGAAATGCAAAACGGTAAGCCAGTTAGGGCAAAAAGAATGAAGGCAAATTTTGAGGTATTACACCATGTATTCGAGCAGGTGAACTTCTACCGTAATATCATACAGGGCACACCCCAATACATGTCGGGCAGAGACCCATGTGTCCGAGCAGGTGAACCTCCTTTATAAATCACCTGCTCATATGACGGGCATACACCTGATGACGGGCAGAGTTCATGTCTGCCAGCTCATCTGCCACGCCACCCAACTGCCCTTAATTGTCTCCTGAAAGATAGGGGCAGTTGGACCAGGGGGCAGACCTTTGGTCTAGGTCTTCACGCTTCTTACGCGTCCCTTGGCAACTCCTCCTTGGGCCTAGCCAGATTAAGCCCATTGAGGGGCCTTGGCCCAGCGCTGAGGGCTCATTATAAATACCCTTTCTTGGCAAAGGGTCAGATATTCTAACTCACTCTGAATAAAACTTAACATTTTGTACCTCTTCTGACTTAAGCATTGGAGTGCTTTGCTGGTACACCCCCTTTCTCATTCCATTCTCTGGCCCACTCGTCAAGTCCTTGGAAGGCCCTTTTGATCAGGTAAGATCAGTGGCGCCATCTGTGGGAACTTAGCTATCCACATCTTCACCAACAGAAGATCAAAGCTTATTCATTCCTGTCCTTCCAACATGGCCGGAGAACAACCTAGCGAGCGCAGCCGTCCCCTTGTCGACTATACTATGGACGACGGCCCGCAGTTCCATGAAGGAGACGCCCGAGACGGTCGTCCAGCCACTCCGTCTCCAGAGCCCCAAAATAACGGGGATCCCCCTCACGTTCAAAACCAAGGGACCGAGGCATTTCATCCCATCCCCGTTCCCGTCGAAAGAGACGCCACCATGATTGCCATGGTGAACGCCCTCAATCAGGCCGGTTCTATGCTCTACCAGCAGCACGAGAGAATCATGGCCCTAGAAGCTGAACGACAGGAGGTCCGAACTCAACAGGAGAGGAGGACACAACAACGTCCAGAAACAACGAAGAAACGAGGACGTCGCTCCCCAGAACCTCATGTCAGCAGGGCACGCGCCCGCCGTGACGACGGTCGATCTAGAACCTCACCGAGGCGCGAGCGTAGTCCCGACCACAACGAATTCTCTCCATTAAGGAGCGACGAAGAAGACCTGCATTGTCCCCTGTCACGGGCAATAATGGAAGCCCCGCTCCCCAAAGGCATGGAGAAACCTCCTAATCTGGTTGTGTACGACGAGACTACCGACCCCGACGACCACGTCGATAACGTTAACGCGATGCTCGACTACCGCAATGACATCACCGGGCACCTCAAATGCAGGTTGTTTTCAACAACCTTCAGAAAAGGGGCCATGGCCTGGTACAAGAGCTTGGCCCCCGAATCCATCATGTCTTTGAGAGTCATGAGATCCATGTTCACGAGGCATTTCACAGCCTCCTGGCGTCATCCCAAGACAGAGGCGGCCCTCGAGGCCATAGTACAAAAAAAGAATGAAACACTACGCTCGTACATCGAGCGATTCAACCAGGAAGCTGTCGAGGTAGATACTACTGAACACATGAAGAAATACCTCCTCGAGAGGGGGCTCTTGCCCGGCAGCGAACTCAGCAGAGCTGTCGGGATCGAGCCTCCCCGCACCTTGAATGAACTTCTGCACAAGGCCCAGGCCTATATCAGATACGAGGAGAAGCAGGTGGCCCACAACGCCCGCAGCGGCCGTAATATCGGAGATACTGATCACCCCAAGCGTGAAGACCCGAGTATTCCCCGTCGCAACGGGGACAAGCGAAGAGAAGAAAGGCCCCGCGAACCTCGAGAAGGAAGAGGCCCTGCGGGCCGATACAGCGAGTATACCTTACTGACAGCTCCCCGAGAGCGCATCCTCGCGGAGTGCATCAACTCCGAGTTCAAACAGGGCAGAGTAAGGTTCCCAAAACCATATGCACCAAAGCCTCACACCGACAAGTCCAAGTACTGCAGGTTCCACAGGAGCCACGGGCATGTGACCGAAGACTGCGTCCACCTAAAAGATGCAATAGAGATTTTAATCCAAGAAGGGCATCTTAAACAGTATACGAGGAGGAACGAGGTCCCCAAGCACGAAGAGTCAGAGAAGAAGAGACCTCGGGAAGATACACCTCCCGACAATTCTCCCTATCAAGTGGCCCTCTGTGTGTCACGTCCAGAGGATTTCATCCTCCCTGGGCCATTTCCCGAGGGTCGGATCACCGCACTCAGCCCCTGGGAAGATTTCTCGATCGCCCTGGTCATATCGGGCAGAGGAGTTAACGGCGAGGCCGCCGCCCTCTCAGTAAAACGCAAGTTCGACGAGCTCCTTCTGACCGCGCCCGAACAAAAGGCAACGCTGACAAAATATCGGGGTAAATCCAACCCAATATCCTTCTTTTTAGAAGAGCTTCCGGGCGGCTCCCCGAATTCGGGCATTCCACTATTGATCAGGGCAAGGATGGCTCAATTCGACGTCAGGCGCATTCTGGTCGATCAAGGCAGCTCGGTGGATATCATGTACGTCCACCTCTTCAAGACTCTGAAATTAGACAAGACCAACCTGGCCCCCTACGTCGGATCCGACCTCCAGGGATTCAATGGAGCCACAACAAGACCGTGGGGATATGTCGAGCTCCTCGTCACCTTCGGGGAGCAAGAAACGGCCAGGGAAATCAAAATCCAGTTCCTGGTTGTAGACTGCCCATCCCTCTACAATTGCATCTTCGGCCGCCCGACATTAGCCGAACTCACCGTGGTCCCATCCACCGTCCATCTAAAGATGAAATACTACACCAAACTAGGCCGCATAGTCACCATCCACGGTGACATCGAGGCTGCCCGACGATGCTACGACGCCGCAGTAAAAGGATAGGCCACGGTCAATACAAAGAGTAGCAAAAAACTCAAGACCGAAGATCCTCCCCTCCAAGGAATCAACGCCATCGACCTCGACTGCCGCATTAGCCACGACGAAACTGAAGAATGGAAACCCGCAGAGGAACAGTCTCCCGAACACCCGTTCAGACCGATCCCCGACGGAGAGTTCAAGTTCATCCCTCTGGGGAACGATCCTGGGAGAACAGTAAAAATAGGCAAGGGATTGCCCGAGGAAACAAGGGAGAAGCTCGTGACATGCCTTAAGGAGAACTCCGACCTCTTCGCATGGAACGCCACAGAAATGCCCGGCCTGGATCCTGAGATCGCGTGTCACCAGCTAGCTTTAGATCGGGCAGTCAAGCCCATAGCACAGCGTAGGCGCAAGCAGTCCCCCGAGAAAGCGGAGGCTGCCGAGCGAGCTGTAAAAGACCTCTTAGAGGCCAATTTTATTTCTGAAGCACAGTACACAACCTGGCTCTCTAATGTAGTCCTCGTTAAGAAAAATAATAGAAAATGGCGTATGTGTGTTGATTATACTGATCTTAATAGGGCTTGCCCCAAAGATGCTTTCCCTCTCCCTAACATAGATAAGCTCGTTGACAATTCTGCAGGTTTTAGACTCCTGTCCTTCATGGACGCATACAGTGGATATAATAAAATCCCTATGTCGGACACGGACAAGAGACACACGGTGTTCATGACCCCGACCGGAAATTACTATTACAACGTAATGTCGTTCGGACTCAAGAACGCCGGGGCCACATACCAGCGCATGATGAACAAAGTTTTCAAGGAAGAAATAGGGGATATGCTCGAGGTATACATGGACGACATGATCATCAAATCACACGAGGAAGTCGACCATGCTCGACACCTATGCAAAGTCTTCGAGCAAGCAAGACAGTGCAAAATGAGGTTTAACCCTGAAAAATGCACGTTCGGAGTACGAGCAGGAAAATTCCTGGGTTTCTACCTCACCGAAAGGGGTATCGAGGCCAACCCCGACAAATGCCGGGCGTTCTCGGAATTTCCAACCCCGAGGACCAAAAAATCAATCCAATCCCTCAACGGAGTGCTCGCCTCACTCTCCCGTTTCATCGCCAAGTCCGCCCAGCATGCACTGCCATTCTTCAGACTCCTTCGTAAAGAAGCCAGCTTCGAATGGACCGACGAATGTGAACGAGCACTACTCCATTTAAAGAAGGTTCTCTCTGAACCCCCGGTCCTATCACGACCGTTAGAAAAAGAGACCTTATACCTGTATCTGTCTGTGGCAACCGAGGCCGTCAGCGGCGTCCTAATAAGGGAAACCGACGAGGGACAAAAACCCATCTATTTTACGAGCAAAGCGCTCCAAGGTCCCGAACTCAGATACCAACAAATTGAAAAGGTCGCCCTGGCCCTCATAAATGCGGCAAGGAGACTACGCCACTACTTCCTCGCGCACACGATCAAAGTAAGAACCGACCAGCCGATCAAACAGTTGCTCGGACGACCAGATATGGCCGGCAGAATGCTCAAATGGTCACTGGAACTCTCCGAATTCGACATACAATACGAAAATATAAAGGCTTTGAAAGCCCAAGAACTGGCCGACTTCGTCGCGGAAATGACCCACTGCTCGACCCCGACGAACGGTGCCCATAAGTGGACGATCTTCGTCGACGGCGCCTCTAGCACGACAGGCAGTGGAGCCGGGACCATCCTCGAGAATTAGGATGGGATCCTGATTGAGGTCTCACTAGCACTAGCCTTCCCGACATCGAACAACCAAGCCGAATATGAAGCTTTTATCGCCGGTCTAAGATTGGCCGAAGACCTAGGAGCAAAGGAAGTAAGAATATCAACAGACTCTCAGCTCGTGGCATCACAAGTACGAGGAGAGTACCAAACCAAGAACAACAACCTTGTCGAATACTTGGCCCTGGTCAAGGAAAGACTCGAAAAATTCGAGAAGTGGGAAGTACAACACGTGCCTCGCGAGCACAACACACGGGCCGACATCCTCTCGAAACTAGCGAGCACGAGAAAGAAGGGCGGGAACAAATTTGTAATTCAAGAGATCCTTCCTCGACCTAGCATCGAAAAACTACCTCCTCCGCTCGGGGTCAACGCGATCGGGGATACTCATTGTTGGATGACACCTATCTACAATTACCTAACGAAGGACGAGCTTCCCGTCGACCCAAAGGAGGCAGCCACCACCAAACGGCGGGCATGCTCGTACGTCCTCCTCGAAGGGAAACTCTACCGTAGGGGGTTCTCCACCCCATTACTCAAGTGCGTCGAGGAAGAGAAAGTCTCCGACATACTGGGAGAAATACACCAAGGAATAAACGCCCAGCACCCCGGCGGGCGATCACTCGCACGAAAAGCCCTTCGGGCAGGTTACTACTGGCCGACCATGCAACATGACTCAAAGGAGCACGTAAAAAAATGCGACAAATGTCAACGGCATGCCGACATGCACCTTGCACCCCCGAACGAACTAAAAACACTCTCTTCTCCATGGCCCTTCGCATGGTGGGGCATGGACATCCTCGGACCTTTTGTGACCGGATCGTATCAGAATAAATACCTCATCATAGGGGTAGATTATTTTACCAAATGGATCGAAGCAGAGGCGTTGGCTAAAATAACAGCACAGAACATTCTCCGATTCTTTAAACGCAATATCCTCGCTCGGTTCGGCGTGCCCCAGGTCCTCATCACGGACAACGAAACACAATTCACGGACGGGGGATTCCAAGACTTCGTCGCAAGCCTAGGTACTAAGCAACATTTCACATCCGTCGAGCATCCTCAGACAAACGGGCAAGCTGAGGCGGCCAACAGGGTAATCCTGCGCGGACTCAAACGCAGGCTCGGTGAGGCGAAGAGGGCGTGGGTCGAGGAGCTACATAGCGTCCTATGGGCTTACCGTACGACACCGCACTCCACGATCGGGGAGACCCCATTCCGACTAACTTACGGCACCGAAGCAGTCATCCCGGTAGAAATACGGGAGACGACGAGACGCGTGGAGGAACCCCTAGACGAGGAAATGAACGACGAGGCACTTAGAGCCGAGCTAGACCTCGTCGACGAGATCCGCTCTGAAGCAGCCCTTAGGGAAATATCCCTCAAACAAAAAATAGCACTGCGCCACGACGCGAAGGTCCTAAAAAGAGAGTTTCGGGTGGGCACCCTGGTCCTCAGAAGAAACCAGAAAAACCCAAGAGAGGGTAAACTGGCCGCCAATTGGGAAGGCCCCTACCGCGTCCGCGACAAAACGAGCAACGGGGCCTATTATCTAGAAAACCTACAAGGCGAAGAACTCGCTCGACCATGGAACGCAGAGAAACTTAGACAATATTACAGCTGAATATGTCACGGGGAAACGTGGGAGGTACGACCACGCTCTTCGTCTCCAAAACAACATAGAGGAACCGCGCGACCCGGGGACGAACCGACCCCTCCAGCGAGCACAACCCTCCCCGACGATTGGGATCTCGATCGAGCACCAATGTCGAAGTACCGAGACCGGCAGGGCGCCCAGCTCGCGATGGGAAAGCCCAAGCCTCGGAGCCGGAGTCCCGAACATCAAACCCGGTCTTCGATCCAAACGGGCACGACGCCCGACACCTCATCGGTTCCCTAAACCGAGGAGACTAACTTGGTCGAGCAGAAAACAACAGTTCATGAATATAAAAACATGGTCAATAACCGAGCAAGAAGAATGATCAAAAACAACATTCATATATTAAAAAAGCAAACGGCCAAGGCTAAGTACGCCCGAAGGCTAGAATACATACGCCCGAAGGCCAAAATACATAAAAGGCACGCAGGCCATACATAAAAAAGGCACACAGGCCATATAAACAACAAATCAAAAATTCTTCAAGACTTCGTCCGGAGCTCCTCCTCAACATTCTCCACCTCCTCCTCTCCCTCATCGTCCCCCAGCTCCTCCTCGGCTTCAAAGGGACACACTATCTCCCCCTCCTGGACACAGTAGTTATGGGCCGACCCCTCCGTCACCAATTTGGGATTTAAAACCCGCAGTTACTCGACGGCGTTGTCAAAACGCTCCTTAAACACAGCCACGAGGTCCTGATTGAGGGAGCGAATGTACCCCAGCAGCTCACCACGGGAACCAAGAGCGAGCTCCTCCTCGGTCTCATCAGCCAACGGACGGACCTTATCCTCGAGCGAAGCGAGCTGAGTATGCAATCCAGCATTCTCCTCAGCCACCTTCTGATGCCCGACTATTTGTTCCTCCAAAATCACATTGGTCGCCCTCAGCTGATCCCGCTCCTTCTCAAAGCACATAAACATTAGTGGGCGAAGACATAGACAAAAATAAGAACAAGTAAAACACCTACTCAATAATTCCAAGGCCTTCTCCTCGGTCCTACACTCGAGCAAAGCTTTTGTGTTAATGATACGGGTCTCGGTAATCGGCATTCCAGCCTCGTCAAGGTAAGGCACGCCCTGTCGATCCGTCCAGACCGCCAGATTGAAGCTCCCAACATATTCAACCAACTTCTTATATGCGAGCCTATCCTCGACACCGAGCATTGCGAATTTAATCCTATAATGGGCAGTGGTAAGGTCGAAATGATCACGCTGCCACCTCAGTGGTACCTTTGACATCAATTTCTCCTCCCCATTTGCTTCCCGTTTGTAGTAGTAAAGGGAGTGCAGGGCGGCACGGGTGATCGGTCTCACCATATACCACCGACCCTTAAAGTGACGGGCAGAATCCACATATGTCTTGAACAGACGCACGGGCTGCTTAAAAGAAACCCAGCTGTGTCGCCCACGAAGACCGGACCGCTGGAGGTGGAAGACGTGGGAGAAAAGGACTCGAGTGCACCCAATGCCGAGGAAGCGGCAGACCAACTCGAACGCCCGCATGAAAGCAAGGGCGTTAGGGTGTAACTGAGACGGCGCCAGTTGAAGCCACTTGAAGATGGACATTTGAAATGAATTGAAGGGCAACCTGATCCCCGCCTCCCGGAAAGCGAACTCGTACATCGCGAACTGCTTCCCCGGGAAATGATGACATATCCGGTCTGCCTCTTTGGGAGCGTTGCACTGCCAGTTCTCAGGATCTTCCCGGCTTCTATCCTCCACCACGGCATAAGCTGGGATAGCCTCGTCACAAAAGTAGGATTCCTCCTCCAAAGGTTCATCCGTAACCCAGGAGAGGTCATTCTGCCCGGATGATGAGGCATGTTCAGTGCCATCCCTGGCGCTCCCATCCCCGATGGGTAAACGAGTGATGGCCGCATCTTCAGACGGTGGCCCGGAGTCTTCTCTCCTCGGTCGTAAACGCCCGGTTGCACCTGAAACGCAGACAGAAAGAGTGAATTTGACGTCATATCAAATCCACCCTTCCACCGCAGGTCAAGTGAAATGGCGTAGAAGCAACGGTCACAAGCACCGATGTGAAACTCCACCCACTGCCTCCAGACCTGGTGGCGAAGTTTCACACGTGTTCGGCGCAGGAATACACACGTTCTTATGGACCGGGCAAAAGTCTCATATATATTTATGCAAATTTTGCCCGACGCATGAAATTCCTGCCCGGGACAGTCTAACCCTTACCCTATTTTTTCCATCTACAGTCTATTTCACTATTCCTAAGTCAAAACTAACCAACCTACTACAAATATAACATACATTCGCAAACATTTAACACGAAAAGGTGGAAAATAAAGGATTAAGGAAGCAAAAATGGCACCTGACATATTTGGAATCAAGAGAAAGACGGTGGCGCACGAGCAGCGGCGGCGGTTCAGGCAGCGAGACGGGCAGACACAGGGAAATTCGTCAGAGCTTCCGGTGAACGTATGAGCAAAAAAGTGAAAATGAAGTCACTTAACTTCCTTTTATAGTCCCAGGCGCGTGGGCCAACGCGCTAGGTCATCATTGCCTACTGCCTACGTCGTCGTTTGCACACTAAACGAAGTGACGCCATTAATATTGAAACACGTCAATCCGTAAGGGAACTGAAGCGACGTCGGGGCAGCTATCCACCTCCCCGACTCCTCAGAACGTCCCGTCCTCGTACGAAGTCCTCGACCTCTACAAGAACAGCACGTACCCGTCGATGACTTTTCATCCCCAACACTGTCTGAGTATCAAGTGTCCAGAGAGAAAGGGATGTTGCGGGCAGTTCTACTAGAATCTTCCCTGCCATACGCCCGAGTACCCCGGTTGCAATACAAGTCATCACTCTGACTCAGAGACTCGACTTGGGGGGCTCCTGTTCCGGACTGGGTCGTAATGTAATGCAGGGCACGGTCCAATACACGTCAGGCAAAGGCCCATGTGTTCGAGCAGGTGAACTTCTGCCGTAATATCATACAGGGCACACCCCAATACATGTCGGGCAGAGACCCATGTGTCCGAGCAGGTGAACCTCCTTTATAAATCACCTGCTCATATGACGGGCATACACCTGATGACGGGCAGAGTTCATGTCTGCCAGCTCATCTGCCACGCCACCCAACTGCCCTTAATTGTCTCCTGAAAGATAGGGGCAGTTGGACCAGGGGGCAGACCTTTGGTCTAGGTCTTCACGCTTCTTACGCGTCCCTTGGCAGCTCCTCCTTGGGCCTAGTCAGATTAAGCCCATTGAGGGGCCTTGGCCCAGCGTTGGGGCCTCATTATAAATACCCTTTCTTGGCAAAGGGTCAGGTATTCTAACTCACTCTGAATAAAACTTAACATTCTGTACCTCTTCTGACTAAAGCATTAGAGTGTTTTGCAGGTACACCCCCTTTCTCATTTCATTCTCTGGCCCACTCGTCAAGTCCTTGGAAGACCCTTCTGATCAGGTAAGATCAATTATCTAAGTTGATCTAAATATATTCTCACTTTTAATTACAAACAACTACTATCTTAAAGAATTGATATTTTCTTGAATAAAAAAATTAAAGGGAAATACTAACTAATATTCCGAGTATTTTTTAAAAATTTAAAATAGTAAAAAAAATTATAAGAATTTGTGTAATCAATGCATTAAAAAATAAATTTTTTATTTTTTATTAAAATATTTTTTATATGAAATTTCTAAATACAAAATTCTTTAAAAAAATAAAAAAATCAGATCACTCGATAGCAAGAGCCAAAATTAAAATAGTGATCCAATAAAGTCAGCAAAATTGAGGCCACTAAATTGAACCAATCTTAATCTTAAAACAAAAATTAGTCAGCAACCGGCAGCTTAGCTGGCACTTGGCATAAACAGAGAATTTGATTCTTTTGGTGGGTCCAATTAATAATTGATTGCCTTTGAAAAACAACCTCAGCATTCATGATTGAGTAAAAAGAAAAAACATGATGGAAGAAATCTTTTATAGCATCTCATTGGATACTAACACCCATGCAGTATCGACATGCCCAATAGTATATGGATAAAAATTTGATTGCCTAGTCCAATCAATCCCTTAAAAAAAAAATTTTTTTAGTTTCAAATCGATATCTTCCTCGTGTAAATGTATAGACTAATCTCGAACAAAAAAATATCATAAGCGCTAAAATTTTTCTAAAAAAATTTAACACCGCTGCGTGATCAAAACTAGTTTCAAATCAGCATCATAAGATCAAGATAAAGGTTCAATGATTTGCATTTCGACTTTAGAAATCAAATTCAAAATGCAAAATTATAATGTCAATCGTCCAATTTCAATTCAATGGTACTAAGGGTGGGGGTGATATAGAAACCAGATAGCCTCCATGTGAAAATTCATCTATAAACTCTATAATCTACAAAAGAATTCAGAAAATTATATATCAAATGCATCAACAGGGAGAGAGACTGTCCTGTGCAAAGAATGCGGAAGCAACGAGCCGGTGTAAAAACTCTTTGCAGTAACTATACCTTCTTCAGGGGACTCTATTGCCTCACAATTTTTGGCCCTTTCAGCGTCTGAATCGGGGCTGCTTTTATGAACAGGTTTCGACTGAGTTCCGTTGATTCCTCCTGTTATCCCGAGTTGTTGATCCTTAAGTTCTCGTAACTCCATTTGGTATCTTGCTTTGAGCCATCTTAGTTCCTTTTGGATCTCTTTCTCGTAATCATTGTTGAGAGTGCAATATAACGAACGGATATTGGAGAAATCATGAGTTCCTGATGAATATCTTGGGGAAATTGTTGCATTCGGGGGAAACTTATTTTCCGAAACAATCTGTCCTTGATCTTCAGCTGATATTGATTTATCTAATTGTTCGTTTTGTTCGTCAGAATGACTTTGATCAGATTCCACCGGACTCAGTTCACGGCTTTCATGCTGATTCCATACCCCCTGATACTGCAAACTGTCTGACCGGTTTGATATGTTCAGATTCTCTCTAAGATGATTGTCACACTCCTCGGATGGGAAAGTAATCTCCTCGAACCGGCCGTGCGTTGAGGCACATCCGTGCTTACAATATTCGGGAAGTTGCAAGTTACCCTGATTATGCGAAAGGTAATCCATGAGGGAGCCACTTGAAGTATGATTCGACACACAATTGCGGCAGAAACCTTGATTTGCAAAACGGGGAGTTTCGACGATTCCTGGTCCTGATTGCCATTCAGGTACCAAAGAAGCAATTTCTCCATCTATCATTTCTGCTATGCTGGTAACATCCTGATCGGTTATGTCAAGTTCTGCAACCATCTCAGTCGCCACGCTTATTGCTGTGTCCATCTCTATGTCAAATGGGAAATAAATATTCCGAACGTGACCTGTGTCATACAATTAAATTAGACCATTAAATATAAACAAGTTGTAAGGCCGTGCTAAAGCACAGAAGTTGAACAAAAAAGCACGGGCGCGTGGATGAATTTGAAGCACTAAGATATGACAGGCGGCGTAT
This sequence comes from Lathyrus aphaca, assembly GCA_963966055.1. Taxonomy (NCBI): domain Eukaryota; kingdom Viridiplantae; phylum Streptophyta; class Magnoliopsida; order Fabales; family Fabaceae; genus Lathyrus; species Lathyrus aphaca. The sequence goes on from OZ014520.1 coordinate 140,129,082, forward strand.
AAGTTCATTTATATACATAGAACTTAAATGAAAATTGACAATGTTACCTTCTTTATCTGAAATTCTCAGTCTCAAAAATATGCTACCGTCGTCTTTCTGCTTGCCCTTGATACTTATGTCAACATGTTCGGAGGGTTCATCATCGTGGTGCTCGAAAAGTTCTATTCCACAATGTTCATTCTCAGTTGGATGAGAATACGAGTCTCCTTCATATCCAAAACCATTGGAGTATTCATTACTGAAGTTACTATAGCTCCGACGAAAATCAAAAAGCGGATCTCTGATGAGGGGAATGAAATCATCGAATTCTCCACTATCTACAGGTCTCAAATCATATTCATAGTCATCTATTTGAAGAAAAGGGTCGTCTAGAAGCTCTTTTGCAGAAAGCCTTAGAGACACTTTGGCCAAGCATTTATCAACAAATTGCCGCACTTCTGGATCCTTAACTTTATACAAAGCATCCGGCTTTTTACCCTGGTGACAGAAAATGCAAATGAAATCTATTCGCCACGGAAAATTCTCGTATAACAATCGCAAGGAGATTACGAGCAAAAACTTACAGAAATAACTTTCTTGTATATTTGAGCCGGATGAGTACATTCGCTATAGGGATATTCAAATGTGACCATCTCTAATAAGCACATTCCAAAGGAATATATGTCAACTAGTTCATTATACGACTCTTCGTATACTTCTGGTGCCATGAACTCGGGTGTCCCTACGAAAACAGAAGTGTAAAAGATAAAGGTCCATCCTACTAGAATCGCCGATCCTTCTTCAATTATCGTAAAAGCGCTACTTGCGCAGCCGGAAAAAAGTTACGGTTTCTTATGCCATCATCAAATCATTTCAAAAAAGGTATCGACAAAGTAAACTAATTGGCATTAATGATTAAGCTAGCCACATCTTCCATTGATACCATATAATATATGATAATGATTAATAAAATTAAATAAGCATACCTACACAATGCGCAGCATGGGATTTTCGAAGAATTGCTGCAAGACCAAGATCCCCGATTTTGACTTCCCCTTGATTTCCATTGACAAAAATGTTATCACATTTGAGATCCCGATGGATCACCGGTGGGTCATGGCTATGTAGATACAGAAGTCCTCTCAGGATCTGTATGCACCAATGCTTCACCGCTCTTATGTTAACTCTCTTGTGCCTTAACCTATACCTATTCGACAATCAAAACAAACACGAGTCTCGAAAGATGAAGAACCAATACAAGATCTAAAATGCACACACACACAAAAAACATGATGTAACATAGAAGGAGGAACAGTAATTGGAACTAGGAACTTACTGTCTAAGTGTACCAGAAGTGAACATTTCAGTGACAAAGTTGATATTCCTATTAGCAGTATCAACCCAAGAGGTGTAAAATTTCATAATGTTTTTGTGTTTCAGTGTTTTCAAGAGATGAATTTCACAGTAAAGCCTCTCAAGATCTTCAGGACTTTGGAGAAAATCATAAAGCTTGACCTGATTCCAAGCAACTTCAATCCCTTGATACTCATCAAATGCTCTATATCTGCATCAATTGAGAATCCAACCACAAAAATTCAGCATATAAAAAACAAATCTATATTAGATTCCCATTTCTACAAAACTCACAAAAAAACAAAGAGAAGCTGAAATTCTGAAGAAATCAACACTAGCCCAGATGAATAAACCAACTTGAAAAACCAAAAAGACTTGAAATTTAAGACCAGCAATAATATTAACGAAATGGGTTTGTAAATTTTTATACATACACTGTCTTTGAAGCTCCTTTGCCGAGGATTTCATTGTACTGGGGAAAAAAAAACATCAAACTGAGAAAACTAAGGATAGAGAGAGAAAGTGAAATGAGAGATGAAGAGAGAGGGTATACATACTCTGCCATATCTACCAGTTGGATCAAGTTCAACAAACTCAGAGTCACCTTCTTCAAGGTGAGTGACTCCATTCATTTTCTGCTTCACTTTGGAGTATTTTGATTTTTCCTATGATTTAAGATTTGTGAGTTGTGCCCCTTCCTCTTTTGTTACGACACACACAAACAGAAACTGAAAGAGAGGAACAGACACAAAGGAACAATATTTTATAATTTTTTTTCTCGAAAATATAATATTTTTTCACAACCTTTCAAGCAGATTTTATATATTTATTTATGAAAAAAACATAAAATTTATCTAAAAATTAACGAGAAAAAAAGAGAGAAAGAAGAAAACTATGAAAGTGTTGTGTACCACATTTTTTGAATAGAATAGAAACATTGTCACCCACCACCACGCCCCATGAAGGAACGTGACAAACAGAGAGCGTGAGAGTCCTAATTACATGTTTTGGGTCCACTTTAGTCTCTCATAAACTCACTGGATTAGATTAGGTAGCAGTCATTTTTGTTTTGGATTAACTAATAGTAGTAGTTGGGGAAGTTTTGTGCACTTTGATTTAGCTTTAGGGTCGGTTTGGTTCAATAGATAGGAAGGGAGAAAATTTTATTAAGGGGAGGGGAGGTGAACAGAAGGTATTTTAAAGACTGGATTAGAGGTATTTTAAAATTAATTTATTTTTTTATTGTTCTAATTTTTTCATAAGACTCGTTATATTTACAGTTTATAATTTAAATAAAAATTTATTAACAATATATTTATTATTTATAATTTTATTATAAAATTTTATAAAACGTAACAATTATAATATATAATTTTAAAAAGATTATCGAATACAATAAAATCTAACAAAAATTATTATAAAAGAAAATATTACAATACTTAATACTTAAAAAGTAACATTATAATATATAAAATAAAATTTAAATTTAAATACATATTATAATAATAATAATAATAATAATAATAATAATAGTAATGATAATAAGAATAATAAGATGAAGGCATAAAAATACAAAAAATATAAAAGAAAGATAAACTTTGTTCAAAATAAATATTTTAATATTTTAATAGGTTAAATTTATATTTAAATAATTAAATAGGGATAAATATGTTAATATAATTACGATTAAAAGAAAATATCTTCTCTCCTCTCCAAATTCCCCCTAAATTAGGGGAAAGCAACCAGTGGAGCAGGAGAGATTTTGGTTCCCTCCGTCTACCTCTCATCCCTCTCTTAAAATTTGAACCAAACACAAAAACTATTAAATATTTCCTCCCCTCCCCTCCATTTATAAAAATATTTTTTTAAATATTAAAAGTTTTTAAACTCATTTTTATGAATAAAAATAAATTACTTTTTAATAAAAATTAAAAATAATTTAAATTACAAATTTTTTTAAAAAATAAACATTTTTTTTTTTTTGAAAATTTATTAAAATAGTTTCAAATTTAAGTGAATTTTTAAAATTTTAAAATGAAAAAAAAATAACAAAATGATGAAATACCAAAACTAAAAATAAATAAATAAAATTATTTTATTTGAAGTTTTTTTTAATTGAATTTTTTTTAAAACAAACAAAATATTAATTGAAATGCACTAACAATTAAAAGAAGTTTTACACAATATCCGTAAATCATAACAATTATACCTTTAATGAATCATAATCGTTAGATTGTAAATTATGCTTAATTTATATTTTAATTATTTATCAAATAGTATTTGTGGATGATTGTGATGCAATGATCCTGTAAAAAAAATTACGATATCAGTGCATAGCAATTGATCTCAAAAAAAAAAAAGTAATACTATAAAAATTATTTTAAAAAAACTCAAACAAACTAGTATAAGAAAATTTAAATTTAAATTTTGGTTGAAATTATATTTATCTTATTATCAATTTTGTTTTTTGAAAATTAAAATAAATGAGTCAAACATTTACTTTTGTATTTTATATTTGATATTTTGTAACTATATAATTATTCTAGAGTAGTATAAAATAATTTTTTTACACTACCGTTCAATATAAAATCATTAATATATCATATTACGAAAGTAATTTTAATAGATGATGCATATTTTATTTTATTTTATTTTAATTATTCTTTTTTTAAAAAAATTTAAGTCAAAATTATATATTTAATATAATTTTTTAAGTTAAATATTTTTAATTAAAAACTCTTTTATTAATATTAAAAAAATAAAACTAAGGGATCGCGAAACACATTTAACTTAATAAATATAAAAAGTTATAAATATATTAAACAAGTTTTTTTAGTTAAATTAGTCTTTTATCTTAAAATAATAGTTCTTGTGTATATTTGACCAGAGGATGAACAATGTCCATCCACACTCTAAAATTTTTTATATTTTTATGTTTTATATATTTTTTAACTTTTTAGTATGGGGTTGAAATCAGGGTGATAAACGAGCATATATGTTCCTTTTAGTCTTGTTTTGCAAAAGTCTTAATAAAATATGATGGGCCAACACAAACACATTAGAGGATGCAAACCTAAAATTTTGATCAATCCTGCAAAAAAGTACAGACAAAACATTCACATCTGATGGCTCGAGTCCATTTTACCATTCATAATTGAAATTCCATTACACTGATATTTCATGTGAGAGAATTTAATTTCAATTAAGTCATTTTCATTATCAATTCACTTCTATTATAAATTTGTGTATTATGATTATGTAATGAATCTTTCATGATTCAACACTAATATTAGACTTAGATACATGATTTTCAAAATTTAGTTCTATCGGTTGGAGTATAAATTAGAGGATGGGATGACCTATGAAAATCAAAAGACAACAAAATACAATTGACCTAATGTCTATCAATTTGACTCGATCAACTCACCAGTCAAATTAATGAACAAATGTGTTTCCTTAAATCAATGTGTTTGTTTGAATTAGCAAGATATACTTTCTTTTTCAAACAATTTTTTGGGAGGAGTGATTTCTCTCTCTCTCTCTCTCTCTCTCTCTCTCTCTCTCTCTCTCTCTCTCTCTCTCTCTCTCTCTCTCTCTCTCTCTCTCTGTCTCTGATACACATACACACACATACATTTCTTAATCTACGTCAAACCATCAATTCTCAAAATTAATAATTGTTTTTTTCATCTTTTTTATAATCAAAATAGAATTAAATAGAGTACAAGGGGTACTGAATCCTAAATACAACCTCAAAAAGTAAAAGCTCAAATACATAAGTCAATCAACTACTTAAGCAAACTAATGAAACAATGAAGACGTCATGAAAATTATTAACCAAATTGATGGATGGAATTATATCATTTACATTACAAACATATCATCTTGGAATACTATGTTGTTTATCTTTGACCAAGTGCACCAAGTCTTTGTCCACCAAATAAAGCTTTCTTTACCTACTTTAACCTTTTTCTTTAGCCTTCTCTTAAACAAGTTAAAGTTATTTCAATTTGAATGGTTGGTGTCAATATATTCATTCGTCCAACTTTCCAGTACCTTCCATACTTGCTTTAATGGAAAAGTAAGTGATCAAGAGTCTCCTTCTCCTTAAAGAAGAAAACATAAGAAAACTCATCCTCTTTTCATTAGATGATCTTTGTTAGGCATCCCGTTGAGGAACAACCTCCAACCAAAGACCTTAATTCTTGGTGGGATTTTGGTCTTCCAAACATCATTTAGAGCTTCCAATAGATTTTCATCTACGTCTACAAGATTTCTATCCAACTTTATAGATATGTAACAAGGTTGTACTGAGAGTACTTCACTACTCTCACCCTTCCATTCAAAGTTGTCTTCAACATTCTAAATAGTTTTGAATTCAATCAACAAGTTAATCAAATCATGCAGTCTATCATTAGAGAAAGTATCGAATAGCCTCGAGATCTGGGGTTCTCCACAAACACTCTTCATTTCACCAACATCCCATACCTGCTGTCAAATTATTATGGTCCTAGACCAATATGCCTTCCAGAATGAAATATTTTATTCATTCCCTAAAACACAGTGTGCATTTCCAGCAAAACCTGTCTACTCAATTCCTTTTTTTCTTCCTATTAATTTCAGATCCTTCCACTAAATAGACTCCATTCTATTTTGTCATTTATAGTCTAATCCAAACATTTATAATTCCAGATTTCAAAATATGGTTCTAAGAATATCATACCAAATTGCATTCTTGTCCACCATAATTCTACACTTCCATTTGCACAAAAGTGATATATTAAAGTCTTCTAAGTTTTTAATCTCCTAGCCTCTTTGGCTTTTTGCTCTGCATATGTTTTTCCAGCTAACCCAACAAATTTCCCTTCTAAGTTCTTTCCAGATCTTCACATGAGCTTCATAAAAAGAAAGATGAAAAATTGGAATTATATTTAGAGTAAAATTAATCAAAGTGGATATGCCTCCTATATATAGTTGTATACTCTTCCATGTAGATAATCTTCTTTTCATTTTCACCTTTTTAACTAGATGATTCCAACATCTTATCCTTCTAAGATTGATTCCCACTAAGATTACCAAGAAGATAAAAGGATTCTCATCCACATTGCAAGAAAGGAATGTAGATGCAACTTGAATAAAATTCTTACTCAAGTTGACACCATAAATATTAATTTTCCAAAGGTTCACCCCTAGGCTTGATGCTAATTCAAAACATCTAAATATAGATTTTAAACTGCATAAATTCTTCCAGCTCCCCTCATAAACAAGCAGAGTATCACCTACAAATTGGAGGATGTCATGATTGTAACACCCTAAACTCGATTAATTTAACTAATTGAATTATTTAAAAAATTTATTTAATTATTTGGTGTTTGGTGTGCCTTTAAAAAAATGGTGGTTATGTGTGTTGTTGGGGTGTAACGGTAATGGTAAGGTATGGTAAGAATATATGAGCTTGGTAGAATATTTAGAAAATAATTATAATAATTAGTATTTTAATAAATAATAGAAATATATTGAGAAAAATGGTATAAAAAAATTGGGTCAATTGTGTGAATTGATGAAAGTATGTGGTGAGAGGAGAGAAGTTGAAAACATTATCGGGCAATAATAATAATTAGGCAATATTGAGATTACTATATATTCTAAAATTTAGAAGAAACTAGGTTTTTTAGGGAACTTTTACAGTATGTGAAAACAAGAGGCTGGTGAAACAAGAGCAATTGGAATGGAAGCTAGGGTTTTGAAGAGGAGATCCATAAAAGTTGTTTGATTTGCTATCGTTGCTGGAAATCTAAGGTTAGGGGGAGAAATGATTATCAATATGTGTGTATTGCATGATGGGGTATAAAAGAGAGGTCCTTACTCTCATTAGGGTTCCATGATTTACTTTGATGAATTGTTTTGTGATAAAAATATGGAATTTGTTGGTTGATTATGTGTCTACATGTGTTTCTATTACTGAATTTATGTTTGAAATATCATGAATATGCGTGTATAAAATTCTGCCATTGATGAATGTTTGAATGCTTGAGTTGTATTCATGATTGATGATGAAATTGTTTTTTAAATTATTGATGAATTGCTATGGATCATGATGAATATAAATGTTAAAATACGTGATGGTTATGATAATATGATTCATTGTTAAATTAATGTTTGGGTCTTTTTATTTTGGAGAAAATTGATTAGGATCATGTATGGGGTTAGGGATGAAGAAGGATGATGAACGTACGAAGAAAACTAGTTTTTTTTGGAAAATTTAGCTATGATAATCGATTGTCGTTACCATGCAATCGATTGCACTAGTGTAATTTATGAAAAATATAACTATGACAAACAATTGTCATATTGCATTAATCGAATGCATGCCTTCAGATTTTGAAAAATAAAACCAATACAATCAATTGCATCATTTAGTCAATCGATTAACTGCCTGTTTTGTGAAGTCATTAGAGAAATTCCCTCGCCGAGAATCGATTGTCACCCTATGATAATCAATGGTCATTGGCCAATTTGTGAAAAATTATGTTTTACCCTTTGTTGTATTGTCCGACAATTTTGGCCGTAACTTTTGTTCCGTAAGTCCAAATGAGATGCCGTTTGAAGCGTTGTAAAGTTAACCCGCAGAGCTACCTCATGGTAGTGTTTGGTTAAATATTCGATTTTTAATCATTTGTCTACTGTAGGGATGTATGTAATATCATGTATGATCGATTAGTGAATCATTGTGTTTGCCTAATGATTTTGTTAATGCTATAATAAATTAACATGATTGAATGCTTGTGAATAAGCATTGGTGGAGTTGTCGATGTTTGGTGTTATATGTTGAATGTCTTAACATTGATTAATTGTTGCATATGATAAACGATTGTGCATAACAATGATAAATGCATGGTGATTATTTTGGTGATAATGCATGTTGTTGACAGTCATGCATCATGATGTGCAAATTTTGGTCCAATTTCGGTGTAGTCTATTCCTATGATGGGGATTCAGGAGAGATTAGTTGGTTCCAGATAGGAATCGGTGAAGCATTACCTATGGTGATAATAATGATTTGTTGTGCTCTGGTCATATGATGGGGATTCAGGAGAGAGATGAATATGAGTGTTAATAAATGGTACCACATGCATAACAAGTCAGTTATGGAGCTCATTGCATATGTGTTTACATATGTAGTTGGTTTTTCATGGTGTCGTTGATTGGTTGTGGATATGAGTATATTGTTACGAATAAGAGTGAGACTATGTTGTTGTAATTGAGTAATTAATGTGCGCTTGTTGTATATTCTCTATCTTAGCATTATTTACATTGTTTATATTGAATGTTATTTCTAACTCATTTGCTTCATGTTATCAACCATTAACATCTTGCAGATACTCATGAGTGATCTTTATTGTTATGTGTTGGAAGGTGGCTTGTTGGAGCTACTATTCACTTTTATTTTATTCGCTTTATAATACATTAGTAGTTTACTGCTCTGATCGTGTAACATCGGAGACGAAAATTGTTATGTTTCGAAGTTGTTGTTGCTTTTTTTATTTTGGAGTTTATAACTTATTTATGAAGTTGTATTGAAAAATGTTTTCTGTTGCGTAGTTTCAAATGATTTTGCGTGTTTTTGAAGGATTGTCGTTGGTGACACCTTAAATTATTGTGTAATGCTTTATTATAAGTTTCGGGGTTTATGATGTTACAATAATTAACATTATCATGAATCTTGAACCCACAAAACTCTCCAATTTCAACTGCTCTTTTGACCAACCCATTCAGACCTTCAACAATCATCACAAAGAGAAGAGGTTATAGTGGATCACTTTGTCTCATCCCCTTTCCACCTTGAACTTTTTTACGAGACTCCTGTTAACTAAAATTGACATCTTGCTTGAAAAGACACATGCTTTCATCCATTGAATCCATTTACTACAATACCCCAACCTCATAAGCATATCTTTAAAAAAAATTCCAACTCACATTGTCATATGCTTTCTCAAAGTCCAGTTTGAGAAGCATACGATTCTTCTTGCTTTCAAATGCTAAATCAATCACTTTATTTGTCATCAAAACACCATCAAACATTTGTCCACTAAGGATGAAGGCTGATTAATTCTTAGAAATGATTTTGTATATGAGTTTCTTTAACCTTGATTCTAACACTTTAGAAAGGATCCTGTATATAACACCTACTAGACGTATGGGTTTATAATCCCCCAACCCTTAAGGATTCTTGGACTTAAGGATCAAAGTTTAAAAAAAAAAGCATAAGTAATTTCCTTGGACCGCTTAGAATTATTATGAAATTCCTGTATAAAATCAATTAAATCGTACTTGAGGGTGTCTCAACTTCTTTTGATGAATTCTAAATTGAATCCATTTGGCTCAGAGCTTCCATCACACCCCAAATGGATGCTTTTAATTCCTCTTCTAAAAAAGGCTCTTCCAACTTGATATTGTCTTCCAAGGATAAACTTTGAAGACAAACATATGGGTAGTGGAATTAGTAGAAAAAGTTAAACAAGATGTCAGAAGATTTGATGCTAAATAATTCAAAGAACAGGATGTTCACGGACCCATCTTAGATGGTCGTCATTTCAGAAGTTTATCCTTGAAAGACGTCATCAAATTGGAAGAGTCTTTTTTGGAAGAGGAACTAAAAGTAGTTATTTGGGGATGCGATGGGAACAAAAGCCTTGAGGCAGATGAATTCAATTTAGAAATCATCAAAAGAAGTTAGGACACCCATTCGAAGACAATATCAAGTTGGAAGAGCCTTTATCAGAGAAATTAAAAGCAACTGTTTGGTGGTGTGATGGGGAAAAACCTCTTGTCATATGGATTCAATTTAGAATTCATCTAGAGAAGTTGGAATACCCTCAAGTATGACTTAATTAATTTTATCCATGAATTTTATAGTAAAGCTATGTTACCCAAAAGAGTTATTTTAGCTTCGATCCCTAATTCAAAAAGTCTGACTTAATTAAGGCTTACAACTCATTGTTTTGTTTTTATCGAGTGTGGTAAACCGGTTCATGTGATTCTAGATAAAAATGATGAATATGTAATAATAGTGGTAGGTTAAATGTTATTAGAAACGAGTTTCTCACGTGAGTTTTGAATTCTTTTTATATAGATTTTATAAAAGATTAGTTTTTTCTTAGATTTTATAATTATAATATTTATCTTATAAATTTTTTTCTCAATGCTACCCAATGTATTAACTAAATTTTGATCTGGATTTTAAAATTATGCTTATTCTTCATTTTTATTGCAAGATCCTCTAACATTATTTATCAATATTAAAAACATATTTAAGATGAATCTATAGAAAATTATGTTATCTAATTATACTTTAAATATGAATATTTTTGCAGTAAATCATTATATCTCATAATTAGACATTGTTTGGTGAATCTATATTTTGAGTATATAGATTATATCTAATATTTTGTAATTTATATGCTCATATTTTTTAAATGAGCCATTTAATAATCATCAATTTCAACGAGTTTATAATTTATTTTTATTGTTTTATAGTTTTTTCTTAAATAATCAATCCAAGTATATTATTATTTTTTTTCTTCTCAATTTTATCTCTATCTTAATTTAAATAATTAAATATTAATTAAATACATTTTTCTATATCATATTATAAGAATGATTTTTTTTATTATAAACAAGAAAAATACATTAAAATGAGTATAAAGGATACTCAACTCAATACAATGAGGAAGTCGAGATAAATCAAAGTTACAAATGCATTGAACAAACACTCATCTTATACACCGAGTTAGAATCTATAGTAAAATTTATAAACGGATGCAACATAATAAGCTTTAGGGTTAATTATATGAAACCCTTTATCATTAGGGCGAGATTCGGTTTTGCCCCTCTGAAGTTTTTTTTATGAACTCCCCCTTATAAAATCAAAAACCATATTTCACCACCCCTTTTACTGTTTGTGCAATTAGGGTTCCTGCTATTCCCTTTTCCTGCAAAAATTCAATAAAAAACTTCAAACCCATTCCATCTTCTTCAAACCCATTTCAGATGCACCATCCAAACCCCAAATTGAAACATTCATCTTCCCCAAATTAGGGTTCATAGTATACCTTTTTACTGATTATGTTCACAACTAATGTTTTCCAATTTTCATGTGCAGAAAAGCGATTATAATTGGGGGAAAACATTAAACCCTAAATCACAAATGTTTCTCACTGAATCTCTCTTTCTTTCGTCTCTTCATTGTTCAACTTATTCACGAACTCACCTTTGAACTCCTTGGTGATCTCTCCGGCGATGTTTTTCGCACAACATTCAATATTGTATGGAAGATCGTGGCTCGAAATGTTGGGAAGAGGAATTGTTCTGATTTTGTCGCCGGTTTCGGAAAGGAAGGTGTTCTGGACTGGGCCTCTAAGACATTCTTGGGCAGAAGCCCAAACTTGTCGGGAAAAGACCCATTCAGTCGGACAGAATTCCCATCAGTCGGGCAGAGGCCCAACCTCGCGGGCAAAGATCTAGACCGTCGGGCAAATCCCACAATCCTCTGAACTCGTATTGGGGAGACTGCGTCTCCCCCATGTGCGCCACGTCACCCAACTGTCCACCATTATCTCCTAAAATGCAGGGAAAGTTGTACCAAGGGCAAGACCACGTTCTAGGTCTTACACGCTCCTACGTGTACCTTGGCAGTTATTCCTTGGGCCTAGTTGATCCAGCCCAAGAAATGACCTTGGCCCAGCACTGGGGGCACATATAAATACCCTTTTTCACTAAAGGGCCAGGTATTCTGAATTTATCATCACTTACCATTTTTCTGTACCCATACTCACTTAAGTATCGGAGTGCCTTGCAGGTACACCCATTTTTTTCTCTATCAACTGATGTGTTCGCAACCCAACACTTGGAAGGTCCTTCTGATCAGGTAAGATCAGTGACGCCGTTTGTGGGAAACTAGCTCTCTCATTCTTCCACATCTGAAGATCAATGCTCAGTCACTCCTCGCCCTTCCAGCATGGCCGACGAACACGATGACACCAACATTTTCGGTCCCGTCAACTACACCACAAGGGACAACCTGATCGTCACCCACGAATCTGACGTGCGTGACGGGAAGCCCTCCACCCCATCACCTGAGCCCGAGGACAATGGTGTTTCTCAACCTCAGCCAGTGACTGATTTCCAACTCATACGGGTGCTAGTCAAAGGAGACCCCACCATGATTGCCATGGTGCACGCTCTGAATCAGACAAACTTCCTGCTATCTCAACAACACGAGAGGATAATATCACGGGAGACCGGGCGTCAAACTGGACCTCCCCAACGTGAGCAGGGACCTCAACCCGAGAGACGCCAACCAGAGGCGACCAAGAAGCGGGGACGTTTGCCTCCTCGTCAGGGACGATGTTCCCGCAAGCCAAAGAAGAATCGGTCCAGGGGGAGCCCTGATCGAGTGGACGACCAACAAAGGAGTTCTCCTCGACGAGATCAAATTCCGAGAAACGAAGGCTACTCCCCACTGAGGAGTGATGAAGATGACCCCCACTGCCCTCATTCACAAGCTATTATGGAGGCACCACTCCCGAAGGGCATGGAGAAACCCCCGAACCTGACACCCTATGACGGGACGACTGATCCAAATGATCATGTCGAAAATATCAACGCTATGCTCCACTATCGCAATGACATCACCGGGAACGTCAAGTGCAGGTTATTCTCGACAACCCTCAGGAAAGGGGCCATGGCGTGGTACAAAAGTCTGGCACCAGAGTCCATCAAATCCTGGAGGTGCACGAGGTTGGCATTCACACGGAATTTCACTGCCTCCCGACGTCACCCCAAGACTGAAGTGACCCTTGAGGCCATCGTACAAGGGAAGAACGAAACATTGTGCACGTACATCGAGCAATTCAACCAAGAGGCCGTCAAGGTGGATACGACTGATTATATGAAAAGGTATCTCCTAAAAAAAGGACTCCTTCCCGGAAACGAACTCAGCAGAGCAGTCAGGATAGAACCTCCTCGTACCCTTGACGATCTTCTTCACAAAGCTCAAGCATACATCCGGTACGAGAAGAAACAAGTCGCTCACAATGTCTGGAGCAACCGCGGTCACGACTACGCTAGAAGCTCATAAAACAAAGACTAACCTCCTCCTCGTCGCACCAGAGAAAAGCGGAGAGACGATAAGCCTCGTGAGATCCGCGAAGGAAGAGGACCGGCAGAGCGATTCTCCGAATACACATTGTTGACTGCTCCCCGTAAGTGCATCCTCGTCGAGTGAATCAACTATGAGTTCAAACAGGGCATGGCAAGGTTCCCCAAACCTACAACACCCAAGCCCCACACTGAAAATTCCAAGTACTGTCGTTTCCATATGAGCCACAAGCATGTGACCTAAGATTGTGTCCACCTCAAGGACGCGATCAAAATTCTGATCAAAGAGGTTCACCTCAAACAATACGTGAAGAGAAGCGATACTCCCCGGTGCGAGGAACAGTCCACGAAAAGAAATCGTGAAGACTCCCCGGGCAACAACTCTCCCTTCCAAGTGGCAATGTGCATATCACGGCCTGAAGAATACCGCCTCCCCGATGTCAACATGGGAGGACGACTGGCTATGCACAACCCGTGGGAGGATTTCGCCACAACCTTGTTCATCTCCGGAGGAAGGGTAAATAATGAGAATGCCGCCTTTTCTGTGAAGCGGAAGTTCGACAAGCTTTTGTTGACCGCGCCCAAACAGTTGGAGACCTTAACAAAATCTCGGGGAAGATCCAACCCGATATCATTTTTTCTTGAAGAACTGCCCCGTGGGTCACCTAATTTGAGCATCCCTCTGCTGATAAGGGCCAAAATAGCGCGCTTTGACGTCCGACGTATCCTGGTCGACCAAGGCAGCTCAATGAATATGATGTATGTCCATTTGTTCAAGACTCTCAAGCTGGACAAGATAAACTTATCCCCCTATGTTAGGTCCGACCTCAAAGGGTTTAATGGGGCTACCACAAGACCATGGGGGTACGTGGAACTCCTCGTCACGTTCGGAGAGCAGGAAATGACCAGAGAAGTCATAGTCCAATTCCTGGTGATAGATTGCCCCTCCCTATACAACTGCATCCTTAGTCGACCCACTATGGCCGAGTTGATAGCGGTCCCATCGACCGTCCACTTGAAAATGAAGTACTACACCAAGCTGGGTCGCGTGGTCACGATCCACGGTAACATCAAGGCTTCCCGGAGATGTTATGATGTCGCGGTCGAAGAACAAGCCATAATCAACACCTCCAAGACCAGCAAGAAGCCTAAAGTCGAAGAGCAGCCACCCTTTCCGTGGGTCAATTCCATCAATCTCGACAGTCGTCTCGGCGAAGACGACACCGAAACACAGGGCCCCATCAACGGGTAGGTTCCAACTCACCCATTCCTCCCAATCCCCGACGGCGAGTTCGAGCTTATCCCTCTGGGTGACGACCCCGACAAAACTGTGAAGATAGGTACTGAACTGCCATCGACAACAAGGGAACAACTTGCGACTTGTCTCAAAGAGAACGCATACTTATTCGTGTGAAGCGCTGTTGAGATGCCTGAGCTCGACCCCGAGGTCGCTTGTCATCAATTAGCTTTAGATCCGTCCATTAGGCTCGTAGCACAGCATAGGCGCAAGTAGTCTCCCGAGAAAGCGGAGGCTGCCGAGCGGGCTGTAAAAGACCTCTTAGAGGCAAATTTTATTTCTGAAGCTCAATACACAAATTGACTCTCTAATGTAGTTCTCGTTAAGAAAAATAATGGAAAATGGAAAATGTGTGTTATTATACTGACATGGCCGGCAGAATGCTAAAATGGTCGCTGGAACTAGCGGAGTTCGACATCCAGTATGAAAGCAGTAAAGCTTTGAAGGAACAAGCTTTGGCTAACTTCGTCGTCGAGATGACACATAACCCGATCCGAACCAATGGTGCCCACAAGTGGATGATCTTCGTCGATAGGGCATCCAACTCGACTGGGAATGGTGCATGCATCATCCTCGAAAACGATGATGGAATTTTAATCGAAGTGTCTTTGGCACTGGCCTTCCCGACTTCGAACAACCAGGCCGAATACGAAGCATTCCTCGCGGGTTTACAATTGGCCGAAGACCTGGGAGCTAAAAAATTAAAGATATCTACGAATTCTCATCTTGTGGAATCCCAGGTACGAGGAGAATACCAGGCTAAAAACGAAAATCTCATAGAATATCTAGTTCTCGTGAAAGACAAACTAGAGAAGTTCGACGCCTGGGAAGTCCAACACGTTCCTCGCGAACATAATACACGAGCGAACGTCCTGTCTAAACTGGCGAGCACGCGAAAGAATGACGGGAACAAATCTGTAATCCAGGAGATCCTTCCTCGACCAAGAATCGAGAAACCTCCTCCTTCGCTCGAAGTAAATGCCATTGGCGATGCCCACTGCTTGATGACCCCTATCCATAACTACCTCACGAATGACGAACTTCCACCTGACCCTAAGGAGGCATCCACAAGTAAAAGAAGGGCATGTTCTTACGTCCTCCTCGAGGGAAAACTCTATCGACGAGGCTTTTCCATCCCGTTACTCAAGTGTGTTGAAGAGTACGTCCTCCTCGAGGGAAAACTCTATCGACGAGGCTTTTCCATCCCGCTACTCAAGTGTGTTGAAGAGGAAAAGTTCCCCGACATCTTAGGAGAAATTCATAGGGGGTTCACGCTCAACACCTCGACGGGAGGTCGTTGGCACGCAAAGATTTGCGGGCGGGTTACTACTGGTCGACAATGCAACACGATGCCAAGGAACATGTCAAAAAATGTTACAAGTGCCAAAGACACGCGGACATGCACCTCGCTCCCCCTAATGAGCTAAAGACATTATCTTCCCCATGGACTTTTACCTGGTGGGGAATGGATACTCTCGGTCCATTCGTGACCGGCTCATACCAGAATAAATACCTCATTATCGGGGTGGACTATTTAACCAAATGGATCGAAGCCGAAGCCCTGGACAAGATCATCGCGCAAAATATACTCTGTTTATTCAAGAGAAATATTCTCGCCCGCTTCGACATACCCCAAGTCCTCATCACCGACAATGGGACGCAATTCACAGATATAAGATTTCAATATTTCATTGCCAACTTAGGCACAAAACAACACTTCACGTCCTTTGAGCACCCTCAAACTAACGGTCAAGCAGAGGCAGCTAACAGGGTAATCCTATGAGGATTAAAATGCAGACTCGGTGAAGCAAAAAAAGTGTGGGCCGAGGAGCTGCACAGCATTCTTTGGGCATATCGCACGACCTCACATTCTACAACCGGGGAGACTCCATTCAGACTGACCTACGAGACCGAAGCGGTTATCCCGATAGAAATACACAAGCCAACAAGGTGAATAGAAGCGCCCCTCGACGAGGAGCTGAACGATGAAGCTTTGCGAGTAGAACTAGACCTCGTTGAAGAAATTCGTTCTGAGGCAGCCCTGTGGGAAGCTTCACTTAAACATAAAGTAGTTTTGCGCCATGACGCGAAAGTCATAAAGAGAGAATTTCAAGTGGGAAACCTGGTCCTCAGAAGGAACCAGAAGAACCTACAAGAAGGCAAGCTAGCCGTGAACTGGGAAGGATCGTACCGTGTTCGAGATAAAACGGACAGCGGGGCTTATTACCTCGAAAACCTACAAGGGAAAGCACTTGCTCGACCATGGAATGCTGAAAAACTCAAGCAATATTGTAGCTAAACAGCTCGTGAAGGCATGGAAGGTACGACCATGGCATTTCGTCACTGATCGAAAGGAAGCACGACTTTCCCGAAGGGCGAGCACAACCTTCCTCGACATTGGGCGCTTCAAACGAACTTCAAAGTCACATTACCATGTCGGCAGGGCACCCAGCCCGCGATGGGAAGGCCCAAGCCCCAGGATCAGGGTCTCAACCGCGACCCTCGTCCCGATTTTCGGCGGACGTAAAACCTGCCACCTCGCCGGTTCCCTAAACCGACGAGTCTATACAGTCGAGCACAAGAGTTCACATAATATCATCTAAGTTAAACGAACTTAACAAAATAAACATAATCAAAACCAAGCAAACTCGACAAAATATTATATTATAAACCCGGCCAAAAACTGATCGGTAAAGTACATACAAAAACAAGATAAGTGGCACGAAGGCCATAAAGACAAAAGTAAAATGGTTCGCAGGCCTGAAAACACAAAAACTAGGGCACATCGGCCAAACCTACTCCTCTATATGCTCTTCTTCATCACCTTCTTCTTCATCTTTTCCCTCGCCGGTGAAGGGACAAACGATCTCCCCGTCGGTAACGGCGTAGTTGAAAGTCGTCCCCTTGGTCACGAGCCTTGAGTTAATAATCTTGAGTTGGACAGTGGCTTTGTCGAAACCCTCTTTGAAGACCCCAACAACGTCCTTCTACAGGCTCCTAATTCGAGCAATCATGTCAACCCGGTTCTTCAGGGCCAGCTCCTCCTCATTCTCACCGTTCCCAGGGAGAGTCATCTTCTCCAAACCTCGACCCTTCAACGGAGACGCCCATTCTCCGCCTCGGTCTTAGTGAACTCGGCCTCCTTCTCCTTTAGTTTCTTATTCTCCTCAGCCAAGGTGTCTCGCTCACGCCTCACCTCGTCCAACTCAATATTCATCCCTTCTTGGAGCTTGTATTCCTCCTTATAGTTTGTCAAGTTTTAGGAGAGTAGGTTCCATTCATCGCTAACAGCCCGAAGTGCCTCCTTAACACCCCTTAATGTGTACAACGGGCAGGAGTTATCAGACAAGACCAGGGCCGTCTCCATGAGGCTAATCACTGCAGCGATGTCCGCATTAAGGTCGGAACGCCTGCTCGCCGCCTCCTGACCAAGGATAACCTTGGTCTCAGTGGACACCACCGAGAAAGAACCTTCTGAGCTGAAGGCTTCTCGCTCTGAATAGCAAGGAGGAAGGAGGTAGGCTCATTGGCCTTCATGAGGACCTCTGGGCGCAACAATTAATCGACCCAACGGACCATCTAAACGGGGACGTTTGGGGCGAAGAGAATCTTCCAGCAAGATTGTCTCATTCGGTATGGGCGTCACAAACGGAGTCTTTGGGCAAGGTGAATATGGATTCGGGCTGGTGCTACAAGACCCTTCAGCCACATGTTCAATAACTACCTAATGAACACAACTTTTGCTTTTTTTTCTTTGATTTTAGAGGGGCTCCAGCCTGGTTGGCCAGCTTCAATGCTCGCTCCCAGAGTTTAGGCATTTCTTTTGCACAATAAAAGAAGTCAACAAGACAAGTTAAATAATAAAAGGCAAAAGAGTCGAGGAGATACTACCTAACAGTCTAATAGCTTCCTCATATAAACGACACTCAAGCACGACTTTTGTGTTAATAAGCTGAGGTTCTAAAATAGGAAACATGTTGTCCCCCAATATCGAGTTGTCTAGTCGATCTACCCAAGTCGTAGGGCTAAAGCTCCGGACATAGGCCACCAATTTTTTATAGGTCAGCTTGTCCTCGGCCCCCAGGTGCTCGTGTTTTACCCTGTAGTGGCTAGTCGACATATCAAAATGATATGGCTGCCACCTAAGGGGAATCTTCGACAATAGGCGTTCCTCGCCATTGGCATCCCGCCTCAGAAAATATAGACTATCGAGGGCATACTGGGTGATGGGATTCACCGTATACCACCTGTCCTTTAAGTTTCGGACAAAATCAACATAGATCTTGAATAACCTCAATGGCTGCTTGAAGGAAACCCAACTATGCCGCCCATCACTGCCCGACCGTTGCAGGTGGAAAACACGGAAGAAGAGGGGCAGAATGCAACCTATCCCGAGGTACCGACACACCAATTCAGACGCCCGAATGAATGATATAGCATTGGGGTGGAGCTGCGAGGGCGCCAACCTGAGCCATCTGAAAACCCCAATTGAAATTCATTGAAGGGGAGTCGCACCCCGACCTCTCTGAAGGCGAATTCATACATGGCAAATCGCTTCCCCATAAATCGTGAGCATATTCGTTCTTCGGCTCGAGGAGCGTAACACTTCCAATTGACAAAATTGTCGAACTCCACATCCTCAACTAAGGTATGGGCGTTAGCATGATCATCGATAAAAAGAGACTTTGTCTCCATCGGCTCATCGGCCACCCATGAGAGGTCGTCGTTCCCGGATGAAGAGGGTACACTCCCTTGCATGGGACGTCTTTGGTTCGCGTTACCTGAAAAGCAGAAGGAACAAGTGAATTCGACGTCACATCAAATTCACCCTTCTACCGCAGTCCAAGTGAAAGGGTGAAGAGGCAAATGCCCGACATTCAAGCAATGCCCAGGGTATCAATAGAAATCATGACGATTTCGCCTGAGACATCCAAAGAATGCCCAAGATATTCAAGGAAATCATGAAGATTTCGCTCGGGACATCCATAGGATGCTCACGATGTTCAAAAGAAAGTCCTAAGTTTGCCCAGTTTTATTGCACACTGCCCATGATATTCATCTAAGTTTGATATATATGTCCGACATACCCATAGGATGCCTGAGGCATTCATGAATAAAGACCCTAAAATTTTCCTAAACATATACATTTTACCTACTTTAGCGAGAAAGTCGCCACTACAACTAGCTACTAAGTCTGAAAATTACCAGAAAAAATGGGGATTTAAGGAGTTACCTGACATGGTTCTGACGAGGAAGTGACGACGACGAACGACGGCGGTTGTGTTAGCGGGAAAGAAGTTGCAAATTCGGTTAATCGTGAGATGAGAGTAGAAAAAGGAAATAAGGTGGTCCCTTCACCCTTTTATATATCTGGGCCGACCAGAGTTTATGCGCCGTAACACAAGAAACGAAGTGTCACACATTAAGTTCATTGACACGTCACTCTGGAGAATCTTGAACGACGCTGGGCACGCGCGACTTTCCCCGACATTTGAAGATACTACATGGTCATTAATGCTTCCGACAAGGATCAACGCTCACACGGTTCCCAACATTATCTTACGCGCACCACGGCCTCGCCGACCACATTCCTCGAATCGAGTCCTTAGCTCAGCGGAGTGAATCCTCGTCTCCACCAACGGGAAATACGTTTATTCCCCAACAACTTACTCCTCGTCGTTCACGAATCTCCGACATATCAACTGTGCCCGACAATGTTTTTTCTTAACTCATCACTCAGTCCCAGAGTTTCGACTTGGGGGATCATGTTTTGGACTGAGCATCTAAGAGATTCTTGTGCAGAACCCCAAACCTTTCGGGAAGAGACCTAATCAGTCAGGTAAAAGTCCCATCAGTTGGGGAGAGGTCCAGCCTCACGGGCAAAGATCTAGACCATCGGGCAAATCCCACGATCCTCCAAACTCATACTGGGGAGATTGTGTCTCCCCCACGTGCGCCACGTCACCCAACTGTCCATCATTATCTCCTAAAATGCAGGGATAATTGGACCAAGGGCAAGACGACGTGCTAGGTCTTACACGCTCCTACACGTACGTTGGCAGTTCTTCCTTGGGCCTAGCTAATCCAACCCAAGAAAGGACCTTGGCCCAGCGTCGGGGGAACATATAAATACCATTTTTCACTAAAGGGTCAGGTATTCTGAATTTATCATCACTTACCATTTTTCTCTATATCCATACTCACTTAAGCATTAGAGTGCCTTGTAGGTACACCCCCTCTTTTTTTTCTCTATCAACCGTTGCGTTCGCAGCCCAACATCTGGAAGGCCCTTCTGATCAGGTAAGATCAGAAGGATTGAACGATTTCATTCTCCTTTGCGACAAAAGGTTCGATGTTGAAAACAATTCCATCAACGAATATGAGCGAGATCTTTGCGGTTGCAAATGATGATTATGTATCATCGGAGATAAAGAGTGAGTTCATTTGTGATGAAGCTTCTTCTGCCATAGTTTCATCGTGGAATGAGATTTGAGGGTTAAACAAAGTATACACAGTAAATTTGGGGACGATTCAATTTGGGGATTCAATTTGAAGATGAATGTTTCAATTTGGGGTTTGGGGAAGATGATGAACAGTAGACACAGTAAAATGGGGTGGGATGGTAAAATGTGATTTTTGATTTTATAAGGGGAAGTTCATAAAATAACTTTAGGAGGGCAAAACCGAATATCGCACTAATGGCATAGAGATTTCATATGATTAACCCTAAACTTTATTATCTATATTTTCTCTCACGCACTTGAACACTCTGAATATCTATATTATTATTATTTTAAATTAAAAAAATAAAAGAAATATGTATCCTACTATTGTATTCAATATGAATATTATTGTTTATATAACAATTTTGTATAAGTTGGTCAAAGTATAAATATTGAATTTTCTATCAAATAAAAATAATTCTACATTATATTTACATTAGAGTGTAGTTATAATCAATGTGAAATGAATGTTTTTTAATGAGTAAATAAAGTAACTAATAGTAATTAGAAACTCATAATAAAATATTAAATTTAATAATATTATTACTTATCAATTGAGCTAAGTCTTTGGTTCGCCTTACCTGAAAAGCAGAAGGAACAAGTGAATTCGACGTCACATCAAATTCACCCTTCCACTGCAGTCCAAGTGAAAGGGTGAAGAGGCAAATGCCCGACATATTCATGCTAACATTGCTCGGGGTATTCAAGCAATGCCCATGGTATCAATAGAAATCATGACGATTTTTCCCGGGACATCCAAAGAATGCCCGAGATGCCCGAGGCATTCATGCATAAAAACCCTAAAATTTTCCTAAAGATATACATTTTACCTACTTTAGCGAGAAAGTCGCCACTACAACTAGCTACTAAGTCTGAAAATTACCAGAAAAAAGGGGGATTTAAGGAGTTACCTAACATGGTTCTGACGAGGAGGTGACGACGGCGAACGACGGAAACGACAGCGGTTGTGTTAGCGGAAAAGAAGTTACAAATTCGGTTAATCGTGAGATGAGAGTAGAAAAGGGAAATAAGGTGGTCCCTTCACCCTTTTTATATATTTGGGCTGACCAGATTTAATGCGTTGTAACGCAAGAAACAAAGTGTCACACATTAAGTTCATTGACACGTCACTCTGGAGAATCTTGAACGACGCCGGGCACGCGCGACTTTCTCCAACATTTGAAGATACCACGTGGTGATTAAAACTCCCCGACAAGGATCAATGCTCGCACGGTTCCCAACACTATCTTACGCGCACCACGGCCTCGCCGACCACATTCCTCGAATCGAGTCCTTAGCTCAGCGGAGCGAATCCTCGCCTCCACCAACGGGAAATACGTTTATTCCCCGACAACTTACTCCTCGTCATTCACGAATCTCCGACATATCAACTGTGCCCAACAATGTTTTTTCTTAACTCATCACTCAGTCCCGGAGTTTCGACTTGGGGGATCCTGTTCTGGACTGAGCCTCTAAGAGATTCTTGGGCAGAAGCCCAAACCTGTCGGAAAAAGACCTAATCAGTCGGGTAGAAGTCTCATTAGTTGGGGAGAGGCCCAACCTCACGGGCAAAGATCTAGACCATCGGGAAAATCCCACGATCCTCCAAACTCGTATTGGGGAGACTGTGTCTCCCCCACGTGTGCTACGTCACCCAACTGTCTATCATTATCTCCTAAAATACAGGGACAATTGGACCAAGGGTAAAACCACGCGCTAGGTCTTACACAATCCTACACGTACCTTGGCTGTTCTTCCTTGGGTCTAGCTAATCCAACCCAGGAAAGGACATTGGCCCAACGTCGGGGGAACATATAAATACCATTTTTCACTAAAGGGTCAGATATTATGAATTTATCATCACTTACCATTTTTCTCTATATCCATACTCACTTAAGCATCGGAGTGCCTTGTAGGTACACCCCTCCTTTTTTCTCTATCAACCGTTGCGTTTGCAGCCCAACATCTGGAAGGCTCTTCTGATCAGGTAAGATCAGAAGGATTGAACGGTTTCATTCTCCTTTGCGACAGAAGGTTCGATGTTGAAAACAATATCATCAACGAATATGAGCGAGATCGTTGCTGTTACAGATGATGATTGTGTATCATCGGAAATACCCTAAACTTTATTATCTATATTTTCTCTCACACACTTGAACACTCTGAATATCTAAATTAGTTATTATTATTATAAATTAAAAAGATAAAAGAAATATGTATCCTACTATTGTATTCAATATGAATATTATTGTTTATATAACAATTTTGTATAAGTTGGTCAAAGTATAAATATTGAATTTTCTATCAAATAAAAATAATTCTATATTATATTTACATTAGAGTGTGGTTATAATCAATGAAATGAATGTTTTTAAATGAGTAAATAAAGTAACTAATAGTAATTAGAAACTCATAATAAAATATTAAATTTAATAATATTATTACTTATCAATTGAGCTAAGTCTTACGCACATTAAACGAATTGTTTATAATTCATAAATCAAATGGACACTTGAATAAATTTATCTCGATCTAAAATAAAACCTTTAATAACATTTTCTTATAGAAAATGTTGTTTTGAAATACCAAGCAAGCTCTTATACCATATCTTGGCTAAAAAACAGACGTTAACGTCACATCCAAAATATAACTTGACCATATATTTTATCCAATGGATACTTTTTCTCCTTCTTTGAGTTCAATAATTTTGTAAAATATAATAATTAAGAGCTAAATAATGACATTATTTATTTTTAATAATACATCCACCCCAACTGCATAGGCAAGCAGGCCTGCAAAATAAAATAAGCAGTCATACTAGTAAGCATATGGCTCACGGGTGATGTGCTGAATTTAACTTCCTCAAAAAAATAATCTCTCAACTATTTTTCTCACTCCATTTGAATTGAAAATGATTCTTCAAAATTCAAAATATTTAAGAGGTTCATAATTTAAATAGTTAGCAAAATAAATGCTTTAGAGATATTAATAGTAATACATCATGAATAGAATCAAAGGGAATATCTTATTTTAAATTGATCAGATCTGATTATTACCATCTTGTATATTTTAAGATTCCGTGTTTGATTTGAAAAGTACATTAATATTAAAGTTTGGAAAAAAAATATTCAAAGTTTGATTTTTCTTTTCGTTGATTCTTTATGATTAGATGCCGTACACTTTTTCCCTAGAAAAAGAACACCGTACACTCATAAAGATAGCTAACCCAACCAACATTAAAAACAATAACAAAAGAGTTAAAAAAGTAATTTTCTGCAATATTTTTATCTAATAATTCATTTTTTTAAATATATATTCAAACTAATTTATTTTTTCACCTATTTTTCAAACTAATCCACTTTAAAAAAATCCGTCCATTCAATTAGCGACCAAATAGATTTCAATTTAATTGACAATAGTGAACAAATATATAAGAGACTGAATACATTTTCTCTCCTACGTATTTGTATACTGTTGTCATTAACATCTTCTTCCCTGATATGTTGTATATTATCGATAATTCTCGGATTCAAAAAGTTGTTTATTTTGATTATTTTATTTTAATTTTTGAAAATAGTGGTTTACGTAGATGCCGTACAAACGTTGAAAAATATTCAAAGCTAAATGGTACTACTAGCCAACACAGAATAAAACAAACAAGAAAAATATAAAGAAAAGAAAGGTTTTTCTTGAGGATGGTGTATTTGACCATTGGGAATTTTAATTCTTAGAGATTAGTATAACTTAATCTAAAATGCAAATTTAATTTAGACTGATTTTTTCTTGTTATTTTCGCCAAAACCAAACGTTGATTTGTCACGGATAGTTTTGTTTCGATCATGTCATGGCCAAGATAATAATGGATCATATGGTCGACTACAATAGTTCTAGAAAATTCTTAGTATTAACTAATTTAATAATCAATAGTACAAAATATGTATAATGTGGAGTAATAATAATAAAAATAAATTTAATGCATTTTTTATCTTTCAATTTTAAATAAATAAAGTTTTTTTATTTCAATTTTTAGAGTCAAATATAAATCTATGGACAATTTCGTTAGTGAGTGTATCATCTTGAACTTGTCCACTGAAACATTTTCATGTCTTGAAATTAACCACAAAATAATGAGAAAGACCAAATTATAGAGAGACAAAATTAAAACTTTAAGACAAAATTGATTTTTAAAATAGTGTCATCAAAACTATAGTATACATTTAAGTCTAAAATAAATGTATGATAATATTTTTTACAAGTAATTTTTGAGTTGAGTCGGTCAATACAAAACTTTACTCAGATTTTAAGAGAGATTCTATAATTGGACGATGAAACATATGTTTTCTAGATTTTTGTACTCCTAGTCGGAAAGAAGTTTTCTTGCCTGATAATTTCTATCACGAAAGAGAAAGGTTGAAAAAGAAGGTTGGTGACCATACTTTTCAGAGGGATGAATGAGGCTCTGACCGAGGTGAATCGGTCTTTGGATATTGCTTGGAAGTTGAACTTGTGAGACATAAGATATTTTGAATGATGTCAAAACTTCTATGCCTTAAAATGTCTTTTGGGATTACAAGGAAAAGGAATATCCCATCAGAAAAAGAGATTTTATAGTGTATTGACAGAAATGAGTCGACTCAATCATCTAAATAGACCGACTAATCATGTTAGACAGATTTGAGTCGACTTATTGAAAGCTTCAGGTCGACTCATTTGATAGATTTTTTCCTTGAAACTCACGGGTCCCAACAGGATGACAAAGAGAAAATTTTAGGTCGACTCAAATGTCATATACAGGTTGACTCAAATGTTCTTTCAGGTTGACACATTCCTGTAGGTAAATCAGGTCGACGCAAATCAACAAACAGGTCGACTCATTCCTATTGTGAGCTCCCTTTTTGTTTGCTCTCCCTTTCTTATTTGTGTTTTAATTTTACCATTCTTTTACTAACCCATATAAATAGTTGTCATATTATTTTTGTGGAAACTAACAAGAAAAGTGAAATACATACACAAGTGCTTTCTTCATCTTCTTCTTCTCTTGCATTCATCAACAATTACACACAATAATTTTTGTTGATCAAAGTGCAAATTTAAGGTGATAACGTTCAAACGTAAGATTGCGATTTCAGTTTGGGTTGAGAGGTTTGTGGATTTTTCTTGAATAAACCTTAGGGTTTGTCCTCCAAGATTATTGTGATTTGGGGTTTTTACACGCATCATTCGTTCGTAGATTCAGCCGAGTGAGGAGGTTTGAAGATCAAGGTGATCATTCAGTCATATCACGGTAATCGGAGGATTGCGAAGAACGTTGTGGGTTCACAAGCATCGAATCAAAGCGGTCGTGCTCAAAGTTTGGAGAATTATATATTCTTGCAAGAGGGGAGCAATTAATCGGAGGTTTGTTCGACGTGCGTGAAGGACTTGGTTCATCTCGAATCAAGGGGCAAGAAGAGTTATAACAACAATCGCAATTCAGATTGGTTTGTTGTTCCAATTTTCTTCTTGTATTAACGTTGTAATATTAATAAAAGATCTCAATTCGGTTTGTGAATTGGGGGAAGAGTACCCTTAGCGAGGACGGTGGAGGAACTGCCTAAACAAATCTCGTGTGTTCTTCGCATTTTTCTTTTGTTAACTTTTTTTGCATAAAGTGAAGTTGTGTTGCTTGAGAATTCTGTTTTGCATTGGTGTGTGCCTACCAAGTGTTTGTGAAATTGTTTATATCACATTTGGATAGCAACTTGATAAAAATTATGTGATACACTAATTGTCAAACTACACCTTGTGTGTGTGCACACCAAATATTTGATAAAAACTCAAAATACACAACTTCTTATTCTGTGTTTATTTATCATCTATATTCATTATTGGTAGTGGATTATTCAATTGTGCTGAATTTAAGTGGTTAATTGGCATCATATTAATTCATTTATTCATTTATTATATCCCATTTGGGTTTGAACGCATATCTGATCACCGGTGACTTGATTTTATTTAGACGTAAATTTTTCCAGGGAACTTTCGCAAGTTATTTTTTAATTAATTTTTTAAAAGCTTAATTTTAAAAAAGGGATCTATTTTATAAATAACTTTTTAGAAAATGGATAACGATCCAACGGGGGCGTATAATAAAGCACCATTTTTACCGGAGAAAATTATAGTCATTGGAAGGATTGTATGCGGATTCATATCAACTTTGTTGATAGAAAGATATGGAAGGTTATTCAAGACGGTCATATACAAATAACTATGACCGGCGAGAATAACCTTGAAATACCTAAACCAGAAGCACAATGGGATGAAAAAGATGAAAAAAACTATAACTATGATTGGAAAGTTCGAAATATGATTATTGCTTCTTTGGGAGCTGATGAATATTTTAGAGTTTCACATCATACTACAACTAAAACTATGTAGGAAGTGTTACAGATTGTCCATGAGGGAACTGATGACGTGAAGCTAATTAGAATTAATACATTGCAACAAGAGTTTGATCGTTTTCACATGAACCAAGGGGAAACCATTGGTGAATTGGGAAAGATATTTTCTCACTTATTAAATCGCTTAAATGCTCTTGATAAATCCATTCCCAACGATGTAGGTTTGGCATTATATTTGTCCGTTCCCGTCGCACTTTTCTTCCTCGGTGTATTGAGCTTTACACTCTATTGGACCTTTATTGTCATCCCAATACATAAATAAATAAATAAATATTTTTTCTTCAAGATTCGTCAATATCTATGCAATATCACATTAGCAAAATTGACTTTATAATAGAGTGAGAGACCAAAACTCAAGAAAAATAAAAATTAAATAATTAAAAATTAAATTTTAAAATAAAATATCAAATTGTTATTTTTAAAAATAAGAATAAAAATATATTTAAATCTTAATAAATTGAGCAGAGTCACCAAAATGCCATGATAATTGTTCGAAACTGGGACATACTACTTTTCTCATACCATTAAATTATTTGACAAAAAAGAAAGTAGGATTGATGGTATAATTATGAGAATTGCTAATCTCACCCTAAGTGGTGCAAAAATTACCATGTGCAAATACAAAATTGCCTATTTGATTTTGGAGATGCATATTCAGATGCATCACGTGTTTCACTGAAACACGTCCCAACTGAGTCTCACCCCATTTTTTTTTCAAATTTTATTCCAGAGATACATCTCCGGAACAACTCCATATACACCTCACACATTACTCATTAAAACACACTTTTTGACATAAATTGCTTCAGAGATGTATCTATGTATTCACACTAGACAAAATCCAGAGATGCATCTCCGGAACTACACCAGACAACAATTTTTTAAAGTTTTAATTTAGAGATGCTCAGATGAAATTGATGATATATTATAACTATAATATCATTTTCAATTGTTTATAAATTAAACCATACGCTTTCAAAATAATATGAAAATTACATATATAAATTAATAATCTGGAGTACAAAATGAAGTCAAAATAAAATAGAACCGAAAATAGTGTTCCTAATACAAATACTATATACTACTGTGTATGACAGACTTGGTCCCCCTTTTTTATCTTGCCTATTGCATTGGAGTGCATCCCCCATCATGGCATCTACAACGTCTCTCGCCTCAGAGTCATCTAGAAAGAGCCCCACGTTTATACCCTTCAGCCCAATCTCCATGATACAACGTCATCCAGGAAACATATCAACAACATGATATGGCATGGCCTACTCCTAATATAATATCTCTTTATGAGTTGGTCTAAGTGAATCTCTCAGAATATCCAGTGTCATATAAGGATGTGACATCCTGAAATATCATTTGATATATATATATATATATATATATATATATATATATATATATATATATATATATATATATATATATATATATATATATATTATGTACGTTATCTACGTTATATACATTATGTACGTTATATTAGTAATATATCTATACATATTATATATATTAACATAGAAAACAAACAAGTATAAACCAATTTATATTAACATGTAATACATACAGAAACTTAGAAAAACCAATATATATTAACATGTTATACAAGCCAATATATATTAACAAAAAAAAACAACGTCATTACATTATATATATATATATATATATATATATATATATATATATATATATATATATATATATATATATATATATATATATATATATATATATATATATATATAAAATGATGAAGCAAAGTGATAAGAACATGTGTATTATAAAATATGGAGATAGTAATCCGCTGCGTACAATACCTTCTTTTTCGTTTTTTTTTCCGGTCCTCTAGCAGCAACACACATAGTAAGTATATATATGACTAATTAGGATTAATGTCAATTGAGCCTTAATGTTTATTTTGAAACCAATAAAATATTAATTTAAGAAATTAAATAAAGTTTAATTAAAATAGTTAAAATTAAAATAAAAACTGTTCTGGGCAGGCCCAATTCCCATAATTGGGTCAGGCAAACCGGCTCTGCAGAACGCTCGACGTCGAGCAACATTGAGAATAATGGTCCCCGTCGACCAAGGTTGTACCGACCAAGACGAAGCCCTCCAACGGCTAGTTTTGATCGTTAACTATCTTTACGGATTCCGTGATCCGCACCCAACGGTGTAGACCAATAATCTTCTACTTAGCCCATTATATAAACCCTCTCATTTGGGAGGGTCAGGTATTCAATTCTCTGACCTTAATTCTTGTACTTGCTCACTCTTTGCTCAGTGTCTTACTTCAGCATCGGAGTGCCTTGCAGGTACACCCCCCACCTCTCCTCATCCACTGTCTTTCAACAACGCTCGAGGCCAGCCGTATCGGATCCTGATCTCTAGGTACAATCAGGTGGCGCCATCTGTGGGAATCTGATTTCCCCGTTCTTCTTTCTCAAAATCTTCAAAGAACCAAAGTTTTTACCAAGATCCATGGCTGCTCGAGACAATCCGGACAACCGATCGAACGACGACATGATCCTCACGCAACGTGAGAGAAACATTCATCATCCTCCGCACGAGGAAACCGTGCAAGATCACCCGGACGGGAAGACGTCCTCACCTTCTCCCGACCGTGACCAACCTCTGGAGAGTCGCCCAAAAGTCTTCTTTCCCCCGACTCCCTCAGGATCTGACTTCGCTGCACTGACTGAAATTTTGAATCAGACAAATTTGCTGCTCCTCGCCATGGAGAGAAAATTTCTCGTCTCGAAGAAAATATTGTCGACCCCGGTCTCCCGCGAGACACCAGAGAAGGCGTAGTCCCTCTCCTCCCAAGAGAAAAAGGAAGGGACGCATCGACGAATCTACTGGGGACAAACAAACTTGCCAGTCTCCTTCGCAATCTTCCCCTCCAAGAAAATCAAGAAGGAGCAAATCAAGATCTGCATCACCTCGACGAGTAAAGAAGCGCGCACCCAGGTCCCATTCGTTCAACTCCAGCGACGACGAGGACACCCGGGCCCCCTCTCGTCAGAAATCATGGCAGCTAAACTTCCAAGAGGTTTAGAAAAACCACCACCATTGGGCTCATATGATGGGACCACAGATCCGGATGAGCATATCGAAAATATTGATGCGTTGCTCGATTACCGAGGAGTACGAGGAGTGATCAAATGTCGTCTCTTTCCTACAACACTGAGGAAAGGGCGATGACGTGGTATAAAAGCCTCGAAGCAGAGTCCATCACTTCTTGGAAACAGCTCGGACGCACGTTTTCCAGGCACTTCACCGCCTCTAGGCGACACCCGAAGAAGGAAGCTTCGCTCGAAGCGATCATCCAAGGGAAGGACGAACCTTTACGAACTTACATCGAAAGGTTCAACAAAGAAGCAGTGCAGGTGTCCACAACCGACGACATGAAGAAGTATTTGTTGGAACGAGGATTGCGCCCGTCAACAGATTTTCACCGGGCAGTCGGCATCGAGACCCCTGCCACCCTTGACGCATTCTTGCTGAAAGCCCAAGCTTATTTCTAGTATGAGGAAAAGCAGGCAGCCAGCTCCGTACGAGACGCTCGACGTCGCGAGGATGCAAAGCCCCACCTAGTCGATGAACCCTCGACATCTCGTCGGGGAGGAGACAAAAGAAAGGATGACTGCTCCCGTGAACCGCGGGAGCACAGAGGACCCGTCGGCCGATTTCACGAATATACTCCACTCCTGGCCTCCAGGGAGAAAATCTTGTCTGAATGTGCCAACTCAGAATTCAGGCAGGCAGGGGTACGCTTTCTGAAGCAACAACCTAGCAAACCGGGCACGGACAAAACAAAATATTGCAGATTCCACAAAAGTCATGGCCACAATACCGAAGACTGCATCCATCTCAAGGATGCAATCGAAATACTTATTAAGGACAGGCACCTTAAACAATTCACCAAATCCAGGGAAACTCCTCGACAGGAAGCACAGGAGACTCAAAATATCGAGGAGGCTATACCCGTTCCTGCAGATGCAAACATGCAAGTCGCCCTGAGCATCTATCGCCCGAAAGATTTTTTCCTGCCAGATCACACTGGGAGTCCGGGGTACCTTTCCTCCTATAGCCCATGGGAAACCTTCCCATCCATAATGGTCATCTCAGGGGAGGGTTCAACAAAATCACGGTCGGATCCGTAAAGAGAAAATTCGACCAGCTGATTGCGAAGGGGCCCGCACAGAATGCAACCCTGGACCCACCAAGAGAAGGCTCGGTACCCCTTGCCTTTTACCTGGAGGAACTCTTGGGAGGGGCACCAAACGCCAGCATCCTGCTACTCATCTGTGCGCGAATGGCTAATTTTGATGTGAGAAGAATCTTGGTGGACCAAGGCAGCTCCTGCGACATTATGTACTCCCAGTTGTTTTCAACACTCCAGTTAAACGAAACACACCTGACTCCGTACGTCGGGTCAGACCCTCAAGGTTTCAACGGAGCGGTCTCCCGACCATGGGGCTTCGTCGATCTGTTTGTCACCTTCGGAGCAGCCGAGGCCGCCACAACGGTCCGAGTCCAGTTCCTAGTCGTGGATTGCCCGTCGCTATACCAGTGCATTCTGGGACGACCGACGCTGGCCGAGCTGATCGCTGTTCCATCCACCGTCCACCTAAAGATGAAGTATTATACTAATTCGGGCAATGTTGCTACACTGCACGGGGACGTCGATGCTGCTCGCCGATGTTTCGAAGCAGCATCTAAAGGTCTTAGCTCAATATCTTACCAACCAAGTCCTTCAGCATTGACTTCACCAGATGCCCCACAAACATCCAGGGCTTTTCCTCAGGTAGACTCGACCGATATGGACTGCAGGTTCTCAGACGACAACAAGGGCATTCAAAAGTCAACCGATTCACTATCCCGGCCAGTTCCAGACGGAGAGTTCGAGCTGATTCCTTTGGGAGATGACCTGACCCGGTGCGTTAAGATCGGAGCACATATGCCCGACTTGGAAAACGACAGTTAGAAGCTTTCCTCAAAGGAAACGCGAATCTGTTCGCCTGGAGCGCCGCAGAGATGCCAGGACTCGGCCTCGAGACAGCCTGCCATCACCTCTCCATCGACCCAACATACAAAGCGGTCGCCCAGCGTAGGAGGAAGCAGTCGACCGAAAAAACTGAAGCGGCTGAATCTGCTGTTAAAGACCTCCTAGAGGCAAAATTTGTAACCGAGGCCAGGTACACAACCTGGCTCTCAAATGTTGTACTTGTCAAGAAATCTAATGGAAAGTGGAGAATGTGTGTTGATTATACTGATCTAAATCGGGCATGCCCGAAAGACGCATACCCTTTACCTAACATCGATAAATTGGTCGACAATTCGTCCGGCTTCAAGTTATTGTCCTTCATGGATGCCTACTCAGAGTATAATCAAATACCCATGGCCGTGTCCAACAAAAAATACACGGCCTTCATGACCGAATCGGGCAACTATTATTATAACGTTATGCCCTTCGGTCTAAAAAATGCAGGCGCGACATATCAGCGCATGATGAATAAAGTATTCCGGGCAGAAATCGGAGACATGCTCGAAGTGTATATGGACGACATGATTGTCAAATATCAACAAGAGACAGACCACGCGTCCCACTTACGAAAAGTGTTCGATCAGGCACGGAAGTGCAAAATGCGTTTCAATCCCGAGAAGTGCACATTTGGGGTCCGAGCAGAGAAGTTCCTCGGATTCTATCTAACCGAACGAGGCATCGAAGCCAATCCCGACAAATGTCGGGCGTTCGCAGAACTTCCAACCCCTAATTCTAAAAAATCCATACAATCACTAAACGGGGTCCTCACTTCCCTCGCTCGGTTTGTAGCAAAATCCGCTCAACACGCTCTCCCCTTTTACAAGCTCCTCCGCAAAAAGGCTACTTTTGAATGGACGGAGGAGTGCGAGCTAGCCTTGTCCCACCTGAAGAAGGCAATATCTGAACCCCAAGTTTTGTCCAGACCTGAAGAAGGGGAAACACTTTACCTCTATCTCGCCGTAGCAAACGAAGCCGTAAGCGCGACCCTCATACGCGACCTACCCGAGGGACAAAAACCTGTCTATTTTACGAACAAGGCACTCCATGGCCCTGGAATTCGGTAACTCCAGGTAGAAAAGGTGGCTCTGGCCCTCCTTTTTGCAGCCAGGAGGCTACGACATTATTTCTTGGCCCACACCATCATCGTAAGAACAGACCAAGCCATAAGACAATTGCTCGGTCGACCAGACATGTTCGGGCGAATGCTAAAATGGTCATTAGAACTGTCCAAATTCGACATCAAATTCGAGGGGAGACAAGCTCTCAAAGCTCAAGCGCTGACCGACTTTGTGGCGGAACTCACTTTCACCGAGCAGGAGCCGAAATCCCCATCCAAATGGACTATCTTCGTGGACGGAGCGTCCGGCCCGGCGGGCAGCGGAGCTGGGGTTATCTTAGAAAACGAAGAAGGAAGTATTATCGAAGTATCCTTAACCTTATCCTTCCCCACTTCCAACAAACAGACGGAATACGAAGCCTTCCTAGCAGGCATACGACTCGCGACCGACCTGGAAGCGGAAGAGATCATGATTTGCACGGATTCCCAACTGGTCGCTAGCCAAGTCCGAGGAGATTTCCAGGCTAAAAACGATAACATGGCCGAATATCTAGCCCTTGTAAAAGGCGAACTAAAACGATTCAGAAGCGTGGAGGTCAAACACGTCCCGCGAGAGAATAATACCCGAGCTGACGTCCTTTCCAAGTTGGCAAGCACTAAAAAGAAAGGAAACAACAAATCTGTCATACAAAAAGTGCTCCCCCGACCAAGCATTGGAAAGTCGTCAATCCACCTAGACGTTAATCTCGTAGGCGACACGAACTGCTGGATGACCCCAGTGTTTAACTACCTCAACAAAGGGGAGTTACCGGCAGACCCGAAAACGGCCAACATCGTACGACGAAGGTCATGCTCATACTCTCTAGTGGGTGGACATATGTATCGTCGAGGATTCTCTACACCTCTCCTCAGGTGCATAGAAGAAGAAAACATTCCACATGTACTAAGAGAGGTCCATGAAGGAATTAATGCACAACATCCGGGAGGACGATCGTTGGCCCGAAAGATTCTCCGAGCAGGATATTATTGGCCTACACTCCAACACGACGCAAAGGAACACGCAAAAAGGTGTGACAAATGCCAACGACACGGGGATGCACACATAGTGCCCCCTACCGAGTTAAAATCACTATCTTCACCTTGGTCGTTTGCATGGTGGGGGATGGATATCTTAGGGCCATTCGTCGTCGGATCCGGCCAAAATAAATACCTAATTATAGGCGTTGATTATTTCACCAAGTGGATAGAAGCTGAGGCCTTAGCCAAAATCACTGCACTCAACATACTACGCTTCTTCAAGAGGAACATCCTCGCCCAGTTCGGGGTACCACTCGCCATTGTGACCGACAACGGCACCCAGTTTACAGATAAACACTTCAAAGAATTTGTTGCATCAGTGTAATACCTCAAAATTTGCCCTCTCATTTTCATGCCATTTAGCATATCCTTTCATACATTGCATTGCATTTAGATCACAATTGCATCATAAACATACATGAATATACATCTCCATTTGAGCTTTCACAGGTTGCGACTGGCCTTTATTTTTTCATGCGGAACGTGCACAAGAATCTTAGAAGAAACCAAAAGTTCTCGGTTGATTCAAAGGAGTTTAAGCAGAATATCAGTTTTATGGTGCAGTTTGCAAAAGTTGTAACTTATGCTCGGAAACCCATTTTGGCTTAAAACTCAATAGTTTAGACTATTTCGGTATTCTCTACAACTTTTGTGTTCGACTCGGAGGCCAATTCATCAAGGAAAATGGCGGGAATTATTTGTTTTTTTGAAATTTCGGTTTCGCCGATTAACTGTGCTAGCGATATTCAAGAGTTCATAACTTCTGATTGGGTCAACATGTCTGAGAGATTCATATGCCAAAAGTTCTGTCTTGATATCCTTTCTAACTTTTGGGTTTTGGCCGAGAACTAATTCTTTGAAGAAGATCTCAGAATGTGCGAGTCTTTAGAGTCGACATAGTGAAAAACAGTGCTGAACCGGTGAGTTTTGAACACTAAAAAATTCATAACTCTTGGCTCATTCATCGAATTGATGTTGTTTCGGTGCCTAAAATTCTGTTTAGATGTTATCTTCATTATGTGAATTCAGTTTGGGTTAGGTCCGAGCGGAAGGATCTCGAAAATGCGAATTACCAGTAAGGTTCTTTGATGCAGTGCACTGTTTGTCAGATTTTGTAAAATTCATAACTCGGTCAATTTTCATCGGATTTCACCCGTTCTTGAAGCGTTGGTTCACAAATTTTATCCTCTTCAAGTTCAAAGACAAACGCGAGTTCGAACGGTGCTCCAAAGATTGTCGTTTTGGTTTATTTCACAAAACTGAAGTGCTGAACCGAAGAAAAATGCTGAAAGTGGTTTCACGAGAAAATTCATATCTCCCTCGTCGTTTGTCCGGTTGAGCTTAGATTTTAACACTAGGTCACTGACTCATAGATATACAACTTTGATGACAAAGTCGAGTCGAGATTATGCTCCGAAGAGGTTAGCCTCGTCACATTTTCGAGTAGCGGACACCAAATAAGCCGAAAAAACAACTTATTCAGTGACGTCTTGCAGCTTAAACGTATCGATCGCACTCGATTTTGATCGTACAACGTTCTTTATTTTTGCATTGCAACCGTGATTCAGAGGCGGACGATGTTGTGGAAGGTTCAGAGTCGAAATTTCTTGCCGAAGATATTGTTATTTTCACTTAAGCCGAAATTCTACCTTTTGCCTTTCATTTTACACTCCACTATATATTCTTTTGACCCAAAATTTGTCTCATAACTTCAATCATAATTTACAAACACCAAAAAACTCTCACAAACTCTCTCTAAAGGATCAAAGTTTATTCTCTCAATTCTTTCTCAAGAACACAACAACAACTTCATCAAGAACTCAAGAACACAACAATTCCGATCAAGCTTCCGGTAACCGAGCCGCCACGAACCACCATCTCCGGTCAACTTCACCACCGTAAGACCACCATTTTCCGCCACCGGCAGCCGCGCGGCCTCTCCTCCTCTCCTCCGTTCATGATCGCGTCTCACTTCCTTCGGATTCGCAATTTCTTCGTCGATTCTTCATTCGGTAAGCTTCTTAAACTTTAATTCATGAATAATTGTTGAATTGTTTCTTGAATTGAATTTTGAAGTTGAATTAATCTTGTGGAGATTATGTACATTGATTCATAATTTTGATTCTTGATTGATTCTTGATTAATTTATCCTAATAATTGTTGTGGTGCATGATTGAAAAGGCTTGGTAAAGTTGACATAGAATAATCGGTGAATGTTAGGTGTTTGACAAAATTCCTAAGAGAGCTAATTATTATGACTTGATATTGATTGAAGTGCTTGACTTTTAAATTCATGTTTGTTTCAATGTGCAAATTTGAAATAGGATAGGTTGAGGCTTAATTGTTGATGTTGTTCATGTGTCGCGTGTCGAGAATATGTTTTGGTCATAACTTCCTAACCGTAGCGCGTTTTCGCGAATGTGAATAGTGTAAATTGACTTTGTTGATTATTCCGGAGCCATTGGTGAACTTTTTAGTCGATTTCGGACAACTTTTTCCGACTATTTCACTACTGCCAGCCGACGAAATCGGCCAAAAAGTATCACTTCCGAGCGGAATTTTCAAAATCCGATTGCATATTTGAATCCGTTGGCACGTTTGCTAGTTACCATGCGATTTTCGTTCAATTCCGAGTCGGTGATTTTTGACGCGTTTTTCCGTTTCAAGGCTTTTTATGTTCGGTTTGGTGCGGTTTTGATGCATTGGTCTTGTTTTGACTTGTACTTATGTTTGTTGATCATTTTCCATTCATTGCATGTGAATTTGTTCGATTCCGGTTTGAGTTTGCATGTTGTTTATATTAATGCATAAGCGCTGCCCCGTTTTGAAACGTAAATTTCAATGCATGTCCATGACTCGTATATTCATATTTCTACTTGATTTGGAGTTGTGAGGCATAGGTGCAACTTCCGGTTGCACCTCTTTTTGGTTCTAATGCGTTTGTTGAGTTCATGCAAGGTTCTCGCAAAGATCTTAACGACGGTCGTTTGGTTGGTATTCCACTTTATTTGTGGGATACCTTTGGATTCAAATGATATTTTGTGCCGTTGTTTTTGTTTCGATTATGGGGGATCTTCACAAAGCAATTATGGAAGATGAGCATTTATTTTGCTCATGGGAGATTACAAGGCTTGACTTGAAGTTTTTTTGGATTTCTTTTATGTGAAAGAATCGGCACTTCGACCAAGTAAGTAATCCCGATTCTCTACTTTAATGCATCATTCTAGTTGTATGCGACTTAGGATCATATAACTTAAGGTGCATATTGAGCCCTCCCACCTGAGGCATTGGATTTATTTGTGATTTTTGATGATATGTATCGATTTCGGAACTTAGGGATTAGGTTACGAACCATTAGGATCGCTTCCTTTCACTTCCCCTTAAAATCCACTTTTTTGCCCGTTTCGTCGCAATTATTAAAAATATTTTTAAGTGAGATAAAACTCTGGAAAAATTCATGAGTGATCCTCATATTCTTAATTAATTTGTCATTTTTTTTGTTTCCAGATTTGGGTGATTTTAATAATTAATTTGGATTTTAGATCATGAGCTGTCCCAAAAGGGAGTGTTTTGGCATAAGGGACCGAAATCGATTTTTCCCCATAGGTGTGAAACCTATTTTTTGTGTGTGATTAATCACTGTAATTTGTGACATTTTGATGCTCATTAGGAATTTTTTTCATAATTTTTAGTGCCCTTTTTGATCCACTTTGTGGAGTTGTTTTTCGATGATCACGTTTTGTTACCTTGCTAGTCAAGGATTTGTTTTGGCACTTTGGTGCATAATTTCAGGGAATCCTTTTGGACCATGTGAGATAATGACTATATTATTCCAGGGATTTAATTTCATAATTTTTAAAGGCTTTTTGCTATTTTTTCCATGTCACCTAGATCCTAGGTTGATTCATGTGTCTATTTGTTGCATAACTTAAATGATAGGAAGGCATTCATGCCATTTTCTTGAGGGGATTTTTGGTAGCTTTTAGGATTTGATTATAGGTCATTTGTATGTCTTTAATTCCATTCATAGGTCATTTTTTGAACCATACTCATTTGGTTTGTTTTGGTGCTTTAAAGTGCATACTTATGTGAATTAACTTTAACATAAACTAGCTTCTCTTCTCCTCTAATTGTTAACTTGAATTATGTGGAAATCATTAATGCCTATTCATGCATTCTAATTGCATCTCATACCTTGTATGCTACTGACCCATAATCATTTCATGCATATTCACATGTCATTCTTCCTTAGTTTGCATCATGTGCAATCTTATGCAATTTTTGTTCGTTTCTTCTCATATCTTCTTCTCATTGCTCCATATGCCTAAACAATTGCATCCATGATTGTATATTCATTTATCCATCTTCATAATCATTCACTACTGACTTTGATGTTCATTTCATGTACTAATTCATGTTTGTAAGCCATATGCATTCATACTTCATCCATAAACCCTAACTTGCATTTAGGTGAACTTAGGTGAACTTTTTGTACATAGTTTGACATAGTTTGACCTTGTGAGGTATCCTAGCATACCTAGGGACGTATATCATGTAGCTACTGACTTTAGAAGTCATGTGACCTTTAGGTACCTTCACCTTTAGACTTAGGTCTTATTTTGAACCCTAGTTCCATTCTAGGACGTTTATGGTACTTAATCGCTTTCATGCTTTGATTTTACTTTCAATATGCATTGTCATGCTAACTTTTGTTTTGTAGGGGGGAAGATTGAGGTAAGTCTCACTTCATTCCTATCTCTTATGCATTATAGTTGTGTTTTCCTTAGCACTTGGTGCTTGCTTATAGGTGTTCCCTTTCTTTAGAAACAACTTACCTTCCTTAGGAAGTAAGTTGATTTCTAAGTTCTCTTTTCTTCTTTTCTCTTTTCTCATTAGGATTAGAAAATCTCATTAACCATAGGACCTCTCTTGTAAATAAATCAATAAAATTAGGGTTGTGTCTTAGTCCCCCTTAGTTTTTCCCTTTTTGCAACTTGAGTCATTCTTTCTCATCTTCAAACAAAAAAAAACAATTAACAAATAAATGAAAGGATCCTTTGTGTATAGCCTTATTCCATGAAGCACTTGCATTCATTCCATCTTGGAGTGGTGTAAGCTTGTCTATCATGATGCACAAGTCTCATCAAGGGGTTGTTTCACAAAGAAAAACTTAAAAGATACTTCTTCACTAAAGCAACAAAAACACTTAATCAAGTTCAACAAGCTAGTGAACTTAAGCCCTAATCCTAGGAAACCAGTCTTGGATAAATTCTCCTTGCTGGGTATGCTTGTTCTATTATTCCATCTTGGAATGTAGAGGCAAGTGTACATTCCATGTAAAAGAGTTTGAATTCACTTCCTTGTGCCAAATTCATATAAAAACTCTTAAAGTACAAAAAAACAAATAACAAGCGACTATCCTGCGGGAACTTCTCTTCTCATCTCATTCACTCACAACGCGAACTCGCGACTACTTGTCTCATTTGCAAGACGGTAAACGCACTCGTACCAGACGAGCCTGCAACACCTGAGCATAGACATACGCAGTTCCAGCATAAAAAATACAAACAAATAGTTCCCGCCTTAGTTAGGCGAACTACGTCGACTCTGATCCTCATTATCCCGATGAGGTACGTAGGCAGCGGGGTAGGGCCCGTTCGAGCACACTCTTTATTTTCCCTACATTTCCCCTTTTGTTCATTCTCTTTTCCAGTTCCTTTCTCATTTCTCATTCCAGTTCCAGTAGCAGGTTTTATTCAGCAGCAGTTATACTTTTATCACCCTTTGAAACAAACAAGCAAACGTGGATCCCGTCGGGTACGGCGGACGGATTGGGGTGCTAATACCTTATCAATTCGTAACCGACTCCCGAACACAGATCTTTGGTTCGCAAGGCCTTGTCCTTTCCTTCTTCCTCAGGTTTGTGCAACATTACCTTTCCCATTCATTCGGGATAAAAATGTCTGGCTGGCGACTCTAACCTTTCCGCGCCACTTTCGCGTTTGTACTAGGATGAAAATCCCGGGAGCGACAGCTGGCGACTCTGAGGCCTTAGCCAAAATCACTGCACTCAACATACTACGCTTCTTCAAGAGGAACATCCTCGCCCAGTTCGGGGTACCACTCGCCATTGTGACCGACAACGGCACCCAGTTTACAGATAAACACTTCAAAGAATTTGTTGCATCAGTAGGAACAAAACAACACTTCGCTTCAGTGGAGCACCCCCAAACTAACGGGCAAGCAGAGGCCGCAAATAGGGTAATCCTAAGAGGCCTGAAGCGAAGACTGGACGAACACAAGAAACACTGGGTCAAGGAGTTACACAACGTGCTGTGGGCGTATAAAACCACCCCCCACTCAACGACCGGTGAGTCCCCATTCCGGTTGGCATATGGGACCGATGCAGTAATCCCTGTGGAAATGCACGTCCGATCCAGACGAACAGAGTCCCCAATGGACCAGGACACCGACTCCGAAGCTTTGAGAGACGAGCTTGACCTGGTCGAAGAAATCTGATCAGAAGCTGCCCTCTGGGAGGCCACTCTCAAACAGAAAATAGCCGCTCGATACGATTCTAAGGTCATAAGACGAACGTTCGAGGTGGGCATTCTCGTTCTAAGGAGAAATCACAAGGACCCTCGCGAGGGAAAACTTACACCTAATTGGGAGGGCCCGTATCGCGTCTGAGCAAAAACCAAAACGGAACCTATTATTTAGAAAATCTACACGGGTAAGAACTTGCTCGGCCGTGGAACGCCGAGAAACTCAAGCAATATTACAGCTAACTTACAAAGTCACCTCGCTCAACTCTCAAGCGAGAAGCGATAGGTCTGACTAATAACTGTGTGCCCAGGTACAAGCATGACAGCCCAAAATAACATGATCGTCAGGGTCTCCTTCCAAGAGAAGGAGAAAACTGTTGCACGGACGGATACTCAAACGAGTCCGGCGTTACCTAAGTACCACGACCAGACAGAACCCCAGCTCGCGATGGGACGTTCAAGCCTCGGAGCCCGGGCCACATTACCTTGTCCCGGGCACCGACCAGGAGCAAGACTCTGAAATCTGATTGGTCCCCCAAACCAACAGTTCACAAACACACCCCGTATTTATTCGATCACATCCAATCAGTACAAGAATGCCAAACACTTAGCGTTTAAAACACAAAGAAAACAGTCCTCCGACGGACGAACAATTAAATAGGAAACATGTAAAATAAACGACCATTAATAACATTAACTTTCACCGCAAAAATGCGACCTCGAAGGGCCGACTTGTTCATGATTACTTACAAAGGGGACCACACCCCCAAAATAAACACATTAACTTACAAGATAATGACACACATGCCAAAACTAATTACCCTCATTGTCCAAAGCACCAGGTTGACCCTCACCTTGTTGACCCTCACCCTGGTCCGGCTGCACTTCTGGCTGACCGGGCTGAACAGTTGCCCCGGGCTGAGAGTCCTCCACGACCAAGTCTGAAGGAACCACTATCTGGCCATCC
This sequence comes from Lathyrus aphaca, assembly GCA_963966055.1. Classification (NCBI taxonomy): domain Eukaryota; kingdom Viridiplantae; phylum Streptophyta; class Magnoliopsida; order Fabales; family Fabaceae; genus Lathyrus; species Lathyrus aphaca. The sequence continues at coordinate 140,171,521 of OZ014520.1, forward strand.
TCGACTTTGTAGAGGTAGTTGATCCGGCTGGTGTCCAAGGCCAGTTCAGGATGAAGAGCCCTTGTTTGATCCACAACATTTTGGAAACTGAGCTCAGTCGACGAGTTCAGATCTTCCATATCTTGGTCTATCCGAGTAAGGAACTGTGCCCTAGTCACCATACTCTTAGTTTCCGCATCTTCATCCTCCTTCGGGAAGAATGCATCCTTCAACTTTTTACTCTGCTCCAGAGCCCTCCTCTTGTCAACCTCCAGCTTGGCAATAATGTTCCCCCGCTCGGTCAGCTCTTTGGCCGTGGCAGTGACTTCTTCAGTGGCCGCCGTCAACTTCTTCTCGGCCGCAGCCAACTGCTCCTTCAGCCTCGCTACTTCCCTCTCTTTCCCGGGGTTTCCTTTAGTCATCTGTCAGGCCATTGACAAGAACCACATAACAGCACTCGCGTCCTGGGCCAAAGACAGTCGTCGGGCAGGACGATCCATCGCCTCCAGAAATAGGGAGTCTTCACGGTCCACCTCCATGCTCGTCCCTTCAAAGAAGTTCCGCTTCACGAAGCACAGCGGCAGCACATGCTTCGGTTTGGGGGGAGCGTTGGCCGTCAGGTCTACAGTCCCTGCGGACTTGTGCTTTTTCATTAAGGATCCGGTTGAAGCGCTCGGAGAACCCTGGACCAGGGGGCCCGACCTAGAGCCGCTTGTCTCAGTCAGCTTGGTCTGAACGACCCGTGACCTCTTCTTCTGCTGTTGGCGCAAGCATTCTTGAATCTTGTCGAGCGGATTCAATAGGGAGCCTGAAAAAGAAAGAAAAAAGAGAGTTAGACTAGTCACGGACGACAGAATATTATCAAAGACATAATAACAAGCAGAAATAAAACAGATATCAAAAAACTCAGACACTTCCTGCCCGGTATTGCACGCCAGCAAGTCTGTGACGTCAATCAGAGGACGCTCCACAACTTCCCCCCCGTCCTGATCCAGCATTATTTTCCCTTCTCAGTCCAGCAAAGGAGTCGGGGTAAAAGAGGCTATTAATTTCCTAAAGCCTCGAAGTTGGCCGCATCATCCTCGTTCAGAGAGTCCCCCACCTGGACGAACTCACTGACCGACCGCTCGTAATGAGTATAGCTCCAGGAGAAGGGAAATAGCCAAAACCTCCTCGGAATCACCTGTTCTTGGTCGTCAAGCTTAGGCTCGTCGTTCTCATCAGTGTCTATCCCTACGAAACTTAGCGCCCTCTCAGCTTCCGTGCCTGCGGGTTTTATCAAAAAATAATTCGTCTTGAAAGCCTGGATGGACTCTGAGTGAGCCTTAAAGATCTTGGTCCTCTGCTTAAAGGAGATGAATCCCTTTCGGTCAGTCCCTCGCCCGACTTGACGCTGCAGTGAAAATAAATGAAAGAACAGAGGAAGCGTGGCTCCAACACCCAGATGGGTGCATGTTACCTCGAACGCCTTCAAAAACGCGTAGGAGTTGGGGTGTAGCTGAGACGGGGCAACACCCAGATGCCCGAGCACAGCGCAAACCAAGTCACTGAAGGGAAAAGTTACCCCCAGGACCGAAGTTGCGTACTCATACATAGAAAATATCCGACCGCCAAAGTCCGAGAAGATGCGGTCGTCATCCCCTGGGCAAGTGACAATCCAGTCCGCAGGGTCACCGACAGCGGGCAGCGGCTCCGCGCGATGCCTCGAAAACGAAGATACTTTGTCTAGCAGGTCCTCCACTACCCATTCTTCGGGAGAGGTCCTTATCTCTTCAGGGCAACAGGGTGAATCTGTCGAAGCCCCCTCCTCCATGGTGCTCGCGTCCGATTCGCCTGAAGAACTCCCGGAGTCGGAGGGAACTGATGCGGAAGAACCAGAGTCTTCCGGGGATGTTTCTTCCGAGGAGACGTCCAGTGGGTCCATAAGCGAGTTTTCACCTGAAAAGCAGAGGAAAGGCGTCAGTGAATTCGATTAAGAATATCAGATCCACCCTTCCACTGCTCGACAAGTGAAAGGGCGCACGTCGACCCAGGAACAAGGTCTCGAGCCGTAGCCCCGGCTGACCATCGCTCAAGGCGATGGCTAACGCCCAACTTCAGAGATAATAAAATCTAAACCTAAATACTTATCAGATCCCAAGTCAAAGTCGACCAACACCTGCGTCGACCACGAACTAGGGTTCATAGCCGACGAACAACGGTGGTAGAAATTCTCCTACCTACTGGTTTAAATCTAAAACTACCGGAAAATCTACCCTAAACCACATGCATTTCTAAGATATCAAGCCTATGACTAACATAAACACGAAAAAGAAGTCGTACCTTGAGCTTGGGAAGCCATTTGTAGAAGAAATTGATTCTGGAAACGGTGGTCAATGGTTGGAACTATTCTGTGTGGGGATTACCTCACTTCAGGGTACGACCTTGATAGTTATGTGCATCTGGTGACCTATCTTCGAGGACCTTAATGGGACCACCCGTCTCCAGTGATGACAGTGGCAGACCACATTTGTTGGCAAACCCACTCGCATCCGAGGGTCCATTGGAAACTCGCATAGGATGGCCTGGTTCTCTCATAGGAATTCAGTTAAAGCAAACTGTTCGTATGACGATAATGTTGTACCCTTCGGGATGAATGTACTATTGTTTCTCGATTCAGTGCTTGAAGCTGGAGACTTGTGAGGGATGCTTGTTTTTCCGGACTCAACTGAGACCTCCCTGCGTAGTACATAATACCAAACCGATTCCCTGATTTGGTCATGAGCCATTTCTCGGAGATGGTGAACGTATTATTGCTATTCGGCTTTGAGAGTCCGTGATGTTGACCCGAGTAGCACACCCGGGAGATTGGGAGGGGTTTACAGGTTTGCAGGAACCCTAAACTTCAACATACCCGCTTTGCCAGTGTTGTTTTATGATATTATCTGGTGCTATATGGTTCTTTGATTCTGAGATCTGGGATTTCTATTCAGAGAGATTGTTACTGTGATTACCATGGTGACCCTAATATTGTGACTGTTATTATGACTCTCCACAGACACTTGGCTCGTGGTTCAACTTCAACACCATCAGTGAATATTCTATTATGTGACCCAGTTCTACAGTTATTGGGTTCTCAGTTATGGGGTTCTATACAGAGATGGTGCTGCTATTATGGTTCTATTCAGACAGTTGGTTCACTGCTCAACACCGGCACCAACATCAGATCATTGATCACACGTCTGTTGCATACATGACATCATAACATTTCTGCATACATGTTCAGTTATTTCCGAGGATCACATATCTGAATCATGTTGTTGGATTTTTCTGTATCAAAACTTGAATTAAAGCAGATAGATTCCTTAGAAATAATTGAACATGGCATTTGCATACATCCTTGCATTCTTGACAGGTGTTCAGAGACAGATTCTTTTCCTGACTTGATTTCTCATCAGAATGGACAACTTGAATCACATTCATCAAGGTATATATTTGAAGCAACTCCGGGTGGAGGTAATCGAAGGAAGACCCAGCTGAGGCCATTCAGGGCAGAGGTATAAGCTTTATTTCAAAACCAAAAACTGCTGAAACAGGAAGTCAACCAGATGAAGACTCAGATGAGCTTGGTTATGGAAATTCTGAACAAAGCTATTTTCATCCCTATTGAGGGGAACTACGCTGCTCTGATTCTCCATTGGTCAACGGAGATACGTAGGCAGAAGATCTCCTGAGATCTTTCCGAGCAACCTTATATATTAACTTTATCAACCTCTTCCCTCCAGATGTCATTGGTCAGCATCCAACTTGAGCTTCCCAAGAGAGTCCTGGGACCAAAGCATATGGGTAAAGACCAAAACAACTTAAGAATAAGTTTAATCGTATTCCGAGGTCGTACGCGCAACAAGTTTCCTCATTGGCTCAAATTCAAACTGATTGAGTTAGTTACATCAGGATCATCTCCGATAAAGCTTCCTTTGGGGTTTCAATGCCAAGTATGATTACCATTCTGGGGCACCTGTCCTTTTAATTGAAGATTGCAAGTCTTTTAGAGGTAAAGGTGAAGACAAGGTCCCAAATTTGATCGACTCAAATGTCATCATGCCAGAAAGTCTACTCACATATTGAAGTCTCCTCATCAAATGGGTCTCCCAATTTGCAAAGGCATCTTCAGAAGCAATAAGTCCAGACGGAGTCAAGTCTCCTCAATGACGGCAATGTTCAGCTTCTTTACTGCATTTTCATTTGTAGTTTATATTGTTTGTTTAAACATCTGTATGCATGCATGAAACTTATTTGTTTTTGAATGTTAACCATAATAAAATGCACATGTTTTTCTTGAAGTAATCCATTCGTATTCACTCATGATTTTGTGTATGTGCATTGCAATACCAACTGTCGTGCTTAAACTCTATCAGGGAGGATGACGAAATGAAAACGCAAAAATCTCTAATTGTGCGCTTTTGAGAAAGACCTTGTTGATGATGTACAGGCATTGTTTCAAGCCCTAAACACCGGAGATATAAGGGAGATAGACCCTCGCCAACCCATTTGAGCCTTGAAGTAGGAGTTTATTTTCGCATGAAAAAACCCTTGCATTTAACCCAAGGGCAGGGTAGGTGTCAGCTAGCTGGACCGATCGTTCAAGTTTCGAAAAGGAGTGCAAATCTAAGGATCCATTACCTTTCGTTGTACCAAATCAAGAGGTCCAATGACCAGGAACCACAATGGTTATCCCAATCAAGAGGTCCAAAGACCGGAAACCACATTGGTTATTACTCATTGACCAGAGAATGAGGCAGTCACGACCCTTTCAAAGCAATCAAGACAACCAGCGTCACACGATTTGTTCAAAAAAAAGAATTAAAAAATGATGAAAGAGCCCGCTAAGTCGAAACTTGAAAACAAACGACTTAGGCAAAAATTAGGGCATCCCGCTGGACTTCACAATCAAAGATTCACAAGAATCAGTCCAGGCAAAAGTTAGGGATAAGAAAATAATGCAAAAGCAAAAGACAAAAAGGATTACACAAGAAAGATCCTTGAATAAGAACAAAGTCGTGTGATACAGACACGGAAGACGAAGGGGTGACTGACTCCAAACAACAACCTGATTGGTGTTTAAAACCGTTAGTGTAATTGGTTCCTTAACCCTCACAAAACCCTTTTTGAGAAGTGAGCACTTGTGAAAGCTAGCTGAAACTAGGAATGGAGAACATCACGAAGAGGGGTGGGCACAAATAAATTTCGAGCCTGTATCCTTTGTTTCTATAACCGTGAACCAGGCCACGATACAACCCTCAAAAGTCCTAACTGAAACAGGGTTATTTTTGAGAGCGTACTACCACGAGACCGCGTTCCTGACTCCTATGAGTGGTGGTGAAAGATCTTTGTTGGTGTTGCATATGCATGTTTTCTATTATTCAAAAAAAAATTATTAATGTCGTATCTTAACCAGTGATCCGCTCACAAAGGTTTGCGACATCTTTTTCAGTAAAACTTCAAAATTAACATGTGTGTTGCATTAGAATTTTCATTCTCAAAAATAAACATTTTCTGCTTGCATACATTTGTTTGGCATCATAAAAGTCCATGTATGGAATCTCAGTCCAGAAGCTTAATCTTGCCAAGTTGAGAAGTCTGAAACTTCCGAAGGACAATCTATGAAGATGTAATTTTCCAAAAAAAAAAAAACTCCATTGAGTAGGGACTTTCCCAATCAGTTGTGATAAGAGCCAACTAATCTGGGGCAATCATGTCGAGCAATCTCTTCAAAATTCAGCCAATCTGGGGCAATCACTTCGAGATTCAAATCTCTCAAAGAGCCATTAGTCTGGTGCATGCATTCAAATTTTAGCCAAACTGGGGCAATTACTTCGAGATCCAATCTCTCAAAGAACAGTTGATCTGGGTGTTTTCTTCAAAGCACAGTCATTTAGGGGTGATCACTTCAAGACTTGTACTGGAGCAGGCCACCACAAGAGCATGAGAAGTCACTTTTCCCAAAGACGGTAAATCCAAAGCACCTATCCAAAGTTCAAAATACTGGGGCAGAATATCTCACAGTGATATGAGGCTTTTCATGAATCCTTGCGAGGCAAATTCTTGCACAGACCATGCAGTCTGGGGCTGTTATTTCGAGATCCGATGAATCTCTCCAAGAGTTTGAAGACACTGAGGCATTTCATATGCCATGTTTTCTGTAAAATCCTCTTGAGATATTTACTTCTGATGGACTTTAATCTGAGGCGAGTCGAAAATTGCAAAGAACCATTATTCACTCATGATTAGTCGGCAACCTATCAACCCAGGGCTAGGGGCAAGGCCAGTGTCGGCACAGTACTGCAAGAGTTGTTTCATCTGCGGACTTCATCGATCAAGGTTCCTTAGCAAGTCTCATGGGAGGTTATTTCTTGAGAAGAAGGGTATCATCGTCTCTCATCACCAGCATGAGACGCCTTACATCTCTCATTCCCAACATGAGAGGATTTATCTCTTATCCCCAGTAAGTGGCAACTTAAACTCTTATCTTCAGCAGAAAGCTTCATCATTGACATCCTCCATCATCCCCAGTAGAGTTGGAAGTTGAAATCTCCCCCCAGCAAGATAACAGAAGGTGGGTGTCATCCCCAAGCAGAAGTTTCCCTTCAGACAGGGGCAATTCTCAGCAGTATAAGGAGTGTTTGGCCTCCCCAGCAGTTGCTTCCTCAGCAATATCATGCCTTTGGTTCCCAACCAAGTCAGGAGGTCCTCACTTCCCCACCAGGGTACAAGAAGAGTTCATATCCAGCAGGGTCTTGGCACTCCAATCTCAAAGTCCAATTTATTTTTGGCAATGGAGGCAGTTCAGAGCCGGTGCATCATTAACAGCATTCCCCGCAGGGCTGTCTCCTCCTCACAAGGATTAACCAGACCAATGCATTGACCATCAGTCTCTCCCCAGTCAAGCTATCTGGGATACTTGCAGTCTCCTTGTCAAGAGATCTCTTTGCATTTGCATACGCATAATCATAATCAAATTTGCATCCTCCAAAGCGTAGCATTTCCATCGTCATGGAGCATTACGCCATAAATTCAAACATATGCATACCAGCATGGGCCAGTTTTGAGGTATATTACATAAGACCCGTTACATTTCCAATCAGATTGGAGTGTTACCCACAGAATGCAACTTCGTTTCCCAGGGTGGTTACTTCTACCACGTCTTGTTGTTATCCCCGGTTGAGTCTTGTTTCAGTACAACAGTCTCATCTTTTCGCGTCTCCGTTTCAGTACAACGATCACGTCTCGGGTTATCATTTAAGTACAATGATCCCGTTCCTTTCGAGTCTCCATTTAAGTACAATGGCCTCGTCTTTGAGTCTTGTTTCAGTACAACAGTCTCATTTTTTCGCGTCTCCGTTTCAGTACAACGGTCGCGTCTTGGGCTCTCGTTTAAGTACAACGATCCCGTTCCTTTCGAGTCTCCATTTAAGTACAATGGTCTCGTCATTGAGGTTTGTTTCAGTACAACAGTCTCATTTCTTTTCGCGTCTCCGTTTCAGTACAACGGTCGCGTCTTAGGCTCTCGTTTAAGTACAATGATCCTGTTCCTTTCGAGTCTCCATTTAAGTACAATGGTCTCGTCATTGAGGTTTGTTTCAGTACAACAGTCTCATTTCTTTTCGCATCTCCGTTTCAGTACAACGGTCGCGTCTTGGGCTCTCGTTTAAGTACAACGATCCCGTTCCTTTCGAGTCTCCATTTAAGTACAATGGCCTCATCTTTGAGTCTTGTTTCAGTACAACAGTCTCATTTTTTCGCGTCTCCGTTTCAGTGCAACGGTTGCGTCTTGGGCTCTCGTTTAAGTACAACGATCCCGTTCCTTTCGAGTCTCCATTTAAGTACAATGGTCTCGTCTTTGAGTCCTGTTTCAGTACAACAGTCTCATCTTTTTCGCGTCTCCGTTTAAGTACAACGATCGCGTCTCGGGTTATCATTTAAGTACAATGATCCTGTTTTTCTTGGTTATGGATCGGTTGATACCATCTCCATGTTAGATCGGTTGATCTTATTTGAGTCATGAATCGGTGGATATCATTTCTCTTCGAGTTGTAAATCGGATGATATTACATTCTCGCTTTCCGGGGTGGATCGATTGATACCATCTCCGTGTTTGATCGGTTGATATTATGTGAATCGCAAATCGGTTGATGTTGCGTTAAGTCCTGTTTCGCCAACAGGCACCCTCGTTGTGGTTTTGATTCGTTCAGTAATCGCAGTGATTGCATTGATTCTATTCCACCTGGTTCTATCCCCGTTACCTATCCAGAGGTCAAAATCAAAAAATATATAAATAAATAAATGGGCAGATGGCATTTCTGTTGCCCTCGGTGTGCAAATTTTCAGGTTTTGTTCGAATATTCAATCACTCCACACCTTGAACGTTTAAAAGCTGTTGCAATTATTCATTCAGGTCTGCAGATGATTGAATAGGGGCAGCTGTAATACCTCAAAATTTGCCCTCTCATTTTCATGCCATTTAGCATATCCTTTCATACATTGCATTGCATTTAGATCACAATTGCATCATAAACATACATGAATATACATCTCCATTTGAGCTTTCACAGGTTGCGACTGACCTTTATTTTTTCATGCGGAACGTGCACAAGAATCTTAGAAGAAACCAAAAGTTCTCGGTTGATTCAAAGGAGTTTAAGCAGAATATCAGTTTTATGGTGCAGTTTGCAAAAGTTGTAACTTATGATCGGAAACCCATTTTGGCTTAAAACTCAATAGTTTAGACTATTTCGGTATTCTCTACAACTTTTGTGTTCGGCTCGGAGGCCAATTCATCAAGGAAAATGGCGGGAATTATTTGTTTTTTGAAATTTCGGTTTCGCCGATTAACTGTGCTAGCGGTATTCAAGAGTTCGTAACTTCTGATTGGGTCAACATGTCTGAGAGATTCATATGCCAAAAGTTCTGTCTTGATATCCTTTCTAACTTTTGGGTTTTGGCCAAGAACTAATTCTTTGAAGAAGATCTCAGAATGTGCGAGTCTTTAGAGTCGACATAGTGAAAAACAGTGCTGAACCGGTGAGTTTTGAACACTAAAAAATTCATAACTCTTGGCTCATTCATCGAATTGATGTTGTTTAGGTGCCTAAAATTCCGTTTAGATGTTATCTTCATTATGTGAATTCAGTTTGGGTTAGGTCCGAGTGGAAGGATCTCGAAAATGCGAATTACCAGTAAGGTTCTTTGATGCAGTGCACTGTTTGTCAGATTTTGTAAAATTCATAACTCGGTCAATTTTCATCGGATTTCACCCGTTCTTGAAGCGTTGGTTCACAAATTTTATCCTCTTCAAGTTCAAAGACAAACGCGAGTTCGAACGGTGCTCCAAGGATTGTCGTTTTGGTTTATTTCACAAAACTGAAGTGCTAAACCGAAGAAAAATGCTGAAAGTGGTTTCACGAGAAAATTCATATCTCCCTCGTCGTTTGTCCGGTTGAGCTTAGATTATAACACCAGGTCATTGACTCATAGATCTACAACTTTGATGAAAAAGTCGAGTCGAGATTATGCTCCGAAGAGGTTAGCCTCGTCACATTTTCGAGTAGCGGACACCAAATAAGCCGAAAAAACAACTTATTCAGTGACGTCTTGCAGCTTAAACGTATCGATCGCACTCGATTTTGATCGTACAACGTTCGTTATTTTTGCATTGCAACCGTGATTCAGAGGCGGACGATGTTGTGGAAGGTTCAGAGTCGAAATTTCTTGCCGAAGATATTGTTATTTTCACTTAAGCCGAAATTCTACCTTTTGCCTTTCATTTTACACTCCACTATATATTCTTTTGACCCAAAATTTGTCTCATAACTTCAATCATAATTTACAAACACCAAAAAACTCTCACAAACTCTCTCTAAAGGATCAAAGTTTATTCTCTCAATTCTTTCTCAAGAACACAACAACAACTTCATCAAGAACTCAAGAACACAACAATTCCGATCAAGCTTCCGGTAGCCGAGCCGCCACGAACCACCATCTCCGGTCAACTTCACCACCGTAAGACCACCATTTTCCGCCACCGGCAGCCGCGCGGCCTCTCCTCCTCTCCTCCGTTCATGATCGCGTCTCACTTCCTTCGGATTCGCAATTTCTTCGTCGATTCTTCATTCGGTAAGCTTCTTAAACTTTAATTCATGAATAATTGTTGAATTGTTTCTTAAATTGAATTTTGAAGTTGAATTAATCTTGTGGAGATTATGTGCATTGATTCATAATTTTGATTATTGATTGATTCTTGATTAATTTATCCTAATAATTGTTGTGGTGCATGATTGAAAAGGCTTGGTAAAGTTGACATAGAATAATCGGTGAATGTTAGGTGTTTGACAAAATTCCTAAGAGAGCTAATTATTATGACTTGATATTGATTGAAGTGCTTGACTTTTAAATTCATGTTTGTTTCAATGTGCAAATTTGAAATAGGATAGGTTGAGACTTAATTGTTGATGTTGTTCATGTGTCGCGTGTCGAGAATATGTTTTGGTCATAACTTCCTAACCGTAGCGCGTTTTCGCGAATGTGAATAGTGTAAATTGACTTTGTTAATTATTCCGGAGCCATTGGTGAACTTTTTAGTCGATTTCGGACAACTTTTTCCGACTATTTCACTACTGCCAGCCGACGAAATCGGCCAAAAAGTATCACTTCCGAGCGGAATTTTCAAAATCCGATTGCATATTTGAATCCGTTGGCACGTTTGCTAGTTACCATGCGATTTTCGTTCAATTCCGAGTCAGTGATTTTTGACGCGTTTTTCCGTTTCAAGGCTTTTTATGTTCGGTTTGGTGCGGTTTTGATGCATTGGTCTTGTTTTGACTTGTACTTATGTTTGTTGATCATTTTCCATTCATTGCATGTGAATTTGTTCGATTCCGGTTTGAGTTTGCATGTTGTTTATATTAGTGCATAAGCGCTGCCCCGTTTTGAAACGTAAATTTCAATGCATGTCCATGACTCGTATATTCATATTTCTACTTGATTTGGAGTTGTGAGGCATAGGTGCAACTTCCGGTTGCACCTCTTTTTGGTTTCTAATGCGTTTGTTGAGTTCATGCAAGGTTTTCGCAAAGATCTTAACGACGGTCGTTTGGTTGGTATTCCACTTTATTTGTGGGATACCTTTGGATTCAAATGATATTTTGTGCCGTTGTTTTTGTTTCGATTATGGGGGATCTTCACAAAGCAATTATGGAAGATGAGCATTTATTTTGCTCATGGGAGATTACAAGGCTTGACTTGAAGTTTTTTTGGATTTCTTTTATGTGAAAGTGAAATTCTGTAATGAGATGTCCTAAGAGATGTTCCAACACTTAATAGGACATTTGACAAATTTAACCAAAAACTTAAACAGCAGGAAAAAATAAACAACACAGAAGTTTGTTAACCCAGTTCAGTGTATAACCACACCTACATCTGGAGGCTACCAAGCCAGGAGGAAATCCACTATTAGTAATATTAATTCTAGACTTAAACCACCCTGTTTAATCTATCACTTAATACTTACCCAATGCAATTTCTACCTAAGACTCACTTAGATAAGAGTACCCTACTCACTCCCCCTCAATCACACAGTGATTTTGTTTACAAGTTTAATTAAATTGAAGTCACACTTCAAACAAAAAAACAGCTTGATCTTACTTCACAGTTTCAATCAAGTCACAAATGCACTTTTGCTTAAAAGCTCATAAAGTGGTACATAAAAGCAACCTGCTATTAAAACACTAGACACCCTATTTAGTCTTCTGAAATTCGTGCAAAATTCTATGATTTTCTGTTGTTTAAATAGGTTCTGAATTTTGGGCTTTCTGTAGAATGATCCAGCCCTAATGTGCAGCAGCTGTCACCTTGAATTTAGGGTTTGTTACCTCCTATATTCTAGGTGCATTAGGTCTTCTGTTTTAATCTGAATCTTCAATTTAAAACCTCCCTACAGATGCGCCTTGGTCTGTTTTATCCAGCATTAATTAATTCCAGATAATTCTCCTTAAATATCTCTGATCTGTTAATCAATAATTAATTCTGGTAGCAGGTCTGAGATGTCTCAACATCTGTTGGGACATCCTGACAAAACTGAACTTAGTCATTTATACAATGTCCCAACATCTGGTAGGACATCCTGAACCAAGTTCACATACTCTGTTTGCTAATGTCCCAACATCTGATAGGACATTCTGAACTGAATTTAACATTTCTTGTTTGGTCAAAAATTCTGCCAATTCTTAAACATCTACAAACTCCCCCTTTGGCTAATTTTTGGCTAACATCTTTTCTGGTTTTCAGAGTGCAGCAGAAGTTCTTTTTATCAGAGTATATCATTACTTTTCTGTTGAATTTTATTTGAGATTACTCCCCCTCAAACATATATGTGTCCTGTCTTTATCCAGTCTTGTTCCAACAGAAAAACTTATTCAGTTCAGAAGCAAACAAACAGATTTCATTCATTTAAACAGCAATTACATTTGATGTTGTTCTCCCCCTTGGTAGGCACAAAATTAGGGGCCAAAGAACTATTATCCAGAATTACAAATCATTGCTGTCATTACAAATGCCTCACATACAAAGATCACTCAGATTTATCACTCTCAGTAGCTTCCTCCACCTCAGTGTCTTCATCTTTATCAGCTTCACTGTCAGCTTCACTGTCTTTATCAGATGCAGCTGTCTGATCTTCTTCACTTTCCAACCTCTTAATTATTTCTTCAAGCTTCTGCTTTCTAGCTTCAAGCTCTTTGCAGGTGCTTTTGAGTTCAGCAATTAAGGCCTTCTTGGAGATTGGATTCTTAACAGTAGAGGTACCAGCAGATGTCCCAGCAGAGGTTTCAACATCTGCAGCATGGTGACTGAGAAATAATTTGTAGTGAAAAGCCAGAGGGCTCTCTCTCTTGCAGACAATGTCCTTCTCTGTTAAAATTCCAGGGTATTGACTTAGAACAATACCACACAGCAATGATGGAAAAGCTATTGGCAGCTTTGTGGCAGTAGAGATGGCATGCTTCATAGTCTGGTCAAAAATATATGCTCCATAATCCATCTTGGTTTGAGTCCCCACAACAAAGATGAATCTGGCCAGACCAGTTGAGATTGATGAAGTGTGGTTGGTAGGCACCCAGTTTGCAGTTCCAATCCTGTTAAGCATGGCATACTTTCTAGTAAGCATGCTCACAGAGAGCTTTCCCTTCACAGGCCAAGCTTTGACCTGATTTGCAGTGATCACCTTACAGATTTGGTTATCTGTTTTCCCTAGCTCATTGGGTCCATCTGTGTCCCTTCCTAGATACTGATTAATGATTTGAGGAGAGAACTCAACACACTTACCTCTTACAAATACCTTTCTGAACTCTGAGGACTTACCATTTGAGCAATCCTCCTGAAGATTCACAATGAACTCTTTAACAAGAAGTTCATAGCAGGGAGAGAACTCTGAGACTGTCTTGAATAATCCTGCAGCAGAGATTAGGTCAATGAGTTATGTGCACTCAAGTGCATTGCTGCTTAGTTCTCTTTCCAAAGCAACCCTTCTTTGGTACACATATTTCCATCTGTTAACACTGGAAACATGATGGAAGGATATGTTGTCCAAGGGAGCTTCTGGAACAACAGTTGAAGTTCTAGCTGGTGCTGGTTTCTTCTTGGGAGGAGATGTTGGGACATCTGATCCAACATCTGAATCTGATGGTGTTGCAGCTTTTCTCTTCTGGGTTTGAACCTTGCTCCATGGTTTTGCTGGACCAAAAGTGGCTTTAGCCTTGCCTTTCTTTGGACTAGCCTTCTTTTTCTCAGGAATGACAGGTTCATCTTGTATCTTTCCTTTCCTGGACCTTAGTCTTTTAGCAATGCTGGGTTTCACAGATGATATGATCTCTGCATCAGAATCCTGTTCCAGATTGACTATTGGAGGGGATTGAGCAGTCTCCTCATCAGCTTGTTGATCAGTAGAAGATTGATCTTCATTTGAGTCTTTAGCCTGTTCCATAGAAACTTCTTTGTCACTTTCACTTGAGACCTCTTTCTTGTCCTCAGTCTGTTCAGTATCAGCATCAGATGAGTGTGCTTTCTCATCTGCATATGTTCCAACATCCGTTGGGACATCTTGTTCTGCAGCATTGTTCTTTGTATCTTGAGCAGGTTCTTCTTGAGGTGCAGGAATGGTGTTCAAGGGAACAGAGATTCCTTTCACTACTCTTTGTTCAGAGAAAACTTGATTGACAATCTCCTTGATGGAGTCATCAACATATTTGGAGTATTTAACATGTGAAGGAATTTCTTTAGCTTTGCTTCTGATTTTATCTTTACCTCTTTTTGGTGTTCTTGCCTTCTTAGTGTGAGAGGCATTTCCCTTGAGCTCGTCTAATGGTGTTGATTGCATTGGCACCATAGAAATAGGAATGGCATGAACCACGTCTTCCTGGTTGAGAACTTCTTCAGCTGTTTTAGGGTTTTGAGACATTGTTGAGGAAGATGAATGTGCAGCTTTAGGGTTTAAGATTTCTGAAGGATTACTAGTCAATGTGATTCGCTTGTGATGATGTGATGAGACTCTTGATAGCTGCTTATAAGGAAATACTAAATAAGTAGCCGTTACAGTCCAAATGATTAGGAATGAAATTCCCAAGGATCTAGTCCAGACTAGCTTTGCCATCTGGAACTTATGCCATGCAATGTCATATGACATGTTGGCACATCTCATTAACTGCTAGATATCACATAAACAGATTCCAAGTTTGCCCCTTAAGTTCTCAAATTGTGCAGCATCCAATGCCTTGGTAAAGATATCAGCTAACTGCAGATCTGTAGCTACATGCTCCAATGAAATCACCTTTTCTTCTACAAGATCTCTGATGAAATGATGTCTGATATCAATATGCTTTGTCCTGCTGTGTTGGATAGGATTTTTAGATATGTTGATTGCACTTAAGTTGTCACAGTACAATGTCATGACATCCTGTGGGACATTGTACTCAGTGAGCATATGCTTCATCCAAACCAACTGAGAACAACTGCTACCTGCTGCTATGTACTCAGCTTCAGCTGTAGATAAGGATACACAATTCTGTTTCTTACTGAACCAAGAAATCAGATTGTTTCCAAGGAAGAAGCATCCTCCTGAAGTGCTTTTTCTGTCATCAGCACTTCCTGCCCAATCAGCATCACAGAAGCCAGTGAGAATTGGTTTGCATCCATGAAAGTACATTATGCCATAGTCACATGTACCATTAACATATTTAAGGATTCTCTTGACTTGATTGAGATGACTGACTTTTGGATCAGCTTGATATCTTGCACAAACTCCTACTGCAAATGCAATGTCTGGTCTGCTAGCAGTCAAGTATAACAAGCTTCCAATCATGCTTCTATATAAACTTTGATCTACCTTCTCACCCTTTTCATCTTTAGTCAGCTTTAAATGTGTAGGAGCAGGAGTTCTTTTATGAGAAGCATTTTCCATTCCAAATTTCTTCACTATGTTCTTGGAGTACTTGCTTTGTGAGATGAATATTGAGTCTTCCATTTGCTTAACTTGCAGACCAAGAAAATAGGTTAATTCACCTACTAGACTCATTTCAAATTCAGCTTCCATCTGCTTGACAAAATGTTTGACCATCTTATCAGACATCCCACCAAACACAATGTCATCAACATATATTTGTGCAATCATGACATTTCCTTCTTCATCTTTAACAAACAGGGTTTTATCAATCCCACCTTTTCTGTATCCTTGCTTGATAAGAAATGTGGTAAGTCTCTCATACCATGCCCTTGGAGCTTGCTTCAGACCATAAAGTGCTTTCTTGAGTTTGTATACATGATTTGGACAGCTTGGATCAACAAATCCTTTAGGCTGTTCTACATATACCTCTTCATTAAGATAACCATTAAGAAAGGCACTTTTCACATCCATTTGAAATAGCTTGAACTTTAAGATACAAGCAATTCCCAACAGTAGTCTTATTGATTCAAGCCTTGCTACTGGTGCAAAGGTTTCATCAAAGTCTACCCCTTCAATTTGAGTGTATCCTTGAGCCACAAGTCTAGCTTTGTTCTTTGTAACAATTCCTTGTTCATTTGACTTGTTCTTGTACACCCATTTTGTACCAATCACATTTATGTCATTAGGTCTAGGAACAAGATTCCACACTTCATTCCTTGTGAATTGACCTAATTCCTCTTGCATAGCACAAATCCAGTATTCATCAGTGAGAGCCTCCTTGATGTTTTTAGGTTCTATTTTGGACACAAAACAAGAACCTGAAATCACTTCTCTTGATCTAGTGCTCACACCTCTGTTGGGATCACCAATTATTAAATCTTTGGGATGATCCTTCTGTATTCTGATGGAGGGAGGTTTGCTTGAATCTTCTGACCTTGTATCATTTTGAGTGAAGTTATATTGATCATTCTTTTCTTCAGCTTCAATCTTGATATCAGCAGATGTTCCAACATCTTCTGGGACATCTGTAGGAGCATCATCAATTATCACATTTATGGACTCCATGATAACATTTGTTCTGTAGTTAAATACTCTATATGCTCTGCTGTTTATAGAGTATCCAAGGAAAATTCCTTCATCACTTTTAGAATCCATTTTTCTCCTTTGCTCCCTATCTGCCAGAATATAGCATTTACTTCCAAACACATGAAAGTACTTCACAGTGGGTTTTCTGCCCTTCCAGACTTCATATATTGTGGACAGGGTTCCTTTTCTCAAGGTAACTCTGTTATGGATGTAGCAGGCAGTGTTCATAGCTTCAGCCCAGAAATACAGAGGTAACTTCTTAGCATGGATCATAGCTCTTGCTGATTCTTGAATGGTTCTATTCTTCCTTTCAACAATCCCATTCTGTTGAGGAGTGATAGGTGAAGAATACTCATGGTTGATTCCTTCTGAAGAACAGAAATCTAAGAACTTTTGATTCTCAAATTCTTTTCCATGATCACTTCTTATTCTGATCACACAGCTGGATTTTTCCCTTTGCAATCTTTGACATAATTCTTTGAATACATCAAATACATCTGACTTTTCTTTGATGAAGTTTATCCATGTATATCTTGAAAAATCATCAACCACAACATAGGCATACCTTTTACCACCAAGACTTTCAATCTGCATAGGTCCCATAAGATCCATATGTAAAAGTTCCAAAACTTTGGAAGTTGTCAGATGTTGGATCTTTGGATGGGACATCTTGGTTTGTTTGCCTATTTGACATTCACCACATATTTTGCCATCATCAATCTTCAGTTTGGGAATACCTCTTACAGCATCCATAGATATGATCTTCTTTATGCCTCTGAAATGAAGATGACCTAGCCTTTGGTGCCATAGTTTTACTTCTTCTTCTCTAGCTAGAGAACAAGTTGAAGTGGGACTGAAGTCTAATGGCTCCCACATGTAACAGTTGTCTTTTGACCTTGCACCTTTCATGACAACTTCTTGCTCTTGGTTAGTCACTATGCATTCAGTTTTTGTAAAGTTTACACTGTATCCTTGATCACATAGTTGACTTATACTGATAAGGTTAGCAGTTAACCCTTTAACTAGCAATACATCATTTAGTCTTGGAACATCTTGACAGTCCAAGGTTCCAACTCCTTTGATCTCTCCTTTAGCTCCATCTCCAAAAGTTACATACCTGGATGAATGTGATTTTAAGTTCACTAGCAGATTCTTCAATCCAGTCATGTGCCTTGAACATCCACTGTCAAAATACCAGTCTTCTTTAGCTGATACTTTCAGTGATGTATGTGCTATGTATGCAGTACTTTTCTTTGACCAGATGAGTTGAGATTTCTTTTGATGCCTCTGCCCTGTGTGTTGTTCAGCTGATCTCAAAGCTTGATTGTTGATCTGGTTCTTGGGACTGTGGCTTTGATCAGTCTGAGTGTCAGCTTTTGGTCTCCAAACCTTCTTGATGACCTCTGTCTTCTGCTTAGGAGGTTGCTGATTCCTTTGATGTCTAAGCACTTTCTTGGTACCTTCTACTTTCTGTTTGGAGGGTTGCTGATACATCTGATTTGGATATCCATGTAGCTTATAACAGTGAGGTTTGATATGCCCAAATCTTCCACAGTGATGGCATATCCATCTTTGATACTTCTTCTTCATTTTGTTCTTTCCAGAATGTTGAGACATCTGTTGGAACATTAAGTTAGTCTTTGTGTTCTGATGTTGAAGCATCTGTTGGGACATCTTGTTTGACTGTGTAATTTTTGAAGTAGCTTTGCTGGAGCTGGCTTCATCTCTGTTATATCCCAGTCCACTTTTGTCCCCTGAATGTTTATTATTGCAGAGAATAGCATCCAGTGTATTTGAGCTGCTGTTCATCATTCTAACAGATTTGGACATATGTTCCAGCTTAGAATTGAGAAGAGTTACTTCACTTTTTAAGGTATCAATGATTACTTGATCACTTGCTTTTTCTTCTTCTAGTACTTCATTCTGCTTCTTTAGCTTTATGACCTCACTGCATACTTCAGTACTACTCTTGTACAGATCCTTGAAGGCTTGCTCAAGATCTGCATAAGTAAGCTCTCCACAGCTGGAATCACTATCATATTCACACAGTCCAGCTAGAGCAGTAATATGCTTAGCTGATTCTTCTTCTGACTCTCCTGAGTCTTCATCAGACCAGGTCACAGAGAGTCCTTTCTTTTGCCTCTTTAAGTAGGTAGGACATTCAAACTTGATGTGTCCATATCCTTCACATTCATGGCATTTGACTCCTTTATCTTGACTGGTCTTTTCAGCAAACTTTGACTTTCTGTTAGCATCATATGTTCTCCTGTTCTCAGAGTTTGTGTTTCTTCCACTGGATTTGGATTGGCCTTCCATTCCTCTGAGAATCTGTTTGAATTGTCTTCCAAGCAAGGCAAGGTTTTCTGATAAGCTTTTGTCATTTGCTGATTTATCATCTTCTTCTTCATCTGCATTTGAAACCAAGGCAATGCTTTTGTTCTTTTTAGCATGTGTGTCATTCATTCCCATTTCAAAAGTTTGAAGGGAACCAATGAGTTCTTCAGCTTTCATGGAGCATATGTCTTGAGCTTCTTCTATTGCTGTGACTTTCATGTCAAATCTTTTTGGCAAAGATCTGAGAATCTTCCTTACAAGCTTTTCATCAGTCATCTTTTCTCCCAAGGCTCCAGAAGTATTGGCTATATCCAAGATGTTCATGTAGAACTCATGAATTGATTCATCTTCCTTCATTCTCAAGTTTTCAAACTTGGTGGTGAGAAGTTGAAGTCTTGACATTTTTACTTTTGATGTTCCTTCATGAGTTGTCTTGAGGGTATCCCACACATCTTTGGCCAGCTCACAATGATGCACCAGTCTGAAAATATTTCTATCAATGCCATTGAATAAAGCATTTAGGGCTTTTGAGTTGCCTAGTTCTGAATCTTCTTCCTCTTTACTCCATTCTTCTTCAGGTTTCAGAACTATTGATCCATCTTTGGTGTCTTTAACAGGATGTTTCCATCCAACAATTACTGCTCTCCATGCCCTGTTGTCAAGTGACTTTAAGAATGCAATCATTCTTGGCTTCCAGTAGTCATAATTAGAACCATCCAGTATAGGTGGTCTATTTACTGACCCTATATCTCTGTCCGTGTTACAGAATTTGTTTTCCCTAGATCTCACCTAGTATAAACAGGCAGGGTGCCTGCTCTGATGCCAATTGAAATTCTGTAATGAGATGTCCTAAGAGATGTTCCAACACTTAATAGGACATTTGACAAATTTAACCAAAAACTTAAACAGCAGGAAAAAATAAACAACACAGAAGTTTGTTAACCCAGTTCAGTGTATAACCACACCTACATCTGGAGGCTACCAAGCCAGGAGGAAATCCACTATTAGTAATATTAATTCTAGACTTAAACCACCCTGTTTAATCTATCACTTAATACTTACCCAATGCAATTTCTACCTAAGACTCACTTAGATAAGAGTACCCTACTCACTCCCCCTCAATCACACAGTGATTTTGTTTACAAGTTTAATTAAATTGAAGTCACACTTCAAACAAAAAAACAGCTTGATCTTACTTCACAGTTTCAATCAAGTCACAAATGCACTTTTGCTTAAAAGCTCATAAAGTGGTACATAAAAGCAACCTGCTATTAAAACACTAGACACCCTATTTAGTCTTCTGAAATTCGTGCAAAATTCTATGATTTTCTGTTGTTTAAATAGGTTCTGAATTTTGGGCTTTCTGTAGAATGATCCAGCCCTAATGTGCAGCAGCTGTCACCTTGAATTTAGGGTTTGTTACCTCCTATATTCTAGGTGCATTAGGTCTTCTGTTTTAATCTGAATCTTCAATTTAAAACCTCCCTACAGATGCGCCTTGGTCTGTTTTATCCAGCATTAATTAATTCCAGATAATTCTCCTTAAATATCTCTGATCTGTTAATCAATAATTAATTCTGGTAGCAGGTCTGAGATGTCTCAACATCTGTTGGGACATCCTGACAAAACTGAACTTAGTCATTTATACAATGTCCCAACATCTGGTAGGACATCCTGAACCAAGTTCACATACTCTGTTTGCTAATGTCCCAACATCTGATAGGACATTCTGAACTGAATTTAACATTTCTTGTTTGGTCAAAAATTCTGCCAATTCTTAAACATCTACAGAAAGAATCGGCACTTCGACCAAGTAAGTAATCCCGATTCTCTACTTTAATGCATCATTCTAGTTGTATGCGACTTAGGATCATATAACTTAAGGTGCATATTGAGCCCTCCCACCTGAGGCATTGGATTTATTTGTGATTTTTGATGATATGTATCGATTTCGGAACTTAGGGATTAGGTTACGAACCATTAGGATCGCTTCCTTTCACTTCCCCTTAAAATCCACTTTTTTGCCCGTTTCGTCGCAATTATTAAAAATATTTTTAAGTGAGATAAAACTCTGGAAAAATTCATGAGTGATCCTCATATTCTTAATTAATTTGTCATTTTTTTTGTTTCCAGATTTGGGTGGTTTTAATAATTAATTTGGATTTTAGATCATGAGCTGTCCCAAAAGGGAGTGTTTTGGCATAAGGGACCGAAATCGATTTTTCCCCATAGGTGTGAAACCTATTTTTTGTGTGTGATTAATCACTGTAATTTGTGACATTTTGATGCTCATTAGGCATTTTTTTCATAATTTTTAGTGCCCTTTTTGATCCACTTTGTGGAGTTGTTTTTCGATGATCACGTTTTGTTACCTTGCTAGTCAAGGATTTGTTTTGGCACTTTGGTGCATAATTTCAGGGAATCCTTTTGGACCATGTGATATAATGACTATATTATTCCAGGGATTTAATTTCATAATTTTTAAAGGCTTTTTGCTATTTTTTCCATGTCACCTAGATCCTAGGTTGATTCATGTGTCTATTTGTTGCATAACTTAAATGATAGGAAGGCATTCATGCCATTTTCTTGAGGGGATTTTTGGTAGCTTTTAGGATTTGATTATAGGTCATTTGTATGTCTTTAATTCCATTCATAGGTCATTTTTTGAACCATACTCATTTGGTTTGTTTTGGTGCTTTAAAGTGCATACTTATGTGAATTAACTTTAACATAAACTAGCTTCTCTTCTCCTCTAATTGTTAACTTGAATTATGTGGAAATCATTAATGCCTATTCATGCATTCTAATTGCATCTCATACCTTGTATGCTACTGACCCATAATCATTTCATGCATATTCACATGCCATTCTTCCTTAGTTTGCATCATGTGCGATCTTATGCAATTTTTGTTCGTTTCTTCTCATATCTTCTTCTCATTGCTCCATATGCCTAAACAATTGCATCCATGATTGTATATTCATTTATCCATCTTCATAATCATTCACTACTGACTTTGATGTTCATTTCATGTACTAATTCATGTTTGTAAGCCATATGCATTCATACTTCATCCATAAACCCTAACTTGCATTTAGGTGAACTTAGGTGAACTTTTTGTACATAGTTTGACATAGTTTGACCTTGTGAGGTATCCTAGCATACCTAGGGACGTATATCATGTAGCTACTGACTTTAGAAGTCATGTGACCTTTAGGTACCTTCACCTTTAGACTTAGGTCTTATTTTGAACCCTAGTTCCATTCTAGGACGTTTATGGTACTTAATCGCTTTCATGCTTTGATTTTACTTTCAATATGCATTGTCATGCTAACTTTTGTTTTGTAGGGGGGAAGATTGAGGTAAGTCTCACTTCATTCCTATCTCTTATGCATTATAGTTGTGTTTTCCTTAGCACTTGGTGCTTGCTTATAGGTGTTCCCTTTCTTTAGAAACAACTTACCTTCCTTAGGAAGTAAGTTGATTTCTAAGTTCTCTTTTCTTCTTTTCTCTTTTCTCATTAGGATTAGAAAATCTCATTAACCATAGGACCTCTCTTGTAAATAAATCAATAAAATTAGGGTTGTGTCTTAGTCCCCCTTAGTTTTTCCCTTTTTGCAACTTGAGTCATTCTTTCTCATCTTCAAACAAAAAAAAACAATTAACAAATAAATGAAAGGATCCTTTGTGTATAGCCTTATTCCATGAAGCACTTGCATTCATTCCATCTTGGAGTGGTGTAAGCTTGTCTATCATGATGCACAAGTCTCATCAAGGGGTTGTTTCACAAAGAAAAACTTAAAAGATACTTCTTCACTAAAGCAACAAAAACACTTAATCAAGTTCAACAAGCTAGTGAACTTAAGCCCTAATCCTAGGAAACCAGTCTTGGATAAATTCTCCTTGCTGGGTATGCTTGTTCTATTATTCCATCTTGGAATGTAGAGGCAAGTGTACATTCCATGTAAAAGAGTTTGAATTCACTTCCTTGTGCCAAATTCATATAAAAACTCTTAAAGTACAAAAAAACAAATAACAAGCGACTATCCTGCGGGAACTTCTCTTCTCATCTCATTCACTCACAACGCGAACTCGCGACTACTTGTCTCATTTGCAAGACGGTAAACGCACTCGTACCAGACGAGCCTGCAACACCTGAGCATAGACATACGCAGTTCCAGCATAAAAAATACAAACAAATAGTTCCCGCCTTAGTTAGGCGAACTACGTCGACTCTGATCCTCATTATCCCGATGAGGTACGTAGGCAGCGGGGTAGGGCCCGTTCGAGCACACTCTTTATTTTCCCTACATTTCCCCTTTTGTTCATTCTCTTTTCCAGTTCCTTTCTCATTTCTCATTCCAGTTCCAGTAGCAGGTTTTATTCAGCAGCAGTTATACTTTTATCACCCTTTGAAACAAACAAGCAAACGTGGATCCCGTCGGGTACGGCGGACGGATTGGGGTGCTAATACCTTATCAATTCGTAACCGACTCCCGAACACAGATCTTTGGTTCGCAAGGCCTTGTCCTTTCCTTCTTCCTCAGGTTTGTGCAACATTACCTTTCCCATTCATTCGGGATAAAAATGTCTGGCTGGCGACTCTAACCTTTCCGCGCCACTTTCGCGTTTGTACTAGGATGAAAATCCCGGGAGCGACAGCTGGCGACTCTGAGGCCTTAGCCAAAATCACTGCACTCAACATACTACGCTTCTTCAAGAGGAACATCCTCGCCCAGTTCGGGGTACCACTCGCCATTGTGACCGACAACGGCACCCAGTTTACAGATAAACACTTCAAAGAATTTGTTGCATCAGTAGGAACAAAACAACACTTCGCTTCAGTGGAGCACCCCCAAACTAACGGGCAAGCAGAGGCCGCAAATAGGGTAATCCTAAGAGGCCTGAAGCGAAGACTGGACGAACACAAGAAACACTGGGTCAAGGAGTTACACAACGTGCTGTGGGCGTATAAAACCACCCCCCACTCAACGACCGGTGAGTCCCCATTCCGGTTGGCATATGGGACCGATGCAGTAATCCCTGTGGAAATGCACGTCCGATCCAGACGAACAGAGTCCCCAATGGACCAGGACACCGACTCCGAAGCTTTGAGAGACGAGCTTGACCTGGTCGAAGAAATCTGATCAGAAGCTGCCCTCTGGGAGGCCACTCTCAAACAGAAAATAGCCGCTCGATACGATTCTAAGGTCATAAGACGAACGTTCGAGGTGGGCATTCTCGTTCTAAGGAGAAATCACAAGGACCCTCGCGAGGGAAAACTTACACCTAATTGGGAGGGCCCGTATCGCGTCTGAGCAAAAACCAAAACGGAACCTATTATTTAGAAAATCTACACGGGTAAGAACTTGCTCGGCCGTGGAACGCCGAGAAACTCAAGCAATATTACAGCTAACTTACAAAGTCACCTCGCTCAACTCTCAAGCGAGAAGCGATAGGTCTGACTAATAACTGTGTGCCCAGGTACAAGCATGACAGCCCAAAATAACATGATCGTCAGGGTCTCCTTCCAAGAGAAGGAGAAAACTGTTGCACGGACGGATACTCAAACGAGTCTGGCGTTGTAACACGGTGGGAGAACTGACTTTAGTTATGTTGCGGATAGCAAGAGTCGCCACCGACTTTTATTTTATCCAAATGGAAAGGGTATAAAAGAACAGGAAAGACCTTAAGAGATATTTTTGGGTCCGGGGGGTAGGTTATGTAAAGGGAAGGTGTTAGCACCCTTTACATCCATGGTTATCCATGGGTTCTTAGTTACTTAACTCACTTTTGAATTGTTTTTTGAAAGTGTAGTGTGTGAATAGAAAAATTTTCAGAATAGTTGATAATGATCCATGTACGGATGCGTAAAAACTTGTTTTTGAAAATTTGTTTGAAATTTGTTAAGTGTGAAAAGTTTTTGAAGTGAGCAAGTACATAAGAGGAACCTACCCTAATGTTTTAAGTCTTTCTTGTTCTTTATCCTTTGATTGGTAAGACTATCCCTACTATTAAGGAGTAGGTAGTCATTACCTTGGATATAAGGGACATGAGAGGGACATCTGTTTGTATGGAGGCAACTGTGGGGTGTATTAAGCATTTAGGAGGGACGATCATCATTATTCGAAGGGACTTGATTCGTAAAGGCAACCATGAGGGACTTGATGATTTTTCTTTTTAGAGGGATTTGCTTTATACACCCCACTTGACCTTATGATTTAGGCAACTTGAGGGATAACCTTAGAAAGTGAGACGGCGATTAAAAAAAATCGACTTACGTGTGTGAGTGTGTAATATTAATTATCTTTATTTTAAATGAGCTAAATTTATTTTAAATAGAATACATGTTTTTGCACTCCCTAAGTTACTAACCATAGCATGAATTAAATATTTAAAATATTACAAAATTTACATCCGAGAAACAATTACAACATAATTATAAAAAATAATAAATAGCAAAAAATATAAATATATAGCAAAATAAATATAATAAGCAAAAATAAATAAGTAAATAAAATAGAGGTTAGCGATAAATAATAATAAAATAAGGTTAGTAAAAATATTAAAAATAAATAAAATTAGTGAAATAAGAATAATTAGAAATAAACAAGATTAGAGAAATAATAAGATAATAATAAACCAAAATTATGAATAATAATATAATTAGTAATAATAATAAAAAATATTATAAAAAAAAATTGGATTTTAATATATAACATTTAATAAGAATTAATTAAAAAATTTTCAAACATAATGTAATTATAAATTCTAATTATTACAAATTTAATCACTTTTTAAACATACATTAACATTTATTTAAAAAATATATTTATACGTTATAAGTTAGAAAATAAGTTTTAAATATTATATTCACTAAATTAATCATATTTATAAAATTTAATTTTATTAATTATTATATTTACAAAATTTAATTTCTACTAATTATTATATTTACAATAAATTAATTATATCAAAGATTATAATAAATACATACATGACAATTATATTTAAAAATTAGAGAATAACAATTAAGTTTTCTAATAAGTATTTAGAAAATAAATTAGGGTTTTGGAAATTAGGGTTTGTTTTTAGAAAATATTTTTTTTTTAGGGTTTTTCTAATTTATAATAAACAAAAAACTAATTAAATGGTACTTATATATATATTCTATAAAGACATAATAATAACAATCATTTTTTTTTTAGAATTTTAAAACAAAACATATATACATTATAATTTAGAAGAAAATAATATTTGCATTTTTATAATTTAAAAAAAAAACATATCATAATATAATATAGGAAATAATAAACATAAAAGAAAAAAAAAAATCAGAAAAAACTGGACCTGGGATTTGAACCCAGGTCCCTAACCTGGATAGTGAAGAGAGTGACCAACTGAGCTGCGCACCATCAATGCAATAACAATGAGTCTCCCTTGGTTTTGTGCTTTAAGCTTGAAAATTCTGGAAAATAAGAGAAATAAAAAGGCCTGGGGTGGGAATCGTACCCAGAACCTTTTAGTGACAAGCATGCATACGTTACCGCCTGGCTGGAAGAGCCCATCTGATTATATAATGGCAAGAAACCATAATATATTAAGTCTTCCTTTATCCTGAAAAATAAAAGCAAAAACAATGCACCAGCCAGGAATCGAACTGGTACCCTAACAACATACGCGCATCATCTTTACCACTGGGACACAAGTTCTTGTGTGACAAATAAACAGGATATAAAAATAATATTTTAAATCAAAATTTTAAACATGGAATTCGCGCCAAGCTTCTCCTTCTTCTACCTCCTGCCCTGCGAAAATTCTTGTGAAAATACCTACAAATTTTCCTGCGAAAAAACCATTCCCAGCAAAACCTACAAACATCAATGGCCAACAAAATCATACAGTTTCACAAAATCAAGCACGGCAATATGATCCTAGCATTCACACGATTCATTCCATGTTTTTAGAATTGATTTATGTTTCTTAAATTAGAAACCCCTAAACCTAGGTCCAAACCCTAATAATGGCATCTCATGAATTAGGTACGGGTTCTTTGATTTTCCTGTCCAGAAACAATCTACACAACATTATAAATAACATTAGGCAAGCAAAATCCATTTAAATGCAGTGAATTGATGTAATCGAAAAAAACTTTGTCAAGCATGAACAAGCTTCGGGTTCCTCATTATGGCATGCTTTGGATGCTTATGAATGTAGGTTTAGCTTCAGGGATGTTCAAGGAACATCTCTATGTCTTTAGTTTACCTTGAAGCCTCCTATATGAATGAATCCGAATTGGTGTTTTAGCTTGAATTTTGAGGTTTTGAAACTTACCTTTTGATGCTGGGAATCCGTGCTAGGGCAATGGCAATGAGTTTAGTATATATAGGGGACTCAATTAGGTCAAAAAGATTGATGGTTTGTGTGAAAATTTTGATATTCTAAGATTGAAAAAGATCATGGTGTAAAAGTCAAATATTTGTTCATGAAGACTTGCTATTCTTGTACCAATCTCATGATTCCTTTCCTCTTTAATTCTAATCACCAATTAAGACTTTCTAGAAGCATTATCCAAATAAAATCTTTAATTTTCATATTTTATTTTTATTTAAAATGATTTTTAATGATTTAAATCAAATTAAATAGAAATAAAAATAATAAAAATCAGATTTTAAATGGTTTGGGTCGTGCATAGTACTAGTGTATGGATTGGATCACAATTTGGGCAGCCCATTTGGAAAAAAGTGATTTTAAACCTCCATTTTCAACATAAACCATCACAAAATTTCCCAACTTTGCAAGGGCACATCTCCCTCAATTTTAAAGGTATGAGGGTGTTCTTGGACTTTTTGGAAATCTTGAAGAGTCCTCTAAACAACCTCATTGGTTTCAGGTCCATATCATTTACCAATCTCAAGTTATGCCCTTTTGAAGTTGTTGACTTTTTGTTGACTTTTGAAATGACCTATAATGTCTTAGCTCATATCTTCCAAATGAAGCATTTTTGGGCTTAACTTGCAACATCAAAGTTGTAGAGAATTCAATTTCCTTCAAAATGATATTTGGATGGAGACTTGGTGATGAAGTATGTGAAAGTTATGGCTGGTCAAAGTTCAGTTGACTTTTACTGAGGAAACCCTAATTTAGAAACTCCTGATTATTGATGATCTGGAATCTCCTTGATGAATCATGATCAACCCTTGATCAAATGATGAATTTTACTTCATATACTTGATGTTGGCAAAAAATCATGAATTTTGACTTTGGTTTGACCACAGTTGACCTCAGTTTGACTTTTTAACTGCATTGACTGATTTTGACTTATCTGATCATCTGACTGAGCAAACTTTTGAGAAAAGTCTTGAAACTTGTCATGGGGGTTCTTATACACATATAAGATGTTATGAAGCTCACTTGAGGTATTGTAAGTCCATTTAGCCTGATTAAAGTCAAAACCCTAGTTTTGGATACACTGCTTAGGAGGTGCATTGTCTGAGGGAATTATCAACTCTTCTGACCAATTGTGAACTTTGTGAACCTTGTGAACCATCATAAAATGTCTTGTGAACCTCATGGGAGGTATTGTGAAGCTTGTGAACCTTGTGAACCTCATGAAGTGGCTTTGTAGACCTCATGAACCTCAGGAGAGCTTTGTAATCATTGTGAGTCTTGTGAACCTTGTGAACCTTCAAGAAGTAACTTGTGGACTTCATGAACCTCATGAAAGGTATTGAAAGCATTATGGAACTTGTGAACCTTGTGAACCTTCAAGAAGCAACTTATGGACTTCATGAACCTCATGAAAGGTTATATAAGCATTGAGAAACTTGTGAACTTTGTGAACCTTCTTAGCACACAAAGTCTTGTATTGTGAGGGCAAATTTTGGGGTGCAACTGCTGCCCCTGTTCAATTTTCTGAAACCTGAGGGGTTAGATTGGTATATTTGCCAGTCGTGACCTGGAAGGTTGAAGGGGATTGAACACAAAAGCCCAAAAATTTGCACTCACCAGTGCATTAGAGTGATATAATTGAGTGGGCTTAAAGATGCCACTGGGGGAAAGCAATCCAAGATATGGAGGTATAATGAAAGCTGTCAGGAGTCTGGAGCAGTCCTGAGGTATTGATGATATGCTTTCAGGAGACTGGAGTAATCCTGATGTAACAACATGTCTTCAAGGGGGGAATGAGAAGTTATCAGGAGGCTGGAGCTGTCCTGAGGTAACAATATAATTTCAAGAGGGTGGAGCAATCTTTGATAATATGCTTTCAGGAGACTGGAGTAATCCTGATGTAACAGCATGTCTTCAGGAGGATAGAGAAATCAATAATGATAACCCTAAAGCAGTCTTGAAGTAATAATATGACTCCAGGAGGATAGAGCAATCAATAGCCCTAAAGCAGTCTTGAAGTAATAATATGATTTCAGGAGGATAGAGCAATCAATAATGATAACTCTAAAGCAGTCTTGAAGATGATTTCAGGAGGATAGAGCAATCAATAGCTCTAAAGCAGTCTTGAAGTAATAAGGTGATTTCAGGAGGATAGAGCAATCAATAATGATAACTCTAAAGCAGTCTTGAAGTAATGAGAAGTTGTCAGGAGGATGAAGCAACCCTGAGGTAATAGAATGATATGCTTTCAGGAGACTGGAGTAATCCTGATGTAACAGCATGTCTTCAGGAGGATAGAGCAATCCTGAATAATTAACCTGAAAACAAGGTAGCCTTCTGTATGATAGTGTTAGTTTATGCATTATGTATGCATGTATAATATGATGCACTTAGGCAATGTACTATGCACTCATGGCTATGTATGTTATGGTATGATGTAAATGATGTATGTATGACATGATACTGCCGGAAGAGTCTGGATATATTCGTATATCAACTGCTGGCCAGGGAAAATAAATCCCGATTCGTTGTTGAAGAATATATTATATATAACTCTCCGTCTGCTGGGGATAATAAGGTATGGATAACCTCCCGGATGCTGGGGATAGTAAGGTATATATAACCTCCCGGATGCTGGGGATAATAAGGTATATATAACCTCCGTCTTCGTTTGATGGTAGGGCAGATATAACTTCCCGTCTTCGTTCGTCGTCCCCTTATTGGAAAGTAAATTCCCGAATATCCGTATGAGGAAAAAAGAGATGGATATAAATTCCAGGGGAGATAAGACTTTATGAAGATGGATTCATCCTACTGGGGGTTTGTAACTGTCTTGTAAAGGTGAACCGGCGAAGCTTCGTTGAAATCCTTCCCTCGTTCGTCCTTAGTAAATACTATTACCGCATTTCCATGCATTTCTGGTAAACATCAATCATATTAAGCATTCATGCATTTTTGGTAAACATTAATCATATTCAAAAGCATACATACATTCAAACACAATCAATGGACGTTTCGCTTATGTAAATAGGGTAAAAGTAAATCTGGATTCAAAAGATGGAATTTATTTATATCAAATAGTGACCCATACACGGGTAAGTTTGTACAAGGAGACATAAACCCTAGTAAGA
Source organism: Lathyrus aphaca (assembly GCA_963966055.1). Classification (NCBI taxonomy): domain Eukaryota; kingdom Viridiplantae; phylum Streptophyta; class Magnoliopsida; order Fabales; family Fabaceae; genus Lathyrus; species Lathyrus aphaca. The sequence continues at coordinate 140,201,909 of OZ014520.1, forward strand.
GGATTTTGTCATAAAGTTTTTTACAAAGCAAAGAGTATCAGCTATGTGTGAAATAATCCTATTGAGTTTCAATTCTACTATTGCCATTATCTCCGAGTATCTCATCTTCTGCTGTTGGGACGGAAATGATTGGATTGAGCTTTATCTGTTCGAGCTTGAGTAAGTAGTACAACTGGTTGCAGTTTCATGGGTGATCCAAACGAGACATAGTCATACGCTTTAATCCCTAACTTTTGCCTGGATTGCCCTTTCAGGTTTTCAATCCACCGGGATACCCTTTTTTGCCCAAGCCGCCTTTTCAGGTTTTCGACTTGCCGGGTGTACATCTTTTTATATATATCCCTAATTTTTGCCCAAACCCTTTTGGTTTGCCGGGATGCCCTTATTTTTTCCTAGGCCTGTCAACCTAGCGGGTCTCTTTTTATGCGTAGTATTTTTTAACTATGTCTGCGTTTACAGGCCGTGGGAAATCTTCACCATCCATTGTAGTCAGTATCATGGCACCTCCTGAGAACACTGTCTTGACTACAAATGGTCCTTCATACGTTGGAGTCCACTTGCCCCTAGGATCACCCTGTGGTAATATGATGCGCTTGATTACCAAGTCACTAACCTGATATACCTTTGGCTTAAACTTCTTGTTAAAAGCTTTGATCATTCGTTTCTGGTACATCTGGCCATGACAAACTGCTGCTAACCTCTTCTCATCAATCAAATTTATCTGGTCAAGTCGAGTCTGAATCCACTCATCTTCATCCAAACCTGCATCCTTCATAATTCTTAAGGAGGGAATCTGAACTTCAATGGGCAGAACTGCTTCCATACCATAGACTAAGGAGAATGGGGTTGCCCCTGTTGAAGTTCGTATTGTAGTACGATAACCATGAAGAGCAAATGGTAACATCTCATGCCAATCCTTATAAGTAACAGTCATCTTCTGTACAATCTTCTTAATGTTCTTATTAGTAGCTTCAACTGCCCCATTCATCTTTGGATGATACGGAGAAGAGTTGTGATGCTTAATCTTGAACTGCGTGCAGAGATCAGTAATCATAGTGTTGTTCAGATTAGAGCCATTGTCAGTGATAATCCTTTCAGGGATGCCATACCTACATATGAGATTATTCTTAATGAACCGAGCCACAACATTCTTAGTAACAGATGCAAATGAAGCTGCCTCCACCCACTTTGTGAAGTAATCAATAGCAACCAGGATGAAACGATGCCCATTAGAAGCAGTAGGCTTGATCTCACCAATCATATCAATTCCCCACATGGCAAAGGGCCAAGGAGCAGTCAACACATTCAATGGTGATGGAGGTACATGGACTTTATCAGCATAAATTTGACACTTATGACAAGTTCTGGAGTGTTGATAGCAATCAGCTTCCATGGTAGACCAATAGTAACCCGCTCTCAATATCTTCTTTGCCATAGTATGACCACTAGAATGAGTGCCAAAGATCCCATCATGCATATCCTCCATGATCTCAATTGCTTCCTTCTTATCCACACAACGAAGCAAAGTTGAATCATGATTGCGCTTGTACAGAATCCCATTACTCAAGAAGAACTTAGCAGAAAACCTTCTCAGAAACTTCTTATCTTTGACAGATGCCCCTTCAGGGAACTCTTGAGCTTCAAGATATCTTTTTACTTCATAGAACCAAGGCTTCTCCTCTGCTCCTTCTGTGTCAATCTCATTGCAGTATGCGGGCTTGTCAAATCTATCAATAGTAATCTTGGGAGCTTCATCATCCCAGCTGATCTCAAACATGGATGCCATGGTGGCTAATGCATCTGCCAACTGATTCTTTCTTCGTGGAATGTGCCTAAAGGTAATCTCTTTAAAATGTGGGATCAAAGACAACACATGCTCTCTGTAAGGAATGAGATTATCATGCTTGGTATCCCAATCTCCTTTAATTTGACTTACTACCAGGGCTGAATCTCCATACACATCAAGGAACTGAATCTTCATATCAATAGCAGCTTTAATACCCAGGATACATGCCTCATACTCAGCCATGTTATTGGTGCAATGGAAACAAAGTCTGGCAGTAATCGGGGTATGACAACCTTCAGGGGAACTACTCACAACACCAACACCATTACCAAGTGCATTAGAGGCACCATCAAAAACCATAGTCCATCGGGATCCTTGTTCAGGTACGTCATATTGTCCAGGTTCTTTGGTAATAATCATAATGTCTTCATCAGGGAACTCAAAACTCATTGACTGATAATCATCCACTGCTTGATGAGCCAAATGATCAGCAACAACACTTCCTTTAATGGCCTTCTGAGTAGTATACTGTATATCATATTCTGTCAAGATCATTTGCCATCTTGCAATTCTTCCGGAGAGAGCAGGTTTCTCAAATATGTACTTGATTGGATCCATCTTCGAAATCAACAAGGTAGTATGGGTCAACATATACTGTCTTAGTCGGCGAGCAGCCCATGCCAAAGCGCAGCAAGTTTTCTCGAGCAGCGAGTATCTTGTTTCACAGTCGGTAAACTTTTTGCTAAGGTAGTATATTGCCTGCTCTTTTCGACCAGACTCGTCATGTTGCCCCAACACACACCCCATTGAGTTGTCTAACACAGTTAAGTACATAATCAAGGGTCTTCCATCAACTGGTGGCATCAAAATTGGTGGTTCCAGCAGATATCTCTTGATTTCATCAAAGGCAGTCTGGCACTCATCATTCCATTCCATCACCTGATCTTTCTTTAACAACTTGAAAATTGGCTCACAGATGGTAGTTAATTGGGAAATAAATCTTGCAATGTAGTTCAATCGTCCCAAGAAACCTCTAACCTCTTTCTCAGTACGGGGAGCTGGCATCTCTCGTATAGCTTTTACTTTTGCAGGATCCACTTCAATACCTTTTCCACTGACAATGAAACCCAGGAGTTTTCCAGATCTAACTCCAAAAGTACACTTGTTTGGATTCAACCTCAGCTTGTATTTCTTCAACCTCTCAAACAACTTGTGCAGATGATCAAGATGTTGTTCCTCATTCTGAGACCTGGCTATCATATCATCTACATATACCTCTATCTCATGATGAATCATATCATGAAACAAAGCCACCATAGCACGCTGATATGTTGCCCCTGCATTCTTCAAACCAAATGGCATTACCTTATAGCAAAAGGTGCCCCACTGTGTCACAAATGTTGTCTTCTCCATATCTTCAGGTGCCATCTTGATTTGATTGTAACCAGAGAAACCATCCATAAAAGAGAATACCTTATGCTGAGCAGTGTTGTCTACCAGAATATCAATATGAGGAAGTGGAAAGTCATCTTTAGGGCTAGCCTTATTCAAATCTCTGTAGTCCACACACATACGCACCTTACCATCTTTCTTAGGAACTGGTACCACATTTGCAACCCACTGAGGATAAGAAGTCACTGCTAAGAACCCTGCATTGAACTGTTTCATTACCTCTGCCTTGATCTTTTCTGACATTTCAGGACGCATTCGACGAACCTTTTGCTTCTTTGGACGACAATCTTCTTTCACTGGCAAACGGTGAACCACAATGTCTGTATCCAACCCTGGCATATCTTCATAAGACCAAGCAAAGATCTCCACATAGTCACGTAACATCTGAATCAACCTGCTTTTGACACTGTCCTCTAAATCAGCCCCTATCTTGACCTCTTTTCTGTTTTCTTCAGTTCCCAGATTCACAACTTCGACTGGCTCTTCATGTGGTTGTATAGCTTTTTCTTCTTGTTGTAACAACCTAGCAAGCTCTACAGGTATTTCACAATCGTCCTCATTTCCGTCTTCAGTTTGATAGATCGGATTCTCGAAATTATAATTGGCAATAGTAGAACTGTTATCAACAGGATCCAGAGTGGATGAGGATCTGCATTTAGTGATGTGGATGTGTGTAAGAACACATAGCTGATAAAACGAAAATAAAAGAAAAGAAAGACAAGGAACACAATATTTACGAAAACGAAACGTCCACTGATTTTATTGAATGAGGTATGCAAATGAAATGACAACCCGTAACAAGCACACCATTGTGCCCCGGGTAAGGCACATGGCTTGAAAGTTTTATTGTTCAAGAAATTAAAAAATTAAAAAACAACACAGTGATAGTATTTACTCCTGACTAAAGGAGATAGGGATAACATCTTCAGCTTTCCAATTATTGAGTCCAGCACCCACAGTAGGAAAAATCCATGCATCCAAGTTGTAGTCTTCATCTTGATCTCCCACAGCATTAATCTGATCCTTCACAACCCCTTGATTAGTGACACGGGCAGCACGAGCACGACGAACAGCCTTCTGGGACTCTGCAGTGAAACCCAAACCAACTTGTCAGACTTGTATGGAATATCAGGAAGCTGACCCCAAATAGTACAACCACCTTCATCCACCACAGCTCTAGCATCATTGAGGGAAGCCATTGCCATTGTAGGAGGTTTTCTGGTGACCACAGGAACTTTCTTCACAACAGGAGGAGCTACATAATCATTAACAACCCAAGGAACCACTTCAAATGTCTGACACGGAGTTTCAATGTATTCACCTTCCATTTCCAGATACTTGAAGGTATTGACATGGCTGACAAAGTATTCTTCTTCTCCATAGACAGTAACAACCTTTCCATCCACCGGATATCTCAACTTTTGGTGCAATGTAGAGGTTACAGCACCTGCCCCATGGATCCAGGGACGACCAAGCAGACAAGAGTATGAAGGACGAATATCCATCACATAAAATGTAGCAGTAAACACCTGGGAACCAACTTGGATTGGAAGATCAATTTCCCCATGCACTACTCTTCTAGAACCATCAAAAGCCTTTACCACAATGTTACTGGGCTTCAACACAGCATCTTCAGGACTCAGCTTGTTCAGGACTTCCTTAGGCAACACATTCAAAGAGGAACCATTGTCTATTAGTACATGAGACAGGGTAGTGCCCCTGCATTCAATTGAAATATGCAAGGCCCTATTATGATCTCTCTTGGCAGGGGTCAAATCAGCATCAGAGAATCCTAACCCATTGTCATAGGTCAGGTGGGCAACACAGTTCTCAAATTGGTCAACAGAAATTGCACTGGGCACATGTGCAGTCTTCAGAAACTTGATCAAGGACTTGGCATGAGCTTCAGAACACAGCAACAAGGACAACATAGAAATCTTTGAGGGAGTATGCCCCAACTGATCAACAATGTCATAATCACTCTTGCGAATGATTTTCAATATTTCTTCCATCTGCTTAGAGAGGTCATCAGCAGCTGGCACATCAGTAGATATAGGCTCAATAACAGGACCCTTGCCCCGAGCATCAGTGGTGGAGGTAGCAGCAGGAGTAACTGCATTCTTGGAAGTATCTGGAGGAGAGAAAACTCTTCCACTACGAGTGATCTTGCTAGATCCAGCAATATTATCAATGTCAACAGGCACATCAGCTACAGGCTCTTGCTTGACACCATGGATGTAAACATCAGACCCATAGTGCCAAGGCACAGCTTTGTCAGACGTATATGGGATAGGACCAGGAGTAGTAATGACCACAGGTGCTACTCTGGCTTCAGCAACAACTTTCATGGGACCTTCAGCAGTAATCTTAATTGGACCCTGATGAGTGATTTTGATGGGACCCTTTGAAGTGATTCTTAGTGGTACTTTGTCAACCATGTCAACCTCTTCAATCTTCCTTCCTTGAGTCAGATGATCCACCATACTTTCTACAGACGACAGAGTCCTCTCAAACACTATAGTATACTTATCCATGAGACGCTGAATTCCATCTCTCAATATGAAGCAACTATCCGGCTTATAGGTACAATACAAACAATCTTCACGACAACCTGGAAAGATTCCAGCTTGTACTAACCTCTTTTTGATAACAGACAGTGGTGTGGTCAACTCCATAACTGAATAGACATGTAGATCTTCCTCAATGGCATTGACAGTCTTCTCGTGATTTGGCATTGGAGCAGTAATCACATTGGGAGTACTCGGAGGATCAAACTCAATTTCTCCAGCATCAATCATATCTTGAATTTTATTCTTCAAGACCCAGCAATTATTAGTATCATGTCCCTGACAGTTTGAATGGTACGCACACCGTGCATTGGGATTGTACCTGGGAGAGGTAACATTGGGATTCTGAGGAGCCTCTTTCAAAGTAATAAGTTCAGCCTTCAACAAATGTTGCAATGCCTGAGCCATTGACATGTTGATCTTCGTGAACTGTCTTCTAGCCCTCTGTTGGTTGCCCTGTGGCTGCTCTGTTGTTGCAGGAGTTGGATTTGAAATATGAACTGCACTGACAGACTGATGCCTTCTGTTACGATCAGGCTGACCATAAACAGCATTAGATTCTTTCTTCCCAGTGGGAGGCTTCTTTGCAGCACCTGATGAAGAAGTACCCACTTGGATCTTACCATTCTTTATACCATTCTCTACTCGTTCTCCTGTCATGATCAACTCAGTGAAGCCAGATGATGAGCTTCCAATGAGATGACTGTAGAACGGACCATTCAGCGTGCACATGAACATATCAACCAATTCCCTGTTAGTCAAAGGGGGTTGAACTCTTCCAGCTAAATCTCTCCACTTCTGAGCATACTCTTTGAAACTTTCTTTGGCACCCATAGACATGCTCTGAAGCTGCATACGAGTGGGGGCTAAGTCAGCATTGTATTGGTACTGCTTATAGAAAGCTTCAGCAAGATCATTCCAGTCTCTGATGTTGACACTCTCCAACTGATAATACCACTCCAGCTGAGCTCCAGATAAGCTCTCTTGAAAGAAATGGATCCACAACTTTTTATCAGCAGTGTGGGGTTGAATTCTTCTAACATAAGACCTCAGATGCAGTTTGGGACAAGAGACCCCATCATAGACAACAAAAGTAGGAACCTTGAACCCAATGGGTATGACTACCCCAGATATCAGACTCAAATCCTCAAAATCCAGCCCAAATGACTTCTGCAACTCCATGGCATCCATCCTATCCACCAGCATCTTGAATTTGTCTTCATTAGGCTCATGGTAGTAATTAGCCTCAGAATCAGAGTCCCCCATAGTATGGTGGAGACTGCCTACTTCTTGCTCAGATTCTTCAGATTCATAGTCTTCAGCTGGTTCTTTGGTCTTGGCAAGACCTTTGAACCTTCTTCCCATGTTGATCAACCCAGCAGACCTTCTAGTCTTCTTAGTCTTCTTGGCCAGCAGTGCTTTCAATTCATCCTGCCCCTTGGACAGGTTCAGGATCAGCTCTTGGAACTGTGCATTTTGTGCCTGAAGATCCTTAACTGATTGTTCCAGAGCCATTGCTGAAATAAACAGCGAGAAGATGAGAAACCTGTGCACAATTATAAACCTGTGATGCAATGAAATGATATGGTAATGCATATGCAATGCTTTCAAGGACCGCAGAATTTAACTTTGCTTAGACAAACATGAAAGTAAACTTTTATTAGTAATAACTTTTTTTGCCTTTTAGGCTTACAAAAAATGAAATGGAATAAGTACAAAAGATGGGGTTTTAAGTCTCCCATGGACGTTTCCTCTTTGTATTGAGGTATGAGTTGAGGTTTCGTTCCTCGTGAAGTAGCTTTGTTAGCTCCAGAATCTTTTCTTGGCTTGCTTTGTAATGAGCCTCGAAAGTATCCCTTTGCTCTTTCAATTGGATCCATGATCTCTGCAAGTCTTCCTTATAAGTAGGCATGTCTGGGTGAAGGATGGTATAAGCTGTGTCTCCTTCAGGAACAGGTTCCATGGTAACTGGTAGGACGGCAGGATATGGCATCATGAGTGTCTGAGCACGAGATCGTACCCATCTGAGATAAGCCTCCATAGGAATAGTGTACTTAGGCTCCAGTGTCTTGCTGTCAATCCTGTTTACCTTTCCCCAAGCTCGTATGAATCTCTGACGGTAACCCTGAAGATCGTTGTCGTAATCAAACACAATGCCCTGAATCAACATGTCATGTGGGCCATCACTTCGGGCGTAACCAAACTGTCGTAAAGCTAGAGAAGGGTTGTAGGTGATGCCTCCTCTTATGCCTAGAAGTGGCACATTAGGAAACTCCCCACAACGGTCAATGATGGTGACATTCTCCATAGATCTGGAGCACCAATGGATATCTGAGTGAGAAAGTGACATGATCCTTTTGGACCACCTGAACCCTTGCTCATTCTTCATTACTGAGCGAGGAAGGTGAGAAATAAACCACCTGGATAGTAAAGGTATGCAGCACATCAAAGTTCCCCTTGCCCTTGTAGTACGGGTGTGAAGAGAATGCAGGATGTCTCCAAGCAATGTAGGCACTGGATTGTGACTCAGGAAAATGTTGATGGCATGAACATCTATGAACTGATCTGGATTGGGGAACAATACTAAGCCATATATCAGCAAGGCTAAGATCTCCTCAAAAGCATCATAGCTCATGGCCTTCAAGAACATTTGAGCTTTATCCATTAATACCTTGGCAAGAATACCCTTGACTCCGCTTCTCGTCTCTAGAACAATATCAGATTTCTTCAGATGTAGAGCTGCAGCAATAACCTCTGGTTTGAGCTCCTTCTCCAAGCCTGTGAAAGGTCTTTGATCGAGAACAGGTATACCCAGAAGCTTAGAGAACTCCTCCATGGTAGGAACCAGCTGATAGTCGGGGAATGTAAAGCAGTGGTGCTTAGGGTCAAAGAACTGAAACAGGACACTCATCATGTCTTCATTGAACCCTGAAGTGACTAGATCCAATAGGTGACCATGTCTCTTGATGAACTGGGAGTGATCAGACACTTGAGAAATCAACTCTTTAAGCTTGGCAGGTATGCCCACAAAGTTGATCCTGATGGTGTTTCTACGAGCAGAAGCCATGACCTGCAACAAAGAACAAAGATAAATCCTTTGGTCCTTGAAATGGTTAGTGAAAATGCTATGCTTATGATGCATGATGATGTCATGATGTTATGTTCAATCACAAACATGTGGCACACACAAACAAGTCACACCATAGCCCTAGGTTTGAAGGCTTGCATGAGGTTTAAAGGGAAGTACCCTCCCCTGAAGTTAGTTGGTTCATCCTGTCCTACAAAAGTAACCGGGTTCTAAGGGATCTCAATATCATTGATCCTTCACAAGGGTGGTTGTTCAGAAGGCAACTTACTTGCCAACCAAAACCCTCCAAGTTTAAGATCTCAATGAGCGTAGTATCGAGTGTCAACCAACTTCAGTCTGCACCAAAGCCGGTTACCTCACTACCTTCTAAAGGCCAAGATGAGTTAACTAGGGTTCTAAAAGATAGTTAGTGCATTGACAACATATGGCAGCCTCATATTATCCTCAACTTGACTTAAGGAACATAAGCACCAACCAAGAAGTCGCACTAACTATGGCCACCAGATCAACCGTATCGATATACGTCGTACAGTTTCCTTGGTCTATTGCCATTTACCTAAGGTACACTAGATCCGGGTTAGGACCTTTCACACATAAAGCACCCAACAAGATAATATAAATCAAACAAGGCAAACAATTTAAAGTGATCTTAATTCCTAAGGGTACCCCTCTTAAAATAGATCCCCAGCAGAGTCGCCAGTTTTGTAACACGGTGGGAGAACTGACTTTAGTTATGTTGCGGATAGCAAGAGTCGCCACCGACTTTTATTTTATCCAAATGGAAAGGGTATAAAAGAACAGGAAAGACCTTAAGAGATATTTTTGGGTCCGGGGGGTAGGTTATGTAAAGGGAAGGTGTTAGCACCCTTTACATCCATGGTTATCCATGGGTTCTTAGTTACTTAACTCACTTTTGAATTGTTTTTTGAAAGTGTAGTGTGTGAATAGAAAAATTTTCAGAATAGTTGATAATGATCCATGTACGGATGCGTAAAAACTTGTTTTTGAAAATTTGTTTGAAATTTGTTAAGTGTGAAAAGTTTTTGAAGTGAGCAAGTACATAAGAGGAACCTACCCTAATGTTTTAAGTCTTTCTTGTTCTTTATCCTTTGATTGGTAAGACTATCCCTACTATTAAGGAGTAGGTAGTCATTACCTTGGATATAAGGGACATGAGAGGGACATCTGTTTGTATGGAGGCAACTGTGGGGTGTATTAAGCATTTAGGAGGGACGATCATCATTATTCGAAGGGACTTGATTCGTAAAGGCAACCATGAGGGACTTGATGATTTTTCTTTTTAGAGGGATTTGCTTTATACACCCCACTTGACCTTATGATTTAGGCAACTTGAGGGATAACCTTAGAAAGTGAGACGGCGATTAAAAAAAATCGACTTACGTGTGTGAGTGTGTAATATTAATTATCTTTATTTTAAATGAGCTAAATTTATTTTAAATAGAATACATGTTTTTGCACTCCCTAAGTTACTAACCATAGCATGAATTAAATATTTAAAATATTACAAAATTTACATCCGAGAAACAATTACAACATAATTATAAAAAATAATAAATAGCAAAAAATATAAATATATAGCAAAATAAATATAATAAGCAAAAATAAATAAGTAAATAAAATAGAGGTTAGCGATAAATAATAATAAAATAAGGTTAGTAAAAATATTAAAAATAAATAAAATTAGTGAAATAAGAATAATTAGAAATAAACAAGATTAGAGAAATAATAAGATAATAATAAACCAAAATTATGAATAATAATATAATTAGTAATAATAATAAAAAATATTATAAAAAAAAATTGGATTTTAATATATAACATTTAATAAGAATTAATTAAAAAATTTTCAAACATAATGTAATTATAAATTCTAATTATTACAAATTTAATCACTTTTTAAACATACATTAACATTTATTTAAAAAATATATTTATACGTTATAAGTTAGAAAATAAGTTTTAAATATTATATTCACTAAATTAATCATATTTATAAAATTTAATTTTATTAATTATTATATTTACAAAATTTAATTTCTACTAATTATTATATTTACAATAAATTAATTATATCAAAGATTATAATAAATACATACATGACAATTATATTTAAAAATTAGAGAATAACAATTAAGTTTTCTAATAAGTATTTAGAAAATAAATTAGGGTTTTGGAAATTAGGGTTTGTTTTTAGAAAATATTTTTTTTTTAGGGTTTTTCTAATTTATAATATACAAAAAACTAATTAAATGGTACTTATATATATATTCTATAAAGACATAATAATAACAATCATTTTTTTTTTAGAATTTTAAAACAAAACATATATACATTATAATTTAGAAGAAAATAATATTTGCATTTTTATAATTTAAAAAAAAACATATCATAATATAATATAGGAAATAATAAACATAAAAGAAAAATAAAAAAAATCAGAAAAAACTGGACCTGGGATTTGAACCCAAGTCCCTAACCTGGATAGTGAAGAGAGTGACCAACTGAGCTGCGCACCATCAATGCAATAACAATGAGTCTCCCTTGGTTTTGTGCTTTAAGCTTGAAAATTCTGGAAAATAAGAGAAATAAAAAGGCCTGGGGTGGGAATCGTACCCAGGACCTTTTAGTGACAAGCATGCATACGTTACCGCCTGGCTGGAAGAGCCCATCTGATTATATAATGGCAAGAAACCATAATATATTAAGTCTTCCTTTATCCTGAAAAATAAAAGCAAAAACAATGCACCAGCCAGGAATCGAACTGGTACCCTAACAACATACGCGCATCATCTTTACCACTGGGACACAAGTTCTTGTGTGACAAATAAACAGGATATAAAAATAATATTTTAAATCAAAATTTTAAACATGGAATTCGCGCCAAGCTTCTCCTTCTTCTACCTCCTGCCCTGCGAAAATTCTTGTGAAAATACCTACAAATTTTCCTGCGAAAAAACCATTCCCAGCAAAACCTACAAACATCAATGGCCAACAAAATCATACAGTTTCACAAAATCAAGCACGACAATATGATCCTAGCATTCACACGATTCATTCCATGTTTTTAGAATTGATTTATGTTTCTTAAATTAGAAACCCCTAAACCTAGGTCCAAACCCTAATAATGGCATCTCATGAATTAGGTACGGGTTCTTTGATTTTCCTGTCCAGAAACAATCTACACAACATTATAAATAACATTAGGCAAGCAAAATCCATTTAAATGCAGTGAATTGATGTAATCGAAAAAAACTTTGTCAAGCATGAACAAGCTTCGGGTTCCTCATTATGGCATGCTTTGGATGCTTATGAATGTAGGTTTAGCTTCAGGGATGTTCAAGGAACATCTCTATGTCTTTAGTTTACCTTGAAGCCTCCTGTATGAATGAATCCGAATTGGTGTTTTAGCTTGAATTTTGAGGTTTTGAAACTTACCTTTTGATGTTGGGAATCCGTGCTAGGGCAATGGCAATGAGTTTAGTATATATAGGGGACTCAATTAGGTCAAAAAGATTGATGGTTTGTGTGAAAATTTTGATATTCTAAGATTGAAAAAGATCATGGTGTAAAAGTCAAATATTTGTTCATGAAGACTTGCTATTCTTGTACCAATCTCATGATTCCTTTCCTCTTTAATTCTAATCACCAATTAAGACTTTCTAGAAGCATTATCCAAATAAAATCTTTAATTTTCATATTTTATTTTTATTTAAAATGATTTTTAATGATTTAAATCAAATTAAATAGAAATAAAAATAATAAAAATCAGATTTTAAATGGTTTGGGTCGTGCATAGTACTAGTGTATGGATTGGATCACAATTTGGGCAGCCCATTTGGAAAAAAGTGATTTTAAACCTCCATTTTCAACATAAACCATCACAAAATTTCCCAACTTTGCAAGGGCACATCTCCCTCAATTTTAAAGGTATGAGGGTGTTCTTGGACTTTTTGGAAATCTTGAAGAGTCCTCTAAACAACCTCATTGGTTTCAGGTCCATATCATTTACCAATCTCAAGTTATGCCCTTTTGAAGTTGTTGACTTTTTGTTGACTTTTGAAATGACCTATAATGTCTTAGCTCATATCTTCCAAATGAAGCATTTTTGGGCTTAACTTGCAACATCAAAGTTGTAGAGAATTCAATTTCCTTCAAAATGAGATTTGGATGGAGACTTGGTGATGAAGTATGTGAAAGTTATGGCTGGTCAAAGTTCAGTTGACTTTTACTAAGGAAACCCTAATTTAGAAACTCCTGATTATTGATGATCTGGAATCTCCTTGATGAATCATGATCAACCCTTGATCAAATGATGAATTTTACTTCATATACTTGATGTTGGCAAAAAATCATGAAGTTTGACTTTGGTTTGACCACAGTTGACCTCAGTTTGACTTTTTAACTGCATTGACTGATTTTGACTTATCTGATCATCTGACTGAGCAAACTTTTGAGAAAAGTCTTGAAACTTGTCATGGGGGTTCTTATACACATATAAGATGTTATGAAGCTCACTTGAGGTATTGGAAGTCCATTTAGCCTGATTAAAGTCAAAACCCTAGTTTTGGATACACTGCTTAGGAGGTGCATTGTTTGAGGGAATTATCAACTCTTCTGACCAATTGTGAACTTTGTGAACCTTGTGAACCATCATAAAATGTCTTGTGAACCTCATGGGAGGTATTGTGAAGCTTGTGAACCTTGTGAACCTCATGAAGTGGCTTTGTAGACCTCATGAACCTCAAGAGAGCTTTGTAATCATTGTGAGTCTTGTGAACCTTGTGAACCTTCAAGAAGTAACTTGTGGACTTCATGAACATCATGAAAGGTATTGAAAGCATTATGGAACTTGTGAACCTTGTGAACCTTCAAGAAGCAACTTATGGACTTCATGAACCTCATGAAAGGTTATATAAGCATTGAGAAACTTGTGAACTTTGTGAACCTTCTTAGCACACAAAGTCTTGTATTGTGAGGGCAAATTTTGGGGTGCAACAGGCGTTATCTAAGTACTACGACCAGGCAGAACCCCAGCTCGCGATGGGACGTTCAAGCCTCGGAGCCCGGGCCACATTACCTTGTCCCGGGCACCGACCAAGAGCAAGACTCTGAAATCTGATTGGTCCCCCAAACCAACAGTTCACAAACACACCCCGTATTTATTCGATCACATCCAATCAGTACAAGAATGCCAAACACTTAGCGTTTAAAACACAAAGAAAACAGTCCTCCGACGGACGAACAATTAAATAGGAAACATGTAAAATAAACGACCATTAATAACATTAACTTTCACCGCAAAAATGCGACCTCGAAGGGCCGACTTGTTCATGATTACTTAAAAAGGGGACCACACCCCCAAAAGAAACACATTAACTTACAAGATAATGACACACATGCCAAAACTAATTACCCTCATTGTCCAAAGCACCAGGTTGACCCTCACCTTGTTGACCCTCACCCTGGTCCGGCTGCACTTCTGGCTGACCGGGCTGAACAGTTGCCCCGGGCTGAGAGTCCTCCACGACCAAGTCTGAAGGAACCACTATCTGGCCATCCTCGACTTTGTAGAGGTAGTTGATCCGGCTGGTGTCCAAGGCCAGTTCAAGATGAAGAGCCCTTGTTTGATCCACAACATTTTGGAAACTGAGCTCAGTCGACGAGTTTAGATCTTCCATATCTTGGTCGATCCGAGTAAGGAACTGTGCCCTAGTCACCATACTCTTAGTTTCCGCATCTTCATCCTCCTTCGGGCAGAAGGCATCCTTCAACTTTTTACTCTGCTCCAGAGCCCTCCTCTTGTCAACCTCCAGCTTGGCAATAATGTTCCCCCGCTCGGTCAGCTCTTTGGCCGTGGCAGTGACTTCTTCAGTGGCCGCCGTCAACTTTTTCTCGGCCGCAGCCAACTGCTCCTTCAGCCTCGCTACTTCCCTCTCTTTCCCGGGGTTTCCTTTAGTCGTCTGTCAGGCCATTGACAAGAACCACATAACAACACTCGCGTCCTGGGCCAAAGACAGTCGTCGGGCAGGACGATCCATCGCCTCCAGAAATAGGGAGTCTTCACGGTCCACCTCCATGCTCGTCCCTTCAAAGAAGTTCTGCTTCACGAAGCACAGCGGCAGCACATGCTTCGGTTTGGGGGGAGCGTTGGCCGTCAGGTCTACAGTCCCTGCGGACTTGTGCTTTTTCATTAAGGATCCGGTTGAAGCGCTCGGAGAACCCTGGACCAGGGGGCCCGACCTAGAGCCGTTTGTCTCAGTCAGCTTGGTCTGAACGACCCGTGACCTCTTCTTCTGCTGTTGGCGCAAGCATTCTTGAATCTTGTCGAGCGGATTCAATAGGGAGCCTGAAAAAGAAAGAAAAAAGAGAGTTAGACTAGTCACGGACGGCAGAATATTATCAAAGACATAATAACAAGCAGAAATAAAACAGATATCAAAAAACTCAGACACTTCCTGCCCGGTATTGCACGCCAGCAAGTCTGTGACGTCAATCAGAGGACGCTCCACAACTTCCCCCCGTCCTGATCCAGCATTATTTTCCCTTCTCAGTCCAGCAAAGGAGTCGGGGTAAAAGAGGCTATTAATTTCCTAAAGCCTCGAAGTTGGCCGCATCATCCTCGTTCAGAGAGTCCCCCACCTGGACGAACTCGCTGACCGACCGCTCGTAATGAGTATAGCTCCAGGAGAAGGGAAATAGCCAAAACCTCCTCGGAATCACCTGTTCTTGATCGTCAAGCTTAGGCTCGTCGTTCTCATCAGTGTCTATCCCTACGAAACTTAGCGCCCTCACAGCTTCCGTGCCCGCGGGTTTTATCAAAAAATAATTCGTCTTGAAAGCCTGGATGGACTCTGAGTGAGCCTTAAAGATCTTGGTCCTCTGCTTAAAGGAGATGAATCCCTTTCGGTCAGTCCCTCGCCCGACTTGACGCTGCAGTGAAAATAAACGAAAGAACAGAGGAAGCGTGGCTCCAACACCCAGATGGGTGCATGTTACCTCGAACGCCTTCAGAAACGCGTAGGAGTTGGGGTGTAGCTGAGACGGGGCAACACCCAGATGCCCGAGCACAGCGCAAACCAAGTCACTGAAGGGAAAAGTTACCCCCAGGACCGAAGTTGCGTACTCATACATAGAAAATATCCGACCGCCAAAGTCCGAGAAGATGCGGTCGTCATCCCCTGGGCAAGTGACAATCCAGTCCGCAGGGTCACCGACAGCGGGCAGCGGCTCCGCGCGATGCCTCGAAAACGAAGATACTTTGTCTAGCAGGTCCTCCACTACCCATTATTCGGGAGAGGTCCTTATCTCTTCAGGGCAACAGGGTGAATCTGTCGAAGCCCTCTCCTCCATGGTGCTCGCGTCCGATTCGCCTGAAGAACTCCCGGAGTCGGAGGGAACTGATGCGGAAGAACCAGAGTCTTCCGAGGATGTTTCTTCCGAGGAGACGTCCAGTGGGTCCATAAGCGAGTTTTCACCTGAAAAGCAGAGGAAAGGCGTCAGTGAATTCGATTAAGAATATCAGATCCACCCTTCCACTGCTCGACAAGTGAAAGGGCGCACGTCGACCCAGGAACAAGGTCTCGAGCCGTAGCCCCGGCTGACCATCGCTCAAGGCGATGGCTAACGCCCAACTTCAGAGATAATAAAATCTAAACCTAAATACTTATCAGATCCCAAGTCAAAGTCGACCAACACCTGCGTTGACCACGAACTAGGGTTCATAGCCGACGAACAACGGTGGTAGAAATTCTCCTACCTACTGGTTTAAATCTAAAACTACCGGAAAATCTACCCTAAACCACATGCATTTCTAAGATATCAAGCCTATGACTAACATAAACACGAAAAAGAAGTCGTACCTTGAGCTTGGGAAGCCATTTGTAGAAGAAATTGATTCTGGAAACGGTGGTCGACGGTTGGAAACGGTGGTCGACGGCTGAGAATAACAATTGATGGACGGGCAAGGCAGCGGAGAAGAAGATGAAATGAAAAAGCTTAAAATAAAGCCTTGGGATCCTATTTATAGGTAAGGGAACACGTGCAGACGCGCGTGACCCCTACCCCTAGCCAATTATTTCCTACGCACTAGGCCCTAGGTTAGCCGTCAGAGCATTAATAGGCGCGAATTCCCAAATACGCCTACTTTTCATTTTATATCCTCTTGTCGAGCGACGTAACGACTGCTCGTCTACCGAGGATCATCAACGATAGCTTCCTGGCCCGCACACTGTATATCCTTGAGCACAAAACCATTACTAAGTCACCGCTCCTCTGCACGAGCAACGACTTGGGGGACTCCTGTTCTGGGCAGGCCCAATTCCCATAATTGGGCTAGGCAAACTGACTCTACAGAACGCTCGATGTCGAGCAACATTGAGAATAGTCGTCCCCGTCGACCAAGGTTGTACCGACCAAGACGAAGCCCTCAAACGGCTAGTTTTGACCGTTACCTATCTTTACGGATTCCGCGATCCGCACCCAACGGTGTAGACCAATAATCTTCTACTTAGCCCATTATATAAACCCTCTCATTTGGGAGGGTCAGGTATTCAATTCTCTGACCTTAATTCTTGTACTTGCTCACTCTTTGCTCAGTGTCTTACTTCAGCATCGGAGTGCCTTGCAGGTACACCCCCCTCTTCTCCTCATCCACCGTCTTTCAACAACGCTCGAGGCCAGCCGTATCGGATCCTGATCTCCAGGTACGATAAAAAACTAATAAACATATTTATTTATTCTAGACCCAATGTAAAAATAAACGGACTCAAAAAATAAACGTCGGGTGTCAAAGTGTTTGAAAAAATAAAATGAACACATCAAATATAATCCGCGCAAAATAAATGACTCGGAAAAATACAACGTTTGATCGGATTTTGAAATAAAAATTATGACCGTTTAAACTGCTCAGACTGATCTACATACGATCAAAAATAGTCGTAAAAAAAATTTTAGCATGTCAGATTAAACCGCGTAAATTGTAGATTAATATTACTAACATTTACAAATTTTAAATATGACATTTTCCGTTTACTGATTTTAGGCACAATTGAAAATTAATTTGACCAGTCTGTCTGTAAATTTCGAGAAATTATTCTAGCTAATATTAAGACAAAATAAATTCTATGCTATGAAGATGATGCAAATGAATGCGAAACAACAACAAAAAAGTCGGTTAGAATTAAAAATCAAGGCAAATTTTGGGGCACAACAGCTGCCCATGTTCAATCTTCTTAGACATGAGGAGTTAGATTGGTATGTGTGTCAATCGTGATCTGAAGGTGGAAGAGAATTGAACACTTAAGTGCCCATAAATTTGCATTCGCCGGTGCACAAAGTAACACTGTTGGTTGATTGCATTACTTGAATGAGCTGAAAGATGCCATTAAGAGTAATTGGAGATGGACTCATAAATGACATCCAAAATGTCTGTTGATAGGAGTATCAGAATGTGTCTATGTTTAACTATATCTGAATGTTGTTCTGGAATAAGTATCAGAACTAAATCTTTGTCTTGATCGTCTCTGAACTGTCTCTGGAAAATATCCTGAACTAAGTATCAAAACTAGATCTTTGTATTGATCGTCTTTGAACTGTCCCTGGAAAATATCATGAATTAAGTATCAGAACTAGATCCTTGTCTTGATCGTCTCTAAACTGTCCCTGGAAAATATCCTAAACTAAGTATCAGAACTAGATCTTTGTCTTGATCGTCTCTGAACTATCTTTGGAAAATATCCTGAACTAAGTATCAGAACTAGATCTTTGTCTTGATCGTCTCTGGAAAATATCTTGAACTAAGTATCAGAACTAGATCTTTATCTTGATCGTTTCTAAACTGTCTCTAGAAAATATCCTGAACTAAGTATCAGAACTAGATCTTTGTCTTGATCGTCTCTGAACTGTCTCTGAAAAATATCTTGAGCTAACTATCAAAACTAGATCTTTGTCTTGATTGTTTCTGAACTGTCTCTGGAAAATATCCTGAACTAAGTATCAGAACTAGATCTTTGTCTTGATCGTCTCTGAACTGTCTCTGGAAAATATCCTGAACTAAGTATCAGAACTAGATCTTTGTCTTGATCGTCTCTGAACTGTCTCTGGAAAATATCTTGAACTAAGTATCAGAACTAGATCTTTGTCTTGATCGTCTCTGAACTGTCTCTGGACAATATCCTGAACTAAGTATCAGAACTAGATCTTTGTCTTGAATGAGAGTCATAATTAAATCATTGTCTCAATTATCTTTGCACCGTATCTAGGAGACGACAATGTTTATCTAATCGCGCACTATCATGAAAAGGAAAAGTTAGTTTTATGCGAGGTCATTGATGTATATAATGCATTGTGCGGCGTTCTTAATGTAAATGAGAATGCTACATGTGTTTTGTATGCGTATGTTATGTTATGCGGTAGATGATGTATGGATGAATTATATAGTAGGAGCATATTAGTAGCTTCATGTAGCAACTGTTAGCTGGGGAAAGTAAATCCTTGTTTACTGCCGAGGAAGATGAAAACATCGTTTTAGTCTGCTTTTAGAATACTGTACTTGGGATCTTCGACTTTTGTTTGGAAATTAAGTCATTCGAGGAGAGTTGATCGTTTGTCATGTTTTTTATTGAAGGATTAAGTTCCTAAATACCCTGACTGAGGATAAAAGGGGCGAAAATTCCTCTGAAAGACTTATCTGATCAAGTGTCAACTCTTATGGGGATATCAAGCTTGAGAGAATCCTGCTTGGGACTTTGTAGGGTTGGAAGTACAAGCTTTTTCGGGGAAGATGCTACTTGGAATACTTTGCTGGAATAAACTTGTAAAGATTACTCCGTGGGGATGGATATGTGGAGATCTGTTAGACCTAAGCCTTGTTGGGGATTCCAATCTCCAAGAGTCCTTAGTAAATGCTATTATTGTAATTTTATGCATTTTGGTAAACATCAATCATATTCGAAAGCATATATTCATTTAAAGTAATCAATGGATTCAGAATTTCTGATATTCTCGACTTCCCCGAGTAATTTTCTAGGAATTATCATGACTGAATCCGAAGACATGATACTGACACCATCTGATACTATTGGCACAGACAATTAATTTCCACAATGGATTTTGATGACACATGATATCAAGGTAATATAATGAGAGGAATGTGCTTTCAGACTGCGGTGGATCGTGTACGCCCTGGATAATGGTTAAGGAGCTTACAACTGAATTTTATCTGATTAGATTTGAAAAGAGAGTGTTTCCCCTAGCTGAGGATGATTTGTCCCATAATGGAAGTATTTGAAAGGATCTTCCTCAAGAGAAATAAATGAGATGCCCCATAATAACATGCCCCTGGCATCGTGAACTCGGTAATGTTACTTCTGGCAATTCAAATTAAGAGACCTGCCCCTGGCAATTCAGATTGGAAAATAACATGGCATGCCCATTGATTTAAAGATAGTGACCATGCCCCTTGTATATATTGGCTTTGATCCAACTGTGTCAGGCCCATGAAGTAACTATGTCCGTCGGGAGGACTTTGGTTTATTGAATGCTCATCATATAAGCTTTTCTACTGTCAAACACTTAGTTATATGCAAACAATGATATTCAAAATGCAACGCTTATGTCTGTCTTGAAGTATTGAAAAATAATTATTTTAGCAAAACAATGTTTGTAAAAATTGTGATATTAACTCAAGATTTATAATAAGCCCTAAAGGAGTTAGGATACCTTTTTGTAGCAGTACGCTTTCGAACTAACCATGCTTCAGTTAGGACTTTTAAAGGGTTGTAACATGGCCTGGTTCACGCTTTAAGAAACAAAGGATAAAGGTTCAAATTTTATTTGTTCCCAACTCATCCTTCGTGATGTTCTTCAATCCTATGTTCAGTTAACTTATGCATTGAGGCTCCAAAAGAGTTTGGAATTGTAACACTGACAGAAGTTTATTTGAAAAGCCAGTCATCTTTTTTTTGTTGAGGATTTGTAATGACCTCTTTTTCTTTTGACTTTGTTATCCCTTCCTTTTTCCTGAACTGTTTATTTCAAGATTACAGTCAGTGGGATGTCTCAATTTTTACTAAGTCTCCTTTATAGGTTTTGACTTAATGAGCTTTTCTTTTGCTAGATATTGATTGCCGGACTTAGTGATTATAGGGAACCATCATTAGTTGGGTACAAAAAGGACAACTGGCATAATTGAGTTAACCGAGGAACTACCCTGCCCCAGGTTATGGTTAAGGGTTTTAATTTGTGTGAGAATGAAAACTCCTACTCCGTAAGCTCAAAAGGGTTGACTAGGAATTAACTTCCTTATATCTCCACTGTTTAGGAATTGAAACAATGTTTGCACAACGTCAGCATAGTCTATTCAAAAACATACTATATGAAATTATGGTATCGTCTTCGTCATCCTCCCTCTAAAGGCTTATAACTTTATCAAGAGTTGAATATCACAAAAGAGAAGTAAGAAGCATATTTTAAATATAGTGAAACGAATGGATTAATTCAAAACAAACATATGCAATGCATTAACGTGAAATTAAAAGTTTGACATAATAGTAAGTGTTTAAGCCAACAAAAGAAATTACAAATGAAAATTCAAATGTTCTCAAAGCCTCCTCTAAACTTGTCACTCTGGATGTCTGACAGCTTCGATGTTTGGTGGATGATAGAAGAATTCAATCTGGTCTTCTGGCGTAACCTCGATAACTCCTTCGTCAACCAGGTCTTGAATCTTATTCTTCAATGCCCAACAATTATTAGTGTCATGTCTAGGACAATTGGAATGGTATTCACACCTTGCATTAGTATCGTAACAAGGAGAGGAAGTAATGGGTCTCTGAAGAGGTTCCCTTAATGCAACCAGATTCATCTCTAATAGGCATTGCAAAGTTTGCGACATTGGCGTGTTGATTTTGGTAAACTGTCTTTTATGTTCCTTGTGTTGAGGCGAATTAATCCTATAAGACCTTATTCCTTTAATTGAAAGACTATCAATAGTAGCCTGTCTCTTTCGTTCTCTTATCCTCATCTTCCTTTCAACCAAGTCAGCTTGTTTCATCGGAGGTCGACTGATGATTAGTTTCCCGACTCCATTTTTTTGAAGTTTATTAACGAAGAATCTCAGCTCTTTTTTTCCCTGGGCTAAGTTTTGGATTAGAGCCACCTGACCATTCATCTGGATTCTCATCTCTGCCATCTCGGCTTGCAGTTGTTCCAACTGATCATCCTTTATGTCTTCAGGGTTCTTCTTTTTCTTGTCCTTATTGAGGAGGGATTTCAACTCTTGTTGCCCATTGGAAAAATTTAGGATCACTTCTTGAAATTGAGCATTATGGGTTTGGATATCTTTCCTAGTATGCTTGAGATCCATCTCAACAGAAATAAACGACGAGAAGATAAGAAACCTGTTATGGAATGATATGGCATGTAAATGTATATGCAATGTTTTCAAGGATCTTGTAGGATTTAAATTTGTTAAAGAAAAACAGAAACAAGACTTTTATTAGTAAGTTCAAAATATAACTCCCCCTTGGGCTTACAATGAAGGAAAAAATAAGAAAAAGTTACAAGGAAATAAATTGTAAAACATTTGAGACTTAAGACTCAAGTCTCCCGTGGACGTTTCCTCTTCGTGTTGAGATATGTATTGAGGTCCCGCTCTTCGTGAAGTCGCCTTGTCAGCTCCAACACTTTCTCCTTGCTAGCATAGAACTGAGCCTCAAAGGTATCATGTTCCTCCTTCAGTTGGTTCCAAGATTTCTGTACCTCTTCCAGGTTAGTAGGCATGTCAGGATGAAGAATAGTGTAAGGAACATATCCTTCAATAATAGGCTCAACAATCACCGGTAGAACAGCAGGATATGGCATTATAAGAGTTTGAGCACGAGACCGCACACATATGAAGTAAGGCTCCATAGGGATGGAGTATTTTGGTTCCAGAGTGTTGCTATTAATCGTATTCACCATGCCCAAAGCGTGTATAAACCTTTAACGGTAACCTTGAGGATCGTTGTCATAATCGAACACAATACCTTGAATAATCATATCATGAGGACCGTCACTCTGAGCATAACCAAATTGACGTAGTGCCAAAGAAGGATTATAAGTAATGCCTCCCCTTATGCCAAGGAGTGGCACATTAGAGAACTCCCCACATCGGTTAATGATAGTGATGTTTTCCATGGATCGGGAACACCAATGGATATCTGAACGAGAGAGTGACATTATCCTTCTAGACAACCTCAAACCTTGTTCATTCTTAATCACAGATCAAGGAAGGTGTTAAATAAACCACCTTGATAGTAGAGGTATGCAACACATCAGATTCCCTCGCGCCTTCGTAGTACGAGTCTGAAGAGAGTGTAAAATATCTCCAAGAAAAGTAGGCACATGATTATGAGTTAGAAATATTTTAACTGCGTGCACATCTATGAATTGGTTCGGATTAAGGAACAACACCAAACCATAAATCAACAAGGCCAAGATCTCCTCAAAAGCGTAGTAATTCATAACATCTAAAAACAACTGAGCTTTCTCTATCAAGATTTTAGTAAGAAGACATTTAACTCCATTTCTTGTTTCCCAATTGGATATAATATCTGACTTCTTTAGATGAAAAGCTGCTGCAATAATTTCAGGTTTAGACTCCTTCTCTAGACCTGTGAAAGGTTTTTGATCAAGAATAGGTGCACCAAGTAGTTTAGAGAATTATTCCATTGATCAAGAATAGTTGCACCAAGTAGTTTAGAGAATTCTTCCATTGTGGGCACCAACTGATAATCGGGAAATGTGAAATAGTGATGTTTAGGGTCAAAGAATTGGAACAAAACACTCATCATGTCTTTATTAAACCCTGAGGTAACCAAACCAAGTAGAAAACCACGCCTTTCAGTTAATTGAGATTTCTCAGGAACTTTTGAGACTAATTCCTTAAGCTTGGAAGGTATCCTTACAAAGTTGATTCAGATAGTGTTTCTGCGAGCGAAAGCCATAACCTGCAGCAAAGAAGAAAGATAAATCCCTTGGTCCTTGAAATGGTTAATGAAAATGCTATGTTATGATGTCATGATGTTATGATGTTATATTCATGTTTAAAGCAAGTAAATGAAAAGCACACACAAGTCACACAAGAGCCTTAGGTTTAAGATCTTGCATGAAGTCCATAGATAAGTACTCTCCCACTGATGTTTAGTTGGTTCAACCTGTCCTAGCAATAGTAACCGGGTTCAAAGGAATCTCAATATCACTTATTCTTCTCAAAGGCTTTATTCTAGTGTGGCAACTGTTTCACCAACCAAAACATCCCAAGATTAAAATCTCAATGAGTGTAGCATCGTATCAACCAATTTTAGACTGCATCAAAGCTGGCTATCTCACTACTTTATACTAGCCAAGATGGGTCAATTAAGGTTCTAAAGGGAAGTTAGTGTAAATGACACCACATGGTAGCCTGATATTATCCTCAACTGACTTGAAGAACATCAATACCAACCAAAATGTCACACTAACTGTAGCTACCAGATCAACCATAGCGATATACGCCGTATAATTTCCTTGGTTTATTGCCACTTGCCTAAGGTACACTAGATTCGGGTTAGGATCTTTCTCACAGTAGCCCCAAAACAAGTACCCTTTAAAAATAAAGCATATAATTCAAACAAGTAAAGTGATCTAACTCTAAGGTAACCCCTCTTTTTAAGAGTCTAAAGTCCCCAGCAGAGTCGCCCGTTCTGTAACACAGTGGGAGAACTGACTTTTAGTTTTTATCGCAAAATATGTTGTGGTAAGCAAGTGTCGCCACCGACTTTTATTTTATCCAACTTAGGAAAGGTATAAAAGAACAGGAAAGACCTTTAAAAGATTTTGAGTTCGGGGGGTAAGTTATACAAAAGGAAGGTGTTAGCACCCTTTGTATCCATGGTTATCCATGGGCTCTTAATTGCTTAACTCACTTTATTTGTTTTGTTTGAAAAGTGTAGTGTGTGGTTTAAAATATTTTCGTAAAGATTGAACTTTGTAATGATTCTCGTATGAATGTATACAAAGTGTTTACTTGTGTGAAATTATTTTGAAAAAGAGAGTGGGGTGTAAAAAGTATTTGTTTTGAAAATGGTGAGCAATCGTTTAGGAGTTACTTACCCTAAGTTGTAAAGTCTTGTTATTTTCGTTTCCTTAGGGATGAAATTGTCCTTACTATTAGTTAGTAAGTAGTTTTATCCTTGAATTTGGAGGGACAAGCGTAGGGTCATCGAATGGTCATAAAAGGCAACATGTAAGGATACCTTAGTAATTCGAATGGACTATCATCATTTTTGTAGGGACAAGATCATTTTTTCGAAGGCAACTCGAAGGGTCATCGAGGGACTATGATCTTTGGATTAGTGGGCTAAGTCCATTTTCACATACATTCTTTTCACACCCTATTGTTACTAACCACACAGTTAATTGTTTTGCAAAATTTAAAAGCGAAAAATAAATCCTAAGTTATTACATCATGGGGAGGGGTACATGATTTAAATTGGGGGAGTGCAAAAATTAAAATGCGGAAAATAAATTACAGGTTTATTTATACCTATACATTCATTTTAAGAAAATAAACTACAACAAAAGGAAATATTATTACTTTTTATTTAATTAATTAATTTCTACCTAAATCAGAAATAAATAAGAAATAAAATACATTACAACAACGACGTTGGATCATTTGAAAAATAACACAAATTAAAATAACAAACAAATTACTACCGCATAGGCGATCATCGCAAATCGAATAAAAAACAATGGCATGATAAAACTAAATTAAATAAAAAAAAGTGTAAATCGAAACGCGAATCGGTAAGCGCTAAAGGTGAATTTTCACCGTGCTAAACCGTCGAGCGTATGTAAAATCGAAATACAACAATAAATCAATAAAAAAAAATCACACCTAAACCGATACGAACCACCAATAGTTTGCTACACTTAACATAATCATCGCAATATTGATAAAAAATTATGCGGATATAAATTTATTAAAAGAAAAAAAAATAAAGCAAAATAAATTTTAGAAAAAACAACAACAATGTTGCCGGTGGCAAAGCCAGAAATTTTTTGAAGCCCGAACAAAAATTTAAAGGCCGAAAATTTTTGTAAGAAATATGGCGGTTTTAAAATAATTTTTAATTAAACTACCACTATTTATAGTAAAATATGACGGTTTTATAAACTCATGTAGTGTTAATAGAAAATGACAGTTTTGACCGTTTTTATTTTTACATGTTAGTTGTTTTTCGTTGAATTTTATTTTTATTGTTTTTTAAATCAAATATTTTTTTCTTCTAACTATGAAAATTGATTTATAGAATTGTATAGATTCTTAATATATATTTTTATATTATTTGAGGATAAAATTTATTCTTTTCATCTTTTTGTTTACAACATTGTATGTTTTCTTTTTTAATTTTAGTAATCGCTTCTTTTACCTTAATTTTTATTTTTTCTAAGTATTCATTTTTAATTTATGGTTAATTTGGTCCAAAATTATAATTTTATTTTTTATTTTAATTCTTGCATATCTTGTAATTTAGTTGAATCTAAATATTATAATATAAAAAAATTTATGTGATGTATGCTTAATTGCATACAAATTTAATTTATTTGCATATTTTATAATTTTTATTGGCTTAAACCCGTATTTTTATGCATATAATATTTTTTTTGGTTTAAACCATAATTTATGACATTAGACATGTATTTTTTTTTTAATTTATAATTTAATTTTTGGTTTAAATTTATATTTTTTATGCTTTTTTGTTAATTATGACGTATTAAACCGCAGTAATAATATTTTAATAATTTAATTTTTTATTTAAATTTGTATTTGTCTTCGTTATTTGTGGCGGTTTAAACCGCCGTAATAGCCCTTTTATAACTAAATTTTTGGTTAAAATTTATATTTTTCTCTAATATACACAAAATTGTGGTGTAGAGAAGGGTCACACCTAATATACACAAATATGTGAACAGCATATCGACACAATTCGATCAAAAAAAAATTGAATCATAAATAATAATAAAAAATATTTAACAAACAATTATATATATATATATATATATATATATATATATATATATATATATATATATATATATATATATATATATTACATTAACATTATGTACGTTATATTAATAATATATCTATACATATTATATATATTAACATAGAAAAAAAACAAGTATAAACCAATATATATTAACATGTTATACAAACCAATATCTATACATATTATACATTAACTTAGAAAAAAACAAGTACCGTCATTACATTTTATATATATATATATATATATATATATATATATATATATATATATATATATATATATATATATATATATATATATATATATATATATAAAGTGATGAAGTAGAGAGATAAGATCCTGTGTATTATAAAATATGGAGATAGTAATCCGCCGCCGCGTACAATATCTTCTTTTTCATTTTTTTCTGGTCCTCTGGCAGCAACACACATAGTAAGTATATATAGGATTAATTAGGGTTAGTGCCAATTGGGCCTTAATGTTTATTTTGAGACTTAATAAAATATTAATTTAAGAAATTAAATAAAGTTTAATAAAAATAGTTAAAATAAAAATAAAAAACTAGTAAACCTATTTATTTAGTCTAGACCCAAAGTAAAAATAAACGGACTCAAAAAATAAAAGTCGGACGCCAAAGTGCTTGAAAAAATAAATTGAACACATCAAAATAATCAGCGCGAAATAAATGACTCGGAAAAATACAGCGTTTGATCAGATTTTGAAATAAAAATTATGATCGTTTAAACTCCTCAGACTGATCAACATACGACCAAAAATAGTCGTAAAAATATTTTTGCATGTCATATCGTAGTTTAATATTACTAATATTTGCAAATTTTAAATTTGACATTTTCCGTTTATAGATTTTAGGCACAGTTGAAAATTAGTTTGACCAGTCTGTCTGTAAATTCTGAGAAATTATTCCGGCTAATATTAAGACAAAATACATGCTATGCTGTGAAGATGATGTAAATGAATGCGAAAAACAAAAAAAAAAGTCGTTTAAAATTAAAAATCAGAGGGTAAATTATGGGGTACAACAGTGTGGAATAATGCAATTTGGTTCTTGACTGTGTGCGTTGATGATAGTCAGTTCATTTCATAAAAGTTAGTTTATAGTCATTTCATAAACCATTACTCTTTCTAAACCATTTCCCTAATTTCATTCATCATTATCCAAATTTTATTCAAATATCCAATTTTAGCCCATTATTCATTTTTTTTACCATATTCGTCTTTAATATCTACATAAATATCTTTTTTTATCCATTTTCAATTACCTATATCCATATCCAATTTTCCAATTCATGATCAATTTCCTTTCTAAATTCGTTTTTCTTTCATTACCAAATACTTCCAAAAAAAATAGCCATTGAAAGTCCGCTTCAAAAAATTACGAGACCATTACTTTATTTTTGTCTCTTTACAAATTATAAATAAAAAAAGTGACAAAGGCCCATCGGCCCATTTCCACACCCAAGACACTCAAACAAGCCATCTCATTTTCAATTCTACAACCATCACGTGAGTTTTCTTTCTCAGCTTCACTTCCCACTTTTCCAAGCTAGCTTGCATTTCATCTGCATCTTGCATACAAACAAGATCACATTGGTTCCTTGGTTCTTCTCGGGTGTAGGGTTATGCCTCACAGGGGATCAACATTTCTATTGTTTCTTATTTGCTTTATATTTGTTTATGTTTATTAATCACTAACCAAAATACTAAAATATGTTGTAGTTCACTTCTTCTTCTCTGTGTTTTCAGGAGTTCCAAGGTTTCAAAAGCGTGACAATGATTTCACCTCAGATGTGGTTGTTCAGTTATAATCTGATTCAGATGGATGTTTGATCAAATCTTGGTCAAACTATCAATAGATTTATTCAACTGCGAGTTATTGGTGCCAATGGTTATTTCTCAGGCAATGCATGTTCAATGTCAAGTTGTGTTGTGTGCGAAAATTCTATGATTTATTGAGTTGTGATTCATGAGAAGTTTGGTCCAAATTATCTTAAATGAGTGTTCATCAGTTCATTAGTGGTTCATCAGTGGATTTATTTTCTAGAGATTGATTCAGACATATTTGAAAAGATTCAGAAAAAAATTAAAAGTTGATGGTCGTTGCAAATTATTCAGTGGCTTGGGTTTTATTTCAGTCCTCAGACGTGTGGAATAATGCAATTTGGCTCATGACTGTGTGCGTTGATGATAGCCAGTTCATTTCATAAAAATCAATTTATAGCCATTTCATAAACCATTTCTCTTTCTAAACCATTTCCCTAATTTCATTAATCACTATCCAAATTTTATTCAAATATCCAATTTTAGTCCATTATTCATTTTTTTTACCATATTCGTCTTTAATATCTACATAAATATATTTTTTATCCATTTTTCAATTACCTATATCCATATCCAATTTTTCAATTCATGATCAATTTCCTTTCTAAATTCATTTTTCTTTCATTACCAAATATTTCCAAAAAATAACCATTGAAAGTCCACTTCAAAAAATTACGAGACTATTACTTTAATTTTGTCTCTTTACAAATTATAAAAACAAAAAAAGTGACAAAGGCCTATCGGCCCATTTTCACACCCAAGGCACACAAACAAGCCATCTCATTTTCAATGCTACAACCATCACGTGAGTTTTCTTTCTCGGTTTCACTTCCCACTTTCCAAGCTAGCCACATGAAGCACTTTCCAAACCATTAAATGAAGCCACTTTCATCAAGCTACCATGTGAAAAACAAATATATCAACTAAGCCACATTTCAAGCCAGCTGAACACAATCAGCTTTCTCACCGCACCAATACTTTCAGTCACACATACATTATGCCACACTTGAAGCCTACACGAGAGTCATCAGCCAAGCCACACAAAGATCACACATCTGCCATTGGACCAAACACACACGGATAAACAAAACGCAAGGAAGTCAACATCAAAATGCATGTCATAGAAGCCTCAAAACGCTGGAGAAAAAGACACAAAACGCATCAGCTGATGACACGTTTTTCTCATGATTGAAACACAATATTTTTAACAAAACGGGAACGCAATTTCAAATGCAAAAACTGAGATCCATTCCTCTATAAAAACAAGCTTTCCCTCTCTAATTCTTCAAGCTTGAATAGCCAATAAAGTGCTGCAAGATTCTCACCTCAAGCTTCATAATAATTTCCATACACTTCACCTTCACATAATTCCGAAGAACCTTTCGTTTCATAAACCGTCATCTTCATCAATTTCAAATTCCTTCATACACCTTTGTCGCTCCCGGGATTTTCATCCTAGTACAAACGCGAAAGTGGCGCGGAAAGGTTAGAGTCGCCAGCCAGACATTTTTATCCCGAAAGAATGGGAAAGGTAATGTTGCACAAACCTGAGGAAGAAAGGAAAGGACAAGGCCTTGCGAACCAAAGATCGGAGTTCGGGAGTCGGTTACGAATTGAGAAGGTATTATCACCCCAATCCGTCCGTCGTACCCGACGGGATCCACACTTGCTTGTTTGTTTCAAAGGGTGAGAAAAATAACTGCTGCTGAACAAATGAACCGCTAACTGGAAATGGAATTGAGAAAGGAACTGAAATGGAAAGAAAAGAAAGAAAGGGGAAAATATAGGGAAAATAAAGAATGTGCTCGAACGGGCCCTACCCCGCTGCCTACGTACCTCATCGGGATAATGAGGATCAGAGTCGACGTAGTTCGCCTAACCTAGGCGGGAACTATTTGTTTGTGTTTTTTACAGCTGGAACTGCGTATGTCTATGCTCAGGTGTTGCAGGCTCGTCTGGTACGAGTGCGTTTACCGTCTTGCAAATGAGACAAGTCGCCGCGAGTTCGCGTTGTGAGTGAATGAGATGAGAAGAGAAGTTCCCGCAGGATAGTCGCTTGTTATTTGTTTTTTTGTCTTTTATGAGTTTTGTATGAATTTGGCACAAGGAAGTGAATTCAAACTCATTTCCCTGGAATGTACACTTGACTCTACATTCCAAGATGGAATAATAGAACAAGCATACCCAGCAAGGAGAATTTATCCAAGACTGGTTTCCTAGGATTAGGGTTTAAGTTCACTGGCTTGTTGAACTTTATTAAGTATTTTTTGTTGCTTTTGTGAAGAAGTATTTTTTAAGCTTTCTTTGTGAACAACTCCTTGATGAGACTTGTGCATCATGATAAACAAGCTTACACCACTCCAAGATGGAATGAATGCAAGTGCTTCATGGAATAAGGCTATACACAAGGAATCCTTCCATTTATTTGTTAAGTGTTTTTGGATTTTTGTTTGAAGATAAGAAGAGAATGACTCAAGTTGCAAAAAAGGCAAAATCTAAGGGACTAAGACTCAATCCTAATTTAATTGATTTATTTACAAGTGGTCCTAATGGTTAATGAGGTTTCTAAGCCTAATTAAAAACTAGAGACTATTAGAATTCAACTTACTTCTTAATGAAGTTAAGTTGATTCTAAGAACAAATGGGGAAACCTATACAAGTTGTAAGATCAAAATAAGGCAAAACAATGAAATCAACCATAAGAAATAAAATTCTACAAATGCATTAGATGACATGAATAAAAAATAGTCTATTTATTTATTCTACTTCTACATGGAATTGAACTTTAAGCCTAAGTTCTAAATCTAAGCTAAACTTAATATTCATCTTAAAAATCAAACTTTAACTAGCCTAAGTCTAAATTAAATTCTATGACTAAATTTAAACTAACCTATTTTTATTTTTTATTGGATTATTTCTAACTATGATTGACTAATGGGATTTATGCATAACTAGGCCTAAAACTAATATTCTAAAAAAATATTAAAACCTCTAGAAAAATTGTGAAAACTAAACTATAGGGACCTAGTACCACCTATTATATTATATTAAAAGGGATCCTAAAAAATCACATTTTTTCTATGCCTAAAAGTTAATTATTTCTACCTAAAGATTAACCATTATTTCCTAAAGATTAAGCTACTAAAACATAGGATAAAATGCCCTAAAAAATCCACTAAAAATCCACTAAGAACTATTATGAGTCCCCTAATTATAGAAAAAAGAATGGCTCAAAAAAGTTGTTGGAAGTTACTTAAATAAAATGAACAAAATCCAGCATAATTAATAGAAATCCAATAAAGCTAATTAATAGAAAAATTCATAATTAATTCAAAAATAATCAAATTTCAGAAAATAAAAATAACACAAATTCCTAAATTGACTTATTTAACTACTTGATTTTTTTGGGGATTTTCTTAAGCATTTACCTATTTTTATTGGATTTAATTTGAAACTATAATTAAACTAAAAATAAAATCTAAAAGGGGGGTTCACAAAGGAATTTATTTAGTTCTGTTTTTACTGGGCTTAAGAATAGAGGTGTGAGTAGTAAAGGGGTCCTAGGCCCACTACGCAGGATTATGGGGGAGGTGTAATAAGCAGATTTTTAGTTCATTTTTTTCTGTGGGCTTAATGATGGGGGTGGAGATAACAACGGGGCTAAGCCCATTTGCGCAACATTGAGAGGGTGCATTCAGCATTTGTTTATATTTGTTTTTCTCAATGGGCTTACGCAGGGGGGTGCTAATAAAAAAATGTAAGGCCCATACTTATAATCTAAAAGATTAGTAGAAATTATGGACTAACAAAGTATTATGAGGTTTTAATCTTACATATTACCAATTAACAGACAATTAATTCACATAATGGTTTAATAATTACATAATTTACATTAATAAGAAAAAACCCTAAACCTAATTCTCAGTTTCCCCTTTCTTCTTCTCAACCCGCCGTCACACTCTTCCCTTCTTCCTCCCGTCACCTTCTCCGCCACCATACCCTCATCGTCTTCTTCCTTTTCTAGCCTCCACCATCATCTTCTCCTCAAACCACCTATAATACTAACCTCCCAAGCCCAATGAAATCTAACAACCGAAACCCTAACATCCCCTCCGTCTTCCTCCTTGTTCATCGACCGCACCGACGCCATCTCCACCCCACTTTTCTTCTTCTTCCTTCATTCCGTCACCATTATCAATCGCCATCAACCTCAACTCGTCTCTCCTAACCTTCCGACGAAACCAAACCTAAATAACTCACCCCCCTCCGAATCGAAACAAAATCGAATGAAAACCTCACGGCTCTCCTAACCCGAACTCAAAACAACAACAGAAACTAGCTATGCTCAGAGCAATTTCATACACAAGATAAACAAGATGCGTTCGTACCTTGACTCGAAGCTAAGTAGGCGTCGTCGTTCACAGAAGGTAGCCAATCACGGCCTCTGAATCGCTGCGGTGGCGAAGATAATGTCCTGAGTTGAACACGAGCTGAGGAGCTGATACGAAACGTGCCGCGGGACACAACCTCTCGGTACAATTCATCTACCGATCCCCCTTCGTTTCTGATTTCGACTGGCTTTGAATGCCGTTTCGATCTGTCCTTGACTTTACTCTGCACTATAACCCTTGTTGTTGCAGGTTTGCTTAATAATCTGATGGAGATGATGGATGAAGACTACCGATGATGAAACAAAGAAAATGGTGCATCAGTAACAATCTTGAAGAAGCTGCTATCTCAGGTAACTTGTTCTGGCTTCGAACAGTTGTATTCTTGATGAATTTGTGTCCTTGTTGACGACTTTTAAACAAAACTGTTGTTGAATTGCAGCAGGATTCCTGTGGTTGATTGGTGATGAATGATGAAGACTCAAGATTCAGTTATGGAACTTTGGGAAGGAAGGATTACAGTGCTTCTATCGAAGATTGGAGACATTGGAGAGTGATGTAGCTTGAATGTGATGGATCAACAAAGGAGGTGATGAAGATGAGCATTGACTGAAAGGAACAATGGTGGAAGCTGGGTGATAGTGATGGAATTGCTGATTCAATGAGGGTTTGAAGGCCAAGGTTGAAATGTATGGTGGAGGATAAGGTTGAAGAAACAGTGAAGAGTGGTGTGATTATGGATTGAAGAAGAAAATTAAGAGAGGTATGTGGAAGCTTGTGAATTGAAGAAGAAAAATTGAAGAAGAAGAGCACTGATTTATAGAACTGGATTTCAAAGATTCATCTAGAAGGTTCTTCAGGTATGAATTCAATTCGGTTATGGTTGCAACTTTTAGTTATAAATTTCTTCATTCTTTCTGCCTTTTTTTTCCTGAGCTTGGCAACACTCTTTTGATATGAAACCCTGCCTTCTGTTCCTTGAGGTTTGATAGATTCTGTTACGGTTTCGGTTAATTATAACTGAAATTCTATTAGGGTTTGCCAGTTATCATTTGGTTACTCAGCTGTTATGAGTTTGTTACATGTGTGTAAAAGAAGCCATAATCTAGAGATAGGTAATATGAAGAGACCTGAGAATTGACCAACATGTATTGATTATCGTTCTAACACCGGAGAGTATCGTTTAAAGTATATTACATTTTACAGTGTATTACAAAGAGAACATCAAAACCAGCTTATAGTCACAATTTCAATATTATCAGTGAGTCTTGATAAAAATCTGTAAGTTGATATTGTAATGCTTGTACTCCGTAGTGACTAGAGAGAACGACAATGACACAACACTCATTGAACCTGTTTCTTTGAAGGCACTTGAAACTCATCATTTGTTCTTTATTCAAGAATCCATACCACAGACACCTCATAAATAGGTTATACAATCTCTGCAAGAATACAACATTGAAACTGCGTTTTTATGGCAAATAATCGTAACCTTCCCCTTGACACTATTTCTCCTGTTCTGAACTATTAAATGAAATTTCGTTATCCATTCTATTATGAATTTTTGTTGGAACTTTCAGTAGGTAGTTTTAGATTTTTGTGAGAATCCTTTGCAACTGATTTCTTCCATTTGAATTTGCAGGTTATAATTCTTTGAAGATTGGAAGGTGTCAAAGGATTGCTCACGCCGAGGAAGAATGGTCGAAGATTGCAATGAGAGGGATAAAGATTAATAAAACCTGCTTATGTTATTTCCTTATAAATAGTTGAGAAATATTTTTAAGCTTGGTAGCTAGAACTTTTACTTGTTGAAACTTCTACCAAATTTCTCCCAAATTTTTGATGTAACAGCTGCTATCTTTGGCCCTCTATGTGACTTTCTTTTTTTTTGTCAATCATTATATTAATTCTCATAATTGTATGGTTTTGCTGAATCTGCATTCACTTTGTAATCGTCCAAGTGTTATACTTCTTTATCTAACTCCATCCCCAAATGACAGTCATCTCGGAAACTTGCCTATGTCCAACTTGGTCAACAACTTTGGACTATATAGTTTTAATTAAATTGCCATAGGATTGAACTCAAATATAAAGTACTTAGCTAAAATACCAATATGACATCTCATTGAACTTGCAAACCATGTGAAAATAAAATATGGCATTTCACTTCAAAATGAGAATAGTTAATGGACAATGGGTCTGAAACACATGTATGGATTTGAAATGGGCCTGAAAATATGAAATATAACCCAAAAAAGATATTGATTAAAAATACAAGATATTGGAAATGGATTTTATTGGACATGGACTTGAACCTTAAGATGACTAATTGGAAATTGGCTTGGTAATTTGGATACTAGGATGAAACAAAAGAAAATGACTTCTTATTACTTTTTGCAGAAATTTATGATGATTCTAGAACGAAATTGCTATCGAGTTTAAATGGTGTAAACATGGACAAGGAGAAAACATGAGTTGGATATAAACTATGAAAAACGAAAGATGGTTCAAAACGAATTACGGACAAAAGATAAATGGTGCAAGTGAACAAGAGAGAAATGAAGATGAATTAATGGGA
This sequence comes from Lathyrus aphaca, assembly GCA_963966055.1. Taxonomy (NCBI): domain Eukaryota; kingdom Viridiplantae; phylum Streptophyta; class Magnoliopsida; order Fabales; family Fabaceae; genus Lathyrus; species Lathyrus aphaca. The sequence continues at coordinate 140,237,705 of OZ014520.1, forward strand.
ACGTATTGAAGTAGAAAGGTGAAGATGGAATGGAATAATCGGGAGTGGTTTATGAAAAAATGAGAACACAGTAATGAATGGATATAAAATCTCAATTTTAACCTTAGGTCCATTTGAGTTCTTTCCACAGTCGTTTCTGAGCCACTAAATATTTCCGGTTTAGTCACAACTCTCTGAATCACTTGAAATGTGCCATGACTATTCAAATCCAGATGAATCCCTGATAAACTGAAAATTCGAAACAAACTTCACACCAAACATTGCTCGATAAACAGATGAATCACAACACACGACAGCCCGAACTTTGAATATACACTGTCTAAGAGATAGTCCAGTGGTCCAAAAATAATCTTGCAATTGCAGCGACCTTTTGATAGTTTGACCAAAACTAGGTCAAGCTCCTATCCGGATCGAAACATAACTGAACAACCATATTTGGAGTGGAATCATGATCCAGTAAATATTCTTTGTTATTTCAATCCTTGCCAGATACTTATAAGGTACAAAATCCTAATTTCCTTGAACCCTGATCACATGCCTTATGAGCTACTATGATGTTAATGAACTGATAAGAAATGCCGATAAATGCAAAACGATAAGCCAGTTAAGGTAACAAATATGAGGGCAAATTTTGGGGTATTACAACCTTTAACAACCATAAACCTTCAATTCAAATTCCTTATTGCACCTTTATCTCCTTTATTTTTACTATGCTTTTATATTGTTTTATCATCCATTATCATATTTATATTCTTGTTATTATATCGTTGTGTTGATTTTTCTTTTGTCCACTTGGAAAAAAAAATTAATAAAGGCTTAAACCATAAAAAACTTAATTATTCATATCTTGGACTATTGGTTACTAGCCTATACTTTGGAGTGGTTTACCTATGGACAACTTTGAAGTATTGATGGAATTTTGGACTTAGATTTTAGGATTATTCCCTTTGCTCGAGTTATTATGGATTGAAGACCTTAGCCTTGATTTGGTTTACTTGTTTATGAAGATGAAGTCCTATTGTTGCTTATGCTTCGAAGAGCGCTCGCCATGCGGTTAGATTGTTCTTACTTTAACTTTTACTTTAAGTCTTAGGATAACCTCTTCATCTTCTACCATTTATTCAATTTTCAAAACTTCCTTCTTTTTCAAAGGTTTCTCGTTTTCAAAACTATCACCTTTTTGATAAATAAAACCTTGGTTTTTATCAAGTGGATTTTACTATTTCTTTTCTTTAAAAAATCAATGAATTTAATCATATTGACTTTAATTCCAAAATAAAGAGAACCAAATTCACTCAAGTTGTTTTGTGCCTTTGTGCACCTTTGTTTATTTTCTTTACAAGTGTAGATTATGAGTCATTATTCTTTAGTCGGGTGCAAGTCTCTTAATATCCATGGTTGTAGTTTGATGTAATTGAGTCTCTTGTCATTTGTGGGGGTTTAGTAGCATACTCGTCGATTTTATCCGAGTTGGTGCCCTCCCCATAATGATGTATGAATCCATGCCCTTATTCTCATGGAAGATTTGTTTGGCTATCCACTTGGAAATGACAAATTCTCTTCACTTAATAAAATCAATCATAACCAACCTTTTTCACTATTTATACCACGAACTATGGGGTTTTTGATCTCGCATTGCACATTGTGGGTACGTAGGCATGAGGTGGTAAACCTCTCTAAACACAAAAACATTAAAAATTAATTCTTCTCTCATCCCTCCACTCTCTTTTACAAACATTTTCAAACCAAAAGCAATAAATTTTTCAAAGTGCTCCCATGGAGTACCATGGACATTTTGGGTGCGTAAAACCTTCTCATTTTGTAACCTATCCCCTTACCCGTTTCTCTGCTTGTTTCTTTAGCTTTTTGCTTTTAGATTCATTAGGATTTATCCGCTCTTTTTTTTTCTTTTCCACTTGGAATAAAATAAAAGCGCGGTTGCGACTTTGTTTACTTTGAGTTAAGTTAACTAATAGCTTACACTCATGATTTTACTGCTACACAACCATCCAAAGTATAAGGCTATGTCATCAAAGGGATACGTCTCACGGTGAGTGACATATGTATGGATGCGTATATCCTTTGCTACCAAGTGATCAAGATACACTTTGTATGGATCTGTCGCGTGATTCTCTTTGAGTGAGATGAATGTATAAGCATGTGGCATATTCTCAATGAAGGTCAAAATACATGAACAACCAAATATCTATGGGAAGTGCTGAAGGATCCAAATTATATGAATCATTAGTAAAAGATACAAAAATGGACGTTGCAGAAGTGTTATGAAAATGACACATAAACACTAAAAGATGCAGAAATATTATCGTCAACAATGAGATATTGCTTGTCATCTTTTTGGTTTTCCATGTACAACCTTCCGCTAACTTGGAATACATTAAAACCAAAGAGGTGCCCCCTAATTGTACTCATGGATTTGCCCCAAGTCATCAAAGTATTATAGGTGGAATATCATCACCTACAACCTGTTTTGCATCATGCAACTATTGTGTATACAACCTCTAAAAGAATCAAAATCTAGCATGAGCCCCTCGGGTGGCTTCTAACTCCTTCATGGCATGCCCTGGGTCAGCTCCCCGATAGTCTACCATCATCTCCAATGTGTCATCTTTGTTAATCCTGCAGTGGTCTACTAATCTCCCCCTAATCGAAATATGCAGCAAACACGAAACATCATCCAATGTGATAGACATTTCACCTTCTAGAAGATGAAATGATGACATTTTGGAGTGTCATCTCTCTACAAATGTGGACAACCTACCATGGTTAATCGTGACATAATCGATCTTGCACCAATCTCTCAGCCCAGATAGCGACATCACATCCTTAAACTCTTGCTCATTAGGTTGGTGCAAACCAGTAATCTTTCGACCATAATTGATGAATTTTAAAGTATCACGATCTTGTGGAAAAATAAACCATCTTCGAAAACTTCGAATATTATAATAAACATGATATTTCAAAGAATGAATAATAAATTTCACCTCCTCGTCCCAAACATGTCTGGTAGTATGGTCAGACTATTGAGGAATCAACGATAAGTCTGACGGGTCTCCTCCAAACCCCACGGGTGCCTGCGAAGCCTCTGGCGCTTCTAGGGCCTCATGTGTCTGAGTAGTTGACACTTATCTCATACGGGAAGACGAAGTTAGAGATGCATGAGCCCAAAAGTTGACACATCCGCATCAATTAGGCTAGAAATGACATGTGCATGCGATGATTGAGCTCTTTCATTCCAAACCGATGCATGATGTGCAACTCTATCATGCCTCATTCTATCTTGGTTATAAGTCACAATGCTTGTAAGTAAACCACACAAGCATTATACATATGAAACAAAATGAGATAAAGCCGAAAAATATAGATCGATAAATTTTAGAGATGCATCTGTAGATTCTAGAAATCATAACGTTGCAACTCATAAGCATGTTAATGGCGGAAATTCAATCTATGCCAACATCCAAAATAATGCATTGATCATTTAAACTACCTATCAAACACATTGTTTATTTAAATAACATATATAAACTAGCCATTACATAAACTAATGTTCAATTTCTACAAATGTATATATAAATAATAAAAAAAAGGTTTAGAAAAAAAAACTTATCAAATATGATTTTAGTTTGATTTTGAGGTGGCTCTTTGATCGATTTTATGTTAATGGGAGAAGCATTGAAGAGAGTTGAATGTTTTTGAGAGAATGTGAGTTTAGAGAAGTTCAGACTTCAGAGATTGAGAGTTTGGGATATTATTTTGAGAAATGAGTAAGGAGAAATGATCTAATGTGTTTTTGATTAATATAACATCCGAATATGCATCTCCGTAATTTATACGAAGAGACATTTTCGTAATTTTTTAAAAACTTAACCTTAGGGTATGACTCAGGAACAAATGTGTTTTGGATGCTTTCGAAGATGCTTCTCCAAATTTTAAAAATATATTTATATTTTTCATATTTTTCATGAGGGTGTTATAGCAATCCTTAGGGTGCTTTAAACAATTCCCATAATAATTATTGGAGTGCAAACTAAAATTTTCCTAAGCGAAAAGAACTTGGGCCTTTTAGTCATCAATAGATTTGAAAGTCGGTCTAGCCTTTGAGCCCATATATATGTCCAACTTGCATTTATGTGGTGGATAATAAGGAGAAAACCATTTAAATAAAAGTTTAGACGTATGTGTAGTCAAGTAGTTCATTAAAAATAGAAGAGATAAATATTATAAATTGTGTTTAAGTTCTAAAATATACAATTCATTTTGTATATATCACTGTAGTTTTGTATCATTGCTTCTGAGTGTGAAAATTTGTCTTTTTTCTTTTTGGGACTAAAAGTGTGAAAATTTGTCTTAAAAGTTTAAGACTGGGAGTTTTCCTCATAATTATTAGAGAGATATTGCTCCAAACATGAAAAAATATTAAGGTTATTTATGCCGGCAAGTGTTGTAATGCTAGTACAGAATGTAACTGAGTTGCTCACATTTTATTTTATTTTAATTTTAGTTACGTAAAGATTATGAGAGTTCAATTATGTAGTTCATTAAGGTTAGATAATGTTTATAACATATTTAAATTATGGTTAAATATGGTAGTGGTCTTATAAATATGTCAATATTTTATTTTATTTTTATAAAAAAATTCTTCAAATAATGATCATCACAAATTTTTCCGTCCCTAAAATTGTTTTCTCCCGTTAATTTTCACGAACGAAGGCTTACATGACATGACAAATATGTATTTTTTAATTGACACGTCAGATTTTTATTGAATTAATTATTTTTGTTTTATATTAAAGTCAAGCCAAACGCAAAAGCCCTAATTGGTCACTACTTAGTTTTCTCCACTTGTTTTCAGATCCCCTTCTTCTTCTACTTCTTCATCTTCTTCTTCAGCGCTCCGTCTTCTTCGTCTTCCTCACCTTCGTCTTCTTCAATTATTGCAGATTATTGATATTATTACTGATATTACGTCTTCTTCATCTAGGCGAAGCAAATCAGTATTGTATCATTCCACAAGTGTGAGCAACCGTCTAGTGAGAAGTTGTGGGTGTAATGGTCGTATGATATCGTACATGTGCAAGAACAAACAAAATAAAGAGAGAATGTTCTGGAGATGTCCGTTTTGGCAAAACGAGAAAACTTGCAATTTATTCCTTTGAGATGATGATATTGCACAAGGAAAGGATCATTATGAATATGTAGATGAATAATGGAGCAAAGATGAGAGCAAGGTGAGAGAGATACCAGTTGTTGAAACTTTGAAGGAGCTGTATGAATCTTCAATGAAGAAAAACAAGAGGTTGCATATCAAGATTAAGTCAGAGGCATTTTGGGGAAAGATGAAGTAAGTTTGTGTTGTATTTTCGTGTTTGGTCAACATGTACTTGTTAATGAGGTGCAAATGTTGAAATGGTTTATTGTTGTTCTTCTAAGTTTGTAATGTTGTTTAATTGATGTTGTAATGTTCACTTTGTATGAACTATATAAGTTGGTTCAGTTATGACCTATAATTTTGACATAATGTGACCTATAAATTTGACTTGGTATGACCTATAATTTTGACATAACGTGTCTATAATTTTGACACAATGTGACCTATAATTCTGACATAATCTGATATATAATTTTGAAATAATGTGATCTATAATTTTGACATAGAAATGCAAATAGATTTCACCAAAGAGTTACATTACATATTCAGTACATTACATTCATTACATATCAAGCTGGTAGTTGATTCATTTCAAAATAGTATTTGATCCATTCATTACATTAAAGTACATATGACTTATCAAAATATTATTATCTTTTTCAAAACAGAAACACAAACAAAACATAAATATCTAAGCATCAACTACTTCTTCACTGGGTTAGCCCCTTGCAAACTTTTGCCCAACTTTTTGGTATCCTACCACCACCAAAAATTTCTTATGTGGTTCCATCTTCAATTATCACCAATGAATCGTCGGGTTTTTTACCAGGGCCAGATACATCCTTTGTTTTCAGGGTCCTCAGCCTTTCAATATATCTTTTTGCACCTGTCACATCAACATTATTCTTGTACATACTCTTGGTTTTAATACTTATTGGTTCACTACAAGTTGGCTTTGGTAAAGATGATCTCGAGGCTTTGAAAGGTTTGTTTTTGCAGAATTTTGGTTGTTTACCAAAGAAAACCTTGACACCACTTGGCTTTGATTCAGTTGGCTTGATAGGTGATTTGTCAACACTCAAAGGATGAATGTCCAAAACATCATCATCCCCCAATAATGCAACCAAAGTATCAGCATCCCAATCACAAAACTTTTCCAAACCTAAAGATTGTGTATGATGTTTCTTATTAAGAGTAAAGTCATTGACTATTGAATAATTGATAATAGGTAGATTTCTAACAGTTGGCTCATTGACATTAGGTACCTCATTGACTTTTATCTTCTTTGGTTGGGTCTTACTTGTACCATTGTTGACATACCCCTTAGGCCTCCCCTGCATGAAACATTAACATTGTTACAAAATCTTAATATTAACTAAACACAAACACAAACACAATACTAAGGTAGCACATTACCTTTTTTTTGTGCCAAATGGACTTGGCTAGTCTAACTGGCCTGTGTAGGCAACTCTTGACTGGCCTGACAACTCTTGACTTGCTTGTGTAGTATTTCCAAATGGAACAAGTACAATTTTCTTATTTTTTTGGCAATTTCTTTTGTTATGGCCTAGTTCAAAACATGTTTTGCAACTATGGCTTGTATTTGTTATATGCCATTTTGTCTGGTTCACCTCACCAGGCTTTTTCCTTTATAGTTTCTTGGGCCTCCTTGGGACACATTTGAACAAAGGGGGTAACATAATTGGATTATATATTCTAGGCTATTTGTTCTGGCCATTTAATGGGGTGATCCCTTCACTGTGACATTTTTCATATGTGTTTTTGTGATAAAATTTATGCGCGTATTTGATTGGGTCATCCATTTTCCTTTGTATTGCAGCCACACCATGTCTACATGGTATCCCAACAAGTTCCCAATAGTTGCATGGTCATGTATTTTTTTTTCAAATCCACTGCAAAGCTATCTGTAAACAAGACATATGTAACTTGAAAGGTTAATCTACCAGTATAAGTTGTTGTCCAACTAATATTGTTTTCAATTTATCTATCTAATCTCTTTAATATTTTGATTATTGTCTGCCACTTATAACCATCTACCTTTTCTCTAAGGTTTGCAAACCACCCTACATCCCTAATGCACAAGATTGTATAGTTACATTTTTCCCTGTCCTTACATACCACCATACACCCGTTAGCATCATTTTTCTCAAACCTAACATCCCTACCATTCAAACACTATGCCAAACAAGACCTTAAACAACACTTTTTCCCCTTAGACAGCGCTTTAAAACGCTGTCTAAACCTCCGCTGCTAAAGGTTTAGACAACGCTTTTTTAAATCTTAAAAGCGCTGTCTAAGGTACTCTTAGACAGCGCTTTTAGGAATACCTTAGACAACGCTTTTGGTGTAAGCGCTGTCCAATCCCCTCCTATTTTAATTTTTTTAGGTATACCTTAGACAATGCTTTGGTGAAAGCGATGTCTAATCCCCTTCTATTTTAATTTTTTTAGGTATACCTTAGACAATGCTTTTGGTGAAAGCGCTGTCTAATCCCCTCCTATTTTAATTTTTTTAGGTATACCTTAGACAACACTTTTTGAAAGCGTTGTCTAAGCCCCCCTTAGACAGCGCTTTTCCCTAAAGCGCTTTCTAAGCCCCCCCTTAGACAACGCTTTTTGTGTAAAGCGCTGTCTAAGGTATACGAAAATTTTTGAATAATTTTTTTGAAACCACTTTTTTTTACCAGGTTTTTAAACCAGAATTTTGACCTGTTTTCAACCAATCTTTGGCAGACAAATATCACAAATTATATATCAATTTATGCACCAAAATTATAAATCCAAAATTGACAATTCAAACCAATATATATATATATATATATATATATATATATATATATATATATATATATATATATATATATATATATATATATATATATACCAATTCAAACCATTTTGGCCTATTAAATGTACCAAAATTATAATTATAAGTCATTGCATTTTACTACAAATATACATATTATAATTACACATATCTAATCCATCCAAAGCATTGCTTCAAATATACATAGATCCTGAAACAACACAAAGATTGCAATTCAATTAATAAACAATATTATAGAAATTACAACGTTACACATATTTAAATTCTCATCAATTAAAGTAAGAGTACAATATTATACCTCATATAACATCGAGCTCTATAATGAATTGACACCATTCCTCTTTGATTTCGTCCACTTGATCTTTTGTATAATATGCATACTTGAATTCATCAAAGTACTACATAATAATATAACATAGTTTGATTTAATTTCAACTATTTAATTATATGATAGATATGTGTAAATATTAAAATAACTCATAAGTTAGAAATACATACATCGGTGAGAATCTCTAATCGGCCCAAAACAAGAGTATCTCGCATAAACCTGAACATGAAATATCTGCAATCTATTTGATTACGTTGCTGAGGACACTACAGATGAAAAGACAATATGGATAAATCCTAAGTTTTATCAAGTATCATCACTAATATAATAAAAAATGTGATAATTAATAATATACCGCCACTTTTATCCATGTAATGCAGTTGGCTCTCCTCTTTGTTGTTTGGATATCTCGTTGGGCTCGAAAAGCTTGTAGGATGATAATAAAATAAAAATGAAGTAATTAGAACAATTCACATAAATTAATAAATACACACAAGAAAATTTAGAACAATTTCACTTACGTGTCAATTGTGTCCTTCATATCCGGGTATGTTGTCCAATCATTTCCTAACGAGTCAAGATAATAAACGATTTCTCTGATAGGATTGATTGCGAGCAACAACCAATGTCCACTGTATGATTAAACAAATGTTAGATGTAAATTTTCTACACGACGTCAAAATACAAAATAATTATAATAGATGAATTTAGAATGAAATTCTAACCCGGTATTAAACGGTATAAAAAACAACTTCTCCGCATCTTTGTTGGCCATGAGGATCCTGATAACGTACTCCGTCACGGTATCCGGTCTACTTATGATTAAACTTAAGTTGACAGACGCGGGTGCTAAGAATCTAAATGTTACATCCAATCCATTGGGGCACATCAATTTGTCATACAAAACCTTAAATAAAAACATCATTAACATTAGACGCCTCATTTGAAACATAAAGTAAATAAGTTGTTCAATTAATATAACAAAGTAGACCGGCTTTACCTGATATATGTATTGGCAACACTGATGTCAATTTCTTCACGACCAAAAACTTGCATGAAGTCTTCATTACCAATCATTTGTTCGTAATCAAAGCCGAAAATACCTTCCTCCATATGCACAAGACGAACACCTCCGGTCGGTATATCTGTCATCTCTAGAAATGTCTGGAGACACGACCTATACTTGGTGGTAGATTTTTTCTTAGCTACGGTCTTCTTAGCACCAGCCTTTTTTTTGTTGTGCGGAGGCTTTGCTAACCTCCTTTTTTTGTTGTGCGGAGGCGTTGCTAACCTTCTTTTTTTGTTGTGCGGAGACGTTGCTAACCTCCTTTTCTTGAAGCTACATATCATATAAATAGTTAGATGAAATTAAGAATTTAATAACTTCCATGCATATATGTCATATAATTGTATTGTACCTGTTTTTTTGAAACCACAGACTCGGTATGCCGCGAAAGAGTATTATCTTTTGATTTGGATCTTGTGGGAGTCTATTTAACATAACAAAGTAAAAAATGTACGTAAAATGCGTGTAAAAACTTTGAATATACACATTAAGGTTAACAAAGTTTTTAGGTATACCTCATATCCTACGCTAATGAGGTTTGTCGGCCATGCAACAAACGAACCTACTGCTTCGTCCACTGTTGTTGCATCCGAACCATCGTTAGGATATGGTAATGATGCATTCGGCTCAACTGCAATATCAACCGATACTTTCAAACATCCAGCAGGGAGCTCTCTAGTGTGAAGTAATACTCCGCTAATGTTATGCACTTTTCCCTTGCCAACCATCCGATAATACGGTGACGATAAATAGAGCTGACAATGGGAAATGCCCTAAAACCAATAATAAAATGAAATTGTTAATGTGTATAAATGTCAAATACATAATTTAAGCAAATAGTTCAATTTAAGACAATTATATGTAATTACCTCTGGAATGTTCGACTTAAAGGTACATTTGATATTATCTTTGTCTGAAGCATCTCTGAAACATGCTGAGGCATTAACCTCTCTTTCTCTCCTTAATGCATCAAGCTCAGCTTGCATTGCTTCCAATTTTGCATGAAGCTCCCGATTACTAGGAGCCTTTCCTTTTTTAATACTCAGGGAGGTCAGAGTGACTCCAAATCCCTTACCCCTCTCCCAACCAGAATACTCACGGACATCTAATGCCCGACTAAGTATGCTCCTAGTATTATCTGGAGGTAAAGACTGAGATAGCGCCTCCTGAAAATCAGATGAATACCATATACTTGTCAAATATTTGTTTATAAAGTTTTTATTTAATTAAAGAAAAAATGTTATACTTACACATTTCTCGTATACTTGTAAAACATCTTTAGGAACTCCAGATTTGTCCACACGGACTTCCTTCCACAAAACATGTGCAGGAATAGATGTTTCAGAACTTTTCTCCTTCTGCAGCTACACATTAAGTCATACAATATGATCAAATAAAACTAATATATGATGAACAAATATGTTATCGCAATTTATAAATACTTACCATGGATTGTTCTATGCGTCTATATCTGACACGTCCTTTTCGGTACGGATATGCGGGACTTGATGCTCTTTCCTGATTTGTGGCACTTAGTCTTTTAAATATCGGGTCATGTCGTTTGGATTTGTGGATTTTTTAATTTTTTTTGAACAATTTCCGTGTTTGCTATTAATTTTAACCTTAGACAACGCTTCCTAAAGAAAGTGTTGTCTAAGGTGCGCTGTTAAATGTCATTTTTGTTGTAGTGAAAACATCGTGCTTTAATATAGCATCTTTGAACTGCTTCAATGAAGAAAACTCCATTCCAACCTTGAAAATAAAATCCTTAGAGAATCTTCTACATTGAACCTGGTTACACATGGCCTTTTATTACAACTGTCATTACCGCCTCCACTATCCAGTTCATCAGTCATATATGAATATTCAATGACATGTTCATTATCCATCTCTTTTATGATAAACGTCTTGTTGTCTATTTGAATTGGGCCATCATTATTAGCAATAATTTCAATTATAGCTTCTCCATCAACACCTGCACAAAGCCCTTCATCAAGCCCTTCATCAAACCCTTTCATTCTCTCCTCCTCACTATCATCAAAGTGTACATCCCTCACAAATTAATCACTATAATTACCACTACTTTCACTTAATTTGTCATCATCTTCATCACATGTCTTTCCCTTTCCTTTATATTTAACCATATCCATAAAGGTGGCCTCGCATGTAACTGGTTTTGGCTCATAAAATATCTCAACTTCACAATTATTTCCAACAACATACATAACTAACTCAGAATCATCTCCATCGTCCCAAAAAGGTTTTAAATCTTCTTCAAAGGACACTTTATCATGTTTCCACCACATATTAACACAACTCAAATCAAACTCAGGGTCAATCCCTTTAACTAATCACCAGCTTCAAAAAAATACCAGTAATCGGGATCTTGACCAGTAAAAGCATATACTTCCCTACCATAATATCTTATGTTATGGTCTTTTACAAAACAAACCTTTGAGTAAAACACAACCTTAGATTTATCCATTTCTTTGTTCAAAAATTTAACTTAGGTTTAAAATTTACCAAAATTTGGTCAAACAATATTTCCAAAATTAGTTCTAACAAATTTACCTAAATTAGGTAAAACAAATTTACCAAAAATTTAACTTTTATACAAATACAACATGGTAACAATATGCAACATGGTGAATAAAATGGGACCACCGAATGCGACTAAGTATGACAGCAACAAAGATGAGAAAGTATAAGAAACGAGGGAACAAAGCAACGACAAAGTGAATTACCTGATACCATTGAAACAAAGATTACAAAGTTGTTTTTGGGACCATTGTAACGAAGACTTGTTCCTTGACCACGAAAAAGCTCTTTTCAACACATATGAAGTTTTATTCTAGGGCACGACACCTAATTGAAATATTAGGGTCTTTTTTTTTTATCATTATCTCACTTGTAGAGTAACAAGATAACATTATCAACTATTCCACCATGGCGAATTAGAAATTACAATTCACACGTAAGAAAAAAACACATTTGGCATGACACATAAGCCTCCCTTAATGGAAACTAATGGAAGAGACCGAATTTAAGGACGAAAAAAATTGTGAGGACCATAGTTTGAAGAAAAAATTTAGAGGGACTAAAATTGAATGTTGACATATTTATAAGGAATAAAAACATATTTAAGCCTTTAAATTATATATCAAAGAGATTTTTATATATGCGATAAAAGTTAAATTCATTGGCAGAGTTGGTCACATTTTAGGCCAACATGTTCTAATGATCATAATGTATTACTTCTTTTAAAATAGATTTATATCAAACAAAACTATCATGCTTTATTATTATTATTATTATTATTATTATTATTATTATTATTTTTATTATTATTATTATTATTATTATTATTATTATTATTATTATTATTATTGTTGTTGTTGTTGTTGTTGTTGTTGCTACTCCGTTTAAAGAATCATACTTGTGCAATGAAAAATACTTTTCAATGCAGTGGAATGAATTAGGAGATTTGTAAGGTAATCACTTCAACGTTTAAGGAAATCAATGAATCGAAGTAATTGAGCAAGTTATGGTTAAAACGTACTTGAAAATTTGCCTCGGGATACATCATGTATAGGGGACGCTTAAAACCGTCCCATGTTTCCAGACGTAGAACGACAAGGTCTGTTAGATCATATTAACAGTGAGGTAGTCATTACACTAGATCAAGGTCTTCGCTTAGGGTTTTGTGATTGCAAAAGTGGAGAAGATTTGGGGAGTCGGAGTGAATGACCTTGGGATTTGAGTGCATTAAATGTCAGTTTTTTCATTTAAACATTTTTGCAATATTGTTTTTACACATGGCCCTAAGTCCCTAGGGTAGGATGGGTGTTCCCCTTTAGGGTGCTCAAGTGAAATTGAGTGTCGTTATGATATTGAGGTGAATCAATTCGTTGATTTTTGTCTGAATCATCAATTTATCTACCTCACAATACTATATAATGGTTATTTCTCCTTTCAATTTGTGTGTCCCCTCTTTGCGCAAATTGTCTCTTTCTTTTTTTCTCTCGCCAACTCAGATTATTTCTCTCTAAGTTTCGATGGTGTATTTCTTTATCTATTTGTTTCTCCCTTTGTATTTTGCAACTTCCTTGAATATTTGCGCTTTAGAGTGACCTTTCATTGTAACTTTCGTTGGATAGTTCTATTTTCCTTCATGTACCATTTATTTCCTTCTTGTTTACTATTTTTACTTCATACTCTTTGTTTTAGTAATGGCCAACATACGAGATAAATTTTTAAACATTGTGGAGATACCCAGGGATGATAGTATAAGTGAAATTTTATCTCGCATCAGGTTAATATAGCAAAAAATATTGAATGATATTCCTTTAGAGATCACCTAACCCATTGCAAACCTTATTGTTCTTAGTGATAACTCTAAGTCTATAGGGTTCCATCAAAGATGGTAGTGAACCCTTGATTCCTCAATATAGGGGAAACACAGACTATCACATGGAAAATGTTAGGAGGTAGGTCTGGATTATCCCTTTTATCAGAGTAGTTGGACTCAATCCCTCTTCTTTTGCGAGGCTCATGGAAGGCTTGAGTTCACGGAGGCATGCCGAGATAATCCAAGGGCCAACTCTTACAATAAAGCTTTTAGATATTTAAATGAATAAGAACCCAATGACAAATAAGTTATGGATCATCTCGACATCTAGGGTCATCCCAAGACTTATGACCATTATATTTTTGTTGACAATGAGGCACACATGGTTCGAAATGACTACAAAATCCTTGAATTTCCAGTCGATTCCACTTAACACTTTTGGGTGGGAGTAGAATTGACGGGGAAAACTTTTGTCTTGAGTAGTGCTTAAAGTTTGGAAGATGCTTATTTGGACGTGGGATCGTCTTCTGATTGACATGCTTCTTACATCATACCCATCAAGAGGGTGTGTAACTCCTTTGATGTGCATTTGATGCCACTCTATGAATGCTTTTTTTTCTTTCCAGATTTGAGTTCAGACCTGAGGTTTTATCTCAAAATCAACCCATAACCTTCTTACATTTATATTTAAACCAGGTTTAACTTATAACCTTTATAGCAGTATCAATGTTACAAGATAATGCAACTCTTAATTTATAATTATAACACAATTTGATTCAAAAAACAATGACTTGGCTATTACTTATTTCTTTCTCTCTGTCGACACTAAAATAAATATTAAATGTATGAAAATATTTCTAAGAGAGGGTGTAAGAAAGAATAATAGAATATAAAATCTCTTGTGTTTTTAGAAGTGAATACAAGTTCTCCTTTTATAGGAAAAAATATGATCAAAACAGGAAAGAAAAATAGGTCGGGATCACTCTCTATACAAATAATGTGCATCACTAATTGATTAGACCTAATTTTTTAGGAAAGAAAAATAGTCAAATTTAGGGCCTAATCGATTAAGAAGGTTCCTAATTGACTAGGAGGCAAGTTTTCTCTATAATCAATTAGACATGTGTTCTAATTGATTATATAGCAAATCTTTTCTTCCTAATTTGTCATGTATGTTTCCTAATTGATTAGCTTTATGCCATAATTGATCTTAAGAATCATTTTGAAATCAAATGAATTTTTGCAAAACATTTGAAGTGTGTGTGTGTGTGTGTGAATATTACTTAATACTTTGAGGTCTACCAACACTTATTTACACACTAATGATCTAAAAATATTAAAACAACTAAGTCAAATTATCACATGTGAAATTTATGAGACTTAAACTCCTTTGATATTGTTCTTAACATTTGATTTTCTTTGTAGCAACATCGAGCCTTCTAACTTTTCCTTTTGATTTTCTTAAATCTTTTTCTTCCTTGATGACGTTCATGATTATTTCGCTTTATTGTTTATTTCATCATCAAAACCAAAGACATATCAATTGTTACCTGCACAACACATATAACCACATTATGGTATGACCAAAATACATATTATAGTTCTTCACCCCTCTAACCTTTTGTTATCAAGTTTCTACTTTATGCCAGATAAGATCACTTACTTGGTCTTTAACTTAGGTGTGTTCCATCAATATATATTTGTTTTTTATTCCCAAGTTTTTCTAGAATTCTTTTGTAACCTGAGATACTAGTTCTATTTTGTTTCACTTTATGAATGAATTCACTCCTACAATTAAAATTTCACTTGACTGAGCACTAATGGGAATGGATGTAATATATCTACTCCCCATAATAATAAAATATATGGTGAGAATACTAAGTGTAAGACCTTAATTGATGTGTGATGAATGTTTGAAAACCATTTTCATTTGACGCATCTTTTATACATTTACCTAATACAATTGTGTAATTGGATGCATTATTCTTTATCTTCTTCATTTCATCGGCTAACTCTATTAATGATTCATGATGCATGTAATTTTACAAGAATTATTATTCAATTACCTCTTTCCTTGACATGGCCACTCATTTAACCTATATGCTCAGTGGGGAGATCATCCCATGAATCACAATTTTATGCCTGCCTAGTATTTTAGGGGGAAGGGAAGTGATAAGTCGCAAGCACATGATTCTATCAGAGTAATATAGAAAAGTTATCGTTACGTTGAGGACCTATATATAAGTACAAATCTTGGTATTTTTTATAATTACCTAAGACAATGATTGATTAGTTTATTTTTAAAAAATTATGAAATAAGGTTTGTGATTGTGATTTCTATCCTAAACTCACTCATGTAAGTTCTTATTTTTTTTTTAACAATTACGAGACTATGTATTTTGTAGAAACAAATAGATAAAATTGATCATATCTCCTTTCAGCAGTGTATGATCTTGTCTTAGACTAGTGAGTTGTCTATTTTTATAGAGAAATTCGTTCGTTTAGGATCCTATAAGTTTAACTATTTTTAAAAGGTTTTTCCCAATTAAACCAAAGACACTTTTGTAGCCTTGGTTTAACCGTTTGATATTTCTAGTTCAGATAACAATCATACCATTTAAGTATATGATTGTTATATATGAATATTTATAGTTCAGATAGCAATCATACCATCAATGTAGAAAATTGTTGGACAAGTGACTTTATACAGAAGAGGGGCTGAATTTTGTAGGTTGAAAAATGATATCCAATGATATAATTTTGATTTATAAAAATGTTTGAATCAACTTTATAAATCAAATAGAGAATATGCAACAAAATAATTGAAATAAATAAAATCGGAGAAATTAGAGATAAAAATGTGGCAGATCCCCAAACAAAATTAGAGATTTTATACCAAAATAATCTCATAATCAAATAGAGATTTTACACCAGACCGAGCTTAGAAACCAAACAATGTTTTTGTTGGCTAAACTCAATAACCAAATGAGAGTTTTTAACAAACTGAGGTCATGAACAAGAATAAAGACTTAACCTAGTTAGTCTCAAGAGCTAAACTGATCTTTTTAAGTGTTTTTGTCTCAAGAACCAAACAACGACTTTGTTCAGAGACATTACACAAGAGACAAACCCTCTTGAGTAACTTACCAAAATTCCAATAACACAAGAGCAACAAAAGCCTTGTTGATATTTTTTACTCTTAAATCACTAAGACAATTTTGCAAGGACAAAGAAAGAATGAAATGGATAAAGTAGAAAGTGAGAAAGAAATATAGAAATGTGTTTTCTAGTGTATTTTGAAATGATGAGAAGCCCCATTTTTATAGGAGAAAATTTTGGCTCAAAAAAGAAAAAAGATCCATGGATCTTTAAATGATCTAAACGATTAAGACAATCCTAATTCCAAAAAAGGAAACCCTACAACAGTTATGTAACTTAATCAATTCGGAGTATTCTTAATCGATTAAGAATAATTTCTCCTTACTCTAATTGATTGGATTAAATCCCTAATTGATTAGGAAGGGTACCATTGTGATAAGTGCAAAATTTAGTTGTTTTACATCGAAACTTATTGAACTAAAATGTAAGTAATCACATGAAAAGTCCTAATTTATGATGAAAAGAAGATAAGAAAATTGTGTGAACTTTTTATCTACGTTACTCATGAGCACACATTAAAATAGTCCAAGAAAACATAAAGCACCAAGAAAACGAGCAGATAAGCTCACCAGGCGAGATAGGGGCATGCCTATAAAAGCAATGCAATCTCTTCGCTCAACCATATGTGAGAAAAAATAGGCAGGGATCTCTTTGCTAGGCGAGGAGGATAATTTGTCAGGCAAGCTAAGGTAGGACAAAAACATTAAATAAACTTCTTCAAATCTACGTTACTTTAGAGTGAAGCAAAATGAATCTCTCTAGGCGAGTATGAAAATCTCTCCTAGTGAATCATGAAGATTTGAGAATACTTGCAGACCAAGTAACTTAAAGAGAAAGGAAGAAAGGATTTCTAGGTACAAAAAGGGCATCCCTAGCGAAATATGTCATCATAAGTCCACCTTAATGCTTGTTTTATAGTAGCTAACCAGAACATGTTTTCTTGATTATGAAATGATATCAAAAGATACTTTACATTATTAGATCAAAGATATTCATCTCCTATAAGATAAAGTCTAAAGATATATTTATATTGAGCGTCCACATATACTACCAAATCTTAATGTTATTGTATTAGTTAGTAAGCTAAAAATACCGTTTATTAGGTAATACGATTGATTTCACGATGACGATTTAGCGATAAACAACGAACATAGAATAATATGTCATATAATTAATAGCTAACTAGAGATGCATACGATTGATTTCACGTTTAAGAGTTTCAATTTCATTTTCTTAAATTAGACATTCAACATATTCCACAACTTCTATCTTTTCAAATAAAAAAATAATACAACACTCATTCATAAGAGATGTACGAACTTCCTTTAAACAATCTAAAACACGATTAAAATTATTTATCTTCTATTCAAGTGTATCAATGATTTCTTTTTTTAAGAGAAATTTTCTTAAACACTTTAATGAAATCAACATACATATGGTAGTCAAACCAAATATGTATTGTGTCTAGGACTCTAGGTGTTATCACCCGAGCGACATCACTCTACGCGGAGACTATGGCAGTCAAACCAAATATGCAGTGTGTCTAGGACTTTAGGTGTTATCACCTGAGCGACATCACTCTACGCGAAGACCCAAGAATCCTCATTATTGGAGACCTTCACGTATATATATAATACTACTATTCATTTCTCTATATAATAAGTGGATTTAAAAATAAAATAAAATAAAGTGTGAAAGTGGATGTGTCCGCATATGTATTATTTGTTGTTTGATTATGCATCGCTAATGCCGGAGGAAGTGGCATTTCCATTCTCCATAAACTCATAAAAATAACACCACATAGGCACATAGTACCAAGTAATCGATGTATATAGATTACTTTACTACTACCACTCACAACTTGTAACCCTCTCAACTAACTACCAGACAAATTCACCTATCTCAGCATCTCCTCCCAATCTACGTACCTAGATACCCTTTCCTTCCACTCTTCCTCAACTCTTCACGCTCTTTCTATTCTCTACTTATAACATAACTACCATTTTTTTCTCTTCCTTTTTTCCTACTAACTAACTCGCTTTTCATTTCTCAATCATGGCTTCTTTGATTCATTGTCCTTCAATTCTACCACGAGATTCTTCTCGATTCTTTCTTCCCACCCGTACTAGTACCCATAAGCTTCGACTTCGTTGCTCTTTGGATTCTAATGTTTCCGATATGAGTATAAACGGTTACTATTCTTTACTTTTACTGTTACTTGTTTATATACATCATGAAACCTGTGCTGAAATTTCCCTAAATTGCTTGTTTTCAATTTCAATTTTCTGCAATTAGAATATGAATGTTTCTATACCTAAAAGATGGAAATTTGACAGAATATATGTTTTTTACTTTCATCTGCCAGCGCCAAAAGGACTGTTTCCTCCCGAGCCAGAACATTATCGAGGACCGAAGCTGAAAGTTGCTATCATTGGAGCTGGACTTGCAGGCATGTCAACTGCTGTGGAACTTTTGGATCAAGGCCATGAGGTTTTGCTTCTTTTTGAATCTCGGTGGCCTACTTATATCATAATATTTTGAAATCTGAAGTATTGTGTTTATTATCTTTTCTTTTTAAAAATCGTCTCGTTCAGGTGGATATATATGAGTCGAGATCTTTTATTGGTGGCAAAGTTGGTTCTTTTGTTGATAAACGTGGAAATCATATTGAAATGGGATTGCATGTTTTCTTTGGTTGCTACAACAATCTTTTCCGACTAATGAAAAAGGTAAACAATCTTTAGATGCAATCCAAATTAAATTACATGTTTTATCCGTTTTTTGTCTTATAAATTCATAGTTGAATTATTTTTTCTTCATAATGTTGGGGCTAGGTTGGTGCAGATAATAATCTACTTGTGAAGGATCACACTCACACTTTTGTAAACAAAGGGGGTCAAATTGGAGGTATGTTATAAGATGCTAATTGTAATGCCTTTTTGTTTCATTTTGTTCATTATTTTCTTGTTTATTTTTCCTATATGTGAGAATGTCACTTTTATGAATAGACTATAGTTTATAATGCACTGTTTTTTAACTTAGTTTTACAGTGCAGAACTAGATTTTCGGTTCCCGGTTGGGGCTCCATTACATGGGATAAGAGCATTTTTGACCACAAATCAACTTAATGTAAGTGTGTTGTGTATTCTATTACCATACTGTTCTGATTGCGTGACTGGATCAAGAGTATTATGCAGAAAAAAGAAAACTATTGTTGTGCGTTTTTGCCTCCTTGGGGCTGTCACTGCATCTAACTTTACATATTGTATCAGACTTATGATAAGGCTAGAAATGCTGTGGCTCTTGCACTGAGTCCAGTTGTCCGCGCTCTTGTTGATCCAGATGGTGCATTGAGGGACATAAGGAATTTGGATAGTGTAAGATGATGCTATTTTCTTGATTTTTTTGGTCCCTTTCCAAATAATATTTCCTGATTATTTGTCTTCTTAGCTTTATATTAGGACAGCTTCTACATTTTCCCATTGCACATGTGCATGCCCATCCACACAATCACATGCACTCGCATACAAATGAGCCAGTGGAAATATATCTTTTGTGGCCTTGGCTGTACACCAAATCTATGTCTATCGTTTCACTTCGTACCGTGTTTTTCATCTTCTCTCTTAATGTCAAATTCTGTTCTCTTAGCTATTAAATGCATTTCTTCCAGATTAGCTTTTCAGACTGGTTTATGTCTAAAGGTGGCACGCGGACGAGTATTCAAAAAATGTGGGATCCAGTTGCCTATGCCCTTGGGTTTATTGACTGTGATAATATCAGCGCCCGATGCATGCTCACCATATTTGCATTGTTTGCCACAAAGACCGAGGCTTCCCTTTTGCGGATGCTGAAGGGTTCACCAGATGTTTATTTGAGCGGACCTATCCAGAAGTACATCACAGATAGAGGGGGGAGGTATAACCTGGACATATGAATATTTCCATCATCATAACTATCCAAATTCCTCCCTATGTTGATTCTCATTCATCGCTGGAACAGGTTCCATCTTAGGTGGGGATGCAGAGAAATACTTTATGATAAATCTGCTGATGGGAGCACTTATGTTACCGGACTTTCTATGTCAAAGGTGATGAGCTTTATCTGTCCTAATTTAAAATCATTTCATGCTTGGTTAGATTTCAAATAACATTCCAAAAGTCTTAATATTTAATTTTTCAGGCTACTGAAAAGAAAATTGTGGAAGCTGATGCGTATGTTGCTGGTTAGTAGCTTACTTGCCTTGGTTTTTGTATTGATCTCATATTACCGCAACAATCTACAATGTATTAACCAATCATTAACTTGATGTCAGCCTGTGATGTCCCTGGAATTAAAAGATTAATCCCACCAGAGTGGAGAGAAAAGGAGTTGTTCAATAACATATACGAACTTGTTGGAGTTCCTGTGGTCACAGTGCAACTCAGATACGATGGTTGGGTTACAGAATTGCAGGATCTAGAACTGTCAAGGTAACTCTCGAAATTTTTGGCTTCATATAGAAACTACGATATTTGATATTTTGTTTCAAGATCATGCGATGATATAATTCCTTTGATCACTAGTTGGTACGTTTCCTTATGAACCCTTACATTCTGGATGGCAGGCAACTGAGGAAAGCTACTGGGTTAGATAACCTTCTCTATACTCCGGATGCAGATTTTTCTTGCTTTGCAGACCTTGCACTTGCGTCTCCTGAAAACTATTACATTGAGGGACAAGGATCGTTACTCCAGTAAGTGATGTTTATTTTGAGTTGTTTGGGAATTAATTTCAAGAGATACTTCTGTGAGTTTCTTCAGTGTTTCACACTCAGTATACTGATATTTATATACATGGAAAAATAAACAGGACTTATAATTACCATGAATTGGACTATTTTCTACAGTCATAATAACTACTTTAATCATTTCCAACAATTTACATATATAATCATCCATGGCTAAGTATGTTGTGCAATTGATGAAACTGCACCATCAGTTCATCATGCAACTTGTAGTTCATATTGTAGTAGTGCTAGTTTGGATAAACTTTTTTAGAGAAAAAAGAAAATTGAAATGATCTTGCAATGGCCATGAATCTTCAATGTATTAACTTCTTGCATAAGTTGAAATTTGCTTATGTACCTCAACTTTTTCAGAAGCTCTCTCATCTAACTTCTCCATGAGCACTTATAAATATATAATGGTATTTTTGTAAGTTAGGAATGAAATAGTTACAATGGGACTATTTATTCTAATACGTAAAATAGTTACCATTATCGTTTTCAACAATAATACGTAAAATAAAATCACACACAACTATGTTGTGTAATGGT
The DNA here is from genome assembly GCA_963966055.1 of Lathyrus aphaca. Taxonomy (NCBI): domain Eukaryota; kingdom Viridiplantae; phylum Streptophyta; class Magnoliopsida; order Fabales; family Fabaceae; genus Lathyrus; species Lathyrus aphaca. The sequence continues at coordinate 140,259,937 of OZ014520.1, forward strand.
TGCATCGTCAGGTCAGCATAGGTGAATGCACCAGCTTTACTGGTTCCCCCTCACTCCAAGTCCATATGTTCATATAACATTTACTTTTTTGTTGACCCTCTAAGTATGTAATTTCATTTATCCATCTGTCAGATGTGTTCTAACGCCCGGAGATCCATACATGCCCTTACCAAATGAAGAAATTATTGCAAGAGTAGCAAAACAGGTAGTTTAAAAATTGTGCGGTATTTGTTATGGTTTTGTTTTAATGATTTTTCATTATTGTTTGAGTAATGGCATGAAAAATACGCATCTTAAATTGATTTTGAAATTGTTATCAGGTCATATCACTGTTCCCATCATCTCAAGGTTTAGAAGTGACTTGGTCTTCTGTTGTAAAAATTGGCCAATCTCTGTACCGTGAGGGACCTGGCAAAGATCCATTTAGACCTGACCAAAAGACACCAGTGAAGAATTTCTTTCTTTCTGGCTCTTACACGAAACAGGTAAGCTCAAAATATCCTGCACCCTCTTGACTAACATTATACTCGTGCTTGTCTTATCCATACCTTCAAGTTTGCAAGTACTGATATTTTTTTGGCTGAAACATATGAGATCCTATAGAGGATCAGTTAATCTTTAAATTCTTGCATAGGTGCCTCTTTGGGCTTCAAAGTGTGGGTGAAAAGATTTTATAAAGTGATGTTTTTTTTACTCTAACAAGAATTAGCATGGAACACATTAAAGAGATAGCACCGAGATGTATGCTTTTTGCCGATGATATAGTCCTAATTGTAGAGTGAAAAGGAGGATTTAAATGAGAGGTTAGAGACGAGTCTTAGAAACGCATGACTTTTGCCTAAGTAAACGTAAAACACAATATATGGAATGTAAGTTCAGCAAAAGGAGAAGCGTTTCTAACCTAGAGGTAAAATTTGGAGACCATATCATTTCACAAGTCATGCGGGAGAAATAGAAGATCTAAACCGTTGAATTCAAGCTGGGTGGTTGAATTAGAGGAGGGCCTTAGGGGTTTTATGTGACACAAAAGTATCACTCAAGCTAAAGGAATTTTTTTATCGGATAACGATAAGACCTACGATGTTGTACAAAATAAAATCTTGGGTGGTTAAGAATCAACACGATGATAAAGTAAGTGTAGCACAAATGAGAATGTTGTGTTGGATGTGTGGTAAAACTAGATGGGTTAAGATTAAATATGATAAGTGTTGGGGTAACACCTATAGTAAAAAAGATGATGGAAAATAGACTTATGTGGTTTAGGCATGTAGAGAAAAGTTTTGCAGGTTAGATAGAGAAGAGTCAAACAACCAGAGGTAGAGGAAGATCTAGAAAAACTACAAGAGAAACTATCAAGAAAGATCTCGAGATTAATGAATTGGATAGAAACATGGTCTTTGATAGAATATTACGGCGAAATTTGGTCTATGTAGCCAACCCTACTTAGTGGGATAAAACTTGGTTGTTGTTGTAACACAAATTCCTGCTTGCTACTGCATTTGATTGAATGAAGGATCAATTGTCAGTGGTGCCATCTTAATATCTTATATGAAATACCTCAATATGATGGAAGGTGTTATGATGTTTTATTTTACTCGTTAACAGTTTACTGGCATATGGGAAAAAAGAAAAATTAGGATGAAGAAATATAGCATGCACCTTTCTTTAATTAAGTTTGTATTTGTATGTACTTTTTTGCCATGCGTGTCTTCATCTTAAAACCAACTCACTAATATTCCACTTCCTTCTGGAAATAGGGCTTGCTCCAATTTTTCAAATGGATTTCACCTTTCGTTTTGACTTTGTATTCAATCTTTTTATCAACCAACTTTACTTCAGCAATCTTGATATATCTAAGTTTCACCAATATTGCTGACTTCTATTGTTTTATCTAGTTGTATGCTGAAATATTTAATCTATTCAGGATTACATAGACAGCATGGAAGGCGCAACCTTATCGGGCAGGCAAACCTCAGCTTATATCTGCGATGCAGGGGAAGAATTGGTGGCATTGCGGAAGGAGCTTGTTGCACAGTCTAAAGACGACATTAAATTTACAAACACTAAAGATGAATTGAGTTTAGTTTGAGAGGAATATTCAGATAAGCTAGAGTCGCATTATATGAAGCAAGCGTGTTCTTTATGCATGTAATATTTTTATGTTGTATATTTAATCAAAAAGCAGTTACAAAATTGTTAGTATTGCAGCAAGTAGTGCTGTTTATACTTGTGAATTATGGTGTCTATAAATTGTGATTCGTATTCAGTGGTACATTCTTAATAATGAGGTAATGCTGAAGGAATTGATCACTGTACAAGCGGATTCATTTAGAGTAAATAATAAATTGTCTCTATAACACTCTTTTTACAATGTCTTTTTAAACTTATAATAATGATATCACTATCAAGCTTTTCCATGCAGAGTAATTTTTTTTTAAAGTAGATCGATGAAGGTTCCAAAACTTCAATTGAAGGATAAAATGAATATGAAGTCTTAAGCAAATAGAAAATCATGTATACCATATGCCAAGGTTGGACTAGGTAATTCTAAAGCTAACTCCAATTTGTTCTCTACCAAAATTTTAACTAACAAATTATTGTCACTTCTAGCCAATTCTAGCCAAATCAAGGTTAAGGTAAAATATGCTTGGCTTGATAATAAGCTTGCATTTCTTGATCTTTACAAAAATCATGTTTAGTAGAAGGTGTAATCAAATACGAAATATTTAACTGAAAAACCAGACATCCACTGTAGGCAGTTATCTTTTTTGGTGCAATTGTCAATTTGATAAATATCTCAATAAACGGTTTTCTAAGTTATAAGTTATTTTCATAAACTTTTGTTAAGTTAGTTCTGTTGACTTTTATTCGTGCTACTATTGCTGTTGGGCTTAACTCTCCAAATAAAATGGGCTAAAAGGAAGGAGTTATGAGTTTATTGGCCAAAGACATTATGATTCAACTGCAAGGAAGGACACAGCCATAGCCACACATAATTATTCAGTCATGTTAGAAGATGAATGATCAAAAAGGGAAAACGTATGGTGAACTGATAAGAAATCAAACCAAGGAAACACAAACATCCTTTGCAAACCACTATCTATCCTAAGTGAGCATATGAATGAGTGATAAAGAAGTCGCATGAAATGGCAAAATTATGCTGGTTCAACCGAGCATCCCCTGCACCACCCTTACAATTCCACTCCCAGGTACTAAATAGTATTAATAGCAGAAAGACTAGTGCAATTTATAATATGTCAAAAGAAAAAGACAAAACCCCTCAGGTATTGAAGATTGCTGTCAGTGGAGTTACTGAGCTTCTCAGGCTTTTCTCTCCTTCCCAACAAACAAGGTATATATGCCATTTATTAGCATTCTATTGTCTTTAGTGTCTGTGTACTATGTCTCGTTATCGTGTGTGTCTGGTGTCTGTGTAAGTGCTCAATGTTCTAGCTAACAACGGCGTTGAACGAGTCCTACTCAAATTTATTAATATGCAGCATATTGAGCGGTGATATTGAGAAACAGAACGATGAATTCCCAGTTTCAAGTGTTGATGATGTTCTAATCATCATCAAGTCTGATTATGACAAAGCATATTTCGTCACGGGTACCTTTTTTATTTAATTTCATCACGCTTAAAAAATATTTTGTCGCAAAATTGCTCTTACTCCCTAATTTAGCAGTAGTTTTAAATTCAGCACCAGCTTCTTTTCTGGTATGTTATCTAAAAGTGTCTCAGTTTGTTTGACATATAGGGAACTTCACTTCTTCAATTTATGCAGAAAACTGTATCTTTGAAGATCCAACTATTAAATTTAGTGGTAAGAATCATAGTTTTGCTATCATCAACTAAAAGTTACATATTGCTGTCACGCTCTCTCTTGATGTATAAACCATACAGGTAGGGATTTATATGCGCGAAACTTGAAATTGCTTGTTCCCTTCTTCGACCGTGCCTCAATTAGACTACTAAAGATCGAAAAGGTAGATATTCTCTGTAAATTAACATTGTTTGCTTCAAAGAAACAGCGCCGTGCTTCACTCACGATATACATTCATAACGCAGGATGTTAAATCTGACACAAATTTTCTGCGCGCATCTTGGAAACTGAGGTGCTTAACTCGCTCACTAAGCATATGCTAATTTAACATGTGAATTTATCACTATATAATCCTCAATCTGATATGCAGAACCAATTTAAAGCTTCCGTGGAGGCCTCTGATTGCTATTGATGGAAGCACTTCTTATGAATTGAATGATGATTTCAAAGTCAGAATCAAAATCAGTTCACGTCTTTCTGCCATATATATACCTTTCCACACATTAACTAATGGTTGCAACTTTTTTGTTTGACAGATCATTAGGCACGTCGAGAGCTGGAATGTTTCCGCACTCGAAGCAGTTTTGCAGATTTTCACTTCCGAGTTCAAAAAATCGGGCGGTTAATACTTTAATGTCACGAAGTTTCACATTCATAACAAACACTTTGTTGGTGCTTGCATTCATACAAATTAAGGAAAGATTATTAATAAAAGAGTTTTATTGAAATGTATTTTACAGCCACAAACAGAAACTAAAATGCACAAGACATAACACAAATCAATTAAGACATCAATGTTAAACAAAAGACATACTAATCATGATTGTGTTGCCAATTCTCTTTGAACAGCCTTCATAAGCAAGCTATCTTTATCAAGAGCAACAATAATAGGAGAACCACCAATTCCACGCGCAACCGCATTCATAATCTCCGTCATTAACTTCTTAAACTCATTTAAATCGAGTGATCCGTTTTGATCTTCGTCGAATCTCGTGAATATTAACTCCAACATACTATCAACCTCTTCTTGTGGATGTGAATATGAACCTAATGGCATAAACATTCCAAATCCGCCACGAACCTGGTCTCGCGAGAGGCTTCCACCACCTTTCGTGTCTATCAAGGCAAACCATTCGTTCACAAAAGTGTCGAAGTTTGTTGCGTCATTAACGAATTCTGTCACGGTGTTGCTGTTCATAACTCCTACATTCATTTTTAATGTTGTGGAATAAATATCTATGCAAACAATTCAATTTACGTTGGAGTATGGTTGTTGATGTTTGAGGATGTGTGTGTTTGTAGATGTATGTATAACGTAATGGTTGCCCTGTGTTCACGTTTCTGACTTTCCGGTATTTGATTAGCCTTTATTTTAGAGAATTATTATAATATTATATGAGCATGATTTGCATCATGTAATAAATATATTTTTGTGACAGAATGTGTAATGTTGAATATACACAAGCAGCACACGCAACCGTTGTTGGTCATTGCTTAAGTGAGTGAATCAGAATATTTAATTAATCAATAAAAAATTAATATAATATCGATAAAATAGAAATAATCAAGTACTTTATATTAGGTTTGAGATATAATTAGATTGGAGAAATAAGTATATAGATACATTTTTTTTAAACAAAAAATTACATGTTCTTGGTGAGTTATGGAAACCAGCTCACATATTTTGTGACAAAAATGAAACAGAACAAAATGTGGATCTCTTAGCAATGTGATATGATTAAGGCTAAGAGTGTTTACCGTGATGATGTTTTATTAGCAATGGTGTCGTAGAGAAGACTTTCAACATGTAGGCACAAGACAACCAAACGCAATGTAGAGAAAACTTTGAACATGTAGGCAGGACCGACTTTGGACTAGGACAATCAGACCTATTGAATGTTGGCAGCCGTGTGGTAAAGTTTTTGTGTAATGAGCTAGAGTGTGTGTGTGTTCAACTCTTTGGTGGTTTACATTTTTAAAGTTCGATTTTGTTATCCTACAAAATGCTATCGTTGTGCATTTTTAGAGTTTAAATTTAGGGTTAATAACATTTTTGCCTCATGTCGTATGGGACGAATCCCAAAAACAATTCTGTAAAAAAAATACAAATTTCATCAATGTAATTTGAAGATTCTCTTGTTTTAGTTTTTGAGTGGATCTGATCACTTAAAACGCTGATGTGACAATATTATATTGACATTTTTTGTTTAAGTCAGTTCCTACGTTGCTTTATTTCATTTATTTATTTCCCAAAAATTAAAGTATGTTATTTTTGTAATTAGTTTAAGAAAATGAAAGATAAAAGACAATCAAAAGTTCAAGAATTCATATCATTTACACCCCTAAAAATCTAAATTAGAAAACTCTCATCTTCATCGCCTCCTCCAAGGTTACGAAGCTTCCATTGGCAATCTTTGAAGCTGTGTCAGGTACAATTGCCCTCTATTTTCACTACACTAAATCTTTCTACTCATCTCGTTCATGATTCTTAACACATGCATGTCTGCCTTTTCCATTTGTAGGAATGATACTGTTCAACTTAATCTTTTACCATGGTGGTCAGTTTGTGCGAGAAAGCATTGTTTTTTACAGAGGAGTAAGTGAAACTATTGTTAGTGGACAATATCAGACACGTGGTCGTACTACAAAGCTTTGAGTTTAGTACTCGAGTGTGGATTCAACGATAGTGGAATCCGAATGTGGAGGAAAATCGAAGGTATTGACGAAATTTTCTTCCACGTGACTGAAGATCTTCACGTTATTGATATTGTCAATCATTCTATTTTGTACAAAATTGATGGACATATTTGGCTTGAGCACATTGTTGGACACAACTCAATATGGATGTCGAATCCAAATATAGTTGATGTTGGGATTATCTCATGAATAGGGTAACTATTAGTTTAACTAAGTTAGACAAATGGAAACATAAGATAATGCATATACCTAGGAAAAGAATGGACAAGGAGGTTGCAATGAGTGGTAATTGGATTCCTATTTGGTGTCAAAACATGGTTTGACAGGTTAACCACACATATGATGGTCATCAATTCATTGTTGATCTTGCTAAAAAACACGTACATGCTCAAGAAGGCCTGATGTTAATTACAGGCGTACTAAGTGTGACAATATTGGACATAACTCAAGAAATGTAAGAGTACATAACAAAACATGTTGCTTTAAAGAGAAAGGTGTGTACATTATTTGTTTATGTTTTTGAATATGTTTTACTTATGACATTATATTCAATTTTTACTCAGGATACTTTGCTTATGTTTTTATTTTAAATAGAGAAAGAAACTAATGAAAGCCCCTAAAACAAGTAATGTTGCTGCCATTGAAATTGAGCAACAAACTGCTAATGCAGCTGAGCAACAAGCTGACAATACAACTGAGCAACAAACCAACAATGCAGATAGTGGATTTGAGTGTGAATTTGATACAATAGTTGAATCAATAGTGGCCTCAGTAGAAGTCCAATATTAAGCATCTCGGGCATCTCATGAATCCAACACCTACAAATAACTCTCCAAAAAAGAAAAAGAAAAAGGAAAAGCAAGTGGACTCTAAGAAGAAATGAAGACAGTCACATATTTTGATTGTAATGCTTGACAATTTATTTTGATTGTAATCCTTAGTACTTGTACTTGTATTTTGTTATGACAGTTTATTATGAATGCATTGAATGCATTGTATTTTGTTATGACCAATTTCTAATGACTGTAATGCTTTGAAAGCTTGACAGTTCTTATGGTTCTATACCAATCATCCCAATAATGAACTGTAAAATACAAAGAGTACAAAGAGCAGAATACACCAACTGGGACATTTCATTCATATTTAGATAATACAAAGAGTACATATTTTTTCTCCATCACAACTAATTCTACATGTGTACAACACATTCTACCTAGTACTATACATAATAGCAAAAAAATCCAAGATGTAATTAAAATGGAAGTGAGGGCATTAATGGTCTTCTGATCATTCACAGACTTCATTTTTAGTTTGTCAATCTTCTTCTTGTTCATTGTCTTCCCAAACTCATGCACAGAATTCTTCCCAAACTCAACTCCATATTTTCTCATAACCTCCATCATCTTTTCACTTTCAATGCAACCTCCATCATATCTTGGTTCATCACGTTTTCCAATGTCAAGTTCATCATCCCAGTGAAATAGATGACAATCGTCATCCTTCTGAAAAATAGATGAAACTTATGAAGATACAAAAAACAAAATATGGAAAAATATTAACATACATCAACATTAAATGAGATATGAAGAAGGGAATTGAGGAAATTTGAACATACCCCCCAATTTTTACACTTCCAATATCTTTTCATGGGTTTGAGCTTGATTTCGAAACATATACTCTCATAGGAAGATCGTGCCCACAAATTGGAGTTTTCCTTCCACTGTAGTTGAAACAAATGGAGAACAAATGCAAAAGAACCTATATGAAGATGATGAATAGATGACGATGATGAACCATAAATCTAAAATTGATGGTTACTTTGTTTTATATTATATGATTTAAATAAATGAAATAAATAAATAAATAAAATAACTAAATAAATGAAATAAAGCCACATAGGAACTGACTTAAACAAAATATGCAAACACGTCATTGCCACATCAGTGTTTTAAGTGACCAGATCTACTCAAAGACCAAAACAAGGGAATATTCAAATTACAGGGATAAAATATGTGTTTTTTTACATGGTTGTTTTTTAGAGTCGCCCCATATGGTGGGGGGTAAAAAGGTTACTAACCCTTAAATTTATTATTTTATAAAATGTATTAATGTTCATTTTATAGTAGTTTTTATAATTTTACAAAATGAATTACATTTATATTATATTTTTAATGACAATTTTTTTTATATAATCTTTTAAAATTTATCATGGACTTTCAAGTCAATACATTTTTACGTTTTGATTTTATTTTAAAAAATTTTAAAATCAAGGATGACTTTGTGGAGGTTTTTGGTACGCCCTAGTAAGGACCCAACACTTTAACCACCTCAATGTGCGAGAATGATTTGTCGTAGGAATCTAACATTTTGATCGCCCTAAAGAGCTGAAAGGATCCCTCGTAGGAATCCAACATTTTTATTGCCTTAAAGGGCTGCAAGGATTCCTAGTAGGGATCCAACATTTTGATTGGCCAAAGGGCAGAAAGGATCCTCGTATGAATCTCAAATTTTGATCGCCTTAAAAGGAAATAAGGATCCCTCGCAGGGATTAAGCATAATGATCGCCCAAAAGGGAGTCAATGATACCTCAAAGGGATCCAAAATTATGATCACCTCACAGAGTCGCATGGATCCCTCATAAGGATCCATAATTTTAATAGCCTCAAAGGGCGGTAAGGACCCCTCGTGGGGATCCATTGTAACACCATAAACCCCGAAATGCGAAAATAAAACGAATACATACATAGGTGTCACTCAAACACAACATACACCTGCCACGTGACACAAGTTATTTAAAACATGCATTAGATTAAACATCTGTCATCACATGCTCAGCTTAACATATGCTCATCGCAGAGGAATAATTGATTTAAAATGATTCAGAAACCAAATAATTTCATAGCAAAAAATATGGTTACGAAACCTTACACATAAACAATCATCGAAACAATAACAAATAACAAAACAAAATGTTTGTCTTCCCAATGTTACAGATCATTGCAACAAAATCTAAAATGAACACATAAAGCAAGCAAAAGAAGAATAAGCTTTACGCCATCCTTCAGCCTCTAAGCAATTACTCAGTTACCTACTCGTTTGTACCCTAAAAAGGAGCACAAAGCCATACAAACAATAAAGGGATAACAACATGCTCATAATATATAATGGTGAAAAAGTATGCAAGGGTAGCCTAACCAAACATAAAAAATTATTCAACACAATTCAATTTCATACATCACCAAAGTTTTATCAATCACCAACATCAACATGAACATTCAATGCATATACAAATAATGAATGCAATGAACTTAAAACCATGAATCAACAATGCATGCAGTAATGACTCAACTATTAGTTCTTCATACGAACCATATCCCAATCTCTGCAAATCCCGAGCCCCTACTCAATGCTTGGGACAAGTCACTAGTTCTGACTCTGATGAATTGGATCAACACGCCTCTTTCATAAAAATGACACATATGATGAATGTCATACAAAATGCAGTACATCCTCTCACTGACTATACATAATTACTCAACACAATATATGTAATACAACCCCTCTCTGACGGTAAACAAATATATCCACTGTATCAATAGTAACTCATATCTCAACTCACACGTCTCATTAATTCATAAAAAAGTATGCACAAAATCTACATCACATCATACTTGCATCATCACACATAATACCGATTACACATAATTCACATTTAAGCATGATTTTACTCAATTAATTATATAAGTTTAATTACTCAACTATTTTTCAAAATACACCAAAGAGTAGCCAATTCTCGACCGCTCGAGAAAACCACCCTCAAAACCCAACACAACATCATTCTTAACACACAAAAATAGAATTAAATCAGTCAACATTATGAATAACATCAAACATCTCCAAACAATAACCAAACAAAAGCATCACTTCAAATATATATTCACATACAACACATCAATCATGTACAATAAGTCACACAATTATAAAAATATTTCACAACATATACACATCACTCAAACATGTAAATCCATCTCATAAATCACTACCACGATGTAAATCTATGCATTAACTTTCCAACGCTTCGATTCGTGCGTCAATCTAAGTCCCGACACTCAAGTTACGCTAAAAAAGTCTCGCTTGGTACACCATTTGAATTTTATCATCTTTTAATATCTAAATCAACAACACCTCCTCCATTATATACCAACTAACATGGATTTGACATATTTTGCTCATCCATTCACAACAACACAAGAACAAGAATTCATTCCAACAATTATCCACAGGAAAACATAAATTCTACAACAAAATAGTACAAAAATTTCACATCATACTTCATACAAGTCATGTTATCACATGATTTACATCATGTTCATAATTCATTCAACAAAAGGGGAAAAGTTATGAAAACCGAAAGGGATTAAGGACTTCTCTTTACCTAATTCATGCAATCTACATCATATTAGGAGTAATCCCTCCTTACCTTAGATTTTGCAGCAGTAAGTCTCTTCTCTAATGGTTTTCCTCTCCTATGATAACTCTAGGGTTCTCTTGTAGCCTCTTTATTAAGTTCACTAAAAATTGGATGAATCCCAACTCTCCCTCGCCTTTTAGAATATATACCTAGGGTTTTCTACATAATTCCTTTTAATTACCTTATTAGCCCTCAACATTCTCAATTCACTCTATCATCCCCAAACTCTCATTATTCTATTATTAAACTCATATTAATAATAAATTAAATTTTCCACCCAATATCCTATTTTCTCATCATATGATTATCATCCTATTATTTAAATAAAATAGAATTATTCAAAATCCCAATTAACTCAATAAATTCATATTTATTCCAATAATTCACATATTCATCAATAATCATATAATTTCACATATAATAAAACATGAATAATTCAATGAGCATCATAAAATAAAAAATAAAAAAATGGTATGTTATAACTCTCCCCCATTTAAAGAATTTTTGCCCTCGAAAATTACCTTAAGAGAACAACTCTGGATGGGACTCTCCCATCCGACTCTGCAGCTCCCACGTCATGCTTACATCTACTGGTCCTCCCCACACTATCCTCTCCAGGGAAATCTCTTTACCAAGTAATTTCTTCACTTCCTAATCCTCTATCCTCATGAGAGATGCCTCAACATTTAGGTTCTCTATCATCTGCACATTGTCCACTTGGATCACATGAGATTGATCCGAAATGTATTTACTCAACTGAGACACATGAAATAAATCATTAATATTAGCAAGCGGTGATGGCAAGGAAATTCGATAGGCCACTTCTCATATCCTCTACAAGACCTGATTTGGACCAACAAAATATGGTGTGAGCTTTTGAGACTTCAAAGCTCGACCAACACTAGTTAATGTAGTAACTCACAAGAACATGTGGTATCCCTCTTGGAACTCCAATGCTTTCCTCCTATTATCATGGTAACTCTTCTGGAGAATCCGCGAAGCTTCCATTTTCTCTTAGAACATCTTGATTTTCTCAGAAGTTTGTTGCACAATCTCAGGTCCAATCACCGCACTTTCACCTAACTCATACCAGCACAGAGGCGTCCTACACCTCTTACCATAAAATGCCTCAATCAGAGTTATTCCAATACTGAATTATAAATTTTTATTATAAGTGAACACAATTAGCAACAACTAGCTATCCCAATCACCTCCTTGTTTTAGCACACCTAGCCCTCAATATATCCTCCAAGGATTGAAAAGTCCTTTCCGTCTGACCGTTCGTTTGCAGATGATAAGAAAAACTCAACTTCAATTTAGTACCTAATGCTTCTTGCAAACTCTGCCAAAACCTTGATGTAAACCTCTGATTTCTATCCGACACAATACTCAAAGGAATACCATGCAAGCTAATAATCTTATGAATATACAACTTGGACAATTTTTGTAAGGGATAACTGATTTTAATCGGTATAAAATGAGCTTATTTAGTCAGTCTATCAACAATAACCCAAATGGAACCACATACATCCAGCGTCTTCGGAAAGCTTATCACGAAATCCATGGAAATGTTATCCGACTTCCAATCATGAATAATAAACGGTTGCATCAGACTTGACGACTTCTAATGCTCAATCTTCGACTTCTGACAAGTCAAGCATGCATACACGAACTCAACTACTTTCTTCTTCATTCTTGGCCACTAAAACATTTTCTTCAAGTCTTGATACTTTTTTGTGGCACCAAGATGAATACTCAAACCATTTATATGTCCTTCTTTGGCACATATGGAACACAAACCCTACCTCTGTACCTCATCACACCATTCTCGTTGATTCTAAAGTCACCTCATTTCCTTTAATAATTAGCACCAGACGATCAACCAATCCCAAATCAATTTTATGACCTTCTTTGATCTCTTCGATGATACCACTAGCCAGTTTCAACATTCCTAACTTCACACTATTGGGATTCCCTTTACATACCAAACTCAATTCTTTGAATTATTCGATCAATTATAACTTTATATGCAACTATTTCCTACTCAAAGTATCAGCTACAACATTGACTTTACCAGGATGGTAACTCAAACCAAAATCAAAGGCTTTCAATCATTCTAGCCATCTCATCTACCTCATATTCAACTCTTTCTGGTCGAAGAGATACTTCAAACTATTTTAGTCACTAAACACTTTAAATCTGTATCCAAACAGATAATGCCTCCAAATTTTTAACACGAAGACCACAACTGCAAACTCTAGATCATGCATAGGATAATTCCTTCCGTTACCCTTCAAATGCATATAAGCATAAGCCACCACCTAACCAATATTCATTAACAAACCACCTAAACCCATCTTTGAATCATCACAATATACCATAAAGGACTCAATTGGATTCGTCAAAACCATAACTTGAGCCGATGCCAATTTCTTCTTGAGCTCTTGGAAACTCCTTTCAATTGAGTTAAAGGCAATGTCAACTTTGAAAATCTTTCAATAAACCTTTTGTAATAACCAGGCGAACCAAGAAAACTTCTAATCTCTGTAATAGACTTCAGAGTCTTCCACTACAATACAACATCTATCTTCGAAGGATCAACAACAATACCACCATAAAAATTACATGACCAAGGAAACTCACTTTTGGAAAAAAATTACATTTGGAAAACTTTCCATACATCTTATTTTCTTTCAAGGTCTACAACACAAATCTTAGATGCTCCACATGTTCTTCACTAGACTTCGAATATATTAAGATGTTGTCAATAAACCCAACCATAAAATGATCTAAGTACGTATGAAATGTCGTATTCATGTACTCCATGAACACTCTAGGCACATTGGACACTCCAAATGACATCATCAAATACTTGTAATGACCATACCTCATATTGAATGCAGTCTTCGGAACATCTTCTTGTTTCATATGAATCTAGTTAGAACCCAAATGCTAATCAATCTTGATGAACACACAAGCATCTACTAGATGATCTATCAAATGACAAATCCTTGTAAGTGGATACTTATTATTGATAGCCACCTTATTCAACTATTGATAGTCAACATACAACCTCATGTTATCATGCTTCTTCTTCACCAACAATATTGGCGCTCCCCATAGTGAAACACTCGACCAAACAAACATGTTCTTAAGCATCTCTTCTAATTGCTTCTTTAGTTCACTCAACTCTGAAACAAACATTCTATATGGTGACATCGTCACCGGACTAGTACTAGGTACTAAGTCTATAGTAAACTCAACCTCACGCCACAATGGCAAATTACTGATATCATATGGGAAAACTTATGGAAATTCACATACCACAGGTAGCTCTCCAATCATAGCTTTGCTTTACGCCTTCATAGAACCTAACAACATAAACACATTGGCACCATCCTTCATGAACTAATCTACTTGATTTACAGACACAAACAACTCATCGCTCACATCAAACTATGGAAATGAAACTGTCTTGTCAAAAATGTTGACATGAACTTTGAATCTTGATCTTCATCAAACTCAGGAAACAACACTGACTTATCCAACAACCTTCACTCTTGAAAACAACGACACGATGAACTAACTTTCCACACCTGAAAGACCTCATAGAATCAGACACTTCTGCTCACTTTTTTCAATCTCTCTCCTACAAGCAAGCACTTAGAAAAAAATCGAGCACCAACAATGTTTCACATACATGTCGCGTACTATGGAATAAACAACATTGTAAAACCTGGCCGAACGAACTGACCTTCTACGATACCACTATGTAACACCCTAAACCCCAAAATGCAAAGTAATATGGAAATAAAATGAATACGTATATAAGGTGTCACTCAAACACAACATACACCTGCTCCGTAACACGAGTTATTTAAAACATGCATTAGATTAAACACCTGTCATCGTATGCTTGCCTTAACATAGGCTCATCGCAGCGAAATAATTGATTTGAATGATTCAACAACCAAATAAGTTCATAAAATAAAACTTTGTTACTGCAATTGCCTTCAACATAAACAACCATCAAAGTAATAACAAATAGAAAAATAACATGTTCGCCCACCCAATGTTACAAATCATAGCAACGAAATCTAAAATGAACACATAAGGCAAGAAAAATAAGAGCAACATCTATGCCATCCTTCAGCCTCTAAGCAACTACTCAATTACATGGTCGTTTGTACCCCCAAGAAGAAGCACATAGCCATACAAACAACAAAAGGGTGAGAATACACTCATAATATATAATGGTGCAAAAGTATGCCAAGGTAGCCTCACCAAGCATCAATAATTATTCAACACAATTGAATTTCATACATCACCAAAGCATTCTCAGTCACCAACATCAACATGAACATTTAATGCATATACAAATAATGAATGCAATGAACTCAACACTATGACTAAACAATGCATGTGATACCAACTCAACCATTGGTTCTTCATAAGAATCGGGCCCCAATCTCTGCAAACCCCGAGCCCTCACTCTAAGCTCCAAGCCCCCACTCAAGGCTTGGTTCAAGTCATTATTCTCCACTGTGAGCTAGCAAACATGTCTCCTTCACAACAATGACATATACAACGAAAGTCATACAAAATGCAGTATTACCCCACTCTGACTATACATAATTACTCAACACAACAAATGCAATATAACCCCTTTATAACTGTAAACAAATATATTAACTGCACCAATAGTAAGACATATCTCAAATCACACGTCCCATCAATTCATAAAAAAGTATGCACAAAATCTACATCACATCATACTTACACTTTTATCACACATATTCATTATTACACATAATTCTCATTTAGGCATGATATTACTCAATTAATTATATAAGTTTAATTACTCAGCTCATATTCCTCAAAATACACAAAACAACAACCAATCCTCGACTGCCTGATAAAACCACTCTCAAAACCCAACATAACATCATTCTCCATACCAAACAAGAGAGTTAAATCAATCAACATAATTAACAACATCAAACATCTCCAAATAGTGACAAATTGTAGCACCACATTAAATATATATTCACATATAACACCCAATCATATTAAATCATCTCAACATTGATTCACGATCAAGCATGTACAATATCTCACAATTATACACATATTTCACAACATATACACATCATTCAAACATGTCAATTAATCACATAAAGCACCACCACAATGTAGCCATGCACATTAGCTTTCCAATGCTTTGAAATGTACCCTAATTTGATTCTCGAAACTCAAGTTATGCTCGAAAACGTCTTGCTTAGTACAACTTCCAGGGAGCTACTACGACTGCCCGTAGCACTCCTTAGGCAAAAAACCCCATTCAGGCACGCCTCTGATACAAAATACCATTGGGCTACTACGACTACCTGTAGCAGCTACTACGGCCGGTAGCAGTGCCCTGAAAACCCTAATTTGCTTGTGATTTTGTGCGACCACTCTTGTTTGTCAACAGTTCATCAGACCACAAACCTCAAGTTTCGACCTCTAAGAATCCCAAAACAAACAATACACCATTGTACATGAAAACATTTGAATTTTATCATCTTTTAACATATAAATCAACAACACCTCATAAATTATCTACCAACTAACATGGATTTGACATGTTTTGTTCATCCATTCACAACACCACAATAACAACAATTCATACCAATAATTATCCACAAGAACACATAAATTCTACAACAAAATAGTATACAAATTTTACATCATACATCATACAAGTCATGTTATCACATGATTTATATCATCTTCATCTTCATTCAACAAAAGGGGAAAGCTTACGAAAACCTAAAGAGATTAAGGACTCCCCTCTACCCAATTCATGCAATCTACACCATATTAGAAGTAATCCCCCTTACCTTAGATTATCCAGGAGCAAGTCTCTTCTCCAATGGTTTTCCTCTCCCCTGCTAGCTCTAGGGTTCTCTTTTTTCTTTCTTTCTCAAGTTCTTTAAGATTTGGATCAACCTTAACTCTCCCTCACCTTTTATAATATATACCTATGATTTTCTACACAATATCTTTAATTACCTTTTAGAATATATACCTAGGTATTTCTACACAATTTCATTAATTACCTCATTAGCCCTCAATATTTTTAATTCACATTATCACCCCAAACTCTCATTATTCTATTATTAAACTCAAATTATTAATAAATCAAAATTTCCATCCAATCTCCTATTTTCTCATCATATAATTATCATCCAATTATTTAAATCAAATATAATTATTCTAAATCCCAATAAACTCATTAAATCCTCATTTATTCCATTAATTCACATATTCACCAATAATCACATAATTTCACATATAATAAAGTATGAATAATTTACCGAGCATTAAAAAATAAATAAAGTAAAAAATTGGGATGTTACATCCAACATTTTGATCGCCTTAAAGGGCGGCAAGGATCCCTCGTAGGGATCCAACATTTTAATCTCCCAAAGAGAGGCAAGGATCCCTCATAGGGATCCAACATTTTTATTGCCTCATAGGGTAGTACAAATCCCTCATAGGCGTCCAATGTTTTGGTCGCCTTAAAGGGCGGCAAGGACCACTCGTAGGGATCTAGAATTTTGATAACCTCAAAGGCGACAAGGACCCCTCATGGTGATCCAACATTTTTTATCGCCTCAAATGACGATCTTCTTTAGTAACATTATGTTTCCTGTAAAGGGAAATAGAATAAAATAATGCAAAAATTTAAGAAATAACATCACGAGAAGCCTCATTAAAAACCATTGCCTTCTAACGAAGCACCATGGAAAAAATGCATCCTAACAAAAACAATATGTCCTTACAAGCGACAAAGATATAATAATCGCCTGATAAAAAAAACAGCAAAGCAAACAAATAATAGTAAAGAAAATAAGAATCAAGGGGCATTCCCGCCAATCCTTCAGTCTCTTATCTTCTCTCTTTCTCTCTCTCTCTCTCTCTCTCTCTCTCTCTTATGAGGGAAAGCCTCTTCATATTGGAGAGCTTCTTCTAGTAACTTGATTCTCGAACCAACCTTCCTAGTATTCACACCTATGATTTTTACTTTTTTCAACTTAAGACTCTCCATGTAACAGTTCCTGGAAATTTCATGGTCTTCTTGGACGACTCAAACTGCCCGTCTGAGAGCATGTATTTCATGCACAAATACAAAGTAGACCAGGTGGCGCCTAACTGATTAAAAGTTGGTTACCCTACAATCATGTTATAAGAAAATGAACTTCTATAACTAGGTACCCAACCTTGATTCCTTGGATTGTTCTTCCACTCAAAAGGTGGTCCTCATTGTTATGTATCCTTTCAATAGTACCCGTTCCCTGGAGAATCCAACTAGTGGCCCTTTGGAAGCTTTTAGGTTGTTTGGGGTCATGGCGGAGCCTCTCAAATTTATCCCAGTAAAGGATATTCACGGAGCTTCCTTGGTCCATGAGAACTCTTTTGATTTCCCAGTTATCACACTTAATGGTGATGACAATAGGGTCTTCATTGTGGGGGTGGATGTCTGTTACATCTTTTTTTTTAAAAGACAATCTCAATCTTTGGTGTATGTGTCTCACCTTTTTTCAAATCCTTAGGGATTTCCTCTACATTCAATACCTGAAGGGCATACCTTTTGATAGTGAATCTAGTCTCCCTGCACCCGACAAATCCTTCTGCTATTGTATTAAGTGTATTGCGTACGACCTTGTTGATCTCTTATTTGGATGTCACCTTTCCCTTTCTGGATCTTGGGATTCCTATGCAATCCCGCCCTCAGAAGTTGGACCCGCCTTACCCTTGAAAGGGATCACCTTTGACATGCTTTTTAAAGTGTCCCTCCTTGATCAACTAATCAATCTCCTTCATGAGTTGGTAGAAGTATTTTGCATGGTTTTCTTTAACGTTATAGAACTTACACCATGTTTTTGGATCAAGTCCCATAACGTCTATATTTGGGATTGAAGGCTCAGGGATATCATGCGAGTTGAGAACCTTCTTCCAGACATGTTCACGAAAAATGTGAAAGGGCATGAAGCTCTTTACCATCTTTCATACTCGTTGAATGAAATTTTTTCCTTGATGGACAAGGTATAATTTCACTTTCATGGGTGTAACTAATCTTCGGCGCTAGATACACATTCTTTTATGTCTTGAGTATTTTTCTCGACATTACTCTCTTTGTCCTTTATATAACATTCTGCCCTTGTGACCACTTATGCTAATGAAGATGTTGGCCTTTGGGCGAGAGACCCATTGAAATGACCTACTTTGAGAGCATTCTAGAACTCCCCCACAAAATTTCTTAGTTTGGATGAATGACTCTTATGGTATCTTCATTGAAACATGCGAGGTATTCCCTTAGTGACTTAGAAGGACCCTGCCATATGTTAAATAGTATGGTGGTAGACATCTTCCCGTGTCAACTAATTGCAAGCTGGTGCATGAGTTTCTTCACATGCTATTGATAGTTGGCGATGAAAACTCAGGGTAAGCTCTTGTACCATCGCAAGGGTGCATCTCTGAGAGTGCTAGATAGTAACTTGCAGTTCAAAGATGCAGGCGCTCTGATGATGGCCATATGTGTGTTGATGGTGTCGACGTGCTCATAAGGATCAATATGCCCATTAAACTTCTCCAAAGAGGGAAGCTTGAACCCTTTATGGAAAAACACTTCCCTTATTTTGTCTGAATGTGGCTAAGGGTCCAACACTTCCATCTCTTATGTAGGGGGTAGCCTTATATTGGCATTGTTGAATGTGATGGAGATTGTCCTCCAAGCTTTGATTTTGGCGGCGCAGTTCCTCCATGGAGGCACGCATTTCTGCCAGGGCATTGGAATCACCACTACCTCTAGTGTCTTATGACGTGGAGAATTGTGCTCTCATAGCAACCAAGGTTGGGAACAATTAGATCTAGGAATGAGGGTTTCAGGGAGTATTAAAGTGGTGATGATAACAAAAGGTGTGTTCCAAATTAGTTTTACCGGGGTCCCACAATGAACGCCACTGTACTTGTAAAAAAGTACAGAATACGTGGCACCCCTATTCTAGTAGGGGTGGCCACATGCCTTAATAATTTTCTGGGGGTTATGACTTGTTCATGGTGATGAGAGATCCTTTATGGAGGTGTTTATAGTGATGAGAGAGCAAACTCACATGAGGTGAGAAGGTTTGTAGCTTTTAGGGGTATATCATTTGTATTACGGTCTGTCTCTCTCAACCCTAAGATTGATTTATTTATAGAGACATATGAACCTAAGATTTAGAGGACTATTGAGAAGAGACAACTGACCTCTTTTAACCGGGGGAGCTATTGACAACTCATTTTCTAAAGAGTTATGGACATATGATTTTGCACACATGGTGCAGTTATAGGGTGGATTTTTATCCATGTTTTCTCCTCAATGACGAGTCCTCGTGTCACATGAAGGTTACCCTTTAGGCGACGTGTGGCCAGTGAGAGATATATGTAACCTCATTTGGGAGTCCGTACAAATATATATATATATATATATATATATATATATATATATATATATATATATATATATATATATATATATATATATATATATATATATATATATAAAAGAAGGTAAGAAACTATTGCAAATTAACAATGTGTGGTTCCTTCGTATGAATTCAAGTTATTGAATATTAAATTTGAAATCGTCTTTAAAAATTGAACTTTAATGTATTTAATATGATAATTTAAGTTAACTGATTATTATGATATTTCATTTCCTAAATTTTGTTTATGATACTATCTAATCTTTTTTTTTTTAATATCAAATAACTTCAATAGACATCTTAAAATTTGGATCTTTGAGTATAACTCAATCTTACAAAAATATTTCATTCATAGTGACACTTAACATCTCAATTGTTCAAGGAAAACACTTTCATTTCAAATGTTTATGAAAAAAATAAAAATAAAGCCATTCTTTATTCATCTTCCCTTCAAGCTCAATTAATGAATATGTTATTGTTACCCAACAAAAGCTGCTCTCATCATAGAATAAGACGAGTCAACCTGACATAGCAAAATATGATAAGAGAAAAACAAGTCCAACTTGTCAAACAATACTGTCACCCTTCCATGCTGTCCCTTTGTCTTCAACTAGGTAAATATCACGTGACATATGTAAAACAAAAACTAGTAGAAGGTGATAGTAATCTCTAATTTTTACCCCTAGGTCAAACCTGTACATTTCATTAAATTAGTCTCATGTATACTGATGCATCATCTATTTATTATGGTTAAAAAAACAGTTATTTACGATGAAATGTATCTATAGCTTAAGAAACTTGTCCTTTGTTTTTAAGATACATGATTGCTCAGTAATCTATATTCCTTCATCATCAAGGATGAATTAATGTATATGTGGACAAATTCAGAATGTCAAGTACTAATTAATTTCTTTTGGACTTTCTAAATTTTCTCTTGTACTGAGATATCAGAGCTTAGCAAATGAGATTAAATGATCACAACTTTTGTGGTAATGGCTTTTGTTTTAAAGATAAATATTTAATGGACCCCATAATTGTAAGGAAATTGTTACATGTCACGAGAAAATGAACGATGTGAAGGAGTATGAAGTATATACTTGGCTGAACTTAAATGATTTTCTTTTTACCTTTTAACCTTCCAAGTTGTGATCAAAATATATATGTTTATAAATGAAGATAATTTATATATTAAAGACTTAATATAAATTTTAAAATAGAGCATCACAGCGAGAAGACAAAAGTGAAAGAAAACGTGATTCAACTGGATGATAGGTATTTCTTCATCTGGATGATCCCGTGACTCATGGCGGACGGGTCGTCCTCACCATGACGTTCGTCATGGTGTTAATATCCAATCTTTTAGTCATGTTTCGAGACTTGTAAGAGGAGTTTTCCACCATTATCTCCCCTCTCTTCTACATGATCTCCGACACTCTAGTATGAAATTGTTCATTTTAAATAGGACATTAGAGTTTACAATATCCAAATTTTTAGAATTTTATTTTTTTAGGAAGAAATTTACTTTTGTAAAAGTAGTTATTTTCTCACATTGAGAAATTTTGTTTTCCAATATGTCTTTGAATCATTCATAATTTACGCTTGCCGACATAATTTTTTTGGATTTATATGACGTGTACATGTGTATCACCAAATTCAATTTTAAAATTTTACCTTTTGCCTGGATTCGAACCCAAATCATCTTGATTGATGAGCGAAATTGAGTACCACAAAGTCGTTTCAGATTTGTTGTTCTAAAATTAAAAAAGGAAACCCAGATTGTAAATGTCCTTATATATTTCCAACATTGTTATTCAATTCCGAGCAGTAAATGCAGGAGAAAAAGGGAAACCAAGATTTTGATTCCCATTCTTATCTCAATCTCTCACCATTCACAATCCAACATTGAAACTAATACCTTCGATTTCAATTTCAGTTTCAATTCGTATGTATGAATCATATTTTGATTTGTGGAATAATTTTTAGGTTTCTATCCAAGGAAAATCAAATCATGCGAGTAAATAAGCAAAGAAACAATGGTACATTTCCGTCATTAGTGACACTTCCATCAAACATATATCTAGGGTTTTGAGGATCTCTCCAAACTATCTTGGATACATTAAAGAACATTGGGATCTAACATCGATTGTCTTCAACACTGAATCCGTTAAAGCAACATGTTTTTGTATAAACTCTCTGACTTGTTCTGCATCAGGATATTCAAGACACCGATAAGGGTCGGGAATGTTAACGTTGTGATCATTGTCAACAACATAGTCATCTCTACGAGCAATATGATATTGAATGGTATCTTGATTTTCATAGCTCAAGAAAGGCTGAATGGGTACCCTGAACTGCATAGCTCAAAGATGACTGAATGGTTGACCTGAATTGCATAGCTCAGGACAGCTGAATGGTTTATCTTGATTTACATAACTCAAGAAAGGTTGAATGTTTAGCTTAGTTAGAGTCCAAGACTATGAATGTATTGTGGTAAATTAGCTTAGTTAAATTTCAAGACTATGACTGATGTTAGCTTAGTTAAAGTCCAAGACTATGACTGATTTTGAGTGAGTGTATGATGTTTGTCTGTTTATGCCTTGATTGAAGCCCAAGGTTGAAGCTAAAAGGTGCTCAGTAGAGAGAATTTTTCATCTATAAAGATAGAAGATTTGTTTTATATTTGTCTTGATTGAAGCCCAAGGTTGAAGCTAAAAGGATGAAAATTGATTGTGTGGGGGAAAGTTTTATCTGTATCCTAATTTGGAAGCCCAGGTGTGAAGCATATTCACGAGAGACTGACTCTTGATTATCTATATCTTATATGAAGCCTAAGATGGGAGGCTGAAAAAGTTGTTGAAGACTGACTCTGTAATAAGAGTGTTTTGTCTGTTGGTTTGATAAATATTTTGAAGGTCATCAGACATTCCTTTGTCCTAGGGAATTCAATTTTACAAAGCCTAAGAGGAGGCTAGCTTCACTAAAACAAAAATCATATTTAACAACGCACCTTAGACAACGCTTTATAAAGAAAGCGCTATCTAAGGTTAAAATTAAAAGCAAACACAGAAACTATTAAAAAAAACAAAAAAAAAACGCTGCTAAAAGTCCTACCTTAGACATCGCTTTTGAAAAAGCGCTTTCTAAGGTAGGCCTTAGACAGTGTTTTTTCAAAAGCGTTGTCTAAAGTCTTTCAATTTAAAAAAAAAAATTAAAATCAAAAGCGCTGTCTAAGGTAGGCCTTAGACAGCGCTTTTGAAAAGCGCTGTCTAAGGCCTACCTTAGAAAGAGCTTTTAACAAAAGCGCTGTTTAAGGTCTTATTATATTAAAAATATACAATTTCTATTTTCATTTCTTTCTTTCCCTCTCTTCTGCGAACAAACGAACAGTAATCGCCATTTTCGCCCTAAAGAGCTCCAACCGGTCTCGTCCACCACATTCCTCCTCGTCCACCACCGTCGTCCTCCGTTGTTCAACCGTTGTCGTCCACCACATTTCTTGGTAAGTTTCATCTCTGTTATTTCAATCTTTGTTATTTTCTTCTCTGTTTAGGGCAAAACTGAAAACAACAAAACTCTGTTTAGATTAAGCTCATTATGTATATATTTGAAATTGTTGTGGTTGACATTGTGGTTGACATTGTTGTAGTTTAAGCTCATTATGAGTTTTAGCACTTTTTGTATATAGTTGACTTGTGGTAGAAGTGCTTATGAGTTAAAGCACTTTTTGTATATAGTTGACTTATGGTAGAAGTGCTTATTAGTTTAAGCACTTTTTGTATATAGTTGACTTGTGGTAGAAGTGCTTATGAGTTTAAGCACTTTTTGTATATAGTTGACTTGTGGTAGAAGTGCTTATTAGTTTAAGCACTTATATATTTTATCAATCAAAAAATAAATGTTATGCATAAAAAAAAATTTTCAATACAATTTTAAATTTTGAATTATAATTATATAATTTAATTAATACTATCTCGTTGTTTTATCATATCTTATTTTATAAAAAAAAAAAATACTATTCACTTTATAAAAAGAGTAATATTTAAACTTTCACTTATATTTGCATTTTTCTTATAAAAGTATTCTACTAGCAATATAATTTAAATATATAAATATATTTCTTTCTTATTACATTATCAGTGTTTGTTGTTACAATTTGATGGTTCGGTTATAAAGACATTATTATTATAAAAAATAATTATGTAAAATAAACATGTTTTTTCCAAGTTGATGGCTGAATAATTTTTTATTTTTTCCTTACCTTGCACTTTGCGGAAAATAGTATCAAAAGAATAATAAAATATAACTGATAGATATAACTGAGAGATAATATTGTTTGTATCGATAGAGGTTATTGTTGTTTGGAGAAACATTGGTTATGTATACGTTATTGAAGTTGATATTGATTGTTTACCTTAATAAGTAGGAAAACCATGGATAAAACATGGATCTGTGCCGATCGAATGACCAAAGAGTACGAGAATGGGGTTGCAGAATTCGTTAAGTTTGTTGTTCAACACGCTGAAAACCCCAGACGAATGCATTGTCCTTGCTTGCGTTGTTGTTATATTAGTAAGGTTGATGTAGATGGATTGAAATCGCATTTACTGAGGCATGGAATTGATCAAAGTTATTAGTGTTGGATATTTCATGGTGAGAAAATTAACGAGAATGTTGAACCGAGTGGAAAAAGTAATACGACCTATGCTTCATACGACAAAGACACGGAAACATACGATTGTGATCGAGTTGAAGAGATTCTAGAAGAACTTGAAGAAGATCTTCATGATTGTCCTGAAATGTTTGAGAGGATGGTAAGCGATGCAGAAAAACCGCTGTATAAAGGTTGCACTAAATTCTCAAGACTGTCTGTGGTATTAAAGTTGTACAACTTAAAGGCAGGCAATGGATGATCGGATAAAAGTTTCATAGAGTTGTTGGCCCTTATGAGAGAAATGCTACCGGATGATAATGTTCTTCCTAATCGAACTTATGAGGAAAAAAAATGTTGTGCTCTATTGGCATGAGCTATGATAAGATACATGATTGTCCTAACGATTGCATTTTGTTTCGTAACGAATATGCATCGTTAACTGAGTGCCCTAAATGCGGTTTGTCTCGATATAAGAAAAGATTGTCTCCCGTAAAAGTCTTATGGTATTTTCCCATAATTCCGAGATTTAGGCGCATGTTTCGTAGTGAAACCGATGCAAGACAACTGGCTTGGCATGCAGATGAAAGAATTATTGATGGAAAGTATCGGCATCCGGCTGATTCACCACAGTGGTCGAAGATTGATAATGATTATCCTGAGTTTGGAGAAGAAGCAAGAAACCTTCGCTTGGCATTATCTACTGATGGAATGAACCCGCATGGTCTTCAAAGTATCTCACATACCACATGGCCTGTGATTCTTATGATTCATAACCTACCTCCATGTCTATGTATGAAGCGTAAGTACATGATGTTATTTATGTTAATCTCTGGGCCTAAACAACCAGGGAATGACACAGACGTATACTTGACACCTTTGATCGAAGATTTAAATATTTTGTGGGAGAACGGTGTGAGGGTTTATGATGGATATAGGAAAGAAAGTTTCAATTTGAGGGTGATTTTGTTTGGCACAGTTAGTGATTTTCCAGCATACGGGAATCTATCTGGGTATAGCATTAAAGGTCAACGTGCGTGTCCTATTAGTGAAGATGGAACCGATACGATTCGATTGGAACTTTGTCAGAAGAATGTGTTTCTCGGTCATCGTAGATTCTTACATTCTAAACATCACTACCGTGGGTGGAGAAAAGCATTCAATGGAGACACCGAACAACGTAAAGCTCCACCCGCATTGTCAGGTGACCAAGTTTTTGAAAAGGTGAAAGATGTGCGTACTGAGTTTGGCAAGCCTTTTGCACATAAGGTTGTCAAAGGTGGGTGAAAGAAAAGGTCGATATTTTTTGAATTGCCATATTGGAAGTCTTTATACGTGAGACATTTTCTCGATGTTATGCATATTCAAAAAATGTATTTGAAAGTGTTATCGGTACATTACTCAATATAAAAGGCAAGTCTAAGGATGGTCTTAAAGCAAGGGAGGACATGTTAAAAATGGGAATGAGAACTAATGAAGCTGAATAGTGGTGTCACTGTGCTAGCTGAAGCAATGCATATATCAAGTATGAAGGACTTAAACCCCAAATATGCAAATTTTTCATATTTTGGAGTTATTGAGCATATTTGGGTGTTTGATTACGAGAAGGTTCAGATTCCCATCTTTGGTTGCAAGTGGGTAAATAGTAGTGGCATACGAATGGATAAGTCTGGATTTTTGCAAGTTGATCTTACTAGGGTGGGGTACAAAGATGAACCTTTTATTCTAGCATCTCAAGCTAAACAAGTGTTCTATGTGAATGACCCGACGAGTACAAAATGGTTTATAGTGCTTTTCTCTAACAAAGTGGTTGATGATAGCGGTGTCGATCAATGTGATATTGATGTTGAGAATGAGTCATGCATTAGACGGAATGAGTTGAATATAAATGATGAAGATGAGGATCTTATAGCGGATGAGTGATATATAAGAAATGATCATAATGAGGGAATTTGGATCAATTCATCCGTACGCATTGCTAAGAAACAAGTGATTAATATTCCAACAAAGAAAAGAAAGAGATGTTAGTGAAAGAGGTAAATTATGCAAAAATATCCTTGGTTTCTTCATTATAAGTTATATTTAATCATCCATGGTTTCTTTATTTTTTTTGTTTTCAGTTGCTTTCATTATAAGTTATATTTGATCATCCATGGTTTCTTTATTTTTTTTGTTTTCAATTGCTTTGATTATAAGTTATATTTGATCATGCATGGTTTCTTTATTTTTTTTGTTTTCAATTTCTTTGATTATAAGTTATATTTGATCATCCTTTGTTTCTTTATTATAGGTAGACATGGCCACTAATGATGATAACCCACATGATGATCATTCGACACATGCAGGACATAGTAAAAAAGAATCAACTGAAGAAGAGATTAAAAGAGGTATAACGGTTATGAGAAGAGTGGTCCATGGTAGATCTCGAGGCATCACTCTAGATGTGCATTGGAGCCCTCAGGGGCAGCTTATAGAACCTAATGGGAATACCTTAACTAGTTTCATCGGTGCACTAGTAAGGAATGAAGTTCCCATTACTTGCGATGATTGGAGAAACAAAGACCTGAATGACTCCAAACAAAGAATTTGGAGTGAGATAAAGGTACAATAATTATGTCTTTAATTATGCGAATCAATTATGTTTTTTCAATTACCTGTACTAATGCACAATTTGTATTTTTTTTCTTAGCAGTGTTTTAACATCGAAGAAGAAAGAAGAGGTTTTTGTATGAAATTGGCCGGAAAGCTTTTACGAGGGTTTATAACACTTTTATCATCCAAGTTCCTTAAGGATGCGGATGGTAATCATGTTGATGCGGAGCTTCCCAAAAAATATGAAAGTTTGATATCAGCAGAAGAATGGGAAGCCTTCAAATCCAAACGACAGGACCCGGTATTTAAAAGACTAAGTGCCACAAATCGGGAAAGAGCATCAAGTCCTGCATATCCGTACCGAAAAGGACGCGTCGGATATGGACGCTTAGAACAATCCATGGTAAGTATTTATAAATTGCGATAATCTAGTTGTTCATCATATATTAGTTTTATTTGATCATATTGTATGACTGAATGTGTAGCTGCAGAAGGAGAAGAGTTCTGAAACATCTCTTCATGCACATGTTTTGTGGAAGGAAGCCCGTGTGGGCAAATCTGGAGTTCCTACAGAAGATGTTTTACAAGTATACGAGAAATGTGTAAGTATAACATTTTTTCTTTAATTAAATAAAAACTTTATAAACAAACAAGTATACGGTATTCATCTGATTTTCAGGAGGCGCTATCTCAGTCTTTACCTCCAAATGATACTAGGAGCGTACTTAGTCGGGCATTAGATGTCCGTGAGTATTCGTGTCAGGTGAGGGATAAGGGATTTGGAGTCACTCCGACCTCCCTGAGTATTAAAAAATAAAAGGCTCATAGTAATCGGGAGCTTCATGCAAAATTGAAAGCAATGCAAGCTGAGCTTGATGCATTAAGGAGAGAAAGAGAGGCTGGCGCCTCAGTATGTTTCAAAGATGGTTCGGACAAAGATAGTATCAACTGTACCTTTCATCTGAACATTCCAGAGGTAATTACATATAATTGTCTTAAATTGAACTATTTGCTTAAATTATGTATTTGACATATATACAGATTAACAATTTCATTTTATTATTGGTTTTAGGGCATTTCCCATTGTCAACTCTATTTATCGTCACCATATTATCGGATGGTTGGCAAGGGAAAAGTGCATAACATTAACGGAGTATTACTTCACACTAGAGAGCTCCTTGCTAGATGTTTGAAAGTATCAGTTGATATTGCAGTTGAGCTGAATGCATCATTACCATATCCTAACGATGGTTCGGATGCAACAACGGTGGAAGAAGCAGTAGGTTCGTTTGTTGCATGGCCGACAAACCTCATTAGCGTAGGATATGAGGTATTCCTAAAACCTTTGTTAACCTTAATGTGTATATTCAAAGTTTTTACGTGCATTTTACGTACATTTTTTACTTGGTTATGTTAAATAGACTCCCACAAAATCCAAATCAAAAGATAATGCTATTCCGCGGCACACCGAGTCTGTGGTTTCAAAAAAACAGGTACAATACAATTATATGACATATATGCATGGAAGTTGTGAAATTCTTAATTTCATCTAACTATTTATATGATATGTAGCTTCAAGAAAAGGAGGTTAGCAACGTCTCCGCACAACAAAAAAAGGAGGTTAGCAACGCCTCCGCGCAACAAAAAAATGCTGGTGCTAAGAAGACCGTAGCTAGGAAAAAACCTACCACCAAGTATAGGTCGTGCCTCCAGACATTTCTAGAGATGACATATATACCGACCGGAGGTGTTCGTCTTGTGCATATGGAGGAAGGTATTTTTGGCTTTGGTTACGAACAAATGATTGGTAATGAAGAATTCATGCAAGTTTTTGGTCGTGAAGAAATTGACGTCAATGTTATCAATACATATATCAGGTAAATCCGGTCTACTTTGTTATATTAATCGAACAACTTATTTACTTTATCTTTCAAATGAGGCGTCTAATGTTAATGATGTTTTTATTTAAGGTTTTTATATGACAAATTGATGCGCCCCAATGGATTGGACGTAACATTTGGATTCTTAGCACCCGCGTCCGTCAACTTAAGTTTAATCTTAAGTAGACCGAATGACGTGACGGAGTACGTTCTCAGGATCCTCATGTCCAATAAAGATGCGGAGAAATTATTCTTTATACCGTTTAATACCGGGTTATAATTTCATTCTAAATTCATCTATTATAATTATTTTGTATTTTGACGTCGTGTAGAAAATTTACATCTAACATTTGTTTAATCATACAGTGGACATTGGTTGTTGCTTGCAATCAATCCTATCAGACAAATCATTTATTATCTTGACTCGTTAGGAAATGATTGGACAACATACCCGGATATGAAGGACATAATTGACACGTAAGTGAGATTGTTCTAAATTTTCTTGTGTGTATTTATTAATTTATGTGAATTGTTCTAATTACTTTATTTTTATTTTATTAGCATACTACAAGCTTTTCGAGCCCAACGAGATATCCAAACATCAAAGAGGAAAGCCAACGACATTACATGGATAAAAGTGGCGGTATATTATTAATTATCACATTTTTTATTATATTAGTGATGATACTTGATAAAACTCAGGATTTATCCATATTTTCTTTTCATCTGTAGTGTCCTCAGCAACGTAATCAAATAGATTGCGGATATTTCATGTTGAGGTTTATGCGAGATACTCTTGGTTTGGGCCGATTAGAGATTTCCACCGGTGTATGTATTTCTAACTTATGAGTTATTTTAATATTTACACATATCTCTCATATAATTAAATAGTTGAAATTAAATCAAACTATGTTATATTATTATGTAGCACTTTGATGAATTCAAGTATGCATATATTATACAAAAGATCAAGTGGACGAAATCAAAGAGGAATGGTGTCAATTCATTATAGAGCTCGGTGTTATATGAGGTATAATAGTGTACTCTTACTTTAATTGATGAGAATTTAAATATGTGTAACGTTATAATTTCTATAATATTGTTTATTATATGAATTACAATCTTTGTGTTGTTTCAGGACCTATGTATATTTGAAGCAATGCTTTGGATGGATTAGATATGTGTAATTATAATATGTACATTTGTAGTAAAATGCAATAACTTGTAATTATAATTTATGTACATAAATTTGTATATATTTTGGTACATTTAATAGGCCAAAATGGTTTGAATTGGTATATATATATATATATATATATATATATATATATATATATATATATATATATATATTGGTTTGAATTTCCAATTTTGGATTTATAATTTTGGTGCATAAATTGATATATAATTTGTGATATCTGTCTGCCAAAAATTAGTTGAAAACAGGTCAAAATTCTGGTTTAAAAACCTGGTAAAAAAAGTGGTTTCAAAAAAGTTATACTAAAATTTTCGTATACCTTAGACAACGCTTTACACAAAAAGCGTTGTATAAGGGGGGCTTAGAAAGCGCTCTTGGAAAAAGCGCTGTCTAAGGGGGGGCTTAGACAACGCTTTCAAGAACCGGTGTCTAAGTTATACCTATAAAAATTAAAATAGGAGGGGATTAGACAACGCTTTCATCAAAAGCGCTGTCTAAGGTATACCTATAAAAATTAAAATAGGAGGGGATTAGACAGAGCTTTCACCAAAAGCGCTGTCTAAGGTATAGCTAAAAAAATTAAAATAGGATGGGCTTAGACAACGCTTTCACAAAAAGCGTTGTCTAAGGTATTCCTAAAAGTGTTGTCTAAGGGTACCTTAGACAACGCTTTTAAGATTTAAAAAAGCGTTGTCTAAACCTTTAGCAGCGGAGGTTTAGACAGCGCTTTAAAGCGCTGTCTAAGGGCAAAAAAAGCGTTGTCTAAGGTCTTGTTTGGCATAGTGCTTGGCCATCCATCAGGGATAGGGAGACTACTGTATGATTTTTGATTCTAAGGTATGTTCATATGCTTTTAGGGAGTATGAGATGGTCCTTATGTTTAAGCCCAAGATGAGGCTAGATTACCTGTATGAGGCCCATGGGTCCTTGAATAAAGCCCAAGAGTAGGACGGGGAAGGTTGAGTAACATCTAAGCCTGAGAGAAGGCACCTTTAAGAGGCCCGAGGCTCCTTGAATGAAGCCCAAGAGGAGACTATGTTTTGCCCTAGTTTTTGTTCTAGGTTTTCAAAGGTTAGATCTGGTGACAGTAACCTGATTGTTGAGATTCTAGCAAAGATGCAAGTATAAATAGAAAAGATGCATATAGACAGATAAAAGGTGTCAGTGAATATGTTTAACAGCTTTTAGTATGTCGTTTCTATGGTT
This sequence comes from Lathyrus aphaca, assembly GCA_963966055.1. NCBI lineage: Eukaryota > Viridiplantae > Streptophyta > Magnoliopsida > Fabales > Fabaceae > Lathyrus > Lathyrus aphaca. The sequence continues at coordinate 140,291,965 of OZ014520.1, forward strand.
TGAATATTCTTAAGTTATTTTATTAAGAATGAAGTTGAGGGTTACATTGGAACCAGAGGCCCAAAATCCCGAGGGCGAAAAGATTACAAATGTTTTTATACATTGTATTCTCTTTGTCATCAAGAAGTTTATTATTATCTTTTCTTTAGTATGAGGTGAAGAAATTTAATTTTGGCAAGCAGTTCTATTCTAAGCAAGCACAACCATTTAAGAAAACATCGAGAAGTTAGAAAGAGAAGAGATGGCTCAGAAGCCAATAATAGGGCTTAAACATAAAGATGCCTATGGAATTTGTTTTTTGATTAATTATCTGATGATTTCATACACAGAGTTGGACTTTGGTGCTGAAAAGCTTCCTACAGCCTATAAAGCAGTTCACCGGAGTGAAGCTCAGTCTAGTTGCTAGTGTATTAGATCTTTATTCATAAAGATGAAAAAAGAAAAGGAGATGAGATTTGTAAACAAATGCTCATGAATCTTTGTTTAGGAGATTAAAAAAAACTATTTAAGAAACAGTTGGTGGGTTCAGGACTTATACGAAAGTCTGACGGTGTTTTTAAACAGACCAGAGAAAGTTTAAAACAGAAGAAATGAGTTCTAAAAACAAAGAATTTCTCATGACACATTTTGACAATTCATTTTAGAAAATAAATGGTTATGTGTAAAGATATTCACAGAAAAAGATTCACAAATGAAAACTTAATGCAGTGAAAAAGGTGATTGCGCCGAGTTTTTTGAAAATGGATCAGATGAACCCTAATGGTTCATTTTTCAAAAAGGGATGGGTCTTACACTCTAATAGAGGCCCATGAGTGTGTCAAAAGTCAAATTGAGGGTATGAAAGTCAAAACCCTAATTTTGGATATTTTGAATAGTTATTTTGAAATAAAATATTAAAATATGTGATAAATTTCAAACACTAAGGAAAAACAAGAAAAATTATTGGATCAAGGTTTAAAAATCCATATTTTATCCATAGGAAATCTTGATATGCATTTGTGTTTGAAAAATCAAGAGATAGAATGCTTTTTAAATGTGTAAAAATAATTAAAATTTAATTCTTTGAAAAAAATACAAAATATATTTTTTTGAAATTTTTTGATGGAATAAAATATTTAAACATTTTTTTAGAATTAATGAAAAAAGAATCATTTGAAAACTAAAAAATAATCAGAGAGAAATTAATTTTTGAATCAATTAACAAAATAATAGAAAATTCAAAATTCTGAATTTCTAAAAAGGGCGCCAAGAACTCCCTCAAGAACACGCGCGGAGGGTGTTCTTGCCCCAAATTGCAAAATCTATGCTATCTCATGGAATAAGCATCCATTTGAGATGAAATAAACATCAAAATTGCTTTTTTTGATCCCACGAACACAATGATACCAATTAATTTCATTTATTTTAAGTATAGAGTGAGAAATCAGTGATGAACACTGAAGAACACTAATTTGGCCTGAGCCTCATGAAATTCTATATGATGATGATTTTATGAAATTGATTGAAGGGAATTACTTAGAATATGATTACGCACATATGACAAAAAGATAGTGCGAGGAAATTGTCGCTCCCGGGATTTTCATCCTAGTACAGACGCGAAAGTGGCGCGGAAAAGTTAGAGTCGCCAGCCAGACATTTTTATCCCAAAGGAATGGGAAAGGTAATGTTGCACAAACCTGAGGAAGAAGGAAAAGGACAAGGCCTTGCGAACCAAAGATCTGGATACGGGAGTCGGTTACGAATTGAGAAGGTATTAGCACCCCAATCCGTCCGCCGTACTCGACGGGATCCACGCTTATAAGTCTGTTTTCAAAGGGTGAGAAATAATATGCTGTTTGAATAAAAGAATGGCTATCTGGAATGAACTGGAATTGAGAAAAGAAATGGAATTGACAAATGGGAATAAAATGGGAAAATGTAGGGAAAAAGAAAGATTGTGCTCGAATGGGCCCTACCCCACTGCCTACGTACCTCATCGGGATAAATGAGGATCAGAGACGCCGTAGTTCGTCTAACTAAGGCTTACACTTGTTTGTGATTTTTAGGATGACGTTGCCATAGCTCTAGCTCAGGTGTTACCGACTCTGACTCGAGGGTGTTTACCGTGTTGCTGTTTGAACTGTCGAGGCAAGTCATGTTCGTCCGCAAAGAGTATGAGATGAAATGAGAAGACGTGACTTCTTGGTTTGTTGTCTTTTATAAGAAATGTTTTGAATTTGTGTTTATTGAATGTACAACACTAAAGACTATGACACAGGAGCGAATACTTTCCAAGATCTCCCCCAATGGAACGTTTGTAAAGCATCCTAGAAGAGTGAAGGAGACCTCCACTAGTCATTTCCCGTATATCTTAAGGCTCGTGGCGCATTGTACACCTTTCCTTTATTAAGTGTTTTTGATTTTATTTTAAGATGATAAGAGAGACTCAAATTGTAAAAGGAAAAATTCTAAGGGAAACTAGACTTACCCTAAGTTAATTGAATTCATGGATAACCTATGGTTAGTGAGGTTTGCAATATTAAATCTACCTAAGAGATATAAGACTAGACATGCAAGTAAAAGAAGTTAACAATGAGCAATATGGTCCTCCTAGGTCATGGTAGGTAAAAACGGTATGGAATGTAAACGGGATGGAACAATGGTTCGGGTGGGTCGGTTGCGTGGTGCTAAGACGCACGACTTATGGTGTGAAACATACAAGGCTTGATTTTGGTTGAATGGAATGGAACGATGGTAATCGAGGAACCCTATAGTTACATGCAACTTTATTTATTTATTTGAAAATATACTCGACGTTGGATCGAGCCTTTTACTTATTTTTGAGATTTTCGTTTTCTAACGATTTGTTTTATCTTTTCTATCCTACTTATAGAAACTATACAAGCATACAAGTTCTAAGCTATTACATCATAAAGCATACAAACATAATTGATACACAAAAATATCCAAGTCCAATAGCCAATCCTTGATAACATACCTTGCACAAAAAACAAATAGTTAGTGAATGATATGAACCATGAATATGCACAATATGACGGAAATGAATTAAAATGCCAAAAAAAATATTAAAAGTCATGAAAAAATTGTGAAATTAATTTCCTAAGGTATTGAACCTGATTATAACACCATGTTAAAAAATCTCTAAAAAATTCTCATTCTAACTAAGGCAAATGGTCCTTTAATCCTATATAAAGTTCAATCACAAATATACACAAATTATACTACCAAAACAGTAGAAAAAATGCCTTAAAAAATACACAAAAAATATTCTAAGTACTTTAACTTGTCCTTTAATCATAGCAAAAAGAATGGGCAAAAATGTTATGGGAAGTGGCAGAAATAAATTGTACAAATTTATGTGTCCATATGAGAATTCAATAGAAAATCAATTAAATGAAAATTCGAAATTAAATCGAAAAATGATTAAATTCAAAAAATAAAAATTGGGAAAAGTTCAAAATTGAGTTAATATCCCAATGGAATTTTTGTGGATTTTTATTATGCATCTTTTATATTTTATGGAATTAAATTGCAAGGACATAAAAAATAGAAAAATAATGAAATGAGAAATGGGAGGGGGATGAGTTTAGAGGTTTTTTAGTTACATTTCCAATATGGGCTTGAAAAGGGGTTGCGAATAGCAAACTGAGAAAGGCCCACATGCGCAGGGACCTTGAGGGTGTTTGGCATGAAAATCCAGTCAACTTCGTTGACTCTGCCATAACCTCATTTTTTAATGAAAATTAAAATGATTAAAACAGAATTAATCCCTTTTAATGACCTTAATATTCCTCTTATAATTCCAATTAATATTCCTCTTATACTAATAATTATATAATTAATTAACATAAATAATTAACATAAACAAAACCAAATTGGTTGGAGACAAACCCTAGCCCCCCATCCTTTTTTACGATCTCCTCTCTCCTCACTCTTCATCTTCTTCTTCACAAAACAAAACCTAAAAAACCTCTTATTCCCTAACTCGCCGCCGCCACTCAATTTTTCGTCATCTCCCCCTTCAGACAAACACCAACAAATTCTTTTCGGAACAAAAATGGAAGAAGAAACCACTGCCATACCTTCAATCAAACGGATGAGGTTCAAAGACGGACTTTCGTTTACCTTTATCCTCGCCGCCGAAACAAAGCCGCGCCACTGAGAGACGCTCATGGCTTCCGTCATCTATACCACCTACGCCTTCGCAACCTCACGCAACCTAGTCCCCCCAATCTTAACTCAGTATCACGAAACCCTAACAAGTGAATCTCCCACACCAATCTCTCAAGCTCATGGCTAACGTTCAAAAGCAAATGGGGTTTTGTTCCTCTAATCACAACCTTTATCCTAGTAACGAAGGTTTTCAAGTTTCAAGGAGACATCAACGTACCTGCGAAACGAAGATGATTCCACAAGAATTTCTCGCGTAAGTTCCTGATTTGAATTATTTCGTATTCTTCGCGCGTTGAGTTTAGATTGATTCACTTCTGTGTTGATGTGGTTTTAGGTATGAATGGTGCCGATGCGGTTTCACCGTGAAAGATATTACGAATACAAGAAAGCCAGCCCAAATTGAGACAAATCCAACTTCGTGAATTAGATTGGACACCAATGCTAGAGGGAATTTGAAGAAGGATCAAACAGCGAGATCAAAATTTTGAGCGAGATAGTCGTGTCGGCGACGAAAACAGCGCTGTAATCCCTCAGGTATGACACTGATATGCCCTTTCCATTGATTATTCTCCTCAAAGTTCCTCTATTCCTCTTGCTGTGGTTGTTGTTTCGATAAGATGCTAACTCCTTCACGGTTTCTGACTGCAGGTTGTAGCATTATTGAGTTGCGATCTCTGCGTTTTTTCTAGTCAATGGAGATTGAAGGATGGGGCTGAGATTGAGAGGGTTTGGTCTATTCCTAGCCAACTTCACGAATCAATATTCTACGGCCTTTACAAAATTCTTCACCACTTCGTTGCTGCAACAAGGTATGTGTCAGCAGGCTCTAAGTACGAATCCCATCGCTATCCCCTTATTCTTTGTTTCTTGCTGCAGGTTTGATGTTGTGAGCAGGTTGAAGGTTTTGCTGGTTATGATTCTTGCGGATTCTTGATGTGGATTTTTGTATTGTTGAGTCATTTCTTTGTTCTACATCATCTTCCGAATCACTGTTTTTGTTGATTTCTCTGCGTGTTTTGTGTTGAAATTGCAGGTATTCGCGGAGTTCGATCTTGGTTGATGATTGATGAAGATGAAAGTTGTTGCAGAAGTGTTGATGGTGGTGCTTGAAGCAGTGATTGCAGCAGTAAGAAGGTTGCTGGAATGTATGAAGATTGGTGATGGTTGGAGAAGCAAATTTGTGGAGAGTTTGAACATGAAGAATGAATGAAAGAAGGGGAAGCAGAGGATCAAGTGAATGATGAATTGGGGAAGAAGAATCGAAAAACTCTAGGGCCCCAAATCTGCAGCAAACTCCTGATTTATAGCAGCTGGATTGAAGAATCCCTTTTGGTTTTTTTCTTCACTGAAATTAGTTACATTCTGTTAGATTAGTTAGTTAATTATAACTGTCTTTTTTTTTTGTGTAATTCTGTTACAGTTTGGACTGATTTTGGTTAGGATTTGTTAGGGTTCTATTGGGACTTGTATAACCATTTTTCGTATTGATCTTCTGAAGTCTTTTTTGTATTAATTTTCTCCTTGGTGAATTTGTTCTGGTGTAATTCTAATGTAAATTACCTCTGGTGTACAATCTGAATTTTAATTTCTTCTTCCAGCTTCCTTAAAGATTTCTCTCTTTTTATTTTATTTTATGTACAAACATGTCCCCTACTATTATATTAACAGATGTGGTAAATAAAATGAGGTATCAAAAACTGTGTTTGTGAAACATCTTTTGGGCCATACAAATGGGGTCCGAAAAAATTTAATTATAATAGCCGAGAAATATCATTCTATTATTTCCATTTTATTTTTATGAATCTCATATTTTGTAACATGGGCTGGATTATTTTGAATGGGCATGTCTTGAAATTTAATTTGGATCTGAAAGGAGATTTCTTATTTGGACAAGAATTTTGGAATTTGGATCTAAATAAAATGTTTATTTAGTTCTAAATTGACCCATTTGACATAAAAAAAAATGGATATTGGCTATTGGACATGGGCCTAAATTGTGTGGGAAAATGGTTAAATGAAATCAGATTTGAAAGTGAATATAAATCATGGTAAGGGCTTGGGTTTGAAGTGAATTTCAAATGGGCTTATGATAAATCTTGAACGAACTTGAACAATGAATGATGGTGACATTTGATGCTCCTTCAAATAAATCGTGATCATGTGCTTTCCTCCTTTAATATGAACCTCATTCTTGGGCCAATAATTAATTACTACGAACTATGACGCCATAATAGATATGAAAGCCGACACCCAAATCCAGATTCTTGAATCATAAGTACAACCTAAGGTACCAATATGAGGAGAATAATTTAATTAAACCTCTGAATAGAAAATTCAAGTCACATGGGAATGCTTGATCTCATGTCTTAGAAGCTCCACACAAATGATGAATCTGAAGTTATGATCTAGTGAGAAACGCAGATGATAATAGATTAAGAGGGCAAATTTTGGGGTGTTACAGCTGCCCCTATTCAATCACTGTAGACGTGAATGGATGATAGCAATTGCTTTCAGACGTTTGAAGTATGCAGGGATTGAATACCAGAAACAACCAGAAAATTTGCACTCTGTGGCAGAAGACCAGGGAAATAAACTCAATCGAATGTCCTCTGCCTGGATATAATTACGATGGTAAGGTCATAAACGGGGGATGCCTTTTGAGTGATGCCAGAAGGCTACTGGCCTGCCACACTGTGGGTGGACTTGTGATATGATGCCACCCTGAGGATGGACTTTCGCCAATCTGCGGTTGGACTTCAAAATACATTGCCACACTGCGGGTGGATTTTGGTAATGATGTCACCCTGAGGATGGATTTGTGATATACTGCCACCCTGAGGATGGACTTTCGCCAATCTGCAGTTGGACTTCAGATACTTTACCATACTGCGGGTGGATTTTAAGGGTTTGCCACACTGCGGGTGGACTTCTGCTCGCTGCGGGAGATTTTTGAAACTTGCCACACTGCGGGTGGACTTTTGGAACTTGCCACCCGAAGATGGACTTTGGCCAGTCTGCGGCTGGACTTTTGCTCACTACGGGAGACTTTTGCTCACTACGGGAGGCTTTTGCTCACTACGGGAGACTTTTGCTCACTACGGGAGGCTTTTGCCCACTGCGGGGGACTTTGGAGATTTGCCACACTGCGGGTGGACTTTAGAGATTTGCCACACTGCGGGTGGACTTTTGCTCACTACGGGAGACTTTTGCTCACTACGGGAGGCTTTTGCTCACTACGGGAGGCTTTTGCCCACTGCGGGGACTTTAGGGATTTGCCACACTGCGGGTGGACTTTTGAAGCTTGCCACACTACGGGTGGACTTTTGAAACTTGCCACCTGAAGATGGACTTTGGCCAGTCTGCGGCTGGACTTTTGCTCACTGTGGGAGACTTTTGCTCACTACGGGAGGCTTTTGCTCACTACGGGAGGCTTTTGCCCACTGCGGGGGACTTTAGAGATTTGCCACGCTGCGGGTGGACTTTTGCTCACTACGGGAGACTTTTGCTCACTACGGGAGGCTTTTGCCCACTGCGGGGGACTTTAGAGATTTGCCACACTGCGGGTGGACTTTTGCTCACTATGGGAGACTTTTGCTCACTACGGGAGGCTTTTGCCCACTGCGGGGGACTTTGGAGATTTGCCACACTGCGGGTGGACTTTTTCTCACTACGGGAGACTTTTGAAACTTGCCACCCGAAGATGGACTTTGGCCAGTCTGCGGCTGGACTTTGAAATCTGCCACCCGAAGATGGACTTTGGCCAGTCTGCGGCTGGACTTTGCATATGTTGAATTGCATGGTATGTTGCCCCATGACACTGGGGATATTATGTCTTGAGTATTGTTATTGAACTGGTGTGAATGTAAAAGAAATTCCTGACACGGAAGTAATAAGTCTCGGCTAAATCTGTGGGGAAACACACTGATCGTGTATTCGACATCAAGTAGTCCCGTGGGAATAACATCTCTGTCGGAGAGGAGCGTGAATAATTCATCTGTCCCGAATTATCACCTTTGCCAAAAATAAATTGGACTTTTAGATTTGAAGGCCGTGCCTGAGGATACCTCGACTATTGGGGATTATCCACTCTCATGGATCTGCTGGGGAAGAGAATGATTTATCTGAAATCTTCTAGGGGAATAGGAATCGCCTTAGATCTGATGAGGAATCAAGATCAAGGAAACCAACTGAAAGAAAAAGTGCTGACTTTAGTGAGGATACCTTTTATTTGCCTGTTGGTGATGACAACATCGAGACACGTCCTGCTGAGGAGGAAAGATTTCAAGTTGTCTCGTGCCGGGGATCAGTTGCTTCTGTATGGATTTTACCTTAAGAGGATTTTACAAAAGACTTGGCGTCTTTTAAACTCTTAGGTATCATAACGACTGCATGAACTGGTGTAACAACCTTGCTGGGGAGGTAACCATTGCCAATGCGGATGAGCTTGTATCTGTCAGAAGTGTTGAACGAGATAATTGGCTTGACAAGTGACCAAGGTATTCTAAACTCCGGGTAAATGTTTTAGATCGTCTGTCTTCGGGAAAGAATGAACTTTCGTACTATTGGGGTGGCCTGCCCCAGTACGAGTATTTGAATAGCTTTGTACCTGACTGACTGATCTTCGTTCCTGGAGAGATCTAAATCTCGAGGTGATTGCCCCAGTTTGACTGAAACTGAAGAGATTGCTCGACGTAACTGCCCCGGATTGGCTAGCTCTTACTGTGACTAATTAGGAAAGTCCTTGCTCAGTGAAGCTTTCTCAGAAAAAGTGTACCTCGACGTGACAGTCTTTTCGGAAGTTTTAGACTTCTCAACCTGGCAAGCTTGAGCTTCTGGATTGAATTTCCGCATGTGAACCCTTTATGATGCTCAACAAATGTATGCAAGCAAAAAATGTTTTATTTTTAGAATGAAAATTCTAATGCAACACACACGTTAAAACTTGAAGTTTTGAAAATGGATCGTTTAACCTTCGTGAGAGAATCACTGGTTAAGATACGACCTTATTTTGAATGAGAGTATGTACATGCAATACCAACAAATGTCTTTTAGCATAACTCATAGGAGTCAGGAACGCGGTCTCGTGGTAGTATGCTTTCAAATTAACCCTATTTCAGTTAGGACTTTCAAGGGTTGTATCGTGGCCTTGTTCACGGTTATAGAAACAAAGGATATAGGCTCGAAATTTATTTGTGCCCACCCACTCTTCGTGATGTTCTCCATTCCTATGTCCAGCTAGTTTTCGCAAGCATTCACCTTTCATAAGGGTTTCGTGTTGATTGAAGAAACATTGCTGCTATCAGTTCAAGCACCAATCAGGTTATTGTTGAGAGTCAGTCGCTCCTCTATCTTTCGTGTCTGTGTCACACGACTTGGTTCTTATTTGAGGATCTTTCTTGTGTAATCCTTTTTGTCTTTCGTTTTTGCGTTATTTTTCTTATCCCTAACTTTTTCCTGGACTGATTCTTGTGAATCTTTGATTGTGGAGTCCAGCGGGATGCCCTAACTTTTGCCTAAGTCGCTTGTTTTCAAGTTTCGACTTAGCGGGCCTTTTCTTTCTTTTTTCTTTTTTGCACTTTGACCAAGTCGCGTGACATTGTTTGTCTTGATTGCTTCGCGAGGGTTGTGACTGCCTCATTCTGTGGTCGACGAAGGATAACCATTGTGGTTTTCAATCTTTGGACCTTTTGACTTGGATAACCATTGTGGTTTCGGGTCTTTGGACCTCTTGATTAGCATAGTAGAATGCAAAGATCTTCAAATACACTTCTTTATGAAAGTCTGAACGCTGGGTCTGACTAGCTGACGTCTACCCTGCCCCTGGGTTACATGTGAGGGTTTTTCATGTGAAAAGAAACTCCTACTTCAAGGCTCAAAGGGGTTAGCAAGGGTCTATCTTCCTTATATCTCCAGTGTTTATGGATTTGAAACAAAGCCTGTACATCGTCAACAGGGTCTTACTCGAGAGCACACAATTAGAGATTTTGCGTTTTTGTTTCGTCATTCTCCTTTCATAGAATTTAAGCATGACAATTGGCATTGCGATGTGCATATGCAAAATTATAAGGGAATGCAAATGAAATTACTTCAGGAAAAAAAACATGTGAGTTTTATTATTGCTAACATTCAAAAGCAAACAAATTTCATACATGTAAACAAATGTTTAGCATATAAAAGATACTACAAATGGAAATGCAGTAAAGAAACTGAATATTGCCGTAGTTGAGGAGGCTTGGCTCCGTCTGGACCTGTCAGTCTTGGATACTTTCAACGATCAATAGCTCTTTTCACAGACTTGTAATCTTCAATTTGCAGCCGTATACCTAACCATGGCAGTGATACTTCCTCTTCTAGCTATTCTGACTCTGACACGAGACGTCTGAAGAAAAGAGTGAAGTTGGGGAGTAAAGTTGCCCCAGAAGGTTGCTCGGAAAGACCTGACGATCTTCTGCCTACGTATCTCCATTGACTGATGACCAATGAAGAATCAGAGCGACGTAGTTCCCCTCAATAGGGATGAAAATGAAGAAAGGCAAACACATAAATGCCATCATTGAGAGTATTTGAATACTGCTGGCTCTATTTGCTTCATGAATACCCTGGTGTCCTGGGTGATTAACTTGAAGACTTCAGCTTAACATGGACCATCTGGTAGAATAACCGTGACACTGGTTCCGTCGTGATTAAGCATCAGATTCTGGAGTGCCTTTGGGATGAGGAGAAAAAATGATTGCCTTGGACTCAACTAAGTCTTGTACCTTGTTTTGAAAAGCCCAACATTTCTCAATACTGTGCCCCTGGGCACCTGAATGGAATTCGCACATGGAGTGTGGATCAAAATTTGGTGGTAGATTATCAGCAGAAGGAGCTCTCTTGGTACGGAGCTCAACCAGGTTCAATTTCAGAAATTCTGGAAGCAATACAGCATATGGACATGGGATAGGATCAAGATTGCGGTTCCTCGCTCTTGTTCTTTCCTGAAACGGTCTCTGTACCTGTTGTTGCTAACCCTGTGGTCGTGATTGAAAACTTCGTTGTTGACACTGCGTTGGACGCCTGACATGTCCCTGTACTTTCTTACTCGTACTTGGCCGAGGAGTGAATGAAGATTGTTGATGCAGCCCCTTTGAAGACTTAACCTGAGCAATGATTCTAGAAGAAGGAAAGTTGACCACTTCTTTTGTATTCATACATGCTGAAGGAGGAGTTAGCTCGTGACACTCAACCAACCCCATTTTGAACAGTTGTGGACATAATTCAGCATAAGACATGGGTATCGGATCAATAACCCTTTCTTGAACCTGTTGATGACGGGTTGCTAGCAATGGAGGAGTTATAGATGAAATCGGTTGAAGTATTTCTCCTGGAAACCGAGGCGTAGCATCTGAGGAGGATCCCTGATAAGGAAAGAAAGTGCTCACTTCTTTGGTAACGATTGATGTAGGATCATTCAGTTCACATGTGGAGTTGGTTCCTATCTGATGCTCTTCCTGACTGACGAGTGACGATTGCTGGTGAAGAGATTCGAACTGTAAAGGAAATCCATCTAAAAAACCCTGATTTATTGGACATCCCAAAGAGATGGGAGAAACATGACATTCTGTTTGAAAAGCAGACACACAACTATTTTCCTTTTTCGATATAGTATTCATGATTCCTGTAAGCATCTTTATCTGAGTCTTCATCAGGTTGAATTCTTCTCTTAGCAATTTCTGATCCTGGGACAACGCTCGAATGCCCACAATAAAATTCCCCAGTTGGGCCTTTATCTCAGTCACCTCCGCTCGGAGTTGTTCCATATCTAAACCTTGACAGTCGTGATTCAAATTGACCATTCTGGAAAGAAACCAGGTCAGGATAAGAATTTGTCTCTGAACACCTGTAAAAAATGCAAGGATGTATGCAAATGCCATGTTCGGTTATTTCTAAGGAATCTATCTGTTTTGATCCAAGTTTTAATGCAGAAGAAAATCCGACATAATCCAGATATGGGATCCTTAGAAGTAACTGAACATGTATGCTAAAATGCCATGATGTCATGTATGCAACTGGCATGTGGTCAGCGGTCTGACGCTGGTGCGGATCAGATAACCAAGTGTTGGTGAAGATCATGATATCAGTATCTCTGTGCAGAAGTTCCAGAATTCTCAAACAAGTATCATATAGGACCGGATCATATCATGGAGTAACACTGGCAAAAGCGGGTATGTTGGAAGTTTTAGGGTTCCTGCAAACCTGTAAACCCCTCCCAATCTCACGGGTATGCTACTACGGGTCAACATCACGGACTCTCAAAGCCGAATAGCAATAATACGTTCACCATTTCCGAGAAATGGCTCATGACCAAATCAGGGAATCGGTTTGGCATTATGTACTACTCAGGGAGGCCTCAGCTGAATTCCGGAAAAACAAGCATCCCTCATAAGTTCCCGGCTTCAAGCACTGAAGTCGAGAAACAATAGTACATTCATCCCGAAGGGTACAATACTACTGTCATACGACCAGTTGCTTTAACCAGGTTCCTACGAGAGAACAAGGTCATCCTATGCGATTTCCTAGTGGGCCCTCGGGTGCGAATGGGTTTGCCACGAAATGTGGTCTGCCACTGTCACCACTGGAGAGGGTTGTTTCCACTAAGGTCCTCGATGATCGGTTCCCAGTGTTAGCAGCTAGGTGAGAACATTCCATGGTCTGCCTAGGCAGTATAGAACATATCCCAAGAGAGCCTGATCTGGGTGTGGGACTCGTGAAAACTACACGTGCTCAAGACCACGCAAGCCACACGACTGCCCACTCTAAATCCTATGTGCATACTCAAGCCGGGTATTTGGCTTACCTCACAATAATCCCATCCCGCCAAGGAAAACCAGAACAGCCAGTACAATATATGCCAGTATATGCGACAGTAAAGTAAAGTGCAGAAAGCTGTAAATAAAGCTGTAAAGGAAAGCGATAAACTGTAAATAAAATAGTAAAGCTAAACTAAAGCATAAAAACGAATGAAAAAGCACCCAAAGAAAACAGAAACAGACAAGCGCTAGGATTGACTCTCGAAGGGGAATTTAGAATTTCTAAAAGTCCCCAGCAGAGTCGCCAACTGTCGCTCCCGGGATTTTCATCCTAGTACAGACGCGAAAGTGGCGCGGAAAAGTTAGAGTCGCCAGCCAGACATTTTTATCCCAAAGGAATGGGAAAGGTAATGTTGCACAAACCTGAGGAAGAAGGAAAAGGACAAGGCCTTGCGAACCAAAGATCTGGATACGGGAGTCGGTTACGAATTGAGAAGGTATTAGCACCCCAATCCGTCCGCCGTACTCGACGGGATCCACGCTTATAAGTCTGTTTTCAAAGGGTGAGAAATAATATGCTGTTTGAATAAAAGAATGGCTATCTGGAATGAACTGGAATTGAGAAAAGAAATGGAATTGACAAATGGGAATAAAATGGGAAAATGTAGGGAAAAAGAAAGATTGTGCTCGAATGGGCCCTACCCCACTGCCTACGTACCTCATCGGGATAAATGAGGATCAGAGACACCGTAGTTCGTCTAACTAAGGCTTACACTTGTTTGTGATTTTTAGGATGACGTTGCCATAGCTCTAGCTCAGGTGTTACCGACTCTGACTCGAGGGTGTTTACCGTGTTGCTGTTTGAACTGTCGAGGCAAGTCATGTTCGTCCGCAAAGAGTATGAGATGAAATGAGAAGACGTGACTTCTTGGTTTGTTGTCTTTTATAAGAAATGTTTTGAATTTGTGTTTATTGAATGTACAACACTAAAGACTATGACACAGGAGCGAATACTTTCCAAGATCTCCCCCAATGGAACGTTTGTAAAGCATCCTAGAAGAGTGAAGAAGACCTCCACTAGTCATTTCCCGTATAGCTTAAGGCTCGTGGCGCATTGTACACCTTTCCTTTATTAAGTGTTTTTGATTTTATTTTAAGATGAGAAGAGAGACTCAAATTGTAAAAGGAAAAATTCTAAGGGAAACTAGACTTACCCTAAGTTAATTGAATTCATGGATAACCTATGGTTAGTGAGGTTTGCAATATTAAATCTACCTAAGAGATATAAGACTAGACATGCAAGTAAAAGAAGTTAACAATGAGCAATATGGTCCTCCTAGGTCATGGTAGGTAAAAACGGTATGGAATGTAAACGGGATGGAACAATGGTTCGGGTGGGTCGGTTGCGTGGTGCTAAGACGCACGACTTATGGTGTGAAACATACAAGGCTTGATTTTGGTTGAATGGAATGGAACGATGGTAATCGAGGAACCCTATAGTTACATGCAACTTTATTTATTTATTTGAAAATATACTCGACGTTGGATCGAGCCTTTTACTTATTTTTGAGATTTTCGTTTTCTAACGATTTGTTTTATCTTTTCTATCCTACTTATAGAAACTATACAAGCATACAAGTTCTAAGCTATTACATCATAAAGCATACAAACATAATTGATACACAAAAATATCCAAGTCCAATAGCCAATCCTTGATAACATACCTTGCACAAAAAACAAATAGTTAGTGAATGATATGAACCATGAATATGCACAATATGACGGAAATGAATTAAAATGCCAAAAAAAATATTAAAAGTCATGAAAAAATTGTGAAATTAATTTCCTAAGGTATTGAACCTGATTATAACACCATGTTAAAAAATCTCTAAAAAATTCTCATTCTAACTAAGGCAAATGGTCCTTTAATCCTATATAAAGTTCAATCACAAATATACACAAATTATACTACCAAAACAGTAGAAAAAATGCCTTAAAAAATACACAAAAAATATTCTAAGTACTTTAACTTGTCCTTTAATCATAGCAAAAAGAATGGGCAAAAAATGTTATGGGAAGTGGCAGAAATAAATTGTACAAATTTATGTGTCCATATGAGAATTCAATAGAAAATCAATTAAATGAAAATTCGAAATTAAATCGAAAAATGATTAAATTCAAAAAATAAAAATTGGGAAAAGTTCAAAATTGAGTTAATATCCCAATGGAATTTTTGTGGATTTTTATTATGCATATTTTATATTTTATGGAATTAAATTGCAAGGACATAAAAAATAGAAAAATAATGAAATGAGAAATGGGAGGGGGATGAGTTTAGAGGTTTTTTAGTTACATTTCCAATATGGGCTTGAAAAGGGGTTGTGAATAGCAAACTGAGAAAGGCCCACATGCGCAGGGACCTTGAGGGTGTTTGGCATGAAAATCCAGTCAACTTCGTTGACTCTGCCATAACCTCATTTTTTAATAAAAATTAAAATGATTAAAACAGAATTAATCCCTTTTAATGACCTTAATATTCCTCTTATAATTCCAATTAATATTCCTCTTATACTAATAATTATATAATTAATTAACATAAATAATTAACATAAACAAAACCAAATTGGTTGGAGACAAACCCTAGCCCCCCATCCTTTTTTACGATCTCCTCTCTCCTCACTCTTCATCTTCTTCTTCACAAAACAAAACCTAAAAAACCTCTTATTCCCTAACTCGCCGCCGCCACTCAATTTTTCGTCATCTCCCCCTTCAGACAAACACCAACAAATTCTTTTCGGAACAAAAATGGAAGAAGAAACCACTGCCATACCTTCAATCAAACGGATGAGGTTCAAAGACGGACTTTCGTTTACCTTTATCCTCGCCGCCGAAACAAAGCCGCGCCACTGAGAGACGCTCATGGCTTCCGTCATCTATACCACCTACGCCTTCGCAACCTCACGCAACCTAGTCCCCCCAATCTTAACTCAGTATCACGAAACCCTAACAAGTGAATCTCCCACACCAATCTCTCAAGCTCATGGCTAACGTTCAAAAGCAAAGGGGGTTTTGTTCCTCTAATCACAACCTTTATCCTAGTAACGAAGGTTTTCAAGTTTCAAGGAGACATCAACGTACCTGCGAAACGAAGATGATTCCACAAGAATTTCTCGCGTAAGTTCCTGATTTGAATTCTTTCGTATTCTTCGTGCGTTGAGTTTAGATTGATTCACTTCTGTGTTGATGTGGTTTTAGGTACGAATGGTGCCGATGCGGTTTCACCGTGAAAGATATTACGAATACAAGAAAGCCAGCCCAAATTGAGACAAATCCAACTTCGTGAATCAGATTGGACACCAATGCTAGAGGGAATTTGAAGAAGGATCAAACAGCGAGATCAAAATTTTGAGCGAGATAGTCGTGTCGGCGACGAAAACAGCGCTGTAATCCCTCAGGTATGACACTGATATGCCCTTTCCATTGATTATTCTCCTCAAAGTTCCTCTATTCCTCTTGCTGTGGTTGTTGTTTCGATAAGATGCTAACTCCTTCACGGTTTCTGACTGCAGGTTGTAGCATTATTGAGTTGCGATCTCTGCGTTTTTTCTAGTCAATGGAGATTGAAGGATGGGGCTGAGATTGAGAGGGTTTGGTCTATTCCTAGCCAACTTCACGAATCAATATTCTACGGCCTTTACAAAATTCTTCACCACTTAGTTGCTGCAACAAGGTATGTGTCAGCATGCTCTAAGTACGAATCCCATCGCTATCCCCTTATTCTTTGTTTCTTGCTGCGGGTTTGATGTTGTGAGTGTAAACACCCCAAATTTTCCCTCACCCATTCACCATGGCTTGTGATCATTCTCATATGCATAAACACAAACATATCATCTCATATCTCACTTTTGATTCACTGCATAGTTTCTAAGGCATCTGCACCTAGGGTTTGTGATCTGAGCAATCCCAAAGCATCTTGAGCCATTCCAAAGGCCACCAATCAAATCAAAGGGGTCCATGTGTGTTCTTACATCATATTCCATCTCCTCAAAGTCAAAAATGCAGAGGAATCACAAGAACTAAGGTTTGAGTGCATGCAGAGCCAGGATAGACTGCACAGTTGATTGAAAATTAGGGTTTTGGTTTCAGAGGCCATAACTCCAATTTTTTTTTTTTGGTCATTCTTGTTTCCATTGGTCTCTATATGGTATAGGGAGTATGCATATCAATTTTCATGAAGAAATTCCATGGGGAAGTCATCTGATCAAGAGTTGACTTTTCAGACAAGTCAGTGTAAAATCAGGGCATCTGAGGCCCCCAATGACCCAACCAATGGGTGATCTTCATCATTTTGAGTGTATATGATCTTTATTTGATCATGGAAGAAGGTTGAAGTTCATAAAAATCAAGAATTTAGGTTTTTTGCAAAAGTTGACTTTTTGGGTATAGTTGACTTTTCAAGAATGCCTCATTTTAGGTCAATTTTCAAGCCTTGATTCATGATCCAAAAAGGCCTCAAATGGAAAAACTTTGGTCATGAAAGTTGTAGATCTCATCTTTCCCTTTTCAAAAAGTACAAGAACATGATCAAACTCTTCATGGATCAAAAGTTATGGCAATGCAAAGTTAGCAAAAATCATTGTTTTTCAAGTTATGCACCAAGTGGAAATTTTGCAAGGTCTTGAACCAAAGTCAAATGCAACCTCTAATCCACTTCAAACCAGCATGTAAGCATCCTCTAAGTTACAAAAATCAGAATTGGACTAGGTTGGCCCATGGTTTCATGTTTGGTTGGATAAAGGATCACATG
The DNA here is from genome assembly GCA_963966055.1 of Lathyrus aphaca. NCBI lineage: Eukaryota > Viridiplantae > Streptophyta > Magnoliopsida > Fabales > Fabaceae > Lathyrus > Lathyrus aphaca. Next base: position 140,309,734 of record OZ014520.1, read on the forward strand.
TGAAACATAAAACCACAAGTTGCAAAAACTCATGAACACCTCTCACCAACTTGCAGCCTTGAGTGCTGAGTTTTGCTAGGCCCCTCCCACACCATGCTGCACCAGAACCAACATTGTACTTGCCTATGCCATGAGCTATGCATCACTTACACAAAAGGTGGACATTTTGCAAAAGTTGACTTATCTATCAAAAAAGCATGTGTCCAATCATCTGACCAATGAGAGAGAGTCATATGGACAACTTGCAAGCAAAGCATAAGGGCAGGCCAAGCTGAAACATCCTCACTCATCACTTACACAAAATCCCTTCACATTGCAAAATCTATCGAATTTGCCTCCACAGCCAAGAAACACCAAAACTTTCTTCATCACTAAACTCAATACACTCCATAGGCCTAAAACCATCAAAGCTCAGGCCTGAATCAAGCCTGATTTGAACCTCACCATTCTTCATCCTCAGAACCAGTCCTCTTCGAATCTCACTGTCCATCCCTCAAACACTTCATCTTCCTTCACCAACAAGTCAGGCACACTCAGAGGAGTCCAAACCACCCATTACACTGGCCTAAAACAGCCTGTACACCAAGGTCATTCTCTGCTACACCAGTTTGGTAGCCATTGAAATAGCTTGCTAAACTTCATCTCAAGCCTGCCATTGACACCAGGGGATTCATTAGAGCCAGCTTGCATCAAGAAACGGCTCTGGAAGCTCAGAAACAGGACTTGTCACCTCAGGTAGTCTTAAACTTCAAACTTTTTAAAGCTTGTTCCTTTTGTTCCAAATCAAAAATACATGCTCTGAGGATCACTGGGATGTGTTTAGAATTTAAAATGGTGTGAAAATGAGCATTTTATGCATCTCTGAAATTTGGCCCGTGAATGCATTTCGTTTCGATTCTCCTTGTTCATGTTAGATAAATGTATTTTGATCTTGGATTAAGGTTCAGTTAGGATATGAGGTTGTTTCTGGGCAGGAAATTTGTTGGATGGTGGCTTGAATCGTTTTCTAGGGTTTTGGCTGGCCGGAGAAGACGACCGGAGGTCCTCTCCGGCAGCCTGAAAGTAGTTAACCCTAATCTCAGTCATTAAGTGAGGTTCAAATCTGGAACGTTAGATGGCGTTGACTGGCTGACTTCCCACCTTTTTTGATGGCCAGGATCTTGTCATTAACCCTAATCCACTTAATTAACATTAATTAATTCATTTTTAATTTAATCTGGCCAGATGCAATCTCCACCCTTCATTTGCGCGCTGGTCAGCATTTTCAAACTCAGAGCCAATCTCATTCGTCCATCTTGATTACTTTTCATTTAATTTAATTTTAATTCATTTTATTTTCAATTAACTTGTACAATTTATTTAAAATAGTTAAAAAAATCATAAAAATTATGAAACTTTTTCTTTAAGGTTTTATTAATTTTTATGACACAAAAATATTTTTATTTTATTTTTTATCATTAAAAAAGTATTTTTAAATATTTAAAAGATTATTTTTAATTGATTAATGAGAATTAATTAATTAAAAATACTTTTAGGTATTTAAAAATTACAAAAAAATTCATGAAATGTTCTAAGACATTTAGAAACATTGTCCAACCTTCAAACCAAATTTCTTTTTTGATCTTGATGCATTTTAAGAATTTTTCATTGAATTAAATCATTTTTGATGCATTATTTTGTTCATAAGTTTGAAAATTCATTTCTGCCTATTGGTGAAGGTTGAGACATTGATTCTTCTTGCATTGTTTTCCACTTAGCATGAACTTTCAAGGATAAAAAGGCCATGATTTGATCTTGCATTTTCTAATTGATTGGCATTTCTTTTGTTACAAACCCTAAAAAGCCCTAATAACTTGCAAAATTCATAACTTGAGTTTGGTTGAGAGTTGAGAGCTCCCCTTTGGGCAGTGGTTCATTATAGGCCTAGGGTTTCTTTGGGTACCATTTTCCATTTTTTAGGTTAAGGTTTGCTTCTGTTTTTGGTTTGTGTTTGATGTTTGATCCATGAACCCTAATTTGGGCTTTCATTTGCATCCTTCTTGCATTTCCTTGCATAACTTGACTTGTCATTTCACTTTGTGCATTCTTATGATTCATTTGACATCTTAAGACATGTAGAAAGCATCATTGATCATTGCATTGCATATTTGCCATGTCATTTGTCTTGTATGTTCCATAACATTTCATGTTTGTTCATGTTCCTTAGCTTGCATCATTTGCATTCATAACCTTGTATGAACATCTCCAGGTCTTGCCTCATGTTTGCAGCACCTCATGGCATCATAATCATCATCACCATGCTTCTGGTTGTGCTTTGCCTCATGCCATTTCATCTCCTCTTGCATTGCATTGCATTTCTTTCTAACATTGCAGGTGGTAAGTAACTTGAGAAGTGAATTTGCCTTCACTTCTCATAACCTCTATTCTCATCTCTCTTGCATACCTTGCTGCATTCTTATGTGTGTTTGAGTTTGAGCTTGCTCATTCTTCCTCCTCCCACTTTCTTTCTTCAAGTGACTTGACTTCTTGAATGAAGCAAGTCACTTTGCTTCTCTTGATCTTGTTCATCTGCTTCCTGGTGGCTCATCTGAAGATTGTTCTTGAAAACCTCACAAACATTAGGACCAACCAAGCATGATAATGAATTAGGGTTTTGATTAGTCTCCCCCATAGTTTTTACCTTTGTGTCTCTCCTTGAGTCATCTCCCCTCACCTCATAATCAGGGACTAAACCCTCAAGGCTTTAAGACTTTGTGATTAAGATCATGCCTGCATCCTTCTTTTAGGATGGAGTGTATAACTTTAATCCTAAGTCTTGGACCCTTAAGGTGTTGAACTCTCTTAATTAATCCATCTAATAATCATCAAGACATTACACTTGTAACTTGGGCCTTGCATTAGGGTTCTAATTCTTCCTTAATTGGTTAAGAAGGACTAACCCTAAAGTTAATGGACAAGTCCCCCTCAAGTTGTCTTACAAATCATAAAAAACACTTCATCATCATATCATTAATAAAATCCACTTAATCAAAGGTTTGTTCTGTCATGGGTTTAATCCCTAATCATGGATTAAGCTGAGGATCCTTCCTCAGCTTAAACACCCTCATCTATTATCCTTCTTTTAGGATAGTGTAATGAGCCTGATAAATCCCTGATTATGGCTTAACCTCATTACTTAACACTAAACAAAAATCACAAAAACATCTAATTAATCACAAGTAGGTTAATGATCTTAACCCTACATCAAAGGTGATTAAGTGTGAGAATCTGACTTCACACTTAAGGTAATTCTCATTACCCCTAATCAGAGGGATGATGTGATGAGTTTACCAAATCCATTGATTTAGGTTTAAGCTCATTATCTTATGACAAACTCCAAAAAGAAATAAAAGACTGAAAACACAAGAACAAACAATAATCGTCTCCTTCGGGATTCTTTTCTCATCATCTTCACTCACAACCGAGAACTTGCTTCTTCCGTCTAATGCAAGACAGTTTGCATCTGTGCCAGACAGATCATACACTTGAGCATAGACTGCAAGCAGTTCACCAGTCAATCCTTTCAGTCTCTTTGGGTCGAACTACGGTGTTCTGACTTCCTCATTGCACGAGAGGATACGTAGGCATAACTTAACAGTTATCGAACAAAAGTCTCTGTACATTCCCCCTCCTTCCAGCTTCATTCTTTAGCCTCATATTCTTGAGCATTTCATTCCTGATCTCACACTGACACTGTACATTTATACACATCACATTTCTTTACACTGACACTTGTACATCTTTTCCAGCTCTTTTATGCACAAATAGCACTGACACTACCCCTTTAAAACACAAATCTTTTAAGCGTGGATCCCGTCGAGTACGGCGGACAATCTGGGTGCTAATACCTTCCCAGGTTGTAACCAACCCCCTTTCTCAGCCTCTCTGGTTCGCAAACCGTCTTATCCATCTCTTTCTAGGTCTATGCAGCATTACCTTTCCTCCGGGATAAAAATGCCTAGCTGGCGACTCTTTTCATTCTCCAGTGAGCTCACGGCTGTGTGTTCTCACTGTTCCCTTCGCCGACCGTTCGCGTCTGTACCTTCATTTGATCCATTTTCATTTGTCGGGAGCGACAGCTTGGCGACTCTGCTGGGGATAATTTCTTCTGCAACCAGGGCTTCTGGTTCTTTTTGTGGGTTCCTCCTAGCGCTTGATTGATTTGTGTTTATTGGGGGTGTTATGTGCTTGCTTGTGCTTGTATTTATTTTTATTCATTGCTTTATGTACAGTTACTTTACTGCTTTCTTTATTGCATTTATATATATCATACTGTCATGTTGTCTGTGCTGGATCTGGTTTTGTTTTAGTGGGTGGGGTTCTATTGAGAGCCAAGGTCCTATACCTGGGACCTGAGTGACACCTAGGCTAGAGTGAATCATATTCTTTCCCATTCCATTTCGGTCTGGTGCGGGAATATGAAACACGGTTCAGATATGGGTTTCTTCTTGAGAACTCTGTGCTACGGATTTCCTGTAGTGCTAGGGGGATCTGGGAAGCCTGCTAAGTCTGGATGACCTTTTAGTATTGACCTTCAGAAATTGAGGTGAATTAGAGGAGGAATTGTTATGGTTATTGTAAACACTGTACCTCCGGGTTGGAAGTGTTTACACTTCTCATAACTGATCCAAGTCTGAGGATCCTTGTTCTAGATCACTACCTGTGAGGGGGTTGGGCTGTTTACAGGTTTGCAGGTACCTTGACCTCAGAATACCCTGTTACTTTGACTTTGTTAAGAATGCTCCATGTTGGATAGTTCTTGTGATTCTAAAACCCTGGACATGTGGCTCTTTATTTGAGTCCCCCACCTTGGTTACTGGATTTATAGACCTCCATCCGGAATTCTTGAACACACATGGATCTATACCAAGGCAGTTTATCCAGATCCAGCTCAGTCACAAACCCTTTGCATATCATTTGCATACATCCTCATTGCATCATATTAACATGTGCTTATTTGTTTTTCAGGGTATCCATTTTCATCAGGTTTTGGTTTTGACCCCATCTGCAGCTTTGACCCATCTTCACCAGCATCTGCTTCAGTTTAGCTGTCTGCTTCAGCACCAGCCAGTCAGTGGTTTTCTCTACTTCAGCATTGTCATCAGCACTCTACCCAGTCTTCAGCATCATGGCTCCAAAGAAAAGCAATATCACCTATCATTTCTTCCAACCAGACTTGTCAGACATCAGGAGGGTCCAAACCCTGATGACCCCAGATCACATACCTCTGTTCAGGGAGCATTATGGGGATATACTTGACTTGGTTATAGACATGGACCCATCTCAGAGGAGCCTGATCCATACCTGCATCCAGTTCTATGACCCCCCATTGAGGTGTTTCACCTTTCAAGACTTTCAGTTGGGACCTCTCTTAGAAGAATATGCATCTTTGGTTGGTTTGCCTATCAAGAGAGAAATTCCTTTTAACCCTGAAATGGTCTTTCCCAGCAATGGAGAGATAGCAAGAGCTTTGCACCTGGAACCTGCTTTGATTGAGCAGCATATGACCTCTAAAGCTGGGATCCCTGGTTTTCATCTGGACTTCCTGATTTCTCAAGCTAGTTTGAAGGCCTCCCTGGGGGATTGGAAAGCTGTTTGTGCATTGTTGGCCTTGAGTGTATATGGAATTGTGTTGTTTGCAGATGAGCCCAGATTCATCAGCAAGAATGCCATCCACCTGTTCATCCTGAAGAACCCAGTGCCAACCTTGTTGGGTGACCTCTATTACTCAGTACATCAGAGGAATGAGAAACAGAGGGGTAAGCTAGTGAGGTGTTGTGCTCCACTATTCCATGCTTGGCTTCTCAAGCATCTACCCAGGACAGATGCATTCCTGAATCCTCATCAGCAAAGCAACTGGGCTAAGAGGCTCACTACTCTCACTGCAGCAGACATCAGATGGTGCACCCAAGGCACCAAGGGCAGAGATATGATCACAAGCTGTGGGCACTTTCCCAATGTACCTTTGGTAGGAGTTAAGGGAAGTATCAACTACAACCCCCTGCTGTTCAAGAGGCAATTAGGCTATGCACTGGTTCATGCTCCTAGGGAACAAGACCCGGTTGAGACCCTCTACTGTGAGAACAAGATCAGTTTGACTGTTGTTAGGCAGGCTGCCTGAGCCTGGGATCATGTTCAAACCAAGGGAATCACCATTCTGGGGAAGTGCAATAATGTGGCATCAGCCCAATATCATGAGTGGTCCTATGCTAGGGCCCAAATCTCAGGATTGCCCTTCACCATCAAAGACATGCCTGAGTCATCATCAGCACCACCCCCTGCTACTGTCAGTTTGGAAGAGTTTGAAGGCTTGAAAGAAAGAAATGAGAAGCTATCCCAAGCCCTGCAGAAGACCCTCAGGGAGAGGAGTGAAGGTGTAAGGGAGATTGAAAGATTGGAGAAGCTGAGAGTGGAACACTTGACTAAGATTGAGAAGTCTGGAGACTATATCAACAAGTCTAAAGCTGGTGAGCAGATTCTGAAAAATGCTTGTAAGGAAGCCCAGTTCCAAAGAGCAAGGACAGACTTGTACTTGAAAGAGAGTCAGGCCAGGTGGGTCCGGATCACTGAAGCCCGTACTCTAGAAGACAAGAGAGTTCAAGATAAGATGGAGCAGATGGAAAAAGCCCTGGCAGCAGCCCAGGAGGAAATTTCAGAGTTAAAAATCAAAGCTGGAGTGAAGAAATCCAAAGACCAAAGCCAGAACAAGAAGTTGACTACAGCTGTTGCAACAAGAAACCTTCTCATCAGGAATCTTACGGAGCATCCGGCTGATCCTGTGACCGAAGCACTTCTTAAGGAAGTTCGCGAGGATGAGTTTGGCCTTGGAGTCTGATTATTTGCTTGTTGTTGTTCCTTTTCCATGTACTTTTGCTTTTTGGTGATGTATTTTTGACCCCTTAGAGGGCTAGTGTTGTAAAAAATGAACAATTTGTATTATTTTACCTTTGTAATATATTTGTGTTTGTTTCCATCTGGGTTCACTTCAAAAGCAACTTCAACAGCATCATCTTCAAGGGTCTGGACGGGTCAAAACTGAAGACCAAGCCGGATACCTTGATAGCAAATAAGCATACTGCATTGCATACTAACCCTTTTGTTTGTTTTGTAGGTTTTGTTTTATTGTTTCTAACCTCTGTTGTGACATTCAGGAATTATTGCTCGCCGCAGGTTATTCCCTCTCAACAGGCCACACAGGTACCCTACAAGAAACAACCTTCCGGGCATCCAGATGGACCAGTTGCAGCAAGACCTCAATGAGGCCAGAACCCAGATGGCTAATGAAAGGGTGGAGATGAGAACCCAAATAACTCAGTTCATGGAAGTGATGAATAATTTAGCTCAAAGCCAGGAGAGGCTTAGAGTTCTGGTAGAGGGGAGAACTCAAGATGACCCCCATGTGGGAACTGCTGGCACCAGTAACAACGAAAGAGTGCAACCACATGTTAACCCTCCTGTGTTTGGACCACATCTACATCCTGAGATCCATATTCCCGCAAACGTTCAGGGAACAGCCACTGCAGCCAGGGTACTTCAAGAAGATCCTCAGGAGGACCAATTTACTGTAATGGGTGCTGGAGAAGAAGCCTATGATAGGCGATTGGATGAAATAGCTGAGAAGTTGAGGTCCTTAGAATCTCAAAATTCTTTGGGCTTCGACGTCATGGACATGGGGCTGGTAGACGGGGTCAGGATCCCCCATAAGTTCAAGCCTCCTTGTTTCGAAAAATATAATGGGACTTCATGCCCCCGGACTCATCTACAATCATTTCTGGGAAGGCTGAAGGCCTATACAATGGATGAGAAACTTTGGATGTTTTACTTCGAAGATAGCTTGACTGGAGCATCGAGGGAATGGTATTCCCACTTGACAAGGGCAACTGTAAGATGCTGGAAGGACCTGGCAGAGGCCTTCATCCGACAGTATCAATACAACTTAGACATGGCACCCAACAGGACTCTCCTAATGGGAATGTCACAGTCGTCAAGGGAAAGTTTCCGTGAATATGCCCAAAGATGGAGGCAATTGGCTGCTGCCGTTCAACCACCAATGTCTGAGAGAGAAATGGCAGACATGTTTATGAACACTCTCCAGGGAACGTATATTGACAGGTTGGCTGCTTTCTCGTCCACTAGCTTCGCAGATGTTGTTATAGCTGGGGAGAGAATTGAAAGCCTGTTAAAAATGGGTAAAATTTCCGATAATGGCGCCAGTTCGTCCAGCAGTACAAGGAAGCCTTTTGCAGGCCCTAGAAGAGCTGGCGAGACCAATGCCATTCATACCAACAGGGGTAGGCCCCAATATGTTCAAAGGTCCATAGCAGCAGTCACTATCCCTGCTCCAGCACATCCTCTGCCAGTCTATCAACCTCCTCAACAAAACTTCCAACAACAACCTCCGTATCAGCAGAACCAATATCCTCCAAGGAACTACAACAACAACAACTCCAACAACAACAATCAACAGAGGCCATTCCAACAAAGGCCCTCTCAAGCTAATCGAGTGATCGACCCGATTCCAATGCCGTATGCTGCTTTGCTGCCACAGCTTCTGAAACTCAACCTGGTTGAGCTAAGAACGTTGGCACCTCCGGATCCAAACAGTCTACCAAGAAACTATGACTCTAATGCTAGGTGTGCTTTTCACTCAAACGCGCCTGGTCACAGTACGGAAAAATGCAGGGCACTGCATATGAAGGTACAAGACTTAGTAGACTCCAAGGCTTTGAACTTTGCACCTCCGCCCAACGTCAACAAAAACCCAATGCCACACCATGGTGGTCCCCGAATTAATGCTATCGAAGAAGACCAACCGTCTTATTTGATAACCAGTGTGGATCAGATCAGGACACCATTGGTGGAAATCAAGGCTCAACTCCGTGAAAGCAATATATTTCCGGGGTGTGAACTAGGGTGCCCATACTGCAATATTTCTTGGAATGGGTGTGAAGACTTGAGGAATGGCATTGACAGCCTTATTCAGAGTGGCTTACTGCAGATCACTACATCATTCCCGGCAAACCCGACGACTTCATCAGCAATGGTTTCAGATCCTCCTACAAATACAGCAACAATTGTTCCCAACAATTCATCAGCAACATCAGCAAGTACTTCATCTGTTCTACCCAATGATCAGTTTTCAACAGTTTCTCCTGCTACAACTTCAGCTTCAGTCCACTTCGACTCCCCATCAACAACAACAACAGTTCTTCCAACAGAACCTTCTACAACACCAGCAAACAATCACGAAGATGTCTCCACTGTTACCATATTCTACGATCCAGAAAACAATTCCGCTTATCATTCAGAAGGTGCTGCTCCCACTAGAGCACCAGTTACAATCTTTTATGATCCACAGACAATAACAGTCCCCTCAGCAGCAGCAATCAGTCCAGTCACCGTCACGGTACCTGGACCTGTACCATATGAAAGCAATAGGGCCATCCCTTGGCACTATGGATCTGACTTGTACTGTGAAGGGAAAAGAATCACTCTGGAAACATCATCACCTGCACCACAAGTTGATAATGTGGGGGGAGGCGGAGGCTTCACTCGAAGCGGACGTCTCTTCGCTTCACAAGTCCAACGACCCACTGCCGAAGCAGAAGCTGCTGCCAAGGCAAAGGGTAAAGGACCGGTGCGGGAAGATCCAGCTGCCAAAGAAGCCCTGAAGACTCCATTTGATCAGGAAGTTGATGAGTTTATGCGGATCATCAAGAAGAGTGATTATAAAGTTGTGGATCAACTTCACCAAACTCCATCCAAAATCTCCATCCTCTCACTGCTCATGTGCTCCGAAGCCCATCGGAATGCACTACTGAAAGTCCTGCACGCAGCTTACGTGCCAGAGGAGATTACTGTCAACCAGTTGGAAACGGTGGTTGGGAATGTTACTGCTAGCAACGGGCTAGGGTTTACCAATTCTGATTTGACAGTGGATGGTCGTAACCACAACAAAGCCTTGCACATAACTATGGAATGCAAAGGAGCTGTCCTTTCTCATGTGCTGGTGGACACAGGTTCCTCCCTGAATGTCTTACCAAAGAAGGCTCTGGTGAAGTTAGAATATGATGGATTGGCATTGAGACCCAGCAACCTGGTGGTTAGAGCTTTTGATGGCTCAAAGAGATCGGTTCTGGGAGAGATTGAGCTGCCCGTGACAATTGGCCCGCAGACTTTTAAAACTATCTTTTATGTGATGGACATTCAGCCTGCCTACAGCTGTTTGTTGGGTAGACCCTGGATTCACGCCGCCGGCGCAATAACGTCTACCCTTCACCAAAAGTTAAAATTTGAGTGGGAGGGTCAAGTTGTCACAATCTGTGGAGAAGAGGACATTTTTGTCAGCCACCTGGCAACCTATAAGTACATTGAAATGGATGGGGAGATCCATGAAACAATGAGCCAGGGGTTTGAAGCTTTGAATGTGAACGAGGCGTCTGCTGTATCTGGTACTCCAATGTCGTCTTACCAACAAGCCCGGAAGGTTGTTGAGGAAGGAACTGCCCTAGGCTGGGGCAAGGTTTTAGCTGTGGAGGAGAAGAAGGACAAATTTGGGTTGGGTTACAGACCAACTCAACATCAAGCAAAGGCTACTGCAGGGCCAGGATTTGTCAGTGGGGGAATGCTTACCCCCGATGCTATCAACTGTCTGGAAGACGAGCTGGAAGAGGAGCGCAATCTGGAGAATTGGATTCGTCCGAAGATCCCGGGGAGCAGTGTCTCGAACTGGTCTTCCCAGGAAATTATAAGTGTTACTCGAGCAGAGTAATTATTATTTCCTGTGTTTTTATAAGCATGCATCAAAGTCTTGTATCTTGCCCAAGATGACAAGACTCATTTTGTAATCAGGGCCATCTGTACTTTTGTGCAAACAAGATTAAATTAATGAAATATCAGACAATCTTTTTGCAAACGAGTCTTTTTCTTTTCTGCTCACTGTTTTTCCATTTTTCTTTTTGTACAAAAATAAATGGCGGTGTTTTCAAAATGATAACTTCATTTCACTTTTTTCTAAAGCAAGATTAAAATCAATCACTAAAATGAACCGACTTAACCCTTGCAGAGAGTGCCTTCCAGACAGCACCGACAACAGCACAGCTATGACATCGTATGACTTTGACAATCCGATCAATCAAGCTGATGAAGGGGTTGATGAAGAATATGAGCTTCCTGAAGAGCTAGCCAGGTTGCTGAGACAGGAGGAAAAAGTTATTACTCCTCATCAGGAGGAGATTGAAGTGATTAATCTTGGTACGGAGGAAGACGTGAAAGAGGTCAAGATCGGGGCCTGCCTGCAAAACTCAGTGAAGAGACAACTGATAGATCTGCTTCAGGAGTATGTTGATGTGTTTGCTTGGTCGTACCAAGATATGCCAGGGTTGGATACCGATATTGTTGTGCATAAGCTGCCTTTGAGGGAAGAATGCCCACCAGTCAAACAGAAGTTGCGCCGAACTCGCCCAGACATGGCTATGAAAATCAAGGAAGAGGTACAAAAGCAATGGGACGCCGGGTTCCTTGCTGTGACTAGCTATCCTCCGTGGGTTGCTAACATAGTACCTGTGCCTAAGAAGGACGGAAAAGTAAGAATGTGTGTTGATTACCGGGATCTGAACAGAGCCAGCCCGAAAGATGACTTCCCATTACCTCACATTGATGTATTGGTGGATAACACGGCTCAGTTCTCGGTATTCTCCTTCATGGATGGATTTTCGGGATACAATCAGATCAAGATGTCACCTGAAGACATGGAGAAGACAACATTCATCACACCTTGGGGCACGTTCTGTTATAAAGTGATGCCATTCGGACTGAAGAATGCTGGTGCAACGTATCAACGGGCTATGGTAACATTGTTTCATGACATGATCCATAAGGAAATTGAATGTTATGTGGATGATATGATCGCCAAGTCCCTTACAGAGGAAGGTCACCTGGTGAATCTGCTCAAGTTATTCAAGCGTCTGAGGAAATACCAACTAAAGTTGAACCCCAACAAATGCACATTCGGGGTGCGATCCGGTAAGCTGCTGGGCTTTATTGTAAGTGAGAAAGGGATTGAAGTTGACCCTGATAAAGTCAAAGCTATTCAAGAAATTCCTGCACCGAAAACTGAGAAAGAAGTTCGAGGGTTCTTAGGTCGATTGAACTACATTTCACGGTTCATATCTCACCTTACAGCAACTTGTGAACCCTTATTCAAGCTGTTAAGAAAGGAGCAAACGGTCAGGTGGAACGAAGACTGCCAGAAAGCTTTTGACAAGATCAAGGAGTATTTGCAAGAACCTCCAATCCTTATGCCTCCAGTTGAAGGAAGACCTCTGATTATGTACTTGACAGTATTAGAAGAATCGATGGGGTGTGTACTAGGTCAGCATGACGAGTCTGGTCGAAAAGAGTATGCGATATACTACCTAAGCAAAAAGTTTACCGACTGTGAACAGCGTTATTCACTGCTCGAGAAAACTTGCTGTGCTTTAGCGTGGGCTGCTCGCCGACTGAGACAGTATATGTTGACCCATACTACTCTATTGATCTCAAAAATGGATCCAGTTAAGTACATTTTCGAGAAGCCAGCTCTTACCGGACGGGTTGCAAGATGGCAGATGATTCTCACAGAATACGACATACAGTACACATCTCAGAAAGCCATCAAGGGCAGTGTACTATCTGAATATCTTGCTGAGCAACCCATTGATGACTACCAGCCTATGAGGTTCGACTTCCCCGATGAAGACATCATGTTCATTAAAGCAAAAGATCATGAAGAGCCTATTCACACTGAAGGGCCTGACCCAGAAGAAGAATGGACTATGATGTTTGATGGGGCTGTCAACATGAATGGCCGTGGTGTTGGTGCAGTACTCATTACACCTAAAGGGGTTCACATGCCTTTCTCGGCAAAGCTCACTTTCAACTGCACTAACAACGAAGCTGAATACGAAGCTTGCATTATGGGTCTTGAGGAAGCCATTGACCTCAGGATCAAGACATTGACCGTATTCGGAGATTCAGCTTTGATAGTCAATCAGACCAACGGAAAATGGTACACCCACCAAGATCATCTGATACCTTACAGGGATTATACAAGAAGGTTATTGACTTTCTTCACAACAGTCAAGCTTGAGTATATCCCTCGGGACGAGAATCAGTTTGCGGATGCTCTTGCTACCATTTCATCCATGATCAAAGTTCAAGCTGCTAACTTTGTACCTCAGATTTCAGTATCGAGACTTGATAGACCAGCATATGTATTTGCAGCAGATATTGCTAAAGATGATAAGCCTTGGTTCCATGACATCAAGTGCTTCTTGGAGGATCAAACGTACCCACCTGGGGCATCTTCCAATGATAAAAAGACTTTAAGAAGGCTTGCTGGAAGTTTCTTTCTGAACACTGATGGATCTTTATACAAGAGGAACTTTGATATGGTACTCCTCAGATGTGTTGACAAGACAGAAGCAGATTTGTTGATGCATGAAGTGCACGAAGGATCCTTTGGTACCCATGCAGGAGGGCATGCCATGGCTAAGAAGTTGTTAAGATCAGGCTATTACTGGATCACAATGGATGCAGACTGTTGTGCTTACGCCAGAAAATGCCATAAATGCCAGATTTATGCAGACAAGGTGCATGTGCCTCCCAATCCCCTGAACATAATGTCTTCACCATGGCCCTTTGCTATGTGGGGCATTGACATGATTGGCAAAATTGAGCCAACTGCTTCGAACGGCCACAGATTCATCCTGGTCGCCATCGACTATTTTACAAAGTGGGTTGAAGCAGCCTCATATGCAAATGTCACAAGGCAAGTGGTAGCCAGATTTCTGAAAAGAGATATCATCTGTCGGTATGGAGTGCCCGAGCGAATCATTACTGATAATGGTTCCAACTTGAACAACAAAATGATGGCAGAGCTGTGCCGGGACTTCAAGATCCAACATCACAATTCTTCTCCTTACAGGCCAAAGATGAACGGCGCTGTTGAGGCAGCAAATAAGAATATCAAGAAGATTGTGCAGAAGATGGTAGTCACTTACAAAGATTGGCATGAAATGCTACCGTTTGCCTTGCATGGGTACCGCACATCAATCAGGACATCCACTGGGGCAACACCGTATCAACTTGTGTATGGTATGGAAGCAGTCCTACCTGTTGAAGTTGAACTACCCTCCCTACGGGTACTGATGGATGTTAAGCTAAACGAAGCAGAATGGGTTCGGGCCCGATACGAACAACTAAGTCTGATCGAAGAGAAAAGATTGGCTGCAATCTGTCACGGGCAGCTATATCAGAAAAGAATGAAGAGAGCCTTCGATCAGAAAGTCAGGCACCGAGAGTACCGGGTGGGAGATCTTGTGTTGAAGAGAATCCTCCCTCCTCATACAGACCACAGGGGCAAGTGGACTCCCAATTACGAAGGACCATTTGTTGTGAAGAAAGTCTTCTCTGGTGGAGCACTGATGCTCAGCACCATGGATGGTGAAGATTTCCCGTCCCCTGTGAATTCAGATGCAGTTAAAAAATACTTCGCATAAAATGACCCGCTGGACATAAAAACAGAATGTAAGTCCAGGCAAAAATAGGGCATCCCGGCGAGTCAAAAACAGAATAAAAGACTCGGGCAAAAATAAGGGAAATAATTAAAAAAAATGTACACCCGCTGAGTTGAAAAGCCGCATTGGACAGCTCAGGCAAAAATGGGTATCCTGATGGATCGAAAACCCGAAAGGGCGATCCATGCAAAACAAGGGAATAAGCGAACAACTGCATTCTGAATTCGTCTGTATCACCTACAACTTGGTAAGCTCCAAAGGATCAAGCTTCAATCAGAATCAACTCTCTCCAGAAAGCAAGACGAGAAGAACGTCATTGTCATACGAGTCATAGCAGAAGAGGAAGCTCTTTGAAAGCATCGTCAACGCCGCCAGCATTTTGTTTCTCAATTTGTAACAATCGCCTCATTTCAGGAGATATGTTTCTTTGACTGTATCTTGCCAATTCAGGGCACATGAATTAATAAAATCAGATTTTCAGTCATGTTTCGCTTTTACATTTAAGTTTTGCAAAAGAGTTGTCTGATATCTCTAAAAACACAACTGCATAAGTACAGATGCCTGTCTTTAAAAATAAAACACATGCTTACAGGGAATGTGATTACTCTTGAGAGTACTTAGCTCCTATGACGGAATCCGGTAAAGGATACCTCGGGACCTTTTGTACGTTTCCTTATCTTTGCAGGATTGCAGGTATCCAGAACGCGACCTGGGGCATGCAAGTTACGTCTCAGCAACTGGCAAATCATTATCAACTCACCTGGCACTGGGAGGTGCCCACTTCCCCAGCAAAGTTGCCAAATCAACGTACAGCATCGGAGACACTCTATCCCCAGCTGAGTTTGCTTCTTGTTGCTACCCCCAGTTGAGTTGCCTCTCATAATTCCCCAGCTGGGTTACCAACAGCACTCCCCAGCGAGATACAAGAATCGGGGAATCATCTCCCCACAGAGCTTCAAGCCTCTATTCAGAAGAACGGCGAAGAAGTCACAACAGAGGGAGAAAGCTTCTACAAACCCCAGCTGGGTCCCGCATTATAAGGATATGTCAACCAGTGATCTATATCCCCAAGCAGATACACCATTAGATCTACCAATGATCCCATCCCCAGCTGGGATGTCTTCCTCAGCAGATCGACCAGAGATCTCCGCGGCAACGGGATCCGATTCCCGGATCTGTGCTTCTTTGCATAATCATGGCATTTGCATCATACCACCCTCAAAGCGTAGCATTCCGTCTAATACGGAGCATTACGGCAAAAATCAAATGCATAGCATAATCATAAGTCATGTTGTGAGTTGAACACTTGTAAAGAATTGACAGTCTGTCATTATACGGAATATATACAAAAATCCCCACCAGAGTCCTAGCAAAAGCAGTTGCCTCACCAATCACAAACATCAGTACATACTCCTTTTGACACCCGTCCGTGTCATCCTTCCCCAAGCAGGTTGCCGGAAAACCACCAGTACTACAGATACTTCCTGGCACCCGTCCGTGTCATATCACCAGCAAAAGCCAAAGGCATCCTCTTTGCACTCACACATACCCGTACACCATCTCTAACACTCGTCCGTGTCGTATCCCCAGCGTGGTCGCCTATACTCACATATATACTTTTCTCGACACCCGTCCGTGTCATATCCCCAGCGCAGTCGCTTACGCTTTTACAACCCATATACTTGTTCATATTATACTTTTCTTTTTCAACACTCGTCCGTGTCACTCCCCCTAGCAGATAAACACTCATATACAATACTCACTACTCATTGGTACACTTATGCAGATACCCGTCCGTATCTTGTATACACCACTCATATCCCCACAGATTCGACAGTAGTCCTTGTTCTTTGTTAACCAGTTGGTACTCGTCCGTACCATCATCTCAGAACATTGCGTCTAGTGTTTGTTTCTACGTGATACTCGTCCGTATCATAGTCTTAAGGATGCTCGTCCGCATCTTTAATCCATACACCGTGTCAAACACCTGTGTCTCCTTGAATATAGATACTCGTTTGTGTCTACTATTCCCCAGAAGGATTCTTTCGGATGCAACACTCGTCCGTGTTCTTTGTTAATCAGATGGTACTCGTCCGTATCATCATCTCAGAACATGTGTCAGTTTGTTTCTACATGATACTCGTCCGTATCATAGTCTTAAGGACACTCGTCCGCATCTTTAATCTATACACAATACCAAACACTTATACCTTTTGTTTCTTGGATATAAACACTCGTCCGCGTTTACCATATCCCCAGTAGATCGCCTACAAATATTTTCTTTCTTATCTGACACTCGTCCTGTGTCATGATAACCCTGAGAGCAGCCGTACCCTGCTGAGTGGTCGTCCTCCACTTCTTGATGGTCGTCCTCCATCATGCTCATCCGATGGTCGTCCCCATCGTTGATTTTTAGCAGCCGTCCCCTGCTAGGTGGTCGTCCTCCACCTTTTGATGATCGTCCTTCATCACTTTATCCAATGGCCGTCCCCATTGTTGATTTTGGTTATCTGACATTCGTCCTATGTCATGATAAACCTTGAGAGCAGCCGTACCCTGCTGAGTGGTCGTCCTCCACTTCTTGATGGTCGTCCTCCATCATGCTCGTCCGATGGCCGTCCCCATCGTTGACCTTTTCTATCCGATGGCCGTCCCCATCGTTGATATTTTCGGCAGCCGTACCCTGCCAGGTGGTCGTCCCCCACCTTTGATGGCCGTCCCCATCATATTTCTTTTATTCCCAACAGAGCAGCCGTCCCCTGCTAGGTGATCGTCCTTCACCTTTGATGGCCGTACCCCATCATCTGTTTATTTCTTTCATTCTTTAACCCGATGGCCGTCCCCGTCGTGGTCCCTTTTCCTTTTAGCCCGATGGTCGTCCCCATCGCTGGTTACTTTACCTTTACTTTATGAACTTGACGGCCGTCCCCGTCATGATTCATTTGATTCCCAGAAAATTTTGCAGCTTTATCTTGGTGGCCGTCCCCATCATATTATCTTACTTTCCCCAGCTAGTCGGCCGTCCACGTCTTAGCTTTACCTTATATCCCCAGCGTGTCGGCCGTCCCCGTCATCGCTTTACTCTACACACTTCTCCCAGCATGTCGGCCGTCCCCGTCAGTGCTATTTACCCAGCAGTCGTCCTCTGCCCGACGGTCGTCCTCCGTCGTCCACACTTTACAATATACTTTATTTGCTTTTACAATCTATATCCCTCTTCTTCTTCATTCTGTGAGTGCAAATTTTGGACTGTCTTTGGTATTCAACCACAAGTTATCTTGTTTGGCCTGTTAAGCCGACGCTTACAACCTGCACAGCTAACTCATGTTTGAATAGGGGCAGCTGTAAACACCCCAAATTTTCCCTCACCCATTCACCATGGCTTGTGATCATTCTCATATGCATAAACACAAACATATCATCTCATATCTCACTTTTGATTCACTGCATAGTTTCTAAGGCATCTGCACCCAGGGTTTGTGATCTGAGCAATCCCAAAGCATCTTGAGCCATTCCAAAGGCCACCAATCAAATCAAAGGGGTCCATGTGTGTTCTTACATCATATTCCATCTCCTCAAAGTCAAAAATGCAGAGGAATCACAAGAACTAAGGTTTGAGTGCATGCAGAGCCAGGATAGACTGCACAGTTGATTGAAAATTAGGGTTTTGGTTTCAGAGGCCATAACTCCAATTTTTTTTTTTGGTCATTCTTGTTTCCATTGGTCTCTATATGGTATAGGGAGTATGCATATCAATTTTCATGAAGAAATTCCATGGGGAAGTCATCTGATCAAGAGTTGACTTTTCAGACAAGTCAGTGTAAAATCAGGGCATCTGAGGCCCCCAATGACCCAACCAATGGGTGATCTTCATCATTTTGAGTGTATATGATCTTTATTTGATCATGGAAGAAGGTTGAAGTTCATAAAAATCAAGAATTTAGGTTTTTTGCAAAAGTTGACTTTTTGGGTATAGTTGACTTTTCAAGAATGCCTCATTTTAGGTCAATTTTCAAGCCTTGATTCATGATCCAAAAAGGCCTCAAATGGAAAAACTTTGGTCATGAAAGTTGTAGATCTCATCTTTCCCTTTTCAAAAAGTACAAGAACATGATCAAACTCTTCATGGATCAAAAGTTATGGCAATGCAAAGTTAGCAAAAATCATTGTTTTTCAAGTTATGCACCAAGTGGAAATTTTGCAAGGTCTTGAACCAAAGTCAAATGCAACCTCTAATCCACTTCAAACCAGCATGTAAGCATCCTCTAAGTTACAAAAATCAGAATTGGACTAGGTTGGCCCATGGTTTCATGTTTGGTTGGATAAAGGATCACATGTGAAACATAAAACCACAAGTTGCAAAAACTCATGAACACCTCTCACCAACTTGCAGCCTTGAGTGCTGAGTTTTGCTAGGCCCCTCCCACACCATGCTGCACCAGAACCAACATTGTACTTGCCTATGCCATGAGCTATGCATCACTTACACAAAAGGTGGACATTTTGCAAAAGTTGACTTATCTATCAAAAAAGCATGTGTCCAATCATCTGACCAATGAGAGAGAGTCATATGGACAACTTGCAAGCAAAGCATAAGGGCAGGCCAAGCTGAAACATCCTCACTCATCACTTACACAAAATCCCTTCACATTGCAAAATCTATCGAATTTGCCTCCACAGCCAAGAAACACCAAAACTTTCTTCATCACTAAACTCAATACACTCCATAGGCCTAAAACCATCAAAGCTCAGGCCTGAATCAAGCCTGATTTGAACCTCACCATTCTTCATCCTCAGAACCAGTCCTCTTCGAATCTCACTGTCCATCCCTCAAACACTTCATCTTCCTTCACCAACAAGTCAGGCACACTCAGAGGAGTCCAAACCACCCATTACACTGGCCTAAAACAGCCTGTACACCAAGGTCATTCTCTGCTACACCAGTTTGGTAGCCATTGAAATAGCTTGCTAAACTTCATCTCAAGCCTGCCATTGACACCAGGGGATTCATTAGAGCCAGCTTGCATCAAGAAACGGCTCTGGAAGCTCAGAAACAGGACTTGTCACCTCAGGTAGTCTTAAACTTCAAACTTTTTAAAGCTTGTTCCTTTTGTTCCAAATCAAAAATACATGCTCTGAGGATCACTGGGATGTGTTTAGAATTTAAAATGGTGTGAAAATGAGCATTTTATGCATCTCTGAAATTTGGCCCGTGAATGCATTTCGTTTCGATTCTCCTTGTTCATGTTAGATAAATGTATTTTGATCTTGGATTAAGGTTCAGTTAGGATAGGAGGTTGTTTCTGGGCAGGAAATTTGTTGGATGGTGGCTTGAATCGTTTTCTAGGGTTTTGGCTGGCCGGAGAAGACGACCGGAGGTCCTCTCCGGCAGCCTGAAAGTAGTTAACCCTAATCTCAGTCATTAAGTGAGGTTCAAATCTGGAACGTTAGATGGCGTTGACTGGCTGACTTCCCACCTTTTTTGATGGCCAGGATCTTGTCATTAACCCTAATCCACTTAATTAACATTAATTAATTCATTTTTAATTTAATCTGGCCAGATGCAATCTCCACCCTTCATTTGCGCGCTGGTCAGCATTTTCAAACTCAGAGCCAATCTCATTCGTCCATCTTGATTACTTTTCATTTAATTTAATTTTAATTCATTTTATTTTCAATTAACTTGTACAATTTATTTAAAATAGTTAAAAAAATCATAAAAATTATGAAACTTTTTCTTTAAGGTTTTATTAATTTTTATGACACAAAAATATTTTTATTTTATTTTTTATCATTAAAAAAGTATTTTTAAATATTTAAAAGATTATTTTTAATTGATTAATGAGAATTAATTAATTAAAAATACTTTTAGGTATTTAAAAATTACAAAAAAAATCATGAAATGTTCTAAGACATTTAGAAACATTGTCCAACCTTCAAACCAAATTTCTTTTTTGATCTTGATGCATTTTAAGAATTTTTCATTGAATTAAATCATTTTTGATGCATTATTTTGTTCATAAGTTTGAAAATTCATTTCTGCCTATTGGTGAAGGTTGAGACATTGATTCTTCTTGCATTGTTTTCCACTTAGCATGAACTTTCAAGGATAAAAAGGCCATGATTTGATCTTGCATTTTCTAATTGATTGGCATTTCTTTTGTTACAAACCCTAAAAAGCCCTAATAACTTGCAAAATTCATAACTTGAGTTTGGTTGAGAGTTGAGAGCTCCCCTTTGGGCAGTGGTTCATTATAGGCCTAGGGTTTCTTTGGGTACCATTTTCCATTTTTTAGGTTAAGGTTTGCTTCTGTTTTTGGTTTGTGTTTGATGTTTGATCCATGAACCCTAATTTGGGCTTTCATTTGCATCCTTCTTGCATTTCCTTGCATAACTTGACTTGTCATTTCACTTTGTGCATTCTTATGATTCATTTGACATCTTAAGACATGTAGAAAGCATCATTGATCATTGCATTGCATATTTGCCATGTCATTTGTCTTGTATGTTCCATAACATTTCATGTTTGTTCATGTTCCTTAGCTTGCATCATTTGCATTCATAACCTTGTATGAACATCTCCAGGTCTTGCCTCATGTTTGCAGCACCTCATGGCATCATAATCATCATCACCATGCTTCTGGTTGTGCTTTGCCTCATGCCATTTCATCTCCTCTTGCATTGCATTGCATTTCTTTCTAACATTGCAGGTGGTAAGTAACTTGAGAAGTGAATTTGCCTTCACTTCTCATAACCTCTATTCTCATCTCTCTTGCATACCTTGCTGCATTCTTATGTGTGTTTGAGTTTGAGCTTGCTCATTCTTCCTCCTCCCACTTTCTTTCTTCAAGTGACTTGACTTCTTGAATGAAGCAAGTCACTTTGCTTCTCTTGATCTTGTTCATCTGCTTCCTGGTGGCTCATCTGAAGATTGTTCTTGAAAACCTCACAAACATTAGGACCAACCAAGCATGATAATGAATTAGGGTTTTGATTAGTCTCCCCCATAGTTTTTACCTTTGTGTCTCTCCTTGAGTCATCTCCCCTCACCTCATAATCAGGGACTAAACCCTCAAGGCTTTAAGACTTTGTGATTAAGATCATGCCTGCATCCTTCTTTTAGGATGGAGTGTATAACTTTAATCCTAAGTCTTGGACCCTTAAGGTGTTGAACTCTCTTAATTAATCCATCTAATAATCATCAAGACATTACACTTGTAACTTGGGCCTTGCATTAGGGTTCTAATTCTTCCTTAATTGGTTAAGAAGGACTAACCCTAAAGTTAATGGACAAGTCCCCCTCAAGTTGTCTTACAAATCATAAAAAACACTTCATCATCATATCATTAATAAAATCCACTTAATCAAAGGTTTGTTCTGTCATGGGTTTAATCCCTAATCATGGATTAAGCTGAGGATCCTTCCTCAGCTTAAACACCCTCATCTATTATCCTTCTTTTAGGATAGTGTAATGAGCCTGTTAAATCCCTGATTATGGCTTAACCTCATTACTTAACACTAAACAAAAATCACAAAAACATCTAATTAATCACAAGTAGGTTAATGATCTTAACCCTACATCAAAGGTGATTAAGTGTGAGAATCTGACTTCACACTTAAGGTAATTCTCATTACCCCTAATCAGAGGGATGATGTGATGAGTTTACCAAATCCATTGATTTAGGTTTAAGCTCATTATCTTATGACAAACTCCAAAAAGAAATAAAAGACTGAAAACACAAGAACAAACAATAATCGTCTCCTTCGGGATTCTTTTCTCATCATCTTCACTCACAACCGAGAACTTGCTTCTTCCGTCTAATGCAAGACAGTTTGCATCTGTGCCAGACAGATCATACACTTGAGCATAGACTGCAAGCAGTTCACCAGTCAATCCTTTCAGTCTCTTTGGGTCGAACTACGGTGTTCTGACTTCCTCATTGCACGAGAGGATACGTAGGCATAACTTAACAGTTATCGAACAAAAGTCTCTGTACATTCCCCCTCCTTCCAGCTTCATTCTTTAGCCTCATATTCTTGAGCATTTCATTCCTGATCTCACACTGACACTGTACATTTATACACATCACATTTCTTTACACTGACACTTGTACATCTTTTCCAGCTCTTTTATGCACAAATAGCACTGACACTACCCCTTTAAAACACAAATCTTTTAAGCGTGGATCCCGTCGAGTACGGCGGACAATCTGGGTGCTAATACCTTCCCAGGTTGTAACCAACCCCCTTTCTCAGCCTCTCTGGTTCGCAAACCGTCTTATCCATCTCTTTCTAGGTCTATGCAGCATTACCTTTCCTCCGGGATAAAAATGCCTAGCTGGCGACTCTTTTCATTCTCCAGTGAGCTCACGGCTGTGTGTTCTCACTGTTCCCTTCGCCGACCGTTCGCGTCTGTACCTTCATTTGATCCATTTTCATTTGTCGGGAGCGACAGTGAGCAGGTTGAAGGTTTTGCTGGTTATGATTCTTGCGGATTCTTGATGTGGATTTTTGTATTGTTGAGTCATTTCTTTGTTCTACATCATCTTCTGAATCACTGTTTTTGTTGATTTCTCTGCGTGTTTTGTGTTGAAATTGCAGGTATTCGCGGAGTTCGATCTTGGTTGATGATTGATGAAGATGAAAGTTGTTGCAGAAGTGTTGATGGTGGTGCTTGAAGCAGTGATTGCAGCAGTAAGAAGGTTGCTGGAATGTATGAAGATTGGTGATGGTTGGAGAAGCAAATTTGTGGAGAGTTTGAACATGAAGAATGAATGAAAGAAGGGGAAGCAGAGGATCAAGTGAATGATGAATTGGGGAAGAAGAATCGAAAAACTCTAGGGCCCCAAATCTGCAGCAAACTCCTGATTTATAGCAGCTGGATTGAAGAATCCCTTTTGGTTTTTTTCTTCACTGAAATTAGTTACATTCTGTTAGATTAGTTAGTTAATTATAACTGTCTTTTTTTTTGTGTAATTCTGTTACAGTTTGGACTGATTTTGGTTAGGATTTGTTAGGGTTCTATTGGGACTTGTATAACCATTTTTCGTATTGATCTTCTGAAGTCTTTTTTGTATTAATTTTCTCCTTGGTGAATTTGTTCTGGTGTAATTCTAATGTAAATTACCTCTGGTGTACAATCTGAATTTTAATTTCTTCTTCCAGCTTCCTTAAAGATTTCTCTCTTTTTATTTTATTTTATGTACAAACATGTCCCCTACTATTATATTAACAGATGTGGTAAATAAAATGAGGTATCAAAAACTGTGTTTGTGAAACATCTTTTGGGCCATACAAATGGGGTCCGAAAAAATTTAATTATAATAGCCGAGAAATATCATTCTATTATTTCCATTTTATTTTTATGAATCTCATATTTTGTAACATGGGCTGGATTATTTTGAATGGGCATGTCTTGAAATTTAATTTGGATCTGAAAGGAGATTTCTTATTTGGACAAGAATTTTGGAATTTGGATCTAAATAAAATGTTTATTTAGTTCTAAATTGACCCATTTGACATAAAAAAAATGGATATTGGCTATTGGACATGGGCCTAAATTGTGTGGGAAAATGGTTAAATGAAATCAGATTTGAAAGTGAATATAAATCATGGTAAGGGCTTGGGTTTGAAGTGAATTTCAAATGGGCTTATGATAAATCTTGAACGAACTTGAACAATGAATGATGGTGACATTTGATGCTCCTTCAAATAAATCGTGATCATGTGCTTTCCTCCTTTAATATGAACCTCATTCTTGGGCCAATAATTAATTACTACGAACTATGACGCCATAATAGATATGAAAGCCGACACCCAAATCCAGATTCTTGAATCATAAGTACAACCTAAGGTACCAATATGAGGAGAATAATTTAATTAAACCTCTGAATAGAAAATTCAAGTCACATGGGAATGCTTGATCTCATGTCTTAGAAGCTCCACACAAATGATGAATCTGAAGTTATGATCTAGTGAGAAACGCAGATGATAATAGATTAAGAGGGCAAATTTTGGGGTGTTACAGAAATATGCATGGATCATGATTTAGCCAAGTTTGAGGCTTACCTGAACTTGAGCTTGCAGCTGGAGTTGTGATTTCGAGCTGGAGGTATTACAGAGATATTGTGATGATCTGGACAGCTTACCTACACCATATGGAGTGTGTTTAAACACTTGGACTTGATTGAAAATGGTTGGATCAAGTTGTGGCCTTCAAGTTGCATAAACAAGACTTCTTTTTGGTTTTGAAGGGTGATTCTGGGTTAGAGGTCTTTCAGAGGTGATCTAAGTGTTTGAACACCTCATAAACATCGTATGTGACGTGTGTGAGAAATTGGTTTGAGCTTGTGCTAGCTCAAACTAAAAAATATATGGTGTTTGCTTAAAATATTAAGTTTTGAGTCTTTAGGAGCAAAAAAGAGAAAGCTTAGTGATCAGAAGCTTTGGTGTAATTTTTATGATGGAATGAGGTCTCTATTTATAGGAAAATATGTTGAACAAACTTGGCCTCCAAGATTTGAAGTGATGAGGTCACAATGGTGAGTCATAGTTTATGAAAATATATCTTACATGTGTGATGAGGAACTTCTCAAATAGTTCGGCTATTGCAGCAACAAATTTCACATTCCCCAAAAGTTTTATGCTTGGATTATGTCCACCTATTTCTTGTTGAACAAGAGATCCAAGAATATGCCATTTTGGAGCTTGGTGATCCTTGGATCAAAATGCATAGTGTTGAAATTCAAGAATGTCATTTTGGTGAATTCCATTGTGTAATCATGAATTTGCAGGTTTGATCAGGTTTGTAATCATTGCTTAGATTCTTAAATCCACTTGACATTGTACTTTGATTCAAAAAAATCAGATTTCACAAGTTTGTGAAAAATCTATTTTTGTTAAATATTTTGAGATGCTCACTTTGATCCATGATTTCTTCATGTACAAGCAATACCGTTTCATGCCAATTGGTTCTTTGAATAGTTGGTGTCGCTCCCCGGACATTCGTCCTGGTGCAAACGTGAACCGTCGGCGATGTTGGAGGTTGAAGGTTGAATAGAGTCGCCAGCTAGGCATTTTTATCCCGAAGGAAAGGTAATGTTGCCTAAACCTGGAAAGATATGGATAAGACGGTTGCGAACCAAAGAGACTGAGTAAGGGGGTAGGTTACGACCTGGGAAGGTATTAGCACCCAGATTGTCCGTCGTACTCGACGGGATCCACGCTTACTTAATTGTGTTTAAAAGGGGATAGTGTATGTGCTAAACTGTGCATAAAAGAGATGGAGGAATGGATATACAGAGTGTCACTGCAAGAAGATAGTGAGTGCTCAAAGCTGAGGCTAAGAAAAGAAAGCTAGAAGGAGGAGAGGGGGGGAGATAAAAAGACTTTTGTTCGATAACTGTTAAGTTATGCCTACGTATCCTCTCGTGCAACGAGGAAGTCAGAACACCGTAGTTCGACTCAAAGAGACTTAATGCTTTTGGTGTGAACTCTTTCTTGTCTATGCTCAAGTGTATGACTCTTCTGGCTCGAGTGCTAACTGTCTTGCATTAAACGGAAGAAGCAAGTTCTCGTTTTCAGAGTGAATGTGATGAGAAAAGAATCCCAGAGGAGACATTTATTGTTTGTTTTTGTGTTTTCAGTTTTTTATTATTTTTGGTGTTTTGCATAAGATAATGAGCTTAAGCCTAAATCAAGAGTTGTAAACTCATTATATCTTCCCTGATTAGGCATAATGAGCCTACTAAAGTATAAGATGAAAATCCCAACTTAATCACCATGATAATATATGATTAAGATCATTAACCTACTTTGGTAATTATTAAGTGTTTTTGGGTTTTTGTTTAGTGTTAAGTAATTAGTTTAATCTCTAATCAAAGATTAGTGAACTCATTACACCATCCTAAGAGAAGGATGATAGATGAGGACACTTAAGCTGAGGAAGATACCTCAACTTAATCCATGGTTAGAGATTGAATTCATTATATAACAAGCCTTTATTAAGTGGATTTTAATTAATGGTTGGATGAAGAAGTGTTTTTTTTTTATATTTGCAAGACTTTAGCATGAGGGGGACTTGTCCATTGGACACTAGGGTTAGTCCCTCTGAACCACCAGGCAGAGATGTAACCCTAATATAAGGTCCAAGTTACAAGCTTAAGTCTTTAATGATTATTAGGTGTTTTTTGATTGAAGGTGAAAACAACTTAAAGGTTTACCACTAAGGATCAAAGTTATACACTCCATCCTAAGATAAGGATACGTGCATAACCCTAATCCAGAGTCCCAAAACTTTAACTATTTAGCCTTGATTATGAGATGAGAGAGAGAGAGAGACTCAAGGAGACTCAAAAGGTAAAAAATATGGGGGGACTATGTACAACCCTAAATTTATCATGCTTGGATATTCCTATGGTTTGTGAGGCATCAAGAGAAGTCTTCAAGTTGGCCACCAAAGGAAGAGAAGCAGATGGAAAGAGAGAGAGAAGGATTAGGTTACTTACTTCATGCAGAAGTTAAGTAACCTAAGAACAAGAGAAAAATAAGTGAATAAGATTCACTTCAAACATAAACAAAATGCATAAAAATAAAGAGAGAAAGAGAGGTTGGATGTGGATGCACATCCACATCCTGATTAACTTACCAAATGCACCTGAAATGGTTAGTTTTGAAAGCAAGATATGTACAAATTCAAAAGCATAAACAAATCAAGGAATAAAAAGTTGAAAATGAATCCAAGGGGACCCTAAGCACTCATGAAATCACCATCCAAAGGATGAGGTCTAAAGGTTTACCAAGTTTAAGTTATGGTCATCCTAAGATTGGCTAGGGTTGTGGATACTTTTCAAAGGGAAAATGCACATTAATTTGAAAATGCAAGATAAAAATGAGACAAAAATATTTTTAGAAACTAGAGGTCAATTGTGAAGGATTGCAAAAAGAACCATATGCAAACTCATCTTGGTTTGAGAGATATAAAATTTTGAAGTTAGGGTTAGAAAAACATGAAATTTAGGAACCCTAATTCAAAGGAAAATGGCAAAGTATGATCAAAACCAAAAATATATTTGTGAGATGAGTTTGTAAATGTTTGTAAATGTTAAAGAAACCTCTCTGATTTTTTTTGGTGATTTTTAAATACTTTAAAGTATTTTTAATTAATTAAAAGAATTTAATTAATTAAAATATACAATTAAATTATTTAAAAATGCAATTTTGATGAAAAAAATGAAAATAAAAATGTTTTTGGTTTCTGAAAATTAATTGAAGTGATGACAAAAAATTTCAGAATTTTTTAATGATTTTTGGTATTTTTAATGATTAAAAGAAAAGAAAATGGATTAAATAAAAATAAAATAAAAAGAAAATGAAAAGTAATCAAGATCAATGCTTGTGATTTCAAGGAAACAAGATCAATGGTCTAAAGTGTAACACCTCGAAAATCTAAATTTAATTATTTAGTCATTTATTTAATTAATTTAGAAAAAATTGGAGAGTTTGGATTAATTAGAGAATTTTGGAGAAAAAGAGTATTTTTATATAATAAGGATAAATAGTGTTTTATTATACTATTTTATTATTATTATTAAAAATATATTAGAGAAAAAGGGTAAGGTGGTCCTTTTGTGAAATATATGAGGGTAATTAGGGAAAAGACTCAACTGGAATGTGTTTTGGTAAAAAGGAATACACGATCAGTTTTCTCATTGGGTTTTCTATCGTGTTTGGTGAAGTGCTCTGAAGAAAGAGGAAGCTCAGAGTCAGGAGGTTGTGGAGAACCCCATAGAAGAGTGTAAAGCGGAGAAGTTTTCTAAGGTATGTGGAGTTTTTATAATCTATTGTAAATGTGTAGAAATTGGAGCATGAATAGTTTAGGATTGTATGAGTTTTACGAGTTTTTGGGGTTTTTGAGTTAGGTTGAGTTTATGAGAAAAATCTTGATGAACTAGAGTAGTAAAAGTGAGTTGAATCACATAATTGATTGTATAATTGTTATCATGATGTTGTTGGTGTTTGGTTGATGTTTTTGAGTGAGTTTTGGGTGATTTGAGGTGGAACCCGTAATGGGATTTGGGGGTTTTGAGGTTATAAAGCAGTCTGCATTTGAGTAGCAGAAAACTGCTGTAAAACGTGCGTTAACCGGATAACGCAATGGGTTAACCGGTTAACCATTGAAATTTTGGTGTTTTTCTAAAGTTTCGCAGGCGTTAACCGGTTAACGCTATGGGTTAACCGGTTAACACTGTTTGAGAGGCAAGTTTTAATTCTTTAAAAATCCATAACTTTCAAACCGTAAGTCCGATTTGCATTCCGTTTGAAGCGTCGGAAAGAGCATAAACTGAACTTTATTTTGATGAATAAAAATGAGAAAAATTCAATAGTTTTTATAAATGAATTTATGAAATAACCTTATAATTGCCTCATAATTTACCGGGTACGGGTCAATTCTTGATGTGTCAGAGTAGTTATAGAACTAGTGTTCTGGATGTAATGTCATGATGATATATATGATTATTTGATGATTGGTTTGCTGATGTGAAATAAATGATTCAAATTATTTGATGAATTTTACGATGTAGCGCATCATTGCATTTCATAACATTCACGATGGGGCTTCGGCCTATTTATTTGCTTCAATTCCATTGTGTGGATTGAAGTGTCTCGATGATTTACGATGTGCTCCTTTGTGGAGGGTTGATGGTCATGTATCCATCTCACGATGAAAATGGTACCATATGCATATTGCATATCAGGATGTTAGAATTGCATATTCTGGATGAATTTCATGACTGTGTTGGTGTTGCTTAATTTCATGATCGTGTTGTTGTTGTTGCTGAATTTTATAGTTGATGGTGTCATGATATGTTGTACTAATTTATTTATGTTTTATATTCGTGTACGTTTATGATAGATTATGATTACTCACCCTGCCTGCTTGGAAATGTTGCCTCTTTCGTGGGTAACTTGCAGATGATAAAGAATAGGATTGCAGTGCAATAGGAGTTTTCATGAGTCTCGGAGCGTGCTTTAGTGTTCCTTAGAAGTGGTTTTGGTCTATGTGTCCTGCTCTGTGTCATGTAACACTGGGACGGGGTTTATTTGTTAAACTGTTTTCAGTTATGTTATTACTTTGATAAATGTTTTCTCATTATATGATGTTGAAATTTAGGATGGAGAAAATTATGTTTATGAAGTAACAATTATGATTTTGAAATATGAAGTTTAAATTCCGCTGTGAAATGCTATATGTTATTCTTGATGTTGATTAACCCGTGTTACGGGACATGACACTGTTTGTTCGAATCATGATGAAATGTGATACCCTTCTCGATGATTACTATGATATTATTTAAATATTTGTTTTGGGGTAGAAGGGTGTTACATTAGTGGTATCAGAGCAGGTTGGTCTGTCCGGCCAAGTCTTGTTGTTGTCAGTTTGTTGTCAAGTCGTTATTTAATTAACGATTATTCTCTTCTGATGTGGTAAGTGTTGTGCAGAATGACTGGAAACAACACGCGTGCTCTCGCTGATGTGTAAACACCCCAAATTTGCCCTCACCCATTCACACCATGGCTTGTGATATCCTCATATACATAATCTCAATCATAGCATCCCATATTGCATATTTGCTTCACTGCATTGTTTCAAAGTCATCTGCATCTAGAGTTTGTGATCTGAGCAGTCCAAGAGCCATATGAGCCACTCCAAAGGTCATCAATCACTTCAAAGGGGTCCATGTGTGTTCAAGCATCATATTATATCCTCTCAAAGTCAAGAATGTCAAAAAATCACAAGAACTGAGATTGGCATAGAGGCAGAGCCAGGTTGACTGCACAGATGACCTAGAATTAGGGTTTTGGTTTCAAAGGCCATAACTAAATTTTTTTTGTCCATTCTTGTTTCTATTGGTCTCTATATGGTATAGGGATCATGCATATCAATTTTCATGAAGAAATTCAATGGGGAAGGCATCTGATCAAGAGTTGACTTTCTGAGCAAGTCAGTGCAAAATCAGGGCATCTGAGGCCCCCAATGACCCAACCAAAGGGTGTTCATCATCATTTTGATTATGTATGATCTTTATTTGATCATAGAAGATGTTAGAAGTTCACAAAATTGAAGAATTTCAAGCCATTTGCAAAGTTGACTTTTTGGGAAAATGACTTGTAATGGAAACTTGCCATTTTGGGAAACTTTTTCAACCCTTGCTTTTTGATTAAAAAATGCTTCAAATGGGAAAACTTTGGTCATGAAAGTTGTAGAATGGATCATTCCCTTTCCAAAAAGTACAAGAACTCATTCTAATTCATTTTGGATCAAAAGTTATGGCTTGTCAAAGTTGGGAAAAATCACATAATTTCAAGTTTTCTACCAAAGAGGCAAAGTTGCAAAATCACTTGCCAAGGCAAATTGAGACCTCAAAGTGGCTTCTAAACTTCACACAAACATGAACCAATGTCTAAAAGTCAGATTGCAACAAGAGTTTGCTCATTTTTATGACTTGTGGATCAAGAAACTTCAAAAGGGCCAAAGAGGAACAAAGTTGCAAAACATCACTCAAACCCTAATCCATGTGCTGACTGACTTCAAATCTGATCCTAGGGCTCTCCACACTTCTTGCTGCGCAGGACACCCCTCTTGTCCTTGGCTAGCCATGAGCCCATACCTCTCTTACACAAAGCTTGACTTTTTTGCAAAAGACACATACCAATCACCATAGGCCACCAACAACTCTCTGACCTATCACCACTTGATACATGGACCAAAAGCAGCTCAACACACCACACACTCAAGCCTGAAACAGATCATAAGCCATAGTTCCAAGTTTTCATCCCTTATGCTCTTTCATTCAAAACTCACTCTACAGAACACAAACACCAAAACAAACTTCACAAAACATCTCAGCATGTCTCACTGATCATCCCTGACCTTTCACCCTGCCCTGAAACTCCCTGAAATCAAAACACGATTTCCTCCCCTCTCTGAACAGAACTCTGCCAATCTCCCAAACCAGCCACTCTCAAAGCATTCTAAGCTCCATCCCATCATCAGGAGGACCAAGGGAGAAGGTTTGTGCAAAGCTTGAGGCCAGGAAGCTCAGAATCAGAGAAGCTCCATCTCAGGTAACATGCAGAACTTTTTTTTCCAGAAATGAGTTTTTAAGTTCCTAGATTGTTCCTCATGCTTTGCTGATCACTCTGATGTTTTTACTTTTTGAAATGGTTGAGAAATAAGCCCGTATCGAAGCTCTGAAACTTTTCCAGATTTTATGTTTTGATCCATATATTGAGTTGTAGGTTATATAAATTTGTTTTGATGCTTGATTCGTGTTCAGGGTGATTAGGAGATGTGATCTGGAGTTTTAGAGCTCTTGATTTTGTCTAGAGAAGAAGATTAGGTTTTGTGCTCGCCGGAGAAGATGACCGGAACCATTGTTCCGGTCATCTGAAAGTGATTAAATTAGGGTTAGGGTTTAGGTGAGTTTGAATGTGAGCCATTGATTTCCTTTTCCCGCGCGTATCCAATGGTCCAGGTTTCTTGTATTAGCCCTAATTTTGGATTAATTAAGTTAATTAAGATTAGGAAATTTAAATCTCCAGAATTGATCTGAACCCTCCATTCACGCGCGGGTCAACTCCCTCCAAAAAAATTTGAATGCTGGCCATTGATCCCTTTGACTTTCCATTTAATTCATTTAATTTCATATTTTTGTTATTTGTTTTGCATAATTATTTTAAAATACATAAAAAATCCAAAAAAATATTTTCTTTTTGCATTTTTATTCTAAATATTTTTCTTAACATAAAAACAATTTTTATTTTATTTTTTACACTTTTAGACTATTTTAAAAATATTTAAATGTTTATTTTAATTAATTAATGAAGATTAATTAATTAAAATAGCATTTAGGTTTCCAAAAATCACAAAAAAAATTCATGTAATATTTAAAAACATTTAGAAACATTGTCCAACTCTCAAACCAAATTTCTTTTTTGTCCTTGATGCCTTTTGATAATTTTCTTTGGATTTAATTTCATTTCAAGGCAATATTTTGTGTCAAACTTCAAAAATTCATTTCTGCCTAACCATTGAGAGTTGGACAATGATTCTTTTTGCATTGCATCTTGCATGACATATAGTTTATAGGATAAAATTGGCATGAATTGATCTTGCATTTTCAATTTGTTTTGCATTTTTCTTGTCAAGGTACCTTAAAACCCTAGCAATCTTAGGAAATTCATAACCCTCATTAGGTTAAGAGTTAGAACCCCTCCTTTGGGCAGTGAGTTTGTATAGGTCTAGGGTATCTTTGATTGCATTTTCAATTTTTTATCATGTCATTTTCTTCTGGTTTTGGATTTTTGCTTTGTATGTTGCATATAAACCCTAATTTTTGCCTTCCTTTGCATCCATCTTCCATTTGCTTGCATACCATGACTTTCCATGACATTTTGTGCATCCATTTGATTCATAATACATATTAGGACATATTAGAATCATGTTTGATCATTGCATCCCACATTTTCCATATTATATGTCATTTTCATTCCATAACTTTTCATGAACATCCATGGTTCAAAGCATGCTTCTCTTGCATCCATATGTTTGTATGATCATCCCCTTGCCTTGCCTCATGTTTGCATCATCTCTTAGCATCATTAACATCATACTTATGCTTCTGGTTTTGGTTTGCATCATCACATTTCATCTCATTTTGCATTGCATTTCATTTCTTTTGCTAACTTTTCAGGTGGTAAGTTGTTTGAGAAGTGGATTTGCCTTCACTTCTCACAATCTCTTCTCATCTCTCTTATGCATCATTGCTGCATTTTTGTATGTGTTTTGGATTGAGCTTGCTCATTCTTGTTCATCTTACTTTCTTTCTTCAAGCAACTTGACTTCTTAAGTGAAGCAAGTTGTTTTGCCTCTCTTTGCTCCTTTCATCTGCTTCTCTCCTTGGTGGTTCCTTAAAGATTTCTTTCTTAAACCTCACAAACCCTAGGAATGACTAAGCATGATAATAATTAGGGTTGATTAGTCCCCCACTTAGCTTTTACCTTTGCGTCTCTTTGAGTCTTCTCTTCTCATCTCATAATCAAGGACTAAACCTTAAAGGTTTTAAGGCTTTGTGATTAAGCTTATGCCTGCATCCTTCTATTAGGATGGAGTGTATAACTTTAATCCTAAGTGTTAAACCCTTAATGTGTTTAAATCCTCTAATCAATTCACTTAATAATCATCAAGACATCAAGCTTGTAACTTGGGCCTTACATTAGGGTTCTAATTCTTCCTTAATTGGTTAAGAAGGACTAACCCTAGTGTTAATGGACAAGTCCCTCTCAAGTTGTCTTACAAACCATAAAACTCACTTCTTCATCTTATCATTAACTAAAATCCATCTAATAAAGGCTTTGTTTTGTCATGAGGTTAATCCCTAATCATGGATTAAGTTGAGGAGTCTTCCTCAGCTTAAACATTCTCATCTATTATCCTTCTATTAGGATGGTGTAATGAGTCTGTTTAATCCCTGATTATGGCTTAGTCTCATTACTCAACACTAAACAAAAACACCAAAAACTTAAATAATAACAAGTAGGTTAATAATCTTAATCCTACATCAAAGGTGATTAAGTGTGAGATGCTGACTTCACACTTAAGGTATTCTCATTACCCCTAATCAGAGGGAGGATGTGATGAGTTTACTAACCCATTGGTTTCGGCTTAAGCTCATTAACTTATGACAAACTTTCAAAAGCAATAAAAGACTGAAAACTCAAAAACAAACAATAATCGTCTCCTCCGGGATTCTTTTCTCATCTCATTCACTCATAAACGAGAACTCGCTTCTTCCGTCTAATGCAAGACAGTTTGCACCTGAGCCAGACAGGTCATACACTTGAGCATAGACAAGTGAGCAGTTCACAAGTCAAATTTATCTTTCAGTCTCTTTGAGTCGAACTACGGTGTTCTGACTTCCTCATTGCACGAGAGGATACGTAGGCATAACTTAACAGTTATCGAACAAAAGTCTCTGTATATTCCCCCTCCTTCCAGCAACTATACTTTTAGCCTCATGATCATGAGCATACTCTTATTCTTACACCGACACCTCACTTATACACTTCACTTCTCTTACACTGACACCTGTACATCCTTTTCCAGCTCTTTTATACACAGATTGCACTGACACTACCCCTTTAAAACACAAATCTTTTAAGCGTGGATCCCGTCGAGTACAACGGACAATCTGGGTGCTAATACCTTCCCAGGTTGTAACCAACCCCCTTTCTCAGTCTCTCTGGTTCGCAACCGTCTTATCCATATCTTTCTAGGTCTATGCAACATTACCTTTCCTCCGGGATAAAAATGCCTAGCTGGCGACTCTTGTCTTCTGAGTTCACTTCTGTGTGTTCTCATCCTCTTTCGCCGACCGTTCGCGTCTGTACCCCTCTTGGCCCTATGTGTCATTTGGTGGGAGCGACAGCTTGGTGACTCTACTGGGGACACCTCATACTGTAACCAGGGCTTCTGGTTCTTTTTGTGGGTTCCTCCTAGCGCTTGTTTGATTTGTGTTTACTGGGGTGTTATGTGCTAATTGTGTTTGTATATTTGTATTTATTTTTGCTTTATGTACAGTTATTTATTGCTTTCTTTACAGCTTTATACATCATACTGTCATACTGTTATCTGGCTGGATCTGTTTTTTTGCTTTGGTGGGTGGGGTTCTATTGAGATTTTAAGGTCCTATACCTGGGACCTGAGTGACACCTAGGCTAGAGTGGTTCATGTTCTTTCCCATTCCATTTCGGTCTGGTGCGGGAATATGAAACACGGTTCAGATGTGGGTTTCTTCTTGAGAACTCTGTGCTACAGATTTCCTGTAGTGCTAGGGCTATCTGGGAAGCTTGCTAAGTCTGGATGACCTTTATTATTGACCTCCAGAAACTGAGGTGAATTAGAGGAGGATCCTTTATGGTTATTGTAAACACTGTACCTCCGGGTTAGAAGTTTTTACACTTCTCATAACTGATCCAAGTCTGAGGATCCTTGTTTTAGAACATCACCTGTGAGGGGGTTGGGCTGTTTACAGGTTTGCAGGAACCCTTGGCCACATCATACCCTGTTACCTATTGTGTTTAAGAACGCTTCACTTTGGACAGTTCTTGTGATTTAACCCAGGACATGTGACTCTTTATTTGATTCCCCCACCTTGGTTACTGGAATTCTGAACCTCCATCTGGACTTCTTGAACATACATGAACCTTTATATCAAGGCAGTAATCAGATCCAGCTTGATCACAAACCCTTGCATATCATTTGCATACATCATCATTTGCATCATTTAACATTTGTTTATTTGTTTTTCAGGGTATCCATGTTACATCTGGCTTGGTTTTGACCCCTTCATCTGCATATACCTTTATCTGCTTCAGCTATCTTCATCATCTATCTGCTTCAACCATCTTCATCAGTTGCTTACTTCAGCTACCTCCATCCTCATCACCATCCTAGCAGTGGTTCATCTCCAGTATCAGTCATCATCATCAGCAGTTATTTTCAGCTCTTCATCAGCAGTCATGGCACCCAAGAAGAGCAACATTTCATACCACTTCTTTGAGCCTGTGCTGGCTGGCATCAGGCAGGTCCAGGCACTTATTACTCCAGACCATATCCCATTATTCAGAGAGCATTATGGAGGCATCCTTGATATGGTTATGGACTTGGACCCTTCTCAGAGGAGTTTGATTCACACTTGCTTACAGTTCTATGATCCTCCTTTGAGATGCTTCACTTTCCAGAATTTTCAGTTGGGACCTCTACTGGAGGAGTTCTCATCACTGATTGGAGTGCCTGTCAGGGGTGATATCCCCTTCAACCCAGAGATGGCTTCTCCCAGCAATGGAGAAGTGGCAAAAGCACTGTATTTGGAACCTATTTTGATTGAGCAGAACATGTCAACAAAGACTGGAATTCCTGGCCTACACTTGGATTTCTTGACTTCTCAGGCCATCCTGAAGGCCTCTTTGGGAGAATGGAAGGCAGTTTGTGCATTGTTAGCCCTCAGTATATATGGGGTTATACTTTTTGCAGATGAGCCCAAGTTTATCAGCAAGAATGCTATTCATCTCTTCCTTTTGAGGAACCCAGTACCCACCTTGCTGGGAGATTTCTATTATTCTGTTCACCAAAGGAATGAGAAGCAGAGAGGGAGGTTGGTGAGATGTTGTGCTCCTCTATTTCATACCTGGCTGCTCAAACACTTACCCAGGACTGATGCTTTCCTAAATCCTCACCAACAGAAGAATTGGGCTAGAAGACTCATTGCTTTGACTTCAGATGACATCAGGTGGTGCACCCAGAGCACCAAAGGCAGGGACATAATTACTAGCTGTGGACAGTTCCCCAATGTACCTCTGGTAGGAGTGAAGGGTTGCATCAATTACAATCCTTTGTTGTTCAAGAGACAATTGGGCTATGCTTTGGTTCACCCTCCTAGAGTGCAAGACTTGGCTGAAACCCTGTATTGTGAGATAAAGCCTAATCTAGCTGTTGTCAGACAAGCATCCTGGGCTTGGGACAACATCCAGACCAAAGGGATGGCCATTCTTGGGAGATGCAATAATGTGGCTTCAGCTCAGTATTATGAATGGTCTCATGCTAGGGCTCAAATTTCTGGGATGCCCTTCACCATTGAGGATACACCGGGACCATCCACAGTACCACCTCCAGCCACTGTCAGCCTGGAGGAATTTGAGAAGCTGAAGGAGAGAAATGAGAATCTGTCTCAAGCTCTGAAGAAGACCCTCTGGGAGAGGAGTGATGGTCGTCTAGACATTGAGAGGTTGGAAAAGCTTAAGGTGGATCATCTAGCCAGGATTGAGAAAGCAGAGGACTACATCAAGAAATCAAGAGCTGGAGAGCAAATTTTGAAGAATGCCTGCAAAGAGGCCCAGTTTCAGAAGGCTAGGACTGATCTTTATCTGAAAGAAAGTCAAGATAGGTGGGTCAGAATCACTGAAGCTCGCACCCAAGAGGATAAGAGGACTCAAGCTCGGATTGAGCAGTTAGAGGCCATTGAGAGGAAACAACAGGAGGCTCTGCTAGCAACCCAGAAGGAAATTTCAGAATTGAAGATTAGGGCTGGTGTGAAGAGGTCAAAGGACCAAGACAGGCACAAGAAGCTGACCACTGCTATTGCCGCCAAAAACCTTCTCATCAAAAACATTACAGAGCATCCGGCTGGTCCTGTAACTGAAGCACTTCTGAAGGAGGTTAAGGAGGATGAGTTTGGCTTAGATGTTTGATTTCTTTGCTTGTTGTTATTTCCATTCCATGTACTTTTCTATTTATGTTGTATTTTGACCCCACAGGGGCATGTGTTGTAAAAACAAACTATGTATGATCCACCATTTGTATTGTATTTGTCAGTTTGTTTTATTAAGTCTCTCTCTTTCTAGCAAACATCAAAGCATCTTCCTCAGGGTCTGGAAAGGTCAAAACCAAGAGACAAGCCAGATACCTTGGAAACAAATAAGCATACTGCATTGCATACTAACTTTTGTTTTGTTTTATAGGTTTTTGTTTTGTTTGTTACTAACTCTGTTGTGGTTCAGGAATTATTGCTCGCCGTCGGGTGTTCCCTCTCAACCGTCCGCACAGATATCCTACTCACAACAATCTTCCTGGTATCCAGATGGATCAAGTACAGCAAGAGCTGACAGAGGTCAGAACCCAGATGGTTAATGAAAGGCTGGAGATGAGAAACCAAATGACCCAGTTCATGGAGGTAATGAATGGCTTGGCTCAAAGTCAAGAAAGGCTGAGGGCATTGGTAGAGAGACAAACCCTGGAAGAACCTCCCCTGGGAACTAGAGGAACAAGTAACAATGAGAGAGGTCAGCCTCATGTTAACCCACCAGTATATGGGCCTCATCTACATCCGGAAGTTAACATCCCGGGTAATGTGCAAGGAAATACTACTGGAGGAAGAGTCTTACAAGAAGACCCCCAAGAAGAGCAGTTTACTGTGATGGGAGTTGGGGATGAAGTCTATGATAGGAGGCTTGATGAAATTGCTGAGAAGTTGAGATCTCTGGAGTCTCAAAATTCCCTGGGTTTTGATGTCATGGATATGGGGTTAGTGGATGGGGTAAGGATTCCTCACAAGTTTAAACCCCCGTGCTTCGAGAAGTACAATGGAACTTCCTGTCCACGAACTCACTTGTAGTCTTTTCTGGGGAGACTTAAGGCATACACCATGGATGAAAAACTATGGATGTTTTACTTTGAAGATAGTTTGACTGGGGCTTCAAGGGAGTGGTACTCTCACTTGACCAGAGCTACTATCAGGTGCTGGAAGGACCTGGCTGAAGCTTTCATCAGGAAGTACCAATACAATATAGACATGGCTCCTAACAGAACCCTTCTGATGGGAATGTCTCAATCCTCCAGGGAAAGCTTCAGGGAATATGCCCAGAGGTGGAGACAGCTTGCTGCTGCTGTTCAGCCACCCATGTCGGAAAGAGAAATGGCTGACATGTTCATGAACACTCTGCAAGGAACATATATTGATAGGCTAGCTGCCTTTTCTTCCACCAGCTTCGCTGACGTAGTTATAGCTGGAGAAAGAATTGAAAGCCTTCTGAAGATGGGTAAGATTTCTGATAATGGTGCAAGCTCGTCAAATAATCCCAGGAAGCCTTTTGTGGGACCAAGAAGAACCGGTGAGGCAAATGCCATTTATGCCAACAGGGACAGACCTCAGCATGTCCACAGATCAGTAGCAGCTGTCACTATTCCAGCTCCAATTCCTCAGCAACCAGCATATCAACCACAACAACAACCACATTATCAGCAGCAAGTTCAGTATCCGCCACAAAGGACCTACAACAACAACAACAACAATCAACAACAAAGACCCTTTCAACAGAGACCATCACAGGCAAATAGGGTGATTGACCCAATCCCTATGCCTTATGCCGCTTTATTGCCACAACTCCTGAAACTCAACCTGGTTGAGCTAAGGACATTGGCACCACCAGATCCCTCCAATCTTCCGAGAAATTACGATGTCAACGCCAGATGTGCTTTCCACTCCAATGCACCTGGCCACAATACAGAGAAATGCAGGGCTTTACAAATGAAAGTGCAAGATCTGGTAGATTCTAAAGCCCTCAACTTTGCACCCCCGCCAAATGTCAACAAGAATCCCATGCCCAATCATGGAGGACCAAGGATTAATGCCATTGAGGAAGACAAGCCATCTTTCTTAATAACCAGTGTTGGACAGATTCGAACACCTCTGGTAGAAATTAAAGCTCAGCTTCTAGAATGCCAGATGTTCCCCGGGTGTGAGCTCGGTTGTGGTTATTGCAACATTTCGGTCAACGGGTGTGATAATTTGAGAAGCGGCATAGAT
The DNA here is from genome assembly GCA_963966055.1 of Lathyrus aphaca. NCBI lineage: Eukaryota > Viridiplantae > Streptophyta > Magnoliopsida > Fabales > Fabaceae > Lathyrus > Lathyrus aphaca. Next base: position 140,349,755 of record OZ014520.1, read on the forward strand.
GGTCTTATCAAAAGTGGTATACTTCAGATCACAACATCAGTACCGGCAAATCCAGCAATCCCTTTGACAACAATTCCTAACTCTTCTACAACTGCAACAACAATCATTCCGACCAATTCATCAATATTATCAACAATGGCTCCATCCATCACTTCAACAAATCAGATGTCAACAACCATTTCCTCTACAACATCAGCACCCATCTATTCAGCAGAATCTTCTACAACACCAGCAGAAATTAATGAAGATATCTCAGCAGTCACCATCTACTATGATCCGTCAAATGTTCCTCCAAACAACAACTTTCAACAACAAACAGTGGAACCTCCTGCCAGGTCACCGGTCACCATTTACTACGATCCGCACACCATTTTAGTACCCTCCTCTGCTGCAGTCAGTCCAGTTACCATCACGGTGCCTGGACCAGTTCCATATGAAAGCAGTAATGCCATCCCTTGGCATTATGGCTCTGACCTCTACTGCAACGGGGAGAAAATCACTTTGGATTCTTCAACCTCTTCTCCACAAATTGATAATGTTGGGGGAGGCGGAGGCTTCACCAGAAGCGGACGCCTTTTTGCCTCACAATTGCAAAAACCTAATGCCGAAGCAGAAGCTGCCGCCAGAGCAAAAGGAAAGAGTGTGGTATTTGAAGAGCCGGCTGTCAAAGAAACTCAGAAGACATCTTTTGAGCAAGATGTGGACGAGTTTATGAGAATCATAAAGAGAAGTGATTACAAGGTGGTGGATCAGCTTCACCAAACTCCCTCAAAGATCTCCATATTATCCCTGTTGATGTGTTTTGAAGCTCACAGGAATGCATTATTGAAAGTCTTGCACGCAGCATACGTGCCAGAAGAGATCACCGTTAATCAGCTAGAAACTGTGGTAGCAAATGTCAACACCAGTCATGGACTGGGCTTTACCAATGCTGACTTAACAACTGAGGGACGTAACCACAACAAGGCTTTACACATCACTCTAGAATGCAAGGGTGCTGTTCTATCTCATGTACTGGTGGACACTGGGTCTTCACTCAATGTTCTACCAAAGAAATCCTTAGTGAAGCTGGAGTATGATGGCTTGGCCCTGCGTCCAAGTAATTTAGTGGTGAGAGCATTTGATGGCTCCAAAAGATCAGTGCTTGGGGAGATTGATCTGCCTGTGATGATTGGCCCGCAGACCTTCAAAATTACCTTCTATGTGATGGACATTCAGCCGTCCTACAGCTGTTTGTTGGGTAGACCTTGGATCCATGCCGCTGGCGCTGTTACGTCTACCCTTCACCAGAAGCTGAAATTCGAGTGGGAAGGCCAGATCATCACCATCTGTGGTGAAGAGGACATCTTTGTTAGCCATCTGGCTACGTACAAGTATATTGAGATGGATGGAGAGATCCATGAAACCATGAGCCAGGGGTTTGAGGCCCTGAACATAAATGAAGCATCTGCTGTACTGGGGACCTCCATGACGTCTTATCAGCAAGCCAGGAAGGTTGTTGAAGAGGGGACTGCCCAAGGCTGGGGCAAGCTGTTGCCTGTGGAGAAGAAGGAGGACAGATTTAGGTTGGGTTACAAACCAACTCAACAAGATCAATCAGAGGCTGCTAAGAAGCCCAATTTTGTCAGCGGGGGAATGCTCACCCCGGATGCAGTGAATAACTTGGAAGATGAGTCGGAAGATGAGCGCAACCTGGAGAGCTGGATACGTCCAAGGACCCCGGGGAGCCATATCTCAAACTGGTCTTCCCAGGAAATTATAAGGGTTACTCCTGCAGAGTAATTATTATTTCCTGTATATTTTAAGCATGCATCAAGTCTTGCATCTTGCCCAAGATGACAAGACTCATTTTGTAATCGGGCCATCTTGTAATTTTGTCCAAACAGATCAATCAATGAATATCAGACATCTTTTGCAAATGAGTCTTTTTCTTTTCCGCTCACTGTTTTTCATTTTTTCTTTTTGTACAAAAATAAAAATGGCAATGTTTTCAAAATGATAACTTTACTTCACTTTTTTCTAAACAAGATTAAAATCGATCACTAAAATGAACAATCTAAACCCTTGTAGAGAGTGCCTTTCAGACTGCACCGACAACAGCACAACTATGGCTTCTTATGACTTTGATAATCCAATCAATCAAGCTGATGAAGGGGTTGAAGAAGATTATGAGCTTCCTGAAGAGCTAGCCAGGTTGTTAAGGCAAGAGGAGAAGGTTATTACTCCTCATCAGGAGGAGGTCGAAACGATTAATCTTGGTACGGATGAAGATGTGAAAGAGGTTAAGGTCGGGGCCTGCTTACAAGACTCAGTGAAAGAGCAACTGATTGACCTGCTTCGTGAATATGTGGATGTGTTTGCTTGGTCTTATCAGGAGATGCCAGGGTTGGACACCGATATTGTTATGCACAAGCTGCCTTTAAGAGAAGATTGCCCGCCAGTAAAACAGAAACTGCGCCGTACTCGCCCAGATATGGCAATGAAGATTAAAGAAGAGGTACAAAAGCAGTGGGACGCCGGGTTCCTTGCTGTGACTAGCTATCCGCCGTGGGTTGCTAATATTGTACCTGTGCCTAAGAAGGACGGCAAGGTGAGGATGTGTGTGGATTACCGGGATCTGAACAGAGCCAGCCCGAAAGATGACTTCCCTTTACCTCACATTGATGTATTGGTTGATAATACGGCTCAGTTCTCGGTATTCTCCTTCATGGACGGATTTTCAGGATACAATCAGATCAAGATGTCACCTGAAGACATGGAGAAGACAACTTTTATCACACCCTGGGGTACGTTCTGTTGTCGCTCCCGATAAGTGACACCAGGTCAGATAAAGGTACAGACGCGAACGGTCGGCGAGAGGGACAATGAGAACACACTGCCGTGAACTCACTGGAGATGAATAGAGTCGCCAGCTAGGCATTTTTATCCCGGAGGAAAGGCAATGCTGCATAGACCTAGAAAGAGATGGATAAGACGGTTGCGAACCAGAGAGACTGAGAAAGGGGGTTGGTTACAACCTGGGAAGGTATTAGCACCCAGATTGTCCGTCGTACTCGACGGGATCCACGCTTAAAAGATTTGTGTTATAAAGGGGTAGTGTCAGTGCAATTTGTGTGTAAAATAGCTGGAAAAGAATGTACAGGTGTCAGTGCTGAAAAAAAGTGTGAAGTGTATAAATGATGTGTCTGTGTAAGAATGAGAATGAATTGCTCATGACCATGAGGCTTAAAGAATGAAGCTAGAAAAGAGGGGGAATATACAGAGACTTTTGTTCGATAACTGTTAAGTTATGCCTACGTATCCTCTCGTGCAATGAGGAAGTCAGAACACCGTAGTTCGACCCAAAGAGACTGAAAGATGAATTGACTTGTGAACTGCTTACTTGCCTATGCTCAAGTGTATGATCTGTCTGGCACAGATGCTGACTGTCTTGCATTAGACGGAAGAAGCAAGTTCTCGATTGTGAGTGAAGATGATGAGAAAAGAATCCCGGAGGAGACGATTATTGTTTGTTTTTTGAGTTTTCAGCCTTTTATTGCTTTTGGAAGTTTGTCATAAGTTAATAAGCTTAAGCCTAAACCAATGGATTTAGTAAACTCATCACATCTTCCCTCTGATTAGGGGTAATGAGAATACCTTAAGTGTGAAGTCAGGTTCTCACACTTAATCACCTTTGGTGTAGGATTAATATTATTAACCTACTTGTGATTAATTAGATGTTTTTGTGGTTTTTATTTAGTGTTAAGTAATGAGGTTAAGCCATGATCAAGGATTAAACAGACTCATTACACCATCCTAATAGAAGGATAATAGATGAGAATGTTTAAGCTGAGGAAAAGCTCCTCAACTTAATCCATGATTAGGGATTAAACTCATGACAAAACAAGCCTTTGATTAAGTGGATTTTATTTAGTGATATGATGATGAAGTGAGTTTTATGATTTGTAAGACAACTTGAGGGGGACTTGTCCATTAACACTAGGGTTAGTCCTTCTTAACCAATTAAGGAAGAATTAGAACCCTAATGCAAGGCCCAAGTTACAAGTGTGATGTCTTGATATTTATTAGATGAATTGATTAAGAGATTTAAACACCTTAAGGGTTTAATACTTAGGATTAAAGTTATACACTCCATCCTAAGAGAAGGATGCAGGCATAAGCTTAATCACAAAGTCTTAAAGCCTTTAGGGTTTGGTCCCTGATTATGAGATGAGAAGAGAAGACTCAAAGAGGGACACAAAGGTAAAACTATGGGGGGACTAATCAAAACCCTAATTCATTGTCATGCTTGGATGATCCTAAGGTTTGTGAGGTTTACAAGAACAATCTTCAAAGGAGCCACCAGGAAGCAGAAGAACAGGATCAAGAGAAGCAAAGTGACTTGCTTCATTCAAGAAGTCAAGTCACTTGAAGAAAGAAAGGGGGAGGAAGAAGAATGAGCAAGCTCAAACTCAAACACATGTAAGAATGCAGCAATGGATGCAAGAGAGATGAAAAGAAAAGTTATGAGAAGTGAAGGCAAATCCACTTCTCAAGTTTACTTACCACCTGCAATGTTAGAAAGAAAATGCAATGCAATGCAAGATGAGATGAAATGGTATGGTACTAAGCAAAACCAGAAGAATGTTGATGATGATTATGATGCTATGAGGTGCTGCAAACATGAGGCAAGACAATGGGGATGTTCATACAAGATCATGAATGCAAATGATGCAAGCTAAGGAGCATGAACAAACATGAAATGTTATGAAGCATACAAGACAAATGACATGGCAAGTATGAGATGCAATGATCAAAGATGCTTTATACATGTCTTAAGATGTCAAATGAATCATAAGTATGCACAAAATGCAAAGACAAGTCATGTTATGCAAGAGAATGCAAGAAGGATGCAAAAGAAAGCCCAAATTAGGGTTCATGGATCAAACATCAAACACAAACCAAAAACAGAAGCAAACCTCATGATAAAAAAAAGAAAATGGCACCCAAAGAAACCCTAGGCCTATGATGAACCACTGCCCAAAGGGGTGCTCTCAACTCTCAACCAAACTCAAGATATGAATTTTACAAGATATTAGGGTTTTTTAGGGTTCTTAACAAAACAAATGCCAAACAATTTGAAAATGCGAGAACAATTCATGGCCTTTTTATCCTAGAAACTACATGCAAAACAAAAGACAATGCAAGAAGAATCAATGTCTCAACCTTCACCAATTGGCAGAAATGAATTTTTGAATCCATGATCAAAATAATGCATAAAAAATGATTTAATTCAATGAAAAATTCTTAAAATGCATCAAGATCAAAAAAGAAATTTGGTTTGAAAGTTGGACAATGTTTCTAAATGTCTTAGAACATTTCATGAATTTTTTTGTAATTTTTAAATACCTAAAAGTATTTTTAATTAATTAATTCTCATTAATCAATTAAAGACAATCTTTTAAATATTTAAAAATACTTTTTTAATGATAAAAATAAAATAAAAAATATTTTTGGGTCATAAAAATTACTAAAACTTTAAAGAAAAAGTTTCATAATTTTTAAGATATTTTTGCTATTTTAAATTAAATATGCAAAGCAAATGAGAAAGAAATGAATTAAAATTAAATAAAAATGAAAGTAATCGGAATGAGAGGCTGGGATGCAATCTGGGGAGGAGATGGTTGACTTGGCGCGTGATCCAGTGGTCCAAATTCAAACTTGGTTAAATTAAAATTATGAATTAATTAATCAGGAATTAAATGGATAATCAGGATTAGGGTTTCTAATGGCTCATCTCAGCCTTTCATTCGCGCGCGGGAGAGTCCATCCAAGGGACCAGATTCAAAGTTGCTTAATTAATGACAATTAGCCCTAATCAAACTCAGGCTGCCGGAGAAGACTTCCGGTCGTCTTCTCCGGCGAGCAGCTCACCTGAAAATCTCCCAAACCTCTCAAATCATAACAAAAATGAAACCTAAGACCAGGTAAATGATCCTCACATCCTCACGAATCAAACCCCTATCCTAAAACACACTTATATTTCCTAAATAAACTGAATCGAAGAAAAAGAAAACTAGGGCACGCAGGTTTCAGAGAGAAATTAAATGCTCATTTCATCACCATTTCAAAAACTAAGAACATCAGGATGATCAGGACAACACAAAGAACAAGTTTGTAACAAAAAAAATGATTTCTGGAAAAATAATTTTCGAGCTACCTGAGATTTGGAGCTTTCAGTTTGAGGGCTTTCTGGCCACTTCTCCTTGTGCAATCCACTCCACTTGGTTCACAGAAGATGCTTGAATGCTCAAAAGGAGTTTAAGTTGGCTGGATAATGAGATTCGAAAGCTTCTGTTCAAGCTTGATCAGAAATGGCAATGGTGAAAAAGAGAGCTTCAAGTCATGGTGGATGGTTGTTTGTGATCCTGAGGATGAATGGAGAAGGTCTGTGGTGTTTGTTTGTGTGTTTGTGAGCTAAGGTGAGAGTTTCGAATGAAACTGCAAACTGAAGTGAATGATGGCAATGGAGTTTTCTGGCTGTTTCAGGCTTATGCTTTGGGTGGTTTCTTGTCTATGAAGTGTGTTGAGTTGGATGATGAAGAAAGTTTGAGTGTTTTCAGGCTGTATAGAGAAATTCGAAGGCTTTTGCAATGTGAAGGGATTTTGTGAATGTGGTGAATGTGTTGGTTTCAGCCTTGCTTAGTGATGTCTTTAGCTTGCAAGCTGTCCACATAATTCTCTCTCATTGGTCAGTTGACAAGACATGCCCTTTATTGATTGGTAAGGCAACTTTTGCAAAAAGTCCACTTCTTGTAAGAGAGGGCATGGGCTAAACTCTAGCTAAGTACAATGGGCATGGGGCTGCGCAGCATGATGTGTGTATGAAGCTAGTTTGGTTCAGCATCCAAGAAATCAAGTGGGTGAGATGTGATGATAGTTTTTGCAAGTTGCTTGCTTTATGGTTCACATGTGAAGATCTTGTTCCAAAAGTCATGAAACATGAGCAATGCCTAGTTCATTCTGAATTTTAGGACTTAGAGAATGTTTATGTGAAGGTTTGATACCAATTAGAAGCTGCAATTTGACTTGGTGCATGATTTTGCAAGTTTCCCATTTGGTGCATGTCTTGAAATTTAGTGATTTTTGCCAACTTTGATGCACCATAACTTTTGATCCAAAATGAATTAGGTCATGTTCTTGTACTTTTTGAAAAGGGAAAGATGAGATCTACAACTTTCATGACCAAAGTTTTTCCATTTGAAGCCTTTTTGGATCAAGAATCAAGGCTTGAAAAATGACCTAAAATGATGCATTCTTGAAAAGTCAACTATGCCCAAAAAGTCAACATTTGCAAAAACCCTAAATTCTTGATTTCTATGAACTTCAACCTTCTTCCATGATCAAATAAAGATCATATACACTCAAAATGATGAAGATCACCCATTGGTTGGGTCACTGGGGGCCTCAGATGCCCTGATTTTGCACTGACTTGTCTGAAAAGTCAACCCTTGATCAGATGACTTCCCCATGGAATTTCTTCATGAAAATTGATATGAATACTCCCTATACCATATAGAGATCAATGAAAACAAGAATGACCAAAAAATTTGGAGTTATGGCCTCTGAAACCAAAACCCTAATTTTCAGTCAACTGTGCAGTTCAACCTGGCTCTGCATCCACTCAAACCCTAGCCCTTGTGATTCCTCTGCATTTTGGACTTTGAGGAGATGGAATATGATATAAGAACACACATGGACCACTTTGAGTTGATTGGTTGCCTTTGGAATGGCTCAAGATGCTTTGGGATTGCTCAGATCACAAACCCTAGGTGCAGATGCTTTAGAAACTATGCAGTGAATTAAGAATGAGATGTGAGATGATATGTTTGTGTTTATGCATATGAGGATGATCACAAGCCATGGTGTGAATGGGTGAGGGCAAATTTGGGGTGTTTACAGCTGCCCCTATTCAAACATGAGTTAGCTGTGCAGGATGTAAGCGACGGCTTAACAGGCAAACAAGATAACTTGTGGTTGAATACCAAAGACAGTCCAAAATTTGCACTCACAGAATGAAGAAGAAAAGGGATATGGATTGTAAAAGGAAAATAAAGTATATTGCAAAGCGGGAAACAACGCAATGACGGGGACGGCCGACATGCTGGGGATAAAAGGTAAAGCCAAGACGGGGACGGCCGACTAGCTGGGGAAAATCAAATTATGATGGGGACGGCCATCAGGATAAAGCTGTAAAATTTTCTGGGAGTTAATGAAACATGACGGGGACGGCCATCAAGTTCTCAAAGTAAAGTAAACAACGATGGGGACGGCCATCGGGCTAAAAGAACAAAGGACCACGACGGGGACGGCCATCGGGTTAAAGAATAAATGAAATAAACAGATGATGGGGTACGGCCATCAAAGGTGAAGGACGATCACCTAGCAGGGGACGGCTTCTCTGTTGGGAATAAAAGAAATATGATGGGGACGGCCATCAAAGGTGGAGGACGACCACCTGGCAGGGTACGGCTGCCGAAAATATCAACGATGGGGACGGCCATCGGATAGAAAGGTCAACGATGGGGACGGCCATCGGACGAGCAAGATGGAGGACGACCATCAAGAAGTGGAGGACGACCACTCAGCAGGGGACGGCTGCTCTCGAGGTTTATCATAACACAGGACGAGTGTTAGATAACCAAAATCAACAATGGGGACGGCCATTGGATAAAGTGATGAAGGACGATCATCAAAAGGTGGAGGACGACCACCTAGCAGGGGACGGCTGCTAAAATCAACGATGGGGACGGCCATCGGATGAGCATGATGGAGGACGACCATCAAGAAGTGGAGGACGACCACTCAGCAGGGTACGGCTGCTCTCAAAGGTATCATAACACAGGACGAGTGTTAGATAAAAAAGAAAATTTGTTGGTGATCTACTGGGGATATAGTAAACACGGACGAGCGTTTACATCCAAGAAACAAAAGGTATAAGTGTTTGGTATCGTGTATAGATTAAAGATGCGGACGAGCATCCTTAAGACTATGATACGGACGAGTATCATGTAGAAACAAACTGACACATGTTCAGAGATGATGATACGGACGGGTGTCAACTGGTTAACAAAGAACACGGACGAGTGTTGCATCTGCGGGGATATGAGTGATGATGTATACAAGATACGGACGAGTATCTGTATAAGTGTACCATGAGTAGGGAGCATTGTATTGTATAGATGAGTGTTTTAACTGCTGGGGAGAGTGACACGGACGGGTGCCAAGAAAGAAAAGTGTAATATGAACAAGTATCTGCTATACAAAGTCTAGGCGACTGTGCTGGGGATATGACACGGACGGGTGTCAGGGAAGTGTATATAAGTACATGTGAGTGCAAAGAGGACCTCTTTGGCTTTCTGCTGGGACATGACACGGACGGGTGTCAGGAAATATCTGTAATACAGGTGATCTTGTTTGTAAAGATGTTCGGGCGACTTTACTGGGGAAGTGATGACACGGACGGGTGCCAAAAGGTGTATATACTGGTGTTTGTGATTTGAGAGGCAGCTGCTTTCGCTGGGGCTCTGGTGGGGGTTTCTGTACGGTGATGATGAACGGTTTATTATTCACAAGTGTTTGATTCACGACATGACTTATGATTATGCTATGCGTTTGATTTTTGCCGTAATGCTCCGTATTAGACGGAATGCTACGCTCTGAGGGATAGTATGATGCGAATGCTATGATTATGCAAAGAGGCACCGATCCGGGATTCGGATCCCGTTGCTACGAAGATCTCTGGTTGATCTGCTTGAAGTGAACATCCCAGCTGGGGATGAGATCATTGGTAGATCTAATGATGCATTTGTTTGGGGATATAGGTCACTGATTGACATATCCTTATAATATGGGACCCAGCTGGGGTTTGTAGAAGCTTTCCGTACTCTGTTGCGACTTCTCCGTGCGTTGCTCTTCTGAATAAAGGCTTGAAGCTCTGTGGGGAGATGATTCCCTGATTTCTGTATTCTGCTGAGGAAGAATGGTTGGTGTTACAGCTGGGGAATGCTGTTGGTAACTCAGCTGGGGAGGGCAATGGGAGGCAACTCGTCTGGGGATAGAGCATTTCGGATGCTGAGATTGAGTGTACGTTGATTTGGCAACTTTGCTGGGGAAATGGGCACCTTCCAATGCCATGTGAGTTGATAATGATTCGCCAGTTTGCTGAGACGTAATTTGCATGCCCCAGGTTGCGTTCTGGATACCTGCAATCCTGCAAAGATAATGGAACGTACAAAAGGTCCCGAGGTATCCCTTTCTGGATTCCGTCATAGGAATTAAGTACTTTCGAGAATAATCACATTCCCTGTAAGCATGTGTTTTGTTTTTAGAGAAGGCATCTGTACTTATGCAATTGTATTTTTAGAGATATCAGACAACTCCTTGCCAAACGTAAATGTAAAAGACGAAACATGACTGAAAATCTGATTTTATTAATTCATGTGCCCTGAATTGGCAAAAGATACAGACAAAGAAACATATCTCCTGAAATGAGGAGATTGTTACAAATTGAGAAATAAAGTGCTGGCGATGTTGACGACGCTTTGAGGAGCTTCCTCTCCTGCTATGACTCGTATGACAATGACGTTCTTCTCGTCTTGCTTTCTGGAGAGAGTTGATTCTGATTGAAGCTTGATCCTTTGGAAGCTTACCAAGTTGTAGGTGATACAGACGAATTCAGAATGCAGTTGTTCGCTTATTCCCTTGTTTTGCATGGATCGCCCTTTCGGGTTTTCAATCCATCGGGATACCCATTTTTGCCTGAGCTGTCCAATGCGGCTTTTCAACTCAGCGGGTGTACATTTTTTCATTTATTTCCCTTACTTTTGCCCGAGTCTTTTATTCTGTTTTTGACTCGCCGGGATGCCCTATTTTTGCCTGGACTTACATTCTGTTTTTATGTCCAGCGGGTCTTTTTATGCGAAGTATTTTTTAACTGCATCTGAATTCACAGGGGACGGGAAATCTTCACCATCCATGGTGCTGAGCATCAGTGCTCCACCAGAGAAAACTTTCTTTACAACGAATGGTCCTTCATAATTTGGAGTCCATTTGCCCCTGTGGTCTGTATGAGGAGGGAGGATTCTTTTCAACACAAGATCCCCTACTTGGTACTCTCGGTGCCTGACTTTCTGATCGAAGGCCTTCTTCATTCTCTTCTGATATAACTGCCCATGGCAGATTGCAGCCAATCTTTTCTCTTCGATCAGACTCAGTTGTTCGTATCGGGACCGAACCCATTCTGCTTCACTCAGTTTAACATCCATTAATACCCGTAACGAGGGTAATTCAACTTCAACAGGTAGGACTGCTTCCATACCATATACAAGCTGATACGGTGTTGCCCCAGTGGATGTTCTGATTGACGTGCGGTACCCATGCAAGGCAAACGGTAGCATTTCATGCCAATCTTTGTAGGTGATTACCATCTTCTGCACAATCTTCTTGATATTCTTGTTAGCTGCCTCAACAGCGCCATTCATCTTTGGCCTGTAAGGAGAAGAATTGTGATGTTGGATCTTGAAGTCCCGGCACAGCTCTACCATCATTTTGTTGTTTAAATTGGAACCATTATCAGTAATGATTCGCTCGGGCACTCCATATCGACAGATGATATCTCTTTTCAGAAATCGGGCTACCACTTGCCTAGTAACATTTGCATATGAGGCTGCTTCGACCCACTTGGTGAAATAGTCGATGGCGACCAGGATGAATCTGTGACCATTCGAAGCAGTTGGCTCAATCCTGCCAATCATATCAATGCCCCACATAGCAAAGGGCCATGGTGAAGACATGATATTCAAAGGATTGGGAGGCACATGCACCTTATCTGCATAAATCTGGCATTTATGACATTTTCTGGCGTAAGCACAACAGTCTGCATCCATTGTGATCCAGTAATAGCCTGATCTTAGCAATTTCTTAGCCATGGCATGCCCTCCTGCATGGGTACCAAAAGATCCTTCGTGCACTTCATGCATCAACAAATCTGCTTCTGTCTTATCAACGCATCTGAGGAGTACCATGTCAAAGTTCCTCTTGTATAAAGACCCATCAGTGTTCAGAAAGAAACTACCAGCAAGCCTTCTCAAAGTCTTCTTATCATTGGAAGATGCCCCAGGTGGGTATGTTTGATCCTCCAAGAAGCACTTAATGTCATGGAACCAAGGCTTATCATCTTCTACAACATCCGCTGCGAATACATATGCTGGTCTGTCAAGTCTAGACACTGAAATCCGAGGTACAAAGTTAACGGCTTGAACTTTGATCATGGATGAAATGGTAGCAAGAGCATCTGCAAACTGATTCTCGTCTCGAGGGATATACTCAAGCTTGACTGTTGTGAAGAAAGTCAATAACCTCCTTGTATAATCCCTGTAAGGTATCAGATGATCTTGGTGGGTGTACCATTTCCCGTTGGTTTGATTGACTACCAAAGCTGAATCTCCGAATACGGTCAATGTTTTGATCCTGAGGTCAATGGCTTCCTCAAGACCCATAATGCAAGCTTCGTATTCAGCTTCGTTGTTAGTGCAGTTGAAAGTGAGCTTTGCCGAGAAAGGCATGTGAACTCCTTTGGGTGTGATGAGTACTGCACCAACACCACGGCCATTCATGTTAACAGCCCCATCAAACATCATAGTCCATTCTTCTTCCGGGTCAAGCCCTTCAGTGTGAATAGGCTCTTCATGATCTTTTGCTTTAATGAACATGATGTCTTCATCAGGGAAGTCAAACCTCATTGGCTGGTAGTCATCAATGGGTTGCTCAGCAAGATATTCAGATAGTACACTGCCCTTGATGGCTTTCTGAGATGTGTACTGTATGTCGTATTCTGTGAGAATCATCTGCCATCTTGCAACCCGTCCGGTAAGAGCTGGCTTCTCAAATATGTACTTAACTGGATCCATTTTTGAGATTAATAAGGTAGTGTGGGTCAACATATACTGTCTCAGTCGGCGAGTAGCCCACACTAAAGCACAGCAAGTTTTCTCGACCAGTGAATAACGTTGTTCACAGTCGGTAAACTTTTTGCTTAGGTAGTATATTGCATACTCTTTTCGACCAGACTCGTCATGCTGGCCCAGCACACACCCCATCGATTCTTCTAATACTGTCAAGTACATTATCAGAGGTCTTCCTTCTACTGGAGGCATAAGGATTGGAGGTTTTTGTAAATACTCCTTGATCTTGTCAAAAGCCTTCTGGCAATCTTCGTTCCACCTGACCGTTTGTTCTTTTCTTAACAGCTTGAACAAGGGTTCACAGGTTGCTGTGAGATGAGATATGAACCGGGAGATGTAGTTCAATCGACCTAAGAACCCTCGAACTTCTTTCTCAGTTTTTGGTGCAGGCATCTCTTGAATAGCTTTGACTTTATCAGGGTCCACTTCAATCCCTTTCTCGCTTACAATAAATCCTAGCAGCTTACCGGATCGCACCCCGAATGTGCACTTGTTGGGGTTCAGCTTCAATTGGTACTTCCTCAGACGCTTGAATAACTTGAGCAGATTTACCAGGTGATCTTCCTCTGTAAGGGACTTGGCGATCATATCATCCACATAACATTCTATTTCCTTGTGGATCATATCGTGGAATAATGTCACCATAGCCCGTTGATATGTTGCACCAGCATTCTTGAGCCCAAATGGCATCACTTTGTAACAGAACGTGCCCCAAGCTGTGATGAATGTTGTCTTCTCCATGTCTTCAGGTGACATCTTGATCTGGTTATATCCTGAAAATCCATCCATGAAGGAGAATACCGAGAACTGAGCCGTGTTATCCACCAATACATCAATGTGAGGTAATGGGAAGTCATCTTTCGGGCTGGCTCTGTTCAGATCCCGGTAGTCAACACACATTCTTACTTTGCCGTCTTTCTTAGGCACAGGTACTATATTAGCAACCCACGGCGGGTAGCTAGTTACAGCAAGGAACCCGGCGTCCCATTGCTTTTGTACCTCTTCCTTGATTTTCATAGCCATGTCTGGGCGAGTTCGGCGCAGTTTCTGTTTCACTGGTGGGCACTCTTCCCTCAAAGGCAGCTTGTGCACAACAATGTCGGTATCCAACCCTGGCATATCTTGATACGACCAAGCAAACACATCAACATACTCTTGAAGCAGATCTATCAGTTGTCTCTTCACTGAGTCTTGCAGGCAGGCCCCGATTTTAACCTCTTTCACGTCTTCGTTTGTACCAAGATTAATCACTTCAATCTCCTCCTGGTGAGGAGTGATAACCTTTTCCTCTTGTCTCAACAACCTGGCTAGCTCTTCAGGAAGCTCATATTCTTCTTCAACCCCTTCATCAGCTTGATTGATTGGATTGTCAAAGTCATACGATGTCATAGCCGTGCTGTTGTCGGTGCTGTCTGGAAGGCACTCTCTGCAAGGGTTAAGTTTGTTCATTTTAGTGATTGATTTTAATCTTGCTTTAGAAAAAAGTGAAATGAAGTTATCATTTTGAAAACACCGCCATTTATTTTTGTACAAAAAGAAAAATGGAAAAACAGTGAGCATAAAAGAAAAAGACTCGTTTGCAAAAAGATGTCTGATATTTCATTAATTTAATCTTGTTTGCACAAAAGTACAGATGGCCCTGGTTACAAAATGAGTCTTGTCATCTTGGGCAAGATGCAAGACTTGGATGCATGCTATAAAAAATACAGGAAATAATAATTACTCTGCATGAGTAACACTTATAATTTCCTGGGAAGACCAGTTCGAGACACTGCTCCCCGGGATCTTCGGACGAATCCAATTCTCCAGATTGCGCTCCTCTTCCAGCTCGTCTTCCAGACAGTTGATAGCATCGGGGGTGAGCATCCCCCCACTGACAAATCCTGGCTCTGCAGCAGCCTTCGCTTGATGTTGAGTTGGTCTGTAACCCAACCCAAATTTGTCCTTCTTCTCCTCCACATCTAAAACCTTGCCCCAGCCTAGGGCAGTTCCTTCTTCAACAACCTTCCGGGCTTGTTGGTATGATGACATTGGAGTACCAGATACAGCAGATGCTTCATTGACATTCAAGGCTTCAAAACCTTGGCTCATTGTTTCATGGATCTCTCCATCCATTTCAATGTACTTATAAGTAGCCAGGTGGCTAACGAAAATGTCCTCTTCTCCACAGATTGTGACAACTTGACCTTCCCACTCAAATTTTAACTTTTGGTGAAGGGTAGACGTTATTGCGCCGGCGGCGTGAATCTAGGGTCTACCCAACAAACAGCTGTAGGCGGGCTGAATGTCCATCACATAAAAGATAGTTTTAAAGGTCTGTGGGCCAATTGTCACAGGCAGCTCAATCTCTCCCAGAACCGATCTCTTAGAACCATCAAAGGCTCTTACTACCAGGTTGCTGGGTCTCAATGCCAATCCATCATATTCTAACTTCACCAGAGCCTTCTTTGGCAAGACATTCAGGGAAGAACCTGTGTCCACCAGCACATGAGAAAGGACAGCTCCTTTGCATTCCAGGGTTATGTGCAGGGCTTTGTTGTGATTGCGGCCATCCGCTGTCAAGTCAGAATTGGTAAACCCTAGCCCATTGCTAGCAGTAACATTACCAACCACGGTTTCCAATTGGTTGACAGTAATCTCCTCAGGCACGTAAGCTGCGTGCAGGACTTTAAGTAGTGCATTCCGATGGGCTTCGGAGCACATAAGCAGTGAGAGGATGGAGATCTTGGATGGCGTCTGGTGAAGTTGATCCACAATTTTATAATCACTCTTTTTGATGATCCGCATAAACTCATCAACTTCCTGATCAAATGGAGTCTTCAGGGCTTCTTTGGCAGCTGGATCTTCCTGCACCGGGCCTTTTCCTTTTGCCTTGGCAGCAGCTTCTGCTTCGGCAGTAGGTTTTTGAACTTGTGAGGCGAAGAGACGTCCGCTTCGAGTGAAGCCTCCGCCTCCCCCCACATTATCTACTTGTGGTGCGGGTGTTGATGTTTCCAGAGTGATTCTTTTTCCTTCGCAGTATACGTCAGAGCCATAGTGCCAAGGGATGGCCCTATTGCTTTCATATGGTACTGGTCCAGGCACCGTGACAGTGACTGGACTGATTGCTGCTGCTGAAGGGACTGTTATTGTGTGTGGATCATAAAAGATTGTAACTGGTGCTCTGGCGGGAGCAGCACCTTCTGAATGGTAAGCGGAATTATTTTCAGGATCATAGAATATGGTAACAGTGGAGACATCTTCATGATTGATTGCTGGTGTTGTAGGAGGTACTGTTGGAAGGACTGTTGTTGTTGTTGATGGAGATTCGAAATGGAATGAAGCTGAAGTTGTAGCAGGAGAAACTGTTGAAAACTGATCATTTGGGAGAACTGATGAAGTACTTGTTGATG
The DNA here is from genome assembly GCA_963966055.1 of Lathyrus aphaca. Taxonomy (NCBI): domain Eukaryota; kingdom Viridiplantae; phylum Streptophyta; class Magnoliopsida; order Fabales; family Fabaceae; genus Lathyrus; species Lathyrus aphaca. The sequence goes on from OZ014520.1 coordinate 140,366,151, forward strand.
CTGCTGATGAATTGTCGGGAACAATAGTTGTTGCATTTGTAGGAGGATCTGAAACCGTTGCTGATGAAGTTGCCGGATTTGTAGGGAATGATGTAGTGATCTGTAGTAGGCCACTCTGAATAAGGCTGTCAATGCCATTCCTCAAGTCCTCACATCCATTCCATGAGATGTTGCAGTAGGGACACCCTAGTTCACACCCCGGAAATATTTGGTTTTCACGGAGTTGAGCTTTGATTTCCACCAATGGTGTCCTGATCTGATCCACACTGGTTATTAAATAAGACGGTTGGTCTTCTTCAATAGCGTTAATTCGAGGACCACCATGGTTTGGCACAGGGTTTTTATTGACATTGGGCGGAGGTGCAAAATTCAGAGCCTTGGAGTCTACCAAGTCTTGTACCTTCATATGCAGAGCCCTGCATTTTTCTGTACTGTGACCAGGTGCGTTGGAATGAAAAGCACACCTAGCATTGGAGTCATAGTTCCTTGGTAGACTGTTGGGATCCGGAGGTGCCAACGTTCTTAGCTCAACCAGGTTGAGTTTCAGAAGTTGTGGCAGCAAGGCAGCATACGGCATTGGGATCGGGTCGATCACTCGGTTAGCTTGGGATGGCCTTTGTTGGAATGGCCTCTGTTGATTGTTGTTGTTGGAGTTGTTGTTGAAGTTCCTTGGAGGATACTGATTCTGCTGATACTGAGGTTGTTGTTGGAAGTTTTGTTGAGGAGGTTGATAGACTGGCTGAGGATGAGCTGGAGCAGGGATAGTGACTGCTGCTATTGACCTCTGAACATATTGGGGCCTACCCCTGTTGGTGTGAATGGCATTGGTCTCGCCAGCTCTTCTCGGGCCTGCAAAAGGCTTTCTTGTACTACTGGACGAGCTTGCGCCGTTGTCTGAGATCTTACCCATTTTCAACAGGCTTTCAATTCTCTCCCCAGCTATGACAACATCTGCGAAGCTGGTGGAAGAGAAAGCAGCCAACCTGTCAATATACGTTCCCTGAAGAGTGTTCATAAACATGTCTGCCATTTCTCTCTCAGACATTGGTGGTTGAACAGCAGCGGCCAGTTGCCTCCACCTTTGGGCATACTCTCGGAAACTCTCCCTCGAAGACTGTGACATTCCCATTAGGAGGGTCCTGTTGGGTGCCATATCTAGATTATACTGATACTGTCTGATGAAGGCCTCTGCCAGGTCCTTCCAGCATCTAATTGTTGCTCTTGTCAGATGGGAATACCACTCCCTCGAAGCTCCAGTCAAGCTATCTTCGAAGTAAAACATCCAAAGTTTCTCATCCATTGTATAGGCCTTCAGCCTTCCCAGAAATGATTGCAAATGAGTCCGGGGGCATGAAGTCCCATTATACTTTTCGAAGCAAGGAGGCTTGAACTTATGGGGGATCCTGACCCCTTCTACCAAACCCATGTCCATGACGTCGAAACCCAAAGAATTTTGAGATTCTAAGGACCTCAATTTCTCAGCTATTTCTTCCAACCGTCTATCATAAGTTTCCTCTCCGGCACCCATTACTGTATACTGGTCCTCCTGAGGATCTTCTTGAAGTACTCTGGCTGCAGTGGCTGTCCCTTGAATGTTGACTGGGATGTTAGCCTCTGGATGGAGATGTGGGCCAAACACAGGGGGGTTAACATGTGGTTGCACCCTTTCATTATTACTGGTGCCTGCAGTTCCTACATGAGGCTCCTCTTGATTTTGCCTCTCCACCATGGCCCTCAGTCTCTCCTGGCTCTGAGCCATGTTGTTCATAACTTCCATGAACTGCGTCATCTGCGTTCTCATCTCTAACCTTTCGTTTGCCATCTGGTTTCTGACCTCCGTAAGGTCTTGTTGCATCTGATCCATCTGAATTCCCGGAAGGTTGTTTCTAGTTGGGTACCTGTGTGGCCTGTTGAGAGGAAAAACCCGGCGGCGAGCAATAATTCCTGAGATCACAACAGAGGTTAGCAATAACAAAACAAAAACCTACAAAACAAACAGAGGGTTAGTATGCAATGCAATTATGCTTATTTGCTCTCAAGGTATCCGGTTTGGCCCTCAGTTTTGACCCTTCCAGACCCTTGAAGATGATGCTGTTGAAGTTGCTTTGGAAGTAACCCAGATAGAAACCAACACAAATATATTACAAAGGGTGAAATAATACAACTTGTTCATTTTTACAACACAAGCCCTCAAAGGGGTCAAAATACATCACAAAAAGCAACAGTACATGGAAAAGGAACAACAACAAGCAAATGATCAAACTCCAAGGCCAAACTCATCCTCACGAACTTCCTTGAGAAGTGCTTCGGTCACAGGATCAGCCGGATGCTCCGTAAGACTTCTGATGAGAAGGTTTCTTGTTGCAACAGCTGCAGTCAACTTCCTGTTCTGACTTTGGTCCTTAGACCTTTTCAATCCTGCTTTGATTTTTAGCTCTGATATTTCCTCCTGGGCTGCTGCCAGGGCTTTTTCCATCTGCTCCATCTTGTCCTGAACTCTCTTGTCTTCTAGAGTACGGGCCTCAGTGATCCGGACCCACCTGGCCTGACTCTCTTTCAAATACAAGTCTGTCCTTGCTCTTTGGAACTGGGCTTCTTTACAAGCGTTCTTCAGAATCTGCTCACCAGCTTTAGACTTGTTGATATAATCTCCAGACTTCTCAATTTTAGCCAAGTGTTCCATCCTCAATTTCTCCAATCTTTCAATTTCCCTCACACCTTCACTCCTCTCCCGGAGGGTCTTCTGCAAGGCTTGAGTTAACTTCTCATTTCTTTCCTTCAAGCTTTCAAACTCTTCCAAACTGATAGTGGCAGGGGGTGGTGCTGAAGATGACTCAGGCATGTCTTCTATGGTAAAGGGCATTCCAGAGAATTGGGCCCTAGCATGGGACCACTCATAATATTGGACTGATGCCACATTATTGCACTTCCCCAGAATGGTGATTCCCTTAGTCTGAACATTATCCCAGGCCCAAGCAGCCTGCCTAACAACAGCCAAACTAATCTTGTTCTCACAGTAGAGGGTCTCAACCAAGTCTTGTTCCCTGGGAGTATGGACCAGTGCATAGCCCAATTGCCTTCTGAACAGCAGAGGGTTGTAATTGATACTTCCCTTAACTCCTATCAAAGGCACATTGGGAAAGTGCCCACAGCTGGTGATCATATCTCTGCCCTTGGTGCTCTGAGTACACCATCTGATATCTGCTGAAGTTAGGACAGTGAGTCTCTTAGCCCAGTTGCTTTGCTGATGAGGATTGAGAAATGCATCTGTCCTGGGTAGATGCCTGAGAAGCCAAGCATGGAATAATGGAGCACAAATCCTCACTAATCTCCCCCTCTGCTTCTCATTTCTCTGATGTACTGAGTAATAGAGATCACCCAGTAAAGTTGGCACTGGGTTCTTCAGGATGAACAAATGGATTGCATTCTTGCTAATGAAACGAGGCTCATCTGCAAACAACACAATTCCATATACACTTAAGGCCAACAGAGCACAAACAGCTTTCCAATCCCCCAAGGAGGCCTTCAAACTAGCTTGAGAAATTAAGAAGTCCAGATGAAATCCAGGGATCCCAGCTTTAGAGGTCATATGCTGCTCAATCAAAGCAGGTTCCAGGTGCAAAGCTTTGGCTACCTCTCCATTGCTGGGAAAGACCATTTCAGGGTTGAATGGGATTTCTCTTTTGATGGGCAGACCAGTCAATGATGAGTATTCTTCTAATAGGGGCCCCAACTGAAAGTTTTGAAAGGTGAAACATCTCAATGGGGGATCATAAAACTGAATACAGGTGTGGATGAGGCTTCTCTGAGATGGGTCCAGATCCATGACCAAGTCAAGTATATCCCCATAATGCTCTCTGAACAAAGGAATGTGATCTGAGGTGATCAGGGTTTGGATCCTCCTGATGTCTGATAAGTCTGGTTGGAAGAAATGGTAGGTGATGTTGCTTTTCTTTGGAGCCATGATGCTGAGGGCTGAGTAGAGTGCTGATGAAGATGCTGAAAGAATGAGCCACTGATTGGCTGGTGCTGGTGAAGATGGGTCAATACTGCAGATGGGGTCAAAACCAAAACCAGATGAAAATGGATACCCTGAAACACAAATAAGCAAATGTTAATATGATGCAATGAGTATGTATGCAAATGATATGCAAGGGTTTGTGACTGAGCTGGATCTGATAAACTGCCTTGATGTAGATCCATGTGTGTTCAAGAATTCCAGATGGAGGTCTAAAAATCCAGTAACCAGGGTGGGGGGACTCAAATAAAGAGCCTCATGTCCAGGGTTCAGAATCACAAGAACTATCCAACATGGAATACTCTTAACAAAGTCAAAGTAACAGGGTATTCTGAGGTCAAGGTACCTGCAAACCTGTAAACAGCCCAACCCCCTCACAGGTGGTGATCTAGAACAAGGATCCTCAGACTTGGATCAGTTATGAGAAGTGTAAACACTTCTAACCCGGAGGTACAGTGTTTACAATAACCATAACAATTCCTCCTCTAATTCACCTCAGTTTCTGAAGGTCAATACTGAAAGGTCATCCAGACTTAGCAGGCTTCATAGATAGCCCTAGCATTGCAGGAAATCTGCAACACAGAGTTCTCAAGAAGAAACCCATATCTGAACCGTGTTTCATATTCCCGCACCAGACCGAAATGGAATGGGAAAGAATATGATTCACTCTAGCCTAGGTGTCTCTCAGGTCCCAGGTATAGGACCTTAACTCTCAATGAAATACCCACCCACCAAAGAAAAACCAGATCCAGCCAGCACAGTATGACAGTATGAAAAATATAAAGCTATAAAGAAAGCAATAAATCAACTGTACATAAAGCAATAAACAAAAATAAAATACAAGCACATACAAGCACATAACACCCCAGTAAACACAAATCAAACAAGCGCTAGGAGGAACCCACAAAAAGAACCAGAAGCCCTGGTTGCAGTATAAGCATCCCCAGCAGAGTCGCCAAGCTGTCGCTCCCGATAAGTGACACCAGGTCAGATAAAGGTACAGACGCGAACGGTCGGCGAGAGGGACAATGAGAACACACTGCCGTGAACTCACTGGAGATGAATAGAGTCGCCAGCTAGGCATTTTTATCCCGGAGGAAAGGCAATGCTGCATAGACCTAGAAAGAGATGGATAAGACGGTTGCGAACCAGAGAGACTGAGAAAGGGGGTTGGTTACAACCTGGGAAGGTATTAGCACCCAGATTGTCCGTCGTACTCGACGGGATCCACGCTTAAAAGATTTGTGTTATAAAGGGGTAGTGTCAGTGAAATTTGTGTGTAAAATAGCTGGAAAAGAATGTACAGGTGTCAGTGCTGAAAAAAAAGTGTGAAGTGTATAAATGATGTGTCTGTGTAAGAATGAGAATGAATTGCTCATGACCATGAGGCTTAAAGAATGAAGCTAGAAAAGAGGGGGAATATACAGAGACTTTTGTTCGATAACTGTTAAGTTATGCCTACGTATCCTCTCGTGCAATGAGGAAGTCAGAACACCGTAGTTCGACCCAAAGAGACTGAAAGATGAATTGACTTGTGAACTGCTTACTTGCCTATGCTCAAGTGTATGATCTGTCTGGCACAGATGCTGACTGTCTTGCATTAGACGGAAGAAGCAAGTTCTCGATTGTGAGTGAAGATGATGAGAAAAGAATCCCGGAGGAGACGATTATTGTTTGTTTTTTGAGTTTTCAGCCTTTTATTGCTTTTGGAAGTTTGTCATAAGTTAATAAGCTTAAGCCTAAACCAATGGATTTAGTAAACTCATCACATCTTCCCTCTGATTAGGGGTAATGAGAATACCTTAAGTGTGAAGTCAGGTTCTCACACTTAATCACCTTTGGTGTAGGATTAATATTATTAACCTACTTGTGATTAATTAGATGTTTTTGTGGTTTTTATTTAGTGTTAAGTAATGAGGTTAAGCCATGATCAAGGATTAAACAGACTCATTACACCATCCTAATAGAAGGATAATAGATGAGAATGTTTAAGCTGAGGAAAAGCTCCTCAACTTAATCCATGATTAGGGATTAAACTCATGACAAAACAAGCCTTTGATTAAGTGGATTTTATTTAGTGATATGATGATGAAGTGAGTTTTATGATTTGTAAGACAACTTGAGGGGGACTTGTCCATTAACACTAGGGTTAGTCCTTCTTAACCAATTAAGGAAGAATTAGAACCCTAATGCAAGGCCCAAGTTACAAGTGTGATGTCTTGATATTTATTAGATGAATTGATTAAGAGATTTAAACACCTTAAGGGTTTAATACTTAGGATTAAAGTTATACACTCCATCCTAAGAGAAGGATGCAGGCATAAGCTTAATCACAAAGTCTTAAAGCCTTTAGGGTTTGGTCCCTGATTATGAGATGAGAAGAGAAGACTCAAAGAGGGACACAAAGGTAAAACTATGGGGGGACTAATCAAAACCCTAATTCATTGTCATGCTTGGATGATCCTAAGGTTTGTGAGGTTTACAAGAACAATCTTCAAAGGAGCCACCAGGAAGCAGAAGAACAGGATCAAGAGAAGCAAAGTGACTTGCTTCATTCAAGAAGTCAAGTCACTTGAAGAAAGAAAGGGGGAGGAAGAAGAATGAGCAAGCTCAAACTCAAACACATGTAAGAATGCAGCAATGGATGCAAGAGAGATGAAAAGAAAAGTTATGAGAAGTGAAGGCAAATCCACTTCTCAAGTTTACTTACCACCTGCAATGTTAGAAAGAAAATGCAATGCAATGCAAGATGAGATGAAATGGTATGGTACTAAGCAAAACCAGAAGCATGTTGATGATGATTATGATGCTATGAGGTGCTGCAAACATGAGGCAAGACAATGGGGATGTTCATACAAGATCATGAATGCAAATGATGCAAGCTAAGGAGCATGAACAAACATGAAATGTTATGAAGCATACAAGACAAATGACATGGCAAGTATGAGATGCAATGATCAAAGATGCTTTATACATGTCTTAAGATGTCAAATGAATCATAAGTATGCACAAAATGCAAAGACAAGTCATGTTATGCAAGAGAATGCAAGAAGGATGCAAAAGAAAGCCCAAATTAGGGTTCATGGATCAAACATCAAACACAAACCAAAAACAGAAGCAAACCTCATGATAAAAAAAAGAAAATGGCACCCAAAGAAACCCTAGGCCTATGATGAACCACTGCCCAAAGGGGTGCTCTCAACTCTCAACCAAACTCAAGATATGAATTTTACAAGATATTAGGGTTTTTTAGGGTTCTTAACAAAACAAATGCCAAACAATTTGAAAATGCGAGAACAATTCATGGCCTTTTTATCCTAGAAACTACATGCAAAACAAAAGACAATGCAAGAAGAATCAATGTCTCAACCTTCACCAATTGGCAGAAATGAATTTTTGAATCCATGATCAAAATAATGCATAAAAAATGATTTAATTCAATGAAAAATTCTTAAAATGCATCAAGATCAAAAAAGAAATTTGGTTTGAAAGTTGGACAATGTTTCTAAATGTCTTAGAACATTTCATGAATTTTTTTGTAATTTTTAAATACCTAAAAGTATTTTTAATTAATTAATTCTCATTAATCAATTAAAGACAATCTTTTAAATATTTAAAAATACTTTTTTAATGATAAAAATAAAATAAAAAATATTTTTGGGTCATAAAAATTACTAAAACTTTAAAGAAAAAGTTTCATAATTTTTAAGATATTTTTGCTATTTTAAATTAAATATGCAAAGCAAATGAGAAAGAAATGAATTAAAATTAAATAAAAATGAAAGTAATCGGAATGAGAGGCTGGGATGCAATCTGGGGAGGAGATGGTTGACTTGGCGCGTGATCCAGTGGTCCAAATTCAAACTTGGTTAAATTAAAATTATGAATTAATTAATCAGGAATTAAATGGATAATCAGGATTAGGGTTTCTAATGGCTCATCTCAGCCTTTCATTCGCGCGCGGGAGAGTCCATCCAAGGGACCAGATTCAAAGTTGCTTAATTAATGACAATTAGCCCTAATCAAACTCAGGCTGCCGGAGAAGACTTCCGGTCGTCTTCTCCGGCGAGCAGCTCACCTGAAAATCTCCCAAACCTCTCAAATCATAACAAAAATGAAACCTAAGACCAGGTAAATGATCCTCACATCCTCACGAATCAAACCCCTATCCTAAAACACACTTATATTTCCTAAATAAACTGAATCGAAGAAAAAGAAAACTAGGGCACGCAGGTTTCAGAGAGAAATTAAATGCTCATTTCATCACCATTTCAAAAACTAAGAACATCAGGATGATCAGGACAACACAAAGAACAAGTTTGTAACAAAAAAAATGATTTCTGGAAAAATAATTTTCGAGCTACCTGAGATTTGGAGCTTTCAGTTTGAGGGCTTTCTGGCCACTTCTCCTTGTGCAATCCACTCCACTTGGTTCACAGAAGATGCTTGAATGCTCAAAAGGAGTTTAAGTTGGCTGGATAATGAGATTCGAAAGCTTCTGTTCAAGCTTGATCAGAAATGGCAATGGTGAAAAAGAGAGCTTCAAGTCATGGTGGATGGTTGTTTGTGATCCTGAGGATGAATGGAGAAGGTCTGTGGTGTTTGTTTGTGTGTTTGTGAGCTAAGGTGAGAGTTTCGAATGAAACTGCAAACTGAAGTGAATGATGGCAATGGAGTTTTCTGGCTGTTTCAGGCTTATGCTTTGGGTGGTTTCTTGTCTATGAAGTGTGTTGAGTTGGATGATGAAGAAAGTTTGAGTGTTTTCAGGCTGTATAGAGAAATTCGAAGGCTTTTGCAATGTGAAGGGATTTTGTGAATGTGGTGAATGTGTTGGTTTCAGCCTTGCTTAGTGATGTCTTTAGCTTGCAAGCTGTCCACATAATTCTCTCTCATTGGTCAGTTGACAAGACATGCCCTTTATTGATTGGTAAGGCAACTTTTGCAAAAAGTCCACTTCTTGTAAGAGAGGGCATGGTCTAAACTCTAGCTAAGTACAATGGGCATGGGGCTGCGCAGCATGATGTGTGTATGAAGCTAGTTTGGTTCAGCATCCAAGAAATCAAGTGGGTGAGATGTGATGATAGTTTTTGCAAGTTGCTTGCTTTATGGTTCACATGTGAAGATCTTGTTCCAAAAGTCATGAAACATGAGCAATGCCTAGTTCATTCTGAATTTTAGGACTTAGAGAATGTTTATGTGAAGGTTTGATACCAATTAGAAGCTGCAATTTGACTTGGTGCATGATTTTGCAAGTTTCCCATTTGGTGCATGTCTTGAAATTTAGTGATTTTTGCCAACTTTGATGCACCATAACTTTTGATCCAAAATGAATTAGGTCATGTTCTTGTACTTTTTGAAAAGGGAAAGATGAGATCTACAACTTTCATGACCAAAGTTTTTCCATTTGAAGCCTTTTTGGATCAAGAATCAAGGCTTGAAAAATGACCTAAAATGATGCATTCTTGAAAAGTCAACTATGCCCAAAAAGTCAACATTTGCAAAAACCCTAAATTCTTGATTTCTATGAACTTCAACCTTCTTCCATGATCAAATAAAGATCATATACACTCAAAATGATGAAGATCACCCATTGGTTGGGTCACTGGGGGCCTCAGATGCCCTGATTTTGCACTGACTTGTCTGAAAAGTCAACCCTTGATCAGATGACTTCCCCATGGAATTTCTTCATGAAAATTGATATGCATACTCCCTATACCATATAGAGATCAATGAAAACAAGAATGACCAAAAAATTTGGAGTTATGGCCTCTGAAACCAAAACCCTAATTTTCAGTCAACTGTGCAGTTCAACCTGGCTCTGCATCCACTCAAACCCTAGCCCTTGTGATTCCTCTGCATTTTGGACTTTGAGGAGATGGAATATGATATAAGAACACACATGGACCACTTTGATTTGATTGGTTGCCTTTGGAATGGCTCAAGATGCTTTGGGATTGCTCAGATCACAAACCCTAGGTGCAGATGCTTTAGAAACTATGCAGTGAATTAAGAATGAGATGTGAGATGATATGTTTGTGTTTATGCATATGAGGATGATCACAAGCCATGGTGTGAATGGGTGAGGGCAAATTTGGGGTGTTTACATCTGTTACAAGGTGATGCCATTCGGACTGAAGAATGCTGGTGCAACGTATCAACGGGCTATGGTAACATTATTCCACGACATGATCCATAAAGAAATCGAATGTTACGTGGATGACATGATTTCCAAGTCCCTCACAGAAGAAGACCACCTGGTAAATCTGTTGAAGTTATTCAAGCGTCTAAGGAAATACCAACTGAAGCTGAACCCCAACAAGTGTACTTCGGGGTGCGATCTGGTAAGCTGCTGGGATTTATTGTAAGCGAGAAAGGGATTGAAGTTGACCCTGATAAAGTCAAAGCCATTCAAGAAATGCCTGCACCAAAGACTGAGAAAGAAGTTCGGGGGTTCTTAGGTAGATTGAACTACATTTCACGGTTCATATCTCACCTTACAGCAACCTGTGAGCCTCTGTTCAAGCTTTTAAGAAAGGAACAAACGGTCAGGTGGAACGAAGATTGCCAGAGGGCTTTTGACAAGATCAAGGAATACTTACAAGAGCCTGCAATCCTTATGCCTCCAGTTGAAGGAAGACCTTTAATCATGTACTTGACAGTATTAGAAGAGTCAATGGGGTGTGTGTTGGGCCAGCATGACGAGTTTGGTCGAAAAGAGTATGCAATATACTACCTAAGCAAAAAGTTTACCGACTGTGAACAACGTTATTCACTGCTCGAGAAAACTTGTTGTGCTTTAGCGTGGGCTGCTCGCCGACTAAGGCAGTATATGTTGACCCACACTACTTTATTGATCTCCAAGATGGACCCAGTCAAGTACATATTTGAGAAGCCAGCACTTACCGGACGGGTTGCAAGATGGAAAATGATCCTCACAGAATATGACATCCAGTACACATCTCAGAAAGCCATCAAGGGAAGTGTATTGTCTGATTATCTTGCTGAGCAACCCATTGATGATTACCAGCCTATGAGATTTGACTTCCCTGATGAAGACATCATGTTCATAAAAGCAAAAGATCATGAAGAGCCTATTCACACTGAAGGGCCTGACCCAGAAGAAGAATGGACTATGATGTTTGATGGGGCTGTTAATATGAATGGTCGTGGTGTTGGTGCAGTACTCATTACACCTAAGGGAGTTCACATGCCTTTCTCGGCAAAACTCACCTTTAACTGCACTAACAACAAAGCTGAATACGAAGCTTGCATTATGGGTCTTGAGGAAGCCATTGACCTCAGGATCAAAACTTTGACCGTGTTCGGAGATTCAGCTTTGGTAATCAATCAAACCAACGACAAATGGTACACACACCAGGATCATCTGATACCTTACAGGGATTATACAAGGAGATTATTGACTTTCTTCACAACGGTCAAGCTTGAGTATATCCCTCGAGACGAGAATCAATTTGCAGATGCTCTTGCCACCAAAGTTCAAGCTGCCAACTTTGTACCTCGGATTTCAGTGTCCAGACTTGACAGACCAACATATGTATTTGCAGCAGATGTTGTTAAGGATGATAAGCCTTGGTTCCACGACATCAAATGCTTCTTGGAGGATCAGACATACCCACCTGGGGCATCTTCCAATGATAAGAAGACATTAAAAAGGCTTGCTGGTAGTTTCTTCTTAAATACTGATGGTTCCCTGTACAAGAGAAACTTTGATATGGTACTCCTCAGATGCGTTGGTAGAACAGAAGCAGACTTATTGATGCACGAGGTGCATGAAGGATCCTTTGGTACCCATGCTAGAGGGCGTGCAATGTCAAAGAAGTTGCTGAGATCAGGTTATTACTGGATCACAATGGATGCAGACTGTTGTGCTTATGCCAGAAAATGCCACAAATGCCAGATTTATGCGGATAAAGTACATGTGCCTCCGAATCCTCTGAATGTGATGTCTTCACCTTGGCCCTTCGCCATGTGGGGCACTGATATGATTGGAAAGATTGAACCGACTGCTTCAAACGGCCACAAATTCATCTTGGTTGCTATTGACTATTTCACCAAGTTGGTCGAAGCAGCTTCTTATGCAAATGTTACAAGGCAAGTGGTAGCCCGATTTCTGAAGAGAGACATCATTTGTCAGTATGGAGTTCCCGAGCGAATCATTACTGATAATGGTTCCAACTTGAACAACAAAATGATGGCAGAACTGTGCCGAGACTTCAAGATCCAACACCACAATTCTTCTCCTTACAGACCAAAGATGAATGGCGCTGTTGAGGCAGCTAATAAGAATATCAAGAAGATTGTGCAGAAGATGGTAGTTACCTACAAAGACTGGCATGAAATGCTACCATTTGCCTTGCATGGGTACCGTACGTCAATCAGGACATCCACTGGGGCAACACCGTATCAACTTGTGTATGGTATGGAGGCAGTCCTACCTGTTGAAGTTGAACTACCCTCCTTACGGATATTAATGGATGTTAAGCTGAACGAAGCAGAGTGGGTCCGGTCCCGATACGAACAACTGAGTCTGATCGAAGAGAAAAGATTAGCTGCAATTTGTCATGGGCAGTTGTATCAGAAAAGAATGAAGAAAGCCTTCGATCAGAAAGTCAGGCTCCGAGAGTACCAAGTAGGAGACCTTGTGCTGAAAAGACTCCTCCCTCCTCATACAGACCACAGGGGCAAGTGGAATCCGAACTATGAAGGGCCATTCGTAGTAAATAAAGTCTTCTCCGGTGGAGCACTCATGCTCAGTACTATGGATGGTGAAGACTTCCCGTCCCCTGTGAATTCAGATGCAGTTAAAAAATACTTCGCATGAAAATGACCCGCTGGACATAAAAACAGAATGTAAGTCCAGGCAAAAATAGGGCATCCCGGCGAGTTAAAAACAGATTAAGAGACTCGGGCAAAAATAAGGGAAAATAAAAAAAATGTACACCCGCTGAGTTGAAAAGCCGCATTGGACAGCTCAGGCAAAAAGGGGTATCCCGATGGATTGAAAACCCGAAAGGGCGATCCATGCAAAATAAGGGAATAAGCGAACAACTGCATTCTGAATTCTTCTGTATCACTTACAACTTGGTAAGCTTCGAAAGGATCAAGCTTCTTTCAGAATCAGCCTTCTTCAGAAAGCAAGACGAGAAGAATGTCAAAAGTCATATGAGTCATAGCAAAGGGAAGCTCCCTGAAGCGTCGTCAACATTGCCAATACCTCTTATTTCTCAATTTGTAACAATCTCCTCATTTTAGGGGATTTGTTTCTTTAACTGTATTTTCCAATTCAGGGCACGTGAATTAATAAAATCAGATTTTTCAGTCATGTTTCGTCTCGTACATTTTTATTTTCATTTGCAAAAAAAATAAAATGTCCGATGTCTTTAAAATACTGATTGCATAAATACAGATGCTTTTCTTCTAAAAAATACGTGCTTACAGGAAATATACTTACTCCCGGGAGTGTCTGAACTCCTATGACGGAATCCGGTAAGGGATGCCTCGGGATTACTTGTGCGTTTCTCTGTCTTTTTAGGGTTGCAGGCATTCAAAGCACAACATGGGGCATGAAGGCTTCACCCCAACAAGCTGGCAAATCATTATCTACTCAGTCTTAGCACCGGAGGTGCTTTCTCCCCAGCTGAGTTGTCTGTCATCATTCCTCCTCAGCCAAGTACAAAAGCCAGGGAACTATCTCCCCCACAAAGTTCCAGCCTCTACCCGGAAGAGCAACGCCTGAAGATCTCACAACAGAGTGATGAAAGCTTCTACAAACTCCCAGCTGGGTCCTTCATTACTAAGATAGGTCTATCAGTGACCTATATCCCCAAGCAGGATCCCATATGTCAGATATACCAATGATCTCATCCCCAGCTGGGATGATCACTTCAAGAAGATCAGCCGGAGATCTTCGTAGCCACGGGACCCGGATCCCGGATCGGTATCTCTGCATAATCATAGCATTCACATAATATTTCCCCACAGAGCGTAGCATTCCGTCTAATACGGAGCATTACGGCAAAAATCAAACATATTGCATAATCATAAAGCCATGATCTGAATCAAACACTTGCAATTCATCAAAGATATACGGAAAACTCCCCAAAATTCCCCACCAGAGAGCCAAAGCACTGGCCTTACACTCATAAATACAGATACACACTCCTTTTGGCACTCGTCCGTGTCATTCATTCCCCAGTAAAGTCGCCCGAGCTTCTTTACAAGCAGACACTTATATATTACAGATACTTCTTGACACCCTTCCGTGTCATATCCCCAATAGAAAGCCAAAGCGTCCTCTTTGCACTCACAGATACATATATCCATGCAGATTCCCTGACACCCGTCCGTGTCACCTTCCCCAGCACAGTTGCCTAAACATTTTGCAAACTATATACTTGTTTATATTACACCTTTCTCTTTTGACACTCGTCCGTGTCACTCTCCTCAGCAAGTTAAACACTCATTTGTACACCGCTCATACTTATTATTCCTACTTCACTCATACAGATACTCGTTCGTATCTTGTATACATTACTTATACCTCCTCAGATCCGACACTCGTCCGTGTTCTTTGTTAACCAGTTGATACTCGTCGGTATAATCATCTCAGAACATGCGTCAAGCGTTTGTTTATACTTGATACTCGTCCGTATCATAGTCTTAGGGATGCTCGTCCACATCTTTAATCCATACACGTGTCAAACACTCATGTATACTATTCCCCAGAAGAGTCCCCTCAGATTTGACACTCGTCCGTGTTCTTTGTTAACCAGTTGGTACTCGTCTGTATCATCATCTCTGAACATGCGTCAGCGTTTGTTTCTACTGATACTCATCCGTATCACGGTCTTAGGGATGCTCGTCCGCATCTTTAATCTATACACAACGTCAAAACACTTATACCTTTTATTTCTTGGATGTAAACACTCGTCCGTGTTTACTATTCCCCAGTAGGTCGCCAGCAAAGCAAGCTTTTTCTATCCGACATTCGTCCTATGTCGTGATACCCGTTCGGCAGCCGTACCCTGCCAGGTGATCGTCCTTCACCTTTGGATGACCGTCCCTCATCCTTTCCCCAGCGGAGTCTCCGTTATTGGAACCCTTTTCTATCCGGCATTCGTCCTATGTCGTGATTTTTAGCAGCCGTACCTTGCTAGGTGATCGTCCTTCACCTTTTGATGATCGTCCTTCATCATTTTATCCGATGGCCGTCCCCATCGTTGATCTTTGTTATCTGACATTCGTCCTATGTCATGATACCTTCAGAGCAGCCGTACCCTGCTAGGTGATCGTCCTTCACCTCTTGATGATCGTCCTTCATCATGCTTATCCGATGGCCGTCCCCATCGTCGACCTTTTATCCGGCATTCGTCCTATGTCGCGATATTTTTGGCAACCGTACCTTGCCAGGTGATCGTCCTTCACCCTTAGATGACCGTCCCTCAACTTATACCCAATAGAGCAGCCATCCCCTGCTAGGTGATCGTCCTTCACCTTTGATGACCGTACCTCATCATTTATTTTTACCTATAATCCCCAGAGAATCTCTGTCACTTTATCTTGATGGCCGTCCCCATCATAATCTCTTTATCCCCAACATGTCGGTCGTCCCCGTCATTGCTCTTTCCCCAGCAGTCGTCCTCTGCTCGACGGCCGTCCTCCGTCGCCCGCACTTTATAATATACTTTATTTTCCTTTACAATCTATATCCCTTTTCTTCTTCATTCTGTGAGTGCAAATTTTGGACTGTCTTTGGTATTCAACCACAAGTTATCTTGTTTGCCTGCTAAGCCGTTGCTTACATTCTGCACAGCTAACTCATGTTTGAATAGGGGCAGCTGTAAACACCCCAAATTTGCCCTCACCCATTCACACCATGGCTTGTGATATCCTCATATACATAATCTCAATCATATCATCCCATATTGCATATTTGCTTCACTGCATTGTTTCAAAGTCATCTGCATCTAGGGTTTGTGATCTGAGCAGTCCAAGAGCCATATGAGCCACTCCAAAGGTCATCAATCACTTCAAAGGGGTCCATGTGTGTTCAAGCATCATATTATATCCTCTCAAAGTCAAGAATGTCAAAAAATCACAAGAACTGAGATTGGCATAGAGGCAGAGCCAGGTTGACTGCACAGATGACCTAGAATTAGGGTTTTGGTTTCAAAGGCCATAACTCCAAATTTTTTGGTCATTCTTGTTTCTATTGGTCTCTATATGGTATAGGGATCATGCATATCAATTTTCATGAAGAAATTCAATGGGGAAGGCATCTGATCAATAGTTGACTTTCTGAGCAAGTCAGTGCAAAATCAGGGCATCTGAGGCCCCCAATGACCCAACCAAAGGGTGTTCATCATCATTTTGATTATGTATGATCTTTATTTGATCATAGAAGATGTTATAAGTTCACAAAATTGAAGAATTTCAAGCCATTTGCAAAGTTGACTTTTTGGGAAAATGACTTGTAATGGAAACTTGCCATTTTGGGAAACTTTTTCAACCCTTGCTTTTTGATTAAAAAATGCTTCAAATGGGAAAACTTTGGTCATGAAAGTTGTAGAATGGATCATTACCTTTCCAAAAAGTACAAGAACTCATTCTAATTCATTTTGGATCAAAAGTTATGGCTTGTCAAAGTTGGGAAAAATCACATAATTTCAAGTTTTCTACCAAAGAGGCAAAGTTGCAAAATCACTTGCCAAGGCAAATTGAGACCTCAAAGGGGCTTCTAAACTTCACACAAACATGAACCAATGTCTAAAATTCAGATTGCAACAAGATTTTGCTCATTTTTATGACTTGTGGATCAAGAAACTTCAAAAGGGCCAAAGAGGAACAAAGTTGCAAAACATCACTCAAATCCTAATCCATGTGCTGGCTGACTTCAAATCTGATCCTAGGGCTCTCCACACTTCTTGTTGTGCAGGACACCCCTCTTGTCCTTGGCTAGCCATGAGCCCATACCTCTCTTACACAAAGCTTGACTTTTTTGTAAAAGACCCATACCAATCACCATAGCCCACCAACAACTCTCTGACCTATCACCACTTGATACATGGACCAAAAGCAGCTCAACACACCACACACTCAAGCCTGAAACAGATCATAAGCCATAGTTCCAAGTTTTCATCCCTTATGATCTTTCATTTGAAACTCACTCTACAGAACACAAACACCAAAACAAACTTCACAAAACATCTCAGCATGTCTCACTGATCATCCCTGACCTTTCACCCTGCCCTGAAACTCCCTGAAATCAAAACACGATTTCCTCCCCTCTCTAAATAGAACTCTGCCAATCTCCCAAACCAGCCACTCTCAAAGCATTCTAAGCTCCATCCCATCATCAGGAGGACCAAGGGAGAAGGTTTGTGCAAAGCTTGAGGCCAGGAAGCTCAGAATCAGAGAAGCTCCATCTCAGGTAACATGAAGAACTTTTTTTCCAGAAATGAGTTTTTAAGTTCCTAGATTGTTCCTCATGCTTTGCTGATCACTCTGATGTTTTTACTTTTTGAAATGGTTGAGAAATAAGCCCGTATCGAAGCTCTGAAACTTTTCCAAATTTTATGTTTTGATCCATATCTTGAGTTGTAGGTTATATAAATTTGTTTTGATGCTTGATTCGTGTTCAGGGTGATTAGGAGATGTGATCTGGAGCTTTAGAGCTCTTGATTTTGTCTAGAGAAGAAGATTAGGTTTTGTGCTCGCCGGAGAAATTGACCGGAACCACTGTTCCGGTCATCTGAAAGTGATTAAATTAGGGTTAGGGTTTAGGTGAGTTTGAATGTGAGCCATTGATTTCCTTTTCCCGCGTGTATCCAATGGTCCAGGTTTCTTGTATTAGCCCTAATTTTGGATTAATTAAGTTAATTAAGATTAGGAAATTTAAATCTCCAGAATTGATCTGAACCCTCCATTCACGCGCGGGTCAACTCCCTCCAAAAAACTTTGAATGCTGGCCATTGATCCCTTTGACTTTCCATTTAATTCATTTAATTTCATATTTTTGTTATTTGTTTTGCATAATTATTTTAAAATACATAAAAAATCCAAAAAAATATTTTCTTTCTGCATTTTTATTATAAATATTTGTCTTAACATAAAAACAATTTTTATTTTATTTTTTACACTTTTAGACTATTTTAAAAATATTTAAATGTTTATTTTAATTAATTAATGAAGATTAATTAATTAAAATAGCATTTAGGTTTCCAAAAATCACAAAAAAAATTCATGTAATATTTAAAAACATTTAGAAACATTGTCCAACTCTCAAACAAAATATCTTTTTTGTCCTTGATGCCTTTTGATAATTTTCTTTGGATTTAATTTCATTTCAAGGCAATATTTTGTGTCAAACTTCAAAAATTCATTTCTGCCTAACCATTGAGAGTTGGACAATGATTCTTTTTGCATTGCATCTTGCATGACATATAGTTTATAGGATAAAATTGGCATGAATTGATCTTGCATTTTCAATTTGTTTTGCATTTTTCTTGTCAAGGTACCTTAAAACCCTAGCAATCTTAGGAAATTCATAACCCTCATTAGGTTAAGAGTTAGAACCCCTCCTTTGGGCAGTGAGTTTGTATAGGTCTAGGGTATCTTTGATTGCATTTTCAATTTTTTATCATGTCATTTGCTTCTGGTTTTGGATTTTTGCTTTGTATGTTGCATATAAACCCTAATTTTTGCCTTCCTTTGCATCCATCTTCCATTTGCTTGCATACCATGACTTTCCATGACATTTTATGCATCCATTTGATTCATAATACATATTAGGACATATTAGAATCATGTTTGATCATTGCATCCCACATTTTCCATATTATATGTCATTTGCATTCCATAACTTTTCATAAACATCCATGGTTCAAAGCATGCTTCTCTTGCATCCATATGTTTGTATGATCATCCCCTTGCCTTGCCTCATGTTTGCATCATCTCTTAGCATCATTAACATCATACTTATGCTTCTGGTTTTGGTTTGCATCATCACATTTCATCTCATTTTGCATTGCATTTCATTTCTTTTGCTAACTTTTCAGGTGGTAAGTTGTTTGAGAAGTGGATTTGCCTTCACTTCTCACAATCTCTTCTCATCTCTCTTATGCATCATTGCTGCATTTTTGTATGTGTTTTGGATTGAGCTTGCTCATTCTTGTTCATCTTACTTTCTTTCTTCAAGCAACTTGACTTCTTAAGTGAAGCAAGTTGTTTTGCCTCTCTTTGCTCCTTTCATCTGCTTCTCTCCTTGGTGGTTCCTTAAAGATTTCTTTCTTAAACCTCACAAACCCTAGGAATGACTAAGCATGATAATAATTAGGGTTGATTAGTCCCCCACTTAGCTTTTACCTTTGCGTCTCTTTGAGTCTTCTCTTCTCATCTCATAATCAAGGACTAAACCTTAAAGGTTTTAAGGCTTTGTGATTAAGCTTATGCCTGCATCCTTCTATTAGGATGGAGTGTATAACTTTAATCCTAAGTGTTTGATGGGCTAAAGACGTGTCTACTTATGCGTCTAGCGGTATCTTACTGCAAGTGCACAGCCTATCGAAGTAATATTTAAGATTATCGATCCACAGGGATTCTATGGTTACTTAGTGCTAGATGAACTTTCTAGTTTAGCTAAGGCGAATGGTTGTCACGATTTTTTTGTTGGTTTTTAAGACTATTAAAGGCGGAGTAAAATTTAAGTTTTAATTAAGTAATTCTAAGGCGGTCGGTATGTAATAATATTAACTTAGGTGGGTCAATCTAACCTAGGCTTATTTAAGATGTTCACTTAATCTATTCGGTAGGGATTACCAGTTTAAATACCCTCAACTCACACTCTCGTGGTCTTATATCAGATCTTATCCCTAAAGCCCTATGCCTGCTCTCGCTAGCCCATAAGTGTTTAGAGGTAATTTTTGGAAACTAAGTAATTCTAATTTATCTTAAAGCGCTCTCGCTGTGTTTAATTTAAATGCCTAACTTTAGCTATCTGGTTAAAATCTCACACTCTCGTGGTCTTGACCTAACCTAATACTCTTTTCTTACTCTCGTAACAAAAAGGTCTATTTAATTAAAAAGTCTCAGCCAGAAATGTTAAGTGATTAATTATTTTTAGCCTACGGTTATATTTTACCGGTTAAGTTTGTTCTAACTACATACCGCCCTAAGGTGTTTAGCTACTCATTGATGTTGAACCAGACAGAGACAGAAAAACAAATAACAGAATACTCATGGCAGAAAAATAAATAAACATTATAATTAATTAAATTGCAATATAAATAAAAACCTGGTTAACAATATCAGAGAGACTCCTTCTTCCACAAACCGGAAAGCTCGGAGTTGGCGAAATTGAAAATAAAGCAAAAATCTGAAGGTTTAGAAACAAGTGATTTTTATAACAATTTCCTGATGTTGGAAATTGTTATAGATTGGGTTTGGATACAATAAGAATGAAAAAACTAAAATTAATGCTGAAATAAAAACGGGTCGTAAATCAGTTCGGCAGAGCTTCCGCAGGAAATTGAATAGAAAAATGCTCTGTACATTCTTCATGAACTTGGTGCTATTTATAGAACTTCAATTGGGCTGGATTTTTGGGCTTCAGTTGAAATGGGCCTTGCTATTTTTGGGGAGAAAATGTAGGTAGTGGCAACAAAATAGGAGACCATCTCTTCACGTAACGCCTTCACGTTGCCTTGGTCAAAAACCTAGAATAATCATTGTCACGGTCGTGACAATGCCTTTACGCTCGTGACTTGTGATTTTTAAGTGTCACGGTCGTGACACATGTCTTACGGTCGTGATGCTCCATTTTGGGGTGTCACGGTCGTGACACCCTTGTAACGGTCGTGACTGCTGCAAAATATGCAGTTTTTGCAGAGAGCTTCATTTCTTTATCTTTTATGACCAATTTTGTTCCTTTTTCTCTTGATTCATGATTTGGCTCCATATAGTGATGTACCTGCAAAACGGTAAGAAAAACTCGAGAAATCGAGTATTAAAACGATAATTATTCAATAAAACGCCAATGAAACTTAGCAATATAATCGATACGTTTTCTCGTTATCAAACTTCCCCAAACTTAAACCTTTGCTTGTCCTCAAGCAAATAGTCGGTTGAAAATCGGCGGACAAGATGTCATTCACGCATACTCCTAACAAATCCTACGAGGGATCGCTTTTGTTGGATAATCCGATACTTTGATATTACACTACCGATACACTAATGGCACAAGCAACAAGCTATGTCGTCGACTTCCCGTTAAATGAGCCAATCTGCAATTACTTTACGATTTCACCTAAAGTTTTTCGATCTTATTTCGCCCGGTTTCATTCTAGCGCAATCACATTAAGCCCTTTGCCTTAGCACGCACGTAGTGGAGTAGCCGGTTAGCGACTTTGATCCTTTTTGAGCACGGGGTCTGGTACACGAGTGTGGTAACCCTACATTTTGTATCCGATTTGGAGGCTGTGGGGGATCGAGCCGTAGCACGCCCTACCGAGTTCAGAACCAGTACCTCTGAACCAACCCGCAATGGACTCCTTCTCATATTTCTCGTTTCTTGTATGCGACCGTGTACTTTGGTGCAATTTCTTTTCATTTTGCATCGAGATATGAAGGATCATTATTGATTAGGCATCAAACGCTTATATTCATCGGCTCCCCACGTGGTTTGTGTTCAGACGGTGCTGACTGCTAGTATAAACTACTCGGGGTTACTTTTGAACTGAAACTAGAAGTGTACTCGTAATGGTAATCGGAGATGGAATCGCTTAAGTAGGAAGTCAAAGTTGTCAAGATTGTATTGGTCTTGTTTAATCGTTCTCGGCTTCCTATTTACGATTTCGTAGGTAAGTCGGGTAATGCGAATAATTAAAATTTTTCGGTTATGGCTAAATAAACGGGAAAGTTTGAAACTAAAGAAAATGTCATAAAGATTTTTGCACGCTTCATTAACTTACTAAAAGAAATACAACGGGAATGAAAATACAATGAAAAAGTGCGAAACGGAAAAATGCGGAAATGAAAGGTACCTCTCCCACACTATATCAGACATTGTCCTCAATGTTGTGATATAAATGCGGTTAAAGTACAGTACAAACGACAAAAACTAAAAACAAACAGAAGAAAAACTGAAACTATGGCTGCTGAGGACCGCGGGGTCGGCTTCTGGTACGGGAGCGGCGTCTGGAAGGAGTCGCTTCAGGATCAGAACCGGTGCTGGTGGTCCCAGTGATGTCGATACACAAGGCTTCTAACTCGCCAAAAATCGCGTCAAACCTCTCATTAGTAGCTGCCTGGTTTGCTGCAATAGTGCTGAGCAAAGCATCGTACTGCTCCTTATGCTGTCGCTCCAGTGCGGCGTTCATCTGGTTCTGCTGATGAATCGCACGGAGGACTTCCTCAAGTGTGATGTCCTGTGCAGGAGGCTGTCGGGTAGATGTCTCTGGTATATCCTGGACAGGCTCACCTGCATCCATAGCGTCCTGCATCTCATCCGCAGGGAGATCTGCCTGATCATGGATAGGAGCGTGGTCAGCAGCATCAGGTAGAACAAAGAGCCAGTTGGCTCGGCTGGATGGGTCGATGCGGTCGCGGGACGGCAGAATGATATGGTGAAATATGGTGCCATGGACAACAGGGCTATACCTGCCATCCTCTCGCTGCGCAATCAGGTGAGCGGACCTGCAATAACTCTTGGTGAGGAATTCGGCTTCTCTGAAAGGCTGATTTACGACCAAGTCACCAAGCCCCAACTGAATGGCGAGGGAGGTGACAATGCCGCCTATGAAAAATGGGGTGGAGCCTCTGTGCGCAATGGCCTGGATGTGGTAGAGCATGAAAGGGGCAGCGCTGATCGGCTCGTCATTAAGAGCACAATGCAAGAATAGAAGCTCCTTGGAGTTGAGCTTATGGTTTCTCTCTCGAGCGAAGATGGTGTTGCAGATGACTCTGTTGAAATAGCGGATGGCCGGATTGTGAATGTGCGTGGCGTTGAGGCTTTGGAAGGCTGATGCACGGGTGTTGGTTAAATCGTGCCATAAAGTGAAAGCTTGTTCACTAAAGTTATCGGGCACGCGACGGTGAGCTTCAGTTCCGTGATGGAAGCCTAACAACTCGGCGATCCTGTCTTGCGAGAGGTTGAATTCTTGGCCATGCAATCTAAATTTCGCAAAACCGGTGAGCTGACTCAGAGAACCGGTGCCGGTGACGTAACTGAAGGAACTCAAGAACTCCAGTGTCAGAAGTTCGAAGGTTGGCTGAGGTTGACTGCAAAGGTCCCAGAGCCCGACTTTTTGGAGCAGGTTCGTAACACTGGCAAGCATTCCGAGTTCTCTCAAACACACAGTGTCGATGTAACGCGTAGGTTGCACACCACGGTTTTGGAATCGGAGAAATCGTTCTCTTTGAGTTTCTCCAGCATCACCTTCTCTAAAAGTGATAGAATCCATTGCATGCAAGAGCTTAAAGTGAAGAGTGAAGATTTTTGAAGTTTTTGTGAAAAAATGGTAAAATGAGATAAATAATGATTCGGGATAAATGATGGAGAGTGAGAATGTGGTAGGTTGTGATAATGGGGGGTTAATGAGATTAAAGCTCGTAATGGGGGAGTTACGGAGGTTAGGAAGAAGATGGGAAGTTTTTTTAGGGAGTTATGGAGGAGAAGAAGAAGGGGCACGAAGAGAAACAGTTCTGTTTCTCACGATTTCTGGTATAGGGGTCGTCACGGTCGTGACAGGGGTACGACGGTCGTGACACTCAAAAAGAGTGTGTCACGATCGTTATGGGGCAGTGACGACCGTGAGGCTTGCTACGTTAAATAATTTCCAGAAAAACACTTTCTCACTTGTTTTACATAATTTATATCAATGTATTTTCTTCACTAACTCTCATAATAATTTATAGATACCACATAGTGCATAAGTTCAACACAGTAATTCAATAACTTGCAAGGCATGAGAGATTTGTATATATAATGAATAAATGCAAACATAAAAGTGCATAGAATGAAAAATACATAAATTTCTAAAATTGGAGAAATTTTGGAATTAAAGATGCATTGCATAAAGTACTTGAAAATGAAATTACATAAATGGAAAACGATAAGAAATTGTTGCGAAAAATAAATCTAACTAGAAACGAAAACAATGAGAAAATAAACTAAGTCACTTATAACATTATCAAAAGCGTTTCTTCAAGTCTTCGATGGCGGAGTTCAAGTGATAGAATTGTTCGCAGGTTATGTCAGTCAAACCTATAATGTCCAATCGCATGCTCTTAATATCTTCTTTGAATAAGTTAATGTCAGTTTGGTAAGCATTGAGAGTGTTCATGATGTTTTGTAAGTTGTTAGCATACTCTCCTTGATTCACTTCAGGGGTTTCATAAACTTCTTCAGTGTGGTCAATGTCATGGTAACCAGGAGGCGTCTCAGGGTCAGTTTCGACATCGGTCATTGTATCATCTTTTATTTTATACGACTGAGGTGTTTCAGGAGTGGGTGGATAATCAGGTGGGTTTAACTCATAAAGCCAGTTATCCTTATTATGAACACTTACTTTAGCATGGTTAGGCAATGTGAACAGGGTTACTACTTCGTTCCGGATTAGGTACTCAAAAGGTGGATGTCCTAAATTCCTTATGATATGTCTATTGAAGCAGAAGTTAAGATCCATAGGACGGATTGTTCCTAAACGGTTGCACCTATGCAATTGGTACCTAAGTCCTATGGCATCAGCAATCATGGTTACAAGACCTCCTACTAAGATAGGTAATTCAGGTTCTTCTTGGATACGGGTGAAGGTTTGCATCATGAAAGGTACACCATTAACAGGCTGTCCATTAGTGAAACATGACATAATAAATATTTCATCTTTAGAAACTCCGGTAATGTTTTCTTCTTTTCCAAAGAATGTGTGGGCAAGGAATTTATGGAAGTAACGGAGGGCAGGATTATGGATCTCATCATTATTCATGTTATTTGGTTCAGGATGGTAGTTTCCGGTTAAAGTTCCCCAAAAGAAATCTAGCTCAATATCCATCAATTCTACCTGTGTGGTAGTGAATGCAAATGGTCCACTAGGGAATCCTAATAAGTCAACTAGTTCTTTATGGTTAAAGTCATATTCTATTCCAAACAGGCGGAAACTAATAAATCCTTTCCTAAATCCAAAACCGCGCTCAGGTAGGTAAATTAAGGAGCTAAGGAACTCAAGAGTGAGCTCGCGGTTAGTCACAAACTTATGTTGGATCAATGCATTCTCCCATCCTAGTCGGTTAAACAAGTACATGATGCTATCATGTATACCTAAGGTTTCCATAGTCCGATCATCCGGGTACAGGGTCAAATCCATTTGCCTCTGTGATAATTCTTCAAATTTCATTCTTTGGTTCCTACCTCTAAATTTGGTTTCCATATGGTTAATTGGTTGGTTAGCCATGGTCAGTGCAAATATGGAGGAAACAAATCAGGAGAAGAAGGAAAGTGGAAAAGACTTTTAGAAAATCTGTAAAAAGTGATTTAAAATAAATATAAGAAAATGAAATGCATAATGTAATGGCAATAATAGTAATATAAAATAACTATAAAATGACAAAACAATTAAACAAATAGTAAAACTATAAATAATAAAAATGATAAAGAGAATAATTTAAATAATTTGATAAGTAAATGGGTTGCCTCCCACTAAGCGCTGTTTTTATCGTCTAAAGCCTGACGTAATGCTTAAGTTTAGATTAATCAGGGGAATTAGTGGACAACTCTAAAAGCTTTAGATTATTCGCATAATCTCTATTTTCAACTTTATGATAATGTTTTAAACGTTGTTCGTTTACTATGAATGGTTCACTATTCCTACCCTTAATTTCTATTGCTCCACTCGGGAATACTTTAATTATTTCAAAGGGTCCTGACCATCTAGATTTTAATTTTCCAGGAAAGAGCCTAAGTCTTGAATTAAAGAGGAGTACAACGTCTCCCACACTAAATTCTTTCCTAGATAGGCGTTTATCATGCCATCGCTTAGTTCTTTCTTTATATATCTTAGCATTCTCATAAGCATCTAACCTTAATTCTTCTAATTCATTAATGTCTAGGATTCGCTTTTCTCCTGCAGCATTATAGTTTATATTGAGAGTTCTAATCGCCCAATAAGCTTTGTGTTCTAGTTCTACTGGTAGGTGACAAGATTTTCCAAAAAAGAGTTTGAAAGGTGTAGTACCTATGGGTGTCTTGTAAGCGGTCCTATAAGCCCATAAAGCTTCATTAAGTTTAGATGACCAATCTTTCCGAGATATGGCGACAGTCTTTTCTAAGATTTGTTTAATTTCTCTGTTTGAGACTTCGACTTGTCCACTTGTTTGTGGGTGATATGGTGTAGCCACACGGTGTCTTACTCCATACTTAGATAGTAATTTGTCAAATATTTTTGAGATGAAGTGCGAGCCACCGTCACTTATGACGAGTCTAGGCACACCAAATCTGGGAAAGATTATATTTTTGAAAAGCTTTATTACTACTCGTGTATCGTTTGTAGGAGAAGCTATGGCTTCAATCCATTTCGAAACATAATCAACAGCTACGAGTATGTAATTATTACCGAAAGATGATGGGAATGGTCCCATGAAATCTATTCCCCAAACGTCAAAGATTTCTACTTCTAATATTCCTTTTTGAGGCATTTCATCTCTTCTTGAAATATTTCCAGTGCGTTGACACCGATCGCAATTTATAACAGCGATGTGGACATCCTTCCATAGATTTGGCCAGAATAAGCCGGCTTGCAAGATTTTTGCACAAGTTTTGGAAGTGCTTGCATGTCCACCATAAGGAGATGAATGGCATTGAGCAATGACATCTTCTATTTCTTCTTCGGGAATACATCGGCGAAAGATTCCATCTGGTCCTCTTTTGAACAATAATGGTTCATCCCAATAGTAATGTTTCAGATTATGAAAGAATTTCTTTTTCTGTTGATAGGTCAGGTTGGGTGGAAGAGCTCCTGCAGCTAGGTAGTTGACGATGTCAGCGTACCATGGCAGTCCTACAGTTGTCTGGATTGTTTCCACGGATTCTGGTTCATTTATATCTAACTGAGCTAGTTCGCTTCCTAATTGTGCTATCAGCTGTTCATACGGAAAATCATCGTTAATCGGCACTTGTTCAGGTTTAATACCTTCTATTCTAGATAAATGGTCCGCTACGACGTTCTCAGTACCTTTCTTATCTTTTATTTCTAAGTCAAACTCTTGTAAGAGTAAAATCCATCTCAAGAGTCTTGGTTTAGCATCTTTCTTAGTTAATAGATATCGGATAGCAGCATGGTCTGTGTAAATGATTATTTTCACTCCAACTAGGTAAGAACGGAATTTGTCAAGCGCAAAGACAACTGCTAACAATTCTTTTTCGGTAGTGGCGTAGTTCATCTGGGCAGAATCTAAAGTTCTACTGGCATAGTAGATCGCATGAAGTTTCTTTTCCTTTCTCTGGCCTAGAACTGCGCCTACAGCATAGTCACTCGCATCGCACATGATTTCAAAAGGTAATCTCCAGTCAGGGGGTTGCATGATTGGTGCGGTGATGAGGGCTGTTTTTAGAGTTTCGAATGCTTTAAGACAATCTTCGTTGAATATGAACTCAGCGTCTTTCATTAATAAACCAGTAAGAGGTTTAGTAATTTTCGAGAAATCTTTGATGAATCGTCGGTAGAAACCGGCGTGTCCTAAAAAGCTTCGTATTTCTCGAACGGTTTTAGGGGGTTGAAGATCTTTTATGACTTCAATCTTAGCTTTATCAACTTCAATTCCCTTGTCAGATATTACATGACCTAATACGATTCCTTCGTTGACCATAAAATGACATTTCTCCCAGTTAAGCACAAGGTTTACTTTTACACATCTTTCTAATACCATTTCTAAGTTCGATAAACATCCTTCAAAACTTTGCCCACATACAGAGAAGTCGTCCATGAACACTTCCATGATGTTGTCTATAAAATCTGCGAAGATTGACATCATACATCTTTGAAAGGTTGCAGGAGCGTTGCATAATCCAAAGGGCATTCGTCTATAAGCGAACGTTCCATAAGGGCATGTGAATGTGGTCTTCTCTTGATCATCTGGGTGGATAGGGATTTGGAAAAATCCTGAGTATCCGTCAAGATAACAGAAGTAAGAATGCTTGGCTAATCGTTCTAACATTTGATCTATAAAAGGTAGTGGGAAATGATCTTTTCGAGTGGCTTTGTTTAGTTTACGATAATCTATGCACACTCTATATCCCGTCACTACTCTTTGCGATATCGATTCGCCTTGAGCGTTTTTCACAACAGTGATACCTCCTTTCTTTGGCACTACATGTATTGGACTAACCCATTCACTATCAGAGATTGGATATATTATTCCGGCATCTAATAATTTCTTAACTTCCTCTTTTACTACAGTGCTAAGGGTTGGGTTAATTCTTCTTTGAGATTCTCTGGAGGTTCTGCAATCTTCTTCTAGCAGAATACGATGCATACAAACTGAAGGACATATTCCTTTGAGATCAGATATGTTATATCCTAATGCAGTCGGATATTTCTTCAAAACATCTAAAAGTTTCTTTGTTTCTATAGTTCCTAAACTGGAATTTACTATAACTGGTCTTTTACATTCAATTCTAAGAATTCGTACCTTAGGTTATGAGGTAAAGTTTTTAATCCTAATGTAGGTTTATCTTTACTTGGCATAGGATCTGGTGTAAGCGCTAAACTTTCGCTTAGACTATCAACCTGATACGGTTTTCGCCAATTATCATCTTCGAAAATCGGAGGGATTTGAATTTTCATTATCTCAGAATAAGTGGTCTCTTTTAGTTCCATTTCTCTTACACATTCGTCAATTACGTCCAATAGATAGCATGTATCCTCTATAGCTGGTGATTGTAAGAATTGTGTTAAAATGAATTCAACTTTCTCTTCACCCACTTCAAAGGTTAGCTTTCCTCTTTTTACGTCTATTATAGCTCCAGCAGTGGCTAAGAATGGTCTTCCTAGTATGATAGGTGTAGTGGAGTCCTCAGAGATGTCCATGATTATAAAATCAGTAGGGATATAGAATTGTCCTATACGTACTGGGACGTTTTCTAGTATGCCTACAGGATATTTGACAGAGCGATCGGCTAGTTGAACTGACATTTTAGTTGGTCTTAGGTCACCCATGTCTAGCCTTTTGCATATTGTTAAGGGCATAACACTGATACTGGCTCCTAAATCGCATAGAGCTTTGTCAATGACGAATTTTCCTATTACACAGGGTATAGAGAAACTTCCTGGATCTTTTAGCTTAGGAGGCATTTTATTCTGAATTATTGCGCTACACTCGGCAGTAAGTGTAATTGTTCCGTTATCCTCTATCTTTTTCTTATTGGATAAGATTTCTTTTAAAAACTTAGCGTACGAGGGTATTTGAGTGATTGCTTCTGTAAACGGAATAGTAATATTCAACTGTTTCAGAAGTTCAACAAATTTCTTAAATTGACCCGTCGTCTTGGAATATATTAATCTTTGAGGGTACGGAATTGGTGGTTTATAGGGTGGTGGAGGCACATAAGGTTGTTCTTTCTCCACTACTTCTTGATTATCATCTTCCTTTTCTTCTGGATCATTCACCACTTCAGTCGGTTTATCCGGTTTTTGGTACATGGCTGGATTGTCAAGTCTTGGATCGGTAGGTCCGTCAAGTTCCTTGCCACTTCTTAATATTACAGCGTTGGCATGTCCTTTCGGATTTGGTTGGGCTTGTCCAGGGAACACTCCAGCTGGTGCAGCAGTAGGTGCTTGTTGTTGAGCTACTTGTGAAATCTGAGTTTCCAGCATTTTGTTATGTGTAGCTAATGCATCTACTTTGCTCACTAATTGTTTAATCTGCTCATTAGTGTGAATGTTTTGGTTTAAAAAGTCCTTGTTTGTTTGAGATTGGTTAGCTATAAAGTTCTCCATCATCAACTCAAGGTTCGATTTTCTAGGGATATTAGGAGCAGTCTTTTGATATCCTGGTGATGTAGCTGGTGCTTGACCTGGCGCGTATAAAGCGTTGTTATTCTTATAGGAGAAGTTCGGATGATTCTTCCAACCTGGGTTATATGTACTTGAGTAAGGGTTTCCTTGAGCATAATTCACTTGATCCGTGGGAGTTCCTGTCAATAGTTGACAATCAGAAACTTCGTGTCCTGAAACTCCACATAACTCACAGTTAGGTGTTACTGCAGCCACGGTGGCTGTTGGTGTTATAGCCAAGTTGTCGATCTTTTGGTTTAGTTGGTCAAACTTCGCATTGACTTGGTCCATACTACTTACTTCGTACATACCTCCCTTTGTTGGTTTCTCAGTTGCGACTCTCTCGCTTCCCCAAAGGTAATGATTTTGAGCCATACTTTCGATAAGTGCATAGGCATCATTATATTCTTTGTCCATCAATGCACCGCCCGCGGCAGCGTCAATTGTCATTCTTGTATTGTACAAGAGTCCATTATAGAAGGTATGGATGACCATCCATTCTATTAATCCATGATGTGGACAAAGTCTCAATAGATCTTTATAGCGTTCCCAAGCTTCGAATAATGATTCACTTTCTCTTTGCTTAAATCCGTTGATCTGAGCTCTCAGCATAGCTGTCTTGCTAGGTGGAAAATATCTGTTCAAGAAAACTCTCTTAAGCTCCTCCCACGTAGTTACTGAGTTCGAAGGCAGAGATTGAAGCCAAGCTCTTGCTCTATCTCGAAGCGAAAAAGGAAATAAACGTAGTCTAATAGCTTCTTGGGTAACTCCATTGGCTTTTACAGTATCTGCATATTGCACAAAGATCGAAAGATGAAGATTTGGATCCTCGGTAGGATTTCCGGCGAATTGATTTTGTTGCACGGCTGATATCAACGAAGGTTTTAGTTCGAAATCGTTTCGGTTGATAGCCGGCGCTGCAATGCTTGAATGCGGTTCAGCTTGCGAAGGACTGGCGTAATACTTGAGTGGATGAGTTTGTTCTTCAGCCATCTCTGCGTCCTTTGATGTTACGACTGGTTTAGGCGGATCTGATTGAAGATCTGGAATACTGTAACTTTTTTCGTAATCGAATATACGTCTTCTTACGTGTAAGAAGCGTTCCGATTCAGGGATTAGAGGTTGCAAGTCTTCGCTTTTAGAGCGAGTACTTGGCATACACTCGGAAATTAAATTAAATTAAGTAGTTGATACCTTAGTCTAGACAATGCTACCTAAATGCACTAGTAACTAAATTAAGGAATCCCCGGCAACGGCGCCAAAAACTTGATGGGCTAAAGACGTGTCTACTTATGCGTCTAGCGGTATCTTACTGCAAGTGCACAGCCTATCGAAGTAATATTTAAGATTATCGATCCACAGGGATTCTATGGTTACTTAGTGCTAGATGAACTTTCTAGTTTAGCTAAGGCGAATGGTTGTCACGATTTTTTTGTTGGTTTTTAAGACTATTAAAGGCGGAGTAAAATTTAAGTTTTAATTAAGTAATTCTAAGGCGGTCGGTATGTAATTATATTAACTTAGGTGGGTCAATCTAACCTAGGCTTATTTAAGATGTTCACTTAATCTATTCGGTAGGGATTACCAGTTTAAATACCCTCAACTCACACTCTCGTGGTCTTATATCAGATCTTATCCCTAAAGCCCTATGCCTGCTCTCGCTAGCCCATAAGTGTTTAGAGGTAATTTTTGGAAACTAAGTAATTCTAATTTATCTTAAAGCGCTCTCGCTGTGTTTAATTTAAATGCCTAACTTTAGCTATCTGGTTAAAATCTCACACTCTCGTGGTCTTGACCTAACCTAATACTCTTTTCTTACTCTCGTAACAAAAAGGTCTATTTAATTAAAAAGTCTCAGCCAGAAATGTTAAGTGATTAATTATTTTTAGCCTACGGTTATATTTTACCGGTTAAGTTTGTTCTAACTACATACCGCCCTAAGGTGTTTAGCTACTCATTGATGTTGAACCAGACAGAGACAGAAAAACAAATAACAGAATACTCATGGCAGAAAAATAAATAAACATTATAATTAATTAAATTGCAATATAAATAAAAACCTGGTTAACAATATCAGAGAGACTCCTTCTTCCACAAACCGGAAAGCTCGGAGTTGGCGAAATTGAAAATAAAGCAAAAATCTGAAGGTTTAGAAACAAGTGATTTTTATAACAATTTCCTGATGTTGGAAATTGTTATAGATTGGGTTTGGATACAATAAGAATGAAAAAACTAAAATTAATGCTGAAATAAAAACGGGTCGTAAATCAGTTCGGCAGAGCTTCCGCAGGAAATTGAATAGAAAAATGCTTTGTACATTCTTCATGAACTTGGTGCTATTTATAGAACTTCAATTGGGCTGGATTTTTGGGCTTCAGTTGAAATGGGCCTTGCTATTTTTGGGGAGAAAATGTAGGTAGTGGCAACAAAATAGGAGACCATCTCTTCACGTAACGCCTTCACGTTGCCTTGGTCAAAAACCTAGAATAATCATTGTCACGGTCGTGACAATGCCTTTACGCTCGTGACTTGTGATTTTTAAGTCTCACGGTCGTGACACGTGTCTTACGGTCGTGATGCTCCATTTTGGGGTGTCACGGTCGTGACACCCTTGTAACGGTCGTGACTGCTGCAAAATATGCAGTTTTTGCAGAGAGCTTCATTTCTTTATCTTTTATGACCAATTTTGTTCCTTTTTCTCTTGATTCATGATTTGGCTCCATATAGTGATGTACCTGCAAAACGGTAAGAAAAACTCGAGAAATCGAGTATTAAAACGATAATTATTCAATAAAACGCCAATGAAACTTAGCAATATAATCGATACGTTTTCTCGTTATCAGTGTTAAACCCTTAATGTGTTTAAATCCTCTAATCAATTCACTTAATAATCATCAAGACATCAAGCTTGTAACTTGGGCCTTACATTAGGGTTCTAATTCTTCCTTAATTGGTTAAGAAGGACTAACCCTAGTGTTAATGGACAAGTCCCTCTCAAGTTGTCTTACAAACCATAAAACTCACTTCTTCATCTTATCATTAACTAAAATCCATCTAATAAAGGCTTTGTTTTGTCATGAGGTTAATCCCTAATCATGGATTAAGTTGAGGAGTCTTCCTCAGCTTAAACATTCTCATCTATTATCCTTCTATTAGGATGGTGTAATGAGTCTGTTTAATCCCTGATTATGGCTTAGTCTCATTACTCAACACTAAACAAAAACACCAAAAACTTAAATAATAACAAGTAGGTTAATGATCTTAATCCTACATCAAAGGTGATTAAGTGTGAGATGCTGACTTCACACTTAAGGTATTCTCATTACCCCTAATCAGAGGGAGGATGTGATGAGTTTACTAACCCATTGGTTTAGGCTTAAGCTCATTAACTTATGACAAACTTTCAAAAGTAATAAAAGATTGAAAACTCAAAAACAAACAATAATCGTCTCCTCCGGGATTCTTTTCTCATCTCATTCACTCATAAACGAGAACTCGCTTCTTCCGTCTAATGCAAGACAGTTTGCACCTGAGCCAGACAGGTCATACACTTGAGCATAGACAAGTGAGCAGTTCACAAGTCAAATTTATCTTTCAGTCTCTTTGAGTCGAACTACGGTGTTCTGACTTCCTCATTGCACGAGAGGATACGTAGGCATAACTTAACAGTTATCGAACAAAAGTCTCTGTATATTCCCCCTCCTTCCAACAACTATACTTTTAGCCTCATGATCATGAGCATACTCTTATTCTTACACCGACACCTCACTTATACATTTCACTTCTCTTACACTGACACCTGTACATCCTTTTCCAGCTCTTTTATACACAGATTGCACTGACACTACCCATTTAAAACACAAATCTTTTAAGCGTGGATCCCATCGAGTACGACGGACAATTTGGGTGCTAATACCTTCCCAGGTTGTAACCAACCCCCTTTCTCAGTCTCTCTGGTTCGCAACCGTCTTATCCATATCTTTCTAGGTCTATGCAGCATTACCTTTCCTCCGGGATAAAAATGCCTAGCTGGCGACTCTTGTCTTTCTGAGTTCACTTCTGTGTGTTCTCATCCTCTTTCGCCGACCGTTCGCATCTGTACCCCTCTTGGCCCTATGTGTCATTTGGTGGGAGCGACATGATGCTATTGCAACTCTTGTTTAGACTACTTCTTGTAACAATGCGCATGATGAGTTTCGTGCCTTGGAGAAATTCCAGAGGAATAATCCACCTGTGTTTGAAGGAACTCATGACCCGGCGAGCGCACAGAAGTGGCTCAAGGCAATTGAGAAGATTTTCAGAGTGATGGCTGTAACACCCCAAAATTTGCCCTCTAAATTATTACTATCTAATTGGCTTATGTTTCGTTCACCTGTTTATTTCATTAGGTCATAACACTTGCCGTCATACATTCTCATGGGCTTCTAAAGCATGGGATCAGAGCATTTCCTTGAGATTGGAATTTTCCTATTCTAAGTGTTAAGGTTTGGTTCCGTGTAAACTTGGAGATCAACGATCATGGTTTATTTCCTTGATCATATGACCTTCAAATGGTATGTGAAATCAAGGTGAGGGCATTTCATAATCAGGGGTCAAGAATGGTGGTTAACTCCAAGTCGAGGCCCTGTGAAAGTTATTAGTTCATAATTCAAGATCCAAGAGAAAACAAAGTTAAGTATTTGTGGCCAAATGTCCTTTGATGGGCAAAAGACCCCATTCTGGCTATTCATCACATTACCATGTTGCGAGTTCCGATTTATTCAAATTCATGGAATTATACAAGTTTCTATCAATATCCAAATTCAACTCTAGCCCAATTACCGTAACCTTGCTTATCCACATAAAACCATTTTAATATCCATTTCTAAAACACTTCATTATTCATTTTGGAAATCATATATTGCCAAATATTCATTTTACCATTTCCATCCATTTTTCAAACTTGTTCTAAGCCCATAAACCCTTTTCTAGCCTTTAAATAAAATAAATGATGCTTTATAGGCCCATATCATTTTATATCATACAACATCTTGTTCAAAAAGAAAAAAATCTTAGAAAAGGATAACAAACATAAAATTATAACCAATAACCATAGAGAAATTCAAGGAGGAGCTTTATTTTAGAATTATATTGTTAAGCAAAAAATATTGTTATAAAAAAAAGAGGAAGATAATTGATGAGAAATTTATTTATACTCATATAACAGAAGTTTCACCTCAACTTCATTCAAATAGAAAAATTCAACAAACTTTCAACAAAAAAAATCCAGTTACACAAAAATTCAGTTACAAAAATCCTAACTGAATTCTAACTGAATCTCTAACAGAAAAAACTAATGAAAACTCTTAACCGAAACTTCCAGAAGCTTCATACGGATCGGTATATAGATACAGATTCATTCACTACTGAGCTTCTTCTTCTTCGGCTTGAACTTTGAGCTTTCCTCTTCCCGATTTTCCTTCCAATTTTCAGAATCCTCCACCTTCATTCCTGCATCCTTATTCTCCATCTTCATTGCTTCACACCTTCAAAAGCTCTCCTTCATCATGGTTTTCGACATCTCCATTAGTCCTGCATCACCATAATCTTCAGCCTGCAAGAAAACAGAACAATCAACATCATAACAGCTCAATCAATCACCAATCACAATTCGGAACCATCGAAAAAAACAGAGTTGGAAGAAGAAGATCTATGAATCCAACAAGTTCAGATATGGGGAAAAGAAGAATGAAGTCGTAATTTGGATGCTTACCACAGGTGAATCTTCAATCTCCCTCTTTCAAAAAGTCATCACCTTCAGGCTGCCACATTATGGCCTTATCCTCAAAAGAGTGATCCGAAGAATCACCGACACACCTCTGGGCAGTAACTTTGTCAGCGCATCATCAATACCACCAAGTTTCATCAAAAACCTGCAAGAATCAATATCAACCAACTCAGAACCGCATCAAAAATTCGACGAGAAGAGAGGATCGAAGTAATTAACTTGTTGTTGATCTGAGTTCGAATTTGCCTTCATCGCAACAATCTCGATACAACATCGGTGAATCTGCAACTTCCACATCCTCATCACCATAAATTCCAATTCGAGCTCCATCAATCGGGTTGCAAATCAAACACATCTTCATGCTTCTTCGACTCTCGATCTGAATCTTCATTCATCACCGCCAACAGGTATTCACCAATATGCACTTATCTTCATCATCATTCAACATATCGTCACCACCGACTCAAGGATAAAGTATCGCAAACCTTCGTCATCCTCGTTCATCTCTCTACATTGAAGATCTTTATCGATTCCTAAATCTTTCCTGCAAGCCATCAAACATCATCAGTCTGCAACATAAACAACCATAAAAGATCATACCGATTAGTGGTCGAAACAATTCGCAGGAAGAAAAAGGAAGAGATCGAAAACAATATCCAACACTCTCCTTCAATTTTCAGAGCATGTGAACACGGTCGACAACGCATCCCCATCAGTCCCACCTCGAATCCACAGTTGTGCTTCAGTTGCAACGAAACTTCATCAAGAAGCTGAAAAGGATTTAACTCGGCGGCTACAAAGGAACACGTTCAGCGAAAGTCAGAAGGGAAATCGCAATAAAATAAATCAATAGCTATAAACTTGAAATTCGCGGCAAGAAGAAAAAGAAGGGTAAAACTGAACTGAAGAAGCTGAAGGATTCACACCAAAATTTGCGGCGGTGCCTTCAAGGTAATACGTAGCATTTCCTGTGGAGTTCGATTGAGGAACAAAAAGATGAGCATGGAGTTTCACGGTTGAGAGAGGAGGAACAACGTCGGCGAAGATTTCCTTGCATCCGACGATGTGAAACGGCCATGGCTGAGAGAAGAGTCTCCGTCAATGAGAACGACGAACAGAGATTTCCATAGAAGCAACATAGGCCAAGGTTTTGGTAGTCGGTGGTGGTGCGACGACATGAAAGCGGCGCGATTCGCGAAGAAGTGGAGGTTGAAGGCGGCGCCGATTTGAGAGGAGGAGGTCCATTGGAAGGTCTGCTAGGGTTTGCAAAAGGGGAAAGGGGAAGAACGTGTTTTGAAGGTCTGAAGTTTTTTTCCTTAAGTTATAAATTTATGATTCATGTTTTTTATTAAGATAACTAATGAAATTCATAAAATATAATTAATGTCACCATTAAGAAATTAAAACTCATAATTCTTGATTAAAAACCATAAAAGCATGATCTCATGAGGCATTATCTCCACCGCCTTTTTTTGATTTCGTGGGGATAAGGTTTCTATGCTGTTGGGCCTTGCGTTTTCTACTTGCACCCCCAATTCCAAGCCCATCAGTTTTTTAGCTTAGAAGACTTTCTTACTTCCCCCCTCCCATTTCTCATTTCTTTTATTTTTCTATTTTTATGTCCTTTCAATTTAATTCCATTAAAAATATTAAAAAACATAATAAAATTCTATAAAAATTATATTAGGATTTTAACTCAATTTAGAAGTCTTCCCAATTTTTATTTTTTGAATATAATCATTTTTCAATTTTAATTCGATTTTTCATTTTAATTGATCCATATTGATTTCCTTCATAAACACATAAATTTGTACAATTTATTTCTGCCACTTCCTATAACATTGTTTGCCCATTCTTTTTGCTATGATTAGAGGACAAATAATAGTACCTAGAATATTTTTGGTGTATTTTTTAGGACACTTTTTCTACTGTTTTGGTAGTGTGAATTGTATAAATTTGTGGTTGAACTTTTGATAGAATTAAGTGACCATTTACCATAGTTAGGATTAGAATTTTTAAGAGATTTTTTAACAAAATGATATAATCAGGTTTATGACCTTAGGAATTTAATTTCACATTTTTTCATGACTTTTAATATTTTTGGCATTTTAATTCACTTCATCATATTATGCATATTCATGATTCATGTCATTCACTAACTATTTGCTTTTTGTGCAAGGTATTCTTTCAAGGATTTGCGTATGGATTTGGACATTTTATGCCTCAATTATGTTTGTGTACTTTGTGATGTAATAGCTTAATACTTATATGCTTGTATAGTTTTTATAACTAGGTTAGAAAAGATAAAACGAATCGATAGAAAACCAAAATCTCAAAAAATAAATAAAAGGCTCGATCCAATGTCGAGTATATTTCAAATAAATAAATAAAGTTGCATGTGACTTTAGGGTTCCTCGATTACCATCGTTTCACTCCGTTCAACCAAAAGCAAGCCTTGTATGTTTCACACCGTAAGTCGTGCGTCTCAGCACCACGCAATCGACCCACCCGATCCATTGTTTCATCCCATTTTACATTTCATACCGTGTTTACCCACCATGACTTAGGAGGACCATATTGTTCACTATTAACTCTTTTACTTGCATTTCTAGTTTAATATCTTTAGGTAGAGTCTAATCTTTCAAACCTCACTAACCATAGGTTATCCATGAATTCAACTAACATTAGGGTAAGTCTAGTTTCCCTTAGAATTTTTCCTTTTATAACTTGAGTCTCACTTCTCATCTTGAAAGAAAATAAAAAACACTTAATAAAGGAAAAGATGTACAATGCACCACAATCCTTAAGCTATACGGGAAATGATTAGTGAAGGTCTCCTTCACTCTTCTAGGATGCTTTACAAATGTTCCATTGGGAGCGATCTTGGAAAGTATTTGCTCCTGTGTCATAGTCTTTAGTGTTGTACATACGAAAAACACAAACTCAAAACACTTCTTCTAAAAGACAACAAACTAAGAAGTCACGTCTTCTCATCTTATCTCATACTCTTTGCGGACGAATGTGACTTGTCTTGACAGTTCAAACAGCGATACGGTAAACACCCTCGAGTCAGAGCCGGTAACACCTGAGCTAGAACTATGGCAACGTCATCCTAAAAACCACAAACAAGTGTAAGCCTTAGTTAGATGAACTACGACGTCTCTGATCCTCATTTATCCCGATGAGGTACGTAGGCAGTGGGGTAGGGCCCATTCGAGCACAATCTTTATTTTCCCTACATTTTCCCCTTTTATTCCCATTTTCCAATTCCATTTCTTTTCTCACTTCCATTTCGTTCCAGATAACTATCCTTTCAGTCAAACAACATATTATTTCTCACCCTTTGAAAACAGACTCATAAGTGTGGATCCCGACGAATACGGCAGACGAATTGGGGTGCTAATACCTTCTCAATTCGTAGCCGACTCCCGGACCCAGATCTTTGGTTTGCAAGGCCTCGTCCTTTTCCTTCTTCCTTAGGTTTGTGCAACATTACCTTTCCCATTCCTTTGGGATAAAAATGTCTGGCTGGCGACTCTAACATTTTCCGCGCCACTTTCGCGTTTGTACTAGGATGAAAATCCCGGGAGCGACAATGGCATGTGATGACGCGTAGAAAGTTCAATTCGGGACTCATATGTTGTCTGAGGAAGCTGAAGACTGGTGGGATAATACCCGTCAGCATCTAGAGGATGAGGTTGTTGTGGTGACTTGGACTGTGTTTAAGGCGGAGTTCCTTAAGAAGTATTTTCTGGAAGATGCTCGTGGTAAGTTGGAGGTAGAATTCCTTGAATTGAAGCAAGGAAACATGACAGTGGCAGAGTATGCTGCCAAATTTGAAAGGCTGGTGAAGTTTTGTTCTCATTACAACAGGGCAGATGCTGAACTTTCCAAGTGCCTTAAGTTTGAGAATGGGCTGAGACCTGAAATTAAACAGGGAATTGGATGCCAACAAATTCGCAAGTATGCAGAGTTGGTCGATAAGAGCCGTATTTATGACGAGGACAGTCGAGCTCGGTCAGCTCACTATAAACAGCTGAGCGAGAAGAAAGACAAGAGTCAGTATAGAGGGAAATCTTATGTGACTACTGGTGATAAAGGGAAGCAGAAGGCATCTGATGAGAAGAAGAAAAGTAGGGGAGCTGCTAATGTACCTGTTAAGTGTTACAAGTGTAGAAAGGTAGGTCATAAGGCCGATGTGTGTACCACCAGAGTTATGAAATGCTACCGTTGTGGCAAGCTTGGGCATAAGATGAGTGATTGTCCTAATGAGGGCCCAACATGTTACAATTGTGGTGAACAGGGGCATATCAGCGCCCAATGCCAGAAACCAAAGAAGAATGCTGCTACTGCTCAGAATGCTGGGAAAGTTTTTGCGTTAGCTGGTTCAGAAGCTCCAAAGAAGGACAACTTGATCAGAGGTACCTGTTTTATTAATAATACTGAGTTGATTGCTATTATTGACACTGGAGCTACACATTCATTTATTTCTCTTGAGTGTGCTAATAGATTGGGTTTAAAGTTGTCTAATATGAACGGTAATATGATAATAGAGACTCCTGCTAATGGTTCTGTGACTACCATGCTTGTTTGTTTGAAGTGTCTTTTGACAATTTTTGAGAAGAATTTTGTGATGGATTTGGTGTGCCTACCATTACACCAAATCGATGTTATCCTTGGTATGAACTGGTTGGAATTCAATTATGTTCATATTAACTGTTATAGTAAGACAGTGAAGTTCCCTGAATTGAGCGAGAATGGTGAGTTGATGTTTTTATCTGCTAAGCAAGTGGATGAACTTGTATTGGATGAAGCTTTGTTGTTTGTAGTGTCTGCATCATTGTAAGTTGATGATAAGACTGTCAGTGCAGAGTTGCCTGTGGTTTGTGAATTTCAAGATGTGTTTCCTGGTGATATAAGTGATTTACCACCGGAACGTGAAATTGATTTTTCTGTGGACTTAGTACCGGGTACGAGTCCTGTCTCGATGGCTCCTTATAAAATGTCGGCTTCAGAGTTGAATGAGTTGAAGAAACAATTATAAGAATTGTTAGAGAAGAGGTTCATTAGACCCAGTGTTTCTCCTTGGGGTGCTCCGGTGTTGCTCGTTAAGAAGAAGGATGGTAGTATGAGATTGTGTGTCAATTACCGACAGTTGAATAAAGTGACTATCAAGAATAAGTACCCACTTCCGAGGATCGATGATTTGATGGATCAACTAGTAGGTGCTTGTGTCTTTAGTAAAATTGATCTGAGGTCTGGTTATCATTAGATTCAAGTTAAAGCTGATGATATTTCGAAGACAGCTTTCATGACGAGATATGGGCATTACGAGTATACGGTGATGCTGTTTGGGGTTTCTAATGCACCTGGTGTGTTTATGGAATATATGAATAGGATCTTTCATGAGTATCTTGATAAATTCGTGGTGGTTTTCATAGATGATATCTTGGTATATTCTAAATCAGAAGAGGAACATGCCGAGCATTTGAGGGTTGTGTTGCGAGTGTTGAAAGAAAAGAATTTGTTTGCTAAATTATCTAAGTGTGAGTTCTGGTTAAAGGAAGTGAGTTTCCTCGGCCATGTAATTTCAAGTGGTGGAATTTCGGTGGATCCTTCAAAGATTGATGCGGTATTGCAGTGGGAGACTCCGAAGTCACCTACAGAAATTCGTAGTTTTCTTGGGTTGGCTGGTTACTATCGTAAGTTCATTGAAGGTTTTTCTAAGATAGCTTTACCGTTGACGCAATTGACTAGGAAGGGTCAAGCGTATGTGTGGGATGTTGCTTGTGAAGAGAGTTTCATAGAACTGAAGAAAAGATTAACGACCGCGCCAGTGTTGGTTTTACCGAATCCAGATGAGTCCTTTGTAGTTTATTGTGATGCTTCCAAGATGGGTCTTGGTGGAGTTTTGATGCAAGATAATAAGGTGGTTGCTTATGCTTCTAGACAGTTAAGAGGTCATGAGAGGAACTATCCTACTCACGACTTAGAGTTAGCAGTTGTGGTGTTTATGCTTAAGATTTGGAGGCACTACTTGTTTGGTTCGAAATTTGAAGTATTCAGTGATCACAAAAGTTTAAAGTACTTGTTTGATCAGAAAGAGTTAAATATGAGACAGAGGCGGTGGCTTGAATTATTGGAAGATTTTGATTTTGATTTGAATTATCATCCTAGTAAGGCAAATGTTGTGGCTGATGCTTTGAGTAGGAAGTCGTTGCATATTTCGATGCTTATGGTGAAAGAATTGGAAATGATCGAGCAATTCAGAGACATGAGCTTGTTGTGTGAAACTACTACTGATAGTGTGAAATTGGAAATGTTAAAGCTGACCAGTGAGATTTTGGAAGAGATTCGTAAGGGTCAGAGATCTGATTTGAAATTAGTTGATCAATTGATGTTGGTTGATCAAGGTAATGCAGGTGACTTTCGAGTTGATGAAGATGGAGTTTTGAGATTCCGAGATAGAGTATGTGTTCCGGATATTATAGGAATTAAACAGATTATTTTAGAAGAGGGGCACAAGAGTCGACTAAGTATTCATCCTGGTGCTACGAAGATGTATCAGGATTTACGCAGGTTGTTTTGGTGGCCGGGTATGAAAAGAGACATTGCTGAATTTGTATATGCTTGTTTGACATGTCAGAAGTCAAAGATAGAACATCAGAGACCTTCAGGTATGATGCAACCATTGAATGTTCCTGAGTGGAAATGGGATAGTATTTCCATGGATTTCGTGACTGGGTTACCTAAGACTGCTAGAGGTAATGATTCGATTTGGGTAATTATTGACCGGTTAACTAAGTCGGTACACTTCTTGCCGATGAAGATTAACCAATCCATGCAAAGGCTAGCTGAGATTTATATTGAGGAAATTGTGAAGTTGCATGGTGTACCTTCAAGTATTGTATCAGATAGAGATCCGCGGTTTACGTCGAGGTTTTGGAAGAGTCTGCAGGATGCCTTGGGTACTAAGTTGAGGATGAGTTCTTCTTATCACCCGCAAACGGATGGCCAGACGGAAAGAACAATCCAATCTTTAGAAGATTTGCTGAGAGCTTGTGTATTAGATCAAGGAGGGTCTTGGGATAGTCATTTGTCGTTGGTCGAGTTTACGTACAATAACAGTTTTCATGCTAGTATCGGGATGACCCCATATGAGGCGTTGTATGGTAGATGTTGTCATACTCCATTATGTTGGTATGAGTCAGGAGAGAGTTTAGTGCTTGGGCCAGAGATTGTCCAAGAAACAACTGAAAAGATAAAAATGATTCAGGAAAGGATGAAAACGCCGCAGAGTCGTCAAAAGAGTTATCACGATAAGAGAAGGAAAGCACTTGAGTTTCCATCTTAGGTATGGTCAGGAAATTTTTTCTCAAAAGAGTTATCACGATAAGAGAAGGAAAGCACTTGAGTATCCTGAAATGGTTAGTTTTGAAAGCAAGATATGTACAAATTCAAAAGCATAAACAAATCAAGGAATAAAAAGTTGAAAATGAATCCAAGGGGACCCTAAGCACTCATGAAATCACCATCCAAAAGAGGAGGTCTAAAGGTTTACCAAGTTCAAGTTATGGTCATCCTAAGATTGGCTAGGGTTGTGGATACTTTTCAAAGGGAAAATGCACATTAATTTGAAAATGCAAGATAAAAATGAGACAAAAATATTTTTAGAAACTAGAGGTCAATTTTGAAGGAATGCAAAAAGAGCCATATGCAAACTCATCTTGGTTTGAGAGATATAAATTTTTGAAGTTAGGGTTAGAAAAACATGAAATTTAGGAACCCTAATTCAAAGGAAAATGGCAAAGTATGATCAAAACCAAAAATATATTTGTGATATGAGTTTGTATATGTTTGTAAATGTTAAAGAAACCTCTCTGATTTTTTTTGGTGATTTTTAAATACTTTAAAGTATTTTTAATTAATTAAAAGGATTTAATTAATTAAAATATACAATTAAATTATTAAAAATGCAATTTTGATGAAAAAAATGAAAATAAAAATGTTTTTGGTTTCTGAAAATTAATTGAAGTGATGACAAAAAATTTCAGAATTTTTTAATGATTTTTGGTATTTTTAATGATTAAAAGAAAAGAAAATG
The DNA here is from genome assembly GCA_963966055.1 of Lathyrus aphaca. Taxonomy (NCBI): domain Eukaryota; kingdom Viridiplantae; phylum Streptophyta; class Magnoliopsida; order Fabales; family Fabaceae; genus Lathyrus; species Lathyrus aphaca. The sequence goes on from OZ014520.1 coordinate 140,410,103, forward strand.
GATTAAATAAAAATAAAATAAAAATAAAATGAAAAGTAATCAAGATCAATGGCTGTGATTTCAAGGAAACAAGATCAGTGGTCCAAAGCGCAAGTCAGCAAGACTGGGAAGTAGGTCAATCCTAGGGTTCAAATTTAAATGGCTAATACGCGCGTGATCCAAGGGCTCTGGTTCAATCTGGCAATTAATTATGTTTTATTTTAATTAATCAGAAATTAAGATTAATGACACAATCTGAAGCGTTCATTTCTTAACCTAATCATGATCCAAGGGCCTACAATCAATCTGGGAACCCTAACCCTAAACATTTTCAGATGACCGGAAAATTGCTCCGGTCATCTTCTCCGGTGAACCAAAACATCAACTTCTTACCTAAACCATTTCACAACCTCTAACCTGCTCAGAAATGATCCTCACCCTCCTAGTAACTCAAATCAATCATTAAACAAATTTCTAACACCTAAACAAGTTGAATCGAAGCAAAACCTAAACACGGGCAAATTTTCAGAAGTTCATTAAATGTTCATTTCTTCACCATTTTCAATTTTAAAAGCATCATTGTGATCCTTAGAGCATGCAGTTTCATTTTATAACAAGTAATCAAAGCTTTGAGAAAAAATGTTCTTGACCATACCTAAGATGGAAACCTTCAATGGTGAGCTTTCAGAACCTCCCACTTGTGCAAATGAGCTCCTTTGTTCCTTCTGAAGCTATTGGGATTCCTAGAATGCTTTGAAAGGGGCTATTTTGAGTGACTCGATTCTGATATGGCAGAAATGGAAGCTTTGGGTTATGAGGCTTCAGGCCATGGTAATGGTTGCTTTGTGTTCTATGGATGATTTCTGAATGAATGGTGAAAGAATTTTTGAGGTTTGATGTCAAAGAAGAGAAGTTTTTGACAAATTTTGTGAAATCTGATGTTGTGTATCTTTTGAGCTCATGGCGTGCTTGCTATATGGTCTTTAGGCAATGCAGAAGCTATCCCAACAATTCAGGAGAGTGGTTGTGCACTGTGGGAATGGTATGGGGTGATTGGCCAAAAAGTAAAAAATTGTGTACTATAGGTATGGGCCATTGCAGAGGAGATTTCTGTGCTCGGATTGCTTTAACTAGCTTCAAGGAAGGCCATTGGATCAAGTTTATGCATTTGGATGGCCTTGATCATGTGTTCTCATGGTTTATGCAATTTGGCATCTTTGAAGTTTCTTAAGAATTAAGTCATCAAAACCCTAGGTTCAAAGGCCAATTCTGATCTTTGGAGGTTGCTTTGACATGTTATGATATAATTGAGCACATTAGAGGTCACTTAGAAGCTTGGAATGCCAATATGCAAAAATCCCTCTTTGACATGAACATGAAATTTATGTGATTTTTGCTAACTTTGCAAGGCCATAACTTGAGTTCTAGGAAGAGTTAGAATGAGTTCTTGTACTTTTTGAAAATGGGAGGATCCAATATACAACTTTCATTTTTGAAGAAATTTCATTTGAAACCTTTTTGATCAAGAAAGAGGAGGTTGAAAATCTTTCCTAAAATAGAAAGTTTACATTACAAGTCATTTCCATTTTTGGCAAGTTTTGGCTTTGCTTATTTTTCTTCAACTTTGTGAACTTCCAAGCATCCCAATGATCAAATAAAGACCATATGACTTAAAATTGATGATGATGACCCTTTAGAACCATTGTTGGGGGTCTCATATGCCCTGATTCTGACTTTTCTTGCACAACAAGTTACTATTTGATCTGATGACCTCCACATTGAATTTTTCCATGAAATTTGATACACATGCTCCTTATAACATATATGGACCAATAGCAACAAGAATGACCAAATTGTTTTGGTATAAGGCCTTTGAAACCAAAACCCTAATTTCAAGTCATATGTGTAGGAATCCCCAGCTTAGCTTCCATACCTCTGCAGTGCTTTGACATTTCTTGACTTTAAATGACCCATGGGGGCATAAGATGATTATAGACCACTCAAGGACCCTCTTGGCATGCTTTAAGACCTTGGAGATTTCTCATATTACTTCTTGGATTGCTAAGATCACAAACCCTAGATGCAGCTATGCAGATGAAATGTTAAGGATGATTATGTATTGTGAAGTGTGATGATAGACCATGCAATGATGATAATCATAAGTCAAGATGTGATAAAAGTGAGAGGGAAAATTTAGGGTGTTTACAGTTGGCAACATTAGCAACAACATTGGTGTTTTGACAAGGATCTGAATCAACTTGGAACTAGGTGAAAAATCCCTCCAAGTTTTGGTGTTTTGTTGAGTTTACACTTAGGCAGATTTTTTCTAAGTGTTGAAAATCAGTATTTTTCTTGATTTTGATCCATCTTCAACTTGAAATCCATAATGAATTGGAGTTTCTTCTATTTGAATCATTTGTAGTTTGTGATGAGATCTTTCATTTGACATTTTGTTCACCAAAATCTTATGCTTGGATCACAAGTTATGATGCTTGGTGTAACACCCTGATTTCGTAATTTAATTATTTAATTAATTATTATGATAATTTGGCAATTTTGGTGTATTTTTTGTGGTATTTTGGTGATGAAATTATTTTATTTAATGATAATATTAAATAATGCTAGTTATGTTATTTAAATATTATTAGTTAATTAAAATAAAGAAAATTAGAAGTATGAAGGTTATATTGGTCTTTTGAGGAGTTAGTAAGGGTAGAAGGGGAAAAGCATATTTGGGGTCCTAGGGGTAAGGTTGACAAAATGGAAATTGAGGTTAGGATTACAAGCAATTTTACGATCGTTTTTGGGAGAGAGAAAAGAAAAGGTCCAAAGAACAAAGGAGAGAAACCAAGGTTTGAAGAAGTTTTTCGGAGATTTTTGTAAAGACTGTAGAAAAGCTTCAGTCTAAGGTATGGGGAGCATCGATTTTCAATGTATTTTGATGTAGAGTTTTCGTAATGGGGAGAATTGGGGTTTTATAGAAGGCCTAGAATTTGGTGAATAGAATTGAGGAATAATGATGAATTGTGGTGCATTGTATTTTGTAAATGATGTATCTGGGTTAGCTATATGTTCAATTACTGGTGATTAAAATGATGAAAAATTGTGTTTTGGTGTGAAATATCATAGTTGAGTTTGTTGTCATCGCAGAGCTGTATTTCTGAAATTTGCCTAGCTCGCTTAGTGAGCAGATTCTCGATTAGCAAGCAGATTCTCGCTTAGCGAGCAATGAAAACTAGAATTTTCCCCAACCCGATAGGAGGCCTCTTAGTGAGCGACAAGGCCGCTTAGGATCCCTTGAAGTGAAAAAAATAGTGTTTTAATTTCAAAAAAATTGTCTAATGTGGTATATATGGGATGTATTGTACTCGTTGCCATGATTTCTATTGATGTTTTAGTGATTATTTTATGATAGAAACGAAGATAAGATGTAGATTATTATATGATGCTTATTAACATGAATGTCGATGCAAATGTTGAATTATGTTGAATATGTTAAATTTTTGTATCGTTATATCCATGGCATACCTATGTTGTTGGAAGCTTCGATCCCATAGTGTGGATCGAGGTTATGTTGAATATATTGTGATCCATTGTGGAGGATAGATGGCCTGGTGTCCATCACATGTCGAAATCGGTACCACATGCATTTACGTAGTTGCATTTCATTCTTGGTGGTATAGCATGATGCATATATGTTGATTAGATGTTTAATGAATTTGATGATTTGATGAGTGAGAATTTTAATGTGTTGCTATATTACGAACTGTTGCATAATTATCTTTACTTTATGTCGATAATATTGATTTGTGATTACTCACCCTAGCTTCCTATTGTGATGGTCTATTATGCCATCTTGCATATACTCAATAATAAGCTTGGTGCGTGGAAGTATCTTGGAGTGTTATGTCTTTTTGTCATTTATAGAGTTTGGGGTGGTGTCCTGCTCTATGTCATGTAACATCAGGAACGCTTGATAATTTGTTGTGTTCGCTTGTTTTACTTAGAGTTAAGGATATTTTGAATTAAATTTGAATTTTCATATTTGAGTTAATTAAGTTGATGACTTGTTATCCGTTGTGTAGTAATGATGGTTGTAAGATGGAGGTGCAGTTCCATGAGTTGAAGCAAGGAAACATGACGGTGGCATAGTATGTTGCTAAGTTCGAGAGGCTAGTGAAGTATTATCATCACTATAATTGTGTTGATGCTTGTCGCTCCCCCGAAAAGACGCCTGGTCAGATAGGGTACAGACGCAAACGGTCGGCGAGAGGAGAAGATGAAGTGAACTGAATAGAGTCGCCAGCTAGGCATTTTTATCCCGTAGGAAAGTTAATGCTTCATAAACCTAGAAAAAGATGGATAAGACGGTTGTGAACCAGAGAAATTGAGAAAGGGGGTTGGTTACAACCTGTGAAGGAATTAGCACCCAGATTGTCCGTTGTACTCGACGGGATCCACGCTTGAAAGTTTGTGTTTAAAAGGGGTAGGTGTATGTGCTATCTGTGTGCAAAAACTGGAAAAGAATGCAAGTGTCAGTGCAAAAAAGGGGGAATTGCTCAGGAACTGAGGCTTTAAAAGAGAATGCTGAAAGAGGGGGAAGACAAAGAGACTTTTGTTTGATAACTGTTAAGTTATGCCTACGTATCCTCTCGTGCAATGAGGAAGTCAGAACACCGTAGTTCGACTCAGAGAGACTAAAAGATAAATTGACTATGAACTGCCTACTTGTCTATGCTCAAGTGTATGACTTGTCTAGCTCGAGTGCTAATTGTCTTGCATTAGACGGAAGAAGCGAATTCTCGTTTGTGAGTGAAGATGATGAGAAAAGAATCCCGAACGAGACGATTATTGCTTGTTTTTGTGTTTATCATAAGTTAATGAGCTTAGGCCTAAACCAAGGGTTAGTAAACTCATATCCTCCCTTTGATTAGGATAATGAGAATACCTTAAGTATGAGATAAACATCTCAACTTAATTACCATGATGATGTAGGATTAAGATCATTAACCTACTTGTGATTATTTAGATGTTTTTGAGTTTTTTTTTAGTGTTAAGTAATGAATTTAAGCCATAATCAAGGATTAGTGAACTCATTACACCATCCTAATAGAAGGATAATAGATTAGCACACTTAAGCTGAGGAAGATACCTCAACTTAATCCATGATTAGAGATTAACCTCATGACAAAACAAACCTTTATTAAAGTGGATTTTAATTAAGGGTGAGATTAAGAAGTGATTTTTATGGTTTGTAAGACAACTTGAGGAGGACTTGCCCATTAAACACTAGGGTTAGTCCTTCTTAACCAATAAAGGAAGAATTATAACCCTAATGTAAGGCCCAAGTTACAAGTTAATGTCTTAGTGATTATTAAGATGGATTGATTAAGAGGTTTAAACAAATTAAGGGTTTAAAACTTAAGATTAAATTTATACACTCCATCCTAAGAGAAGGATGCAGGCATAACCCTAATTCCAAGTCCTAAAGCCTTAAAGGTTTAGTCTCTAATGATGAGATGAGAAGAGAGACACAAAGAAGACACAAAGGTAAAAACTAAAGGGGGACTAATCACAACCCAAATTATTGTCATGCTTGGATGTTCCTATGGTTTTTGAGGCTTGAGAAAGATCTTCAGAGAAGCCACCAATGGAAGAAGCAGATGAAAGGAGGAAGAAGCAGATGAATAAGTTACTTACTTCATTGAAGAAGATAAGTGACTTAGAGAAAGAAAGTGAGGGATGAACATGAATGAGCAAGCTCACTCTAAGACAAATAAAAAATGAAGCAAGGATGCATATGAAGAATATGAAGAGAAATGAGAAGTGAAGGCAAATTCACTTCTCAAATTACTTACCACCTGAAAATGTTAGCATAAAGAAAGAGATGAAGTGAAATGAAGCATATGTAATGACAAAGAAACAAAACCAGAAGCAATCATATAATGCAAATGATGCTATGAGATGATGCAAAGGCATACCAAGTGTGATGAATGTTCATATAAGAGATTGGATGCAAATGAAGCATGCTTTGAAGTATGAAAACACATGTATGTTTATGAAATGAAATGGATGCAAAGCATGGAAAATGTATGAATAAATGACCAAGCAATGTTCAAGCAATGTCTTAATATGTCTAAGATGGCATAAAAGTGCTTAGAATGTCATGGCAGGTTCATATGTTCATGCAATGCAATGTAAGATAAAAGTATGGATCCAAAATTAGGGTTACATGAAAGGATGAGATGCAAATGATCAAAACAGAAACAAATCACATGACAAAAATTTGCAAATGAGTTCAAACAAACCCTAACCCCATATGATATCACACCCAAAGGAGAAGGTCCAACTCTTAACCTAATAGAAGTTATGATTTTTCTAAGTTAAGTAGGGTTTTTGGGTACCTTAAGAGGAAAAATGAAAATCAATTTGAAAATGAGGGATAAATTCATGACAAAAATACCCTACAAACTATATGTTATATGGAAGGCAATGCAAAAAGAATCATTGTCAAACCCTTCATGGTTAGGCAGAAAGGAATTTTCAAAGTTAGGGTTCCAAAAAGGGAATTTTATGAACCCTAAATTCAAGAAAAAATGTCAAAATTGGATCAAACCCAAAAAGAAATTTGTATGAATGGTTTGACAATGTTTCTAAATGTCCTAAGATGCAATGTGAATTTTTTTTGGAATTTTTAGAAACCTAAATGGTATTTTAATTAATTAATTTCCATTAATTAATTAAAATAAATATTTAAATATTTTAAAAATGATTTTTAAATGCAAAAAATAAAAATAAACATTTTGTTTGGGTGAAGAAAAATATTTGGAATTAAAATGCAGAAGGAAATATTTTTGTGATTTTTCTAGGTATTTTAAATAAAATGACAAAGATAATGGAATTTAAATGAAATAAAAATTAAAATAAAGGGAAGTCAACTGATCTAATGGTTCAGGTTTGAACTTGCTTTGACTGCGCGCGCAGATGTGGGGCTGAGATTGAATCTGGCTAAATGAATTAATTAACTTAATTAATTAAGAATTAGGGTTAAGTGGATGCATCTGATCCGTCCAAACACGCGGCAAGCTAAATCCAAAGGCTCATATTCAAACTGACGCGCTAACCCTAATTAACTAACCTAATCACTTTCAGGTGACCGGAGCAAGCTCCGGTCATCTTCTCCGGCAGGACCCTCAACCCAACTTCTTCCCTAGGTCATTTCCAGAGCTCTAAAGCTCCAGATCACATCATCTAACAACCCTAAGCACGAATCAAGCATCAAAACACATTTATCAAGCATGAACAACATGAATCGAATCAAACAAGTTTTAGGTCAAAAGTTTCAGAAGCTCATGAAATCCTTAATACACAACCATTTTAAAAAAATAAAGACATCAACATGATCAACACATCACATAGATTCATTTAGGAACTTAAAATTACATTTACGGAAAAAAGTTCTTGAGGTTACCTGAGCTTGAGCTTTCTCAGTTTGGCACTTTCTAGACCTCTCTCTTGTGCAAATGGACTCCACTTGATCCCCTGATGCTATTGCAAGGCTTGGATTGAGTTGAAATGAGATGGTTTGAGTGGTTTCACCTCAACTGGTCTGAAATCGTGTTTTGTGTTTGTGAGGTTTCAGGCTTATTTGATGGTTGGGAAAGGTTCTACTGATGATGGTGAGTTGAATGGTGAAGTTTGTTTGAGGTTTGAGTGGCTGGACAGAGTGTTTCGAAAGTTTGAAGCTTGAAGGTGATTTTGTGAAACTTGGTGTATCTGATGATTCAGGCTTGTGTGTGTTGTGTTATGGCTTGCTTTTGGTCCACATAACATAACCCTATTGGCCAGAGAGTGGTTGTGGCTGCAGCTGATTGGTATGGGTCCATTTGCAAAAAGTCAACAAATTGTGTACTTGAGGTATGGGCTCATGTAGCAGCTGTTCTATGGGATGTCCTGGTTCAGAATTAATCAAGGAGAGCCATGGGATTGAGATTATGCAGCTGGATGGCTTGGAGGGAAAGATCTCATAGGTTTTGCAAGTGTTATGTGATTTTCCCCTTTTGTGATTTCTTGTGATGCAAGCCATGAAAGAAAGTGGTTCTTTGGGAAATTTTGATCACAATGCAATGTACTATGTTTGTATGATGCTTAGAGAGTGATTAGAGGTCACAAAATGACTTGGTATGTGAAATTGCAAAAAATCCTCTTTGGCGTGAAAGTAAAAATTATAGGATTTTTGCCAACTTTGCAAGGCCATAACTTGAGTTCCATAATGAATTATAACATGTTATTGTAGTTTTTGAAAAGGGAATGATCCAATCTAAAACTTTCATGACCAACAATTTTTCATTTGAAGCATTTTTGGTTGAGAAAGAGGAGGTTGAAAAACTTTCCCAAAATGGAAAGTTTCCATTACAAGTCATTTCCATTTTTGGCAACTTTTGGTTTAGCTCAAATTTCTTTAATTTTGTGAACTTCCAAGCACTTCAATGATCAAATAAAGATCATATAACTTCAATTTGATGAAAATACCACTTTGGTTCCATTGTTGGGGGCCTCAGATGCCCTGATTTTGCTCTGACTTGCTCAAGAAGTTACCCATTGATCAGATGACTTCCACAATGAATTTCTTCATCAAACTTGGTACACATGATCCTTATAAAATTATAAGAACAATAGAAACAAGAATGACCAAAAAATTTGGAGTTATGGCCTCTGAATCCAAATTCCTAATTTCAGGTCATCTGTGGAGTGAAACCCTAGCTCTGCTTCCATGCTTTGCCAGTTCTTGTGATTTTTTGACTTCCTTGATCTTTGAGGGATGTAATATGATGATAGAACACATATGGACACTCTTGGAATGATTGGAGACCTTTGGAGTGGCTCAGATGGATCCTTGGATTGCTCAGATCACAAACCCTAGATGCAGATGAACTTGAACTATGCAGATGAATCAAAAATGAAATATGAGATGATATGCTTATACTTATGGAAAGATGAAAAGATCACAAGCCATGGTGTGAAATTAGTGAGGGAAAATTTGGGGTGTTTACATGTGCCCCTATTCAAACATGAGTTAGTTGTGCAGGATGTAAGCGACGGGCTTAACAGACAAACAAGATAACTTGTGGTTGAATACCAAAGACAGTCCAAAATTTGCACTCACTGGGGAGAAGAAGAAAAGGGATATAAATTTTAAAAGGAAAGTATAGTATGATTATCAAAATGCGGGCGATGGAGGACGACCATCGAGCTGAGGACGACTGTTGGGGATAAAACGATGACGGGGGCGGCCGACATGCTGGGGAAAGGTAAAGATTCCATGATGGGGACGACCATCAAGTAAGAAAGTAAGATTCTCTGGGGAATAAAGTAAAGGCAATGATGGGGACGGCCATCAGGTTTGCAAAGTACGGTAAACAACGATGGGGACAACCATTGGTTCAAAGAATAAATGAAATAAATGATGAGGGACGGTCATCAAAGGTGAAGGATAATCACCTAGCAGGGGACGGCTGCTCTTTATCACGACATAGGACGGATGTCTGATAGAAAAGGTCGACGATGGGGACGGCCATCGGATAAGCATGATGAAGGATGATCATCAAGAGGTGAAGGACGATCACCTAACAGGGTACGGCTGCTCTCGGGGTTTATCACGACATATGACGAATGCCGGATAAAAAAGGTCGACGATGGGGACGACCATCGAATAAAATGATGAAGGACAATCATCAAGAGGTGAAGGACGATCACCTAGCAGGGGACAACTGCTCAATATCACGACATAGGACGAATGCCGGGTAGGAAAGAGTTCCAATAACAGAGACTCCGCTGGGGGGAAAGGATGAGGGACGGTCATCCAAAGGTGAAGGACGATCACCTGGCAGGGTACGGCTGCCGGAAGTATCACGACATAGGACGAATGTCAGATAGAAGGAAAGTTGTTCTGTTGGTGACTTGCTGAGGATTGGTAAACACAGACGAGTGCTTACGCTTAAGAAATAAAAGGTATAAGTGTTTTGACACTGTGTATAGATTAAAGATGCGGACGAGCATCCTTAAGACCATGATACGGACGAGTATCGGTAGAAACAAACGTTGACGCGTGTTCAGAGATGATGGTATGGACGAGTACCAACTGGTTAACAAAGAACATGGACTAGTGTCGAATCTGTGGGGAATAAATATGTATACAAGATACGGACGAGTATCTGTATAAGTATGAATGAGTATTGTGAAGTATGAGAAAGACACGGACGAATGTTCAACTTGCTGGGGAAAGGTTGACACGGACGGGTGTCAGAAGAGAAAGTGTATAAGTTATGAACTTATATGTATATGGGAGTATAAAAGGTGTTCTGGAAACCTGTGGGGATAGGATGACATTGTCGGGTGTCAGAAGAGTATATAGGTATCTGTATTTGAGACTGCAAAGAGGGTATTTGGCTTATATCTGCAGGGGAAAAATATGACACGGACGAGTGTCAAAAAGGGTATGTATGAACATGTATTTGGGAGAGTGCAAGGGGGACGCTTTGGCTTTTTACTTGCAAGGGATGTGAGTTTTTATATACATTACTGATGGTAATTGCAGGTGACTGGCTCGAACATGACTTGTGCGAATGTTTGATTTTTTCCGTAATGCTCTGTATTGGACGGAATGCTACGCTTTGTGGGAGAAATTGATGTGAATGCTATGATTATGCAAAAGAAAACCGATTCGGGATTCGGATCCCACTGCTGTGAAGATCTCTGGCTGATCTGCTTGGAAGGATATCCCAGTTGGGGAAGAGATCATTGGTAGATCTGTTAGGAGGTGTAACTCTGCTTGGGAAAATAGATCACTGATAGATCCATCCGGTAAGAAGAAACCTAGCTGGGGGGAAAGAGGCTTCTGTCACTTTGTTGTGTGAGAAATTCAGGCATTGCTCTTCTGGGAGAGGCTGGAACTCTGCAGGGAGATAGTTCTTTTAGAGACCTGGTACTCTATTTGGGAAAGAAAAGATCATTGAACGATCTTCCTAGAGTTCTCTGTGGGGATCCCGACTGGGGATGAGGAGGTTTTGACAACTCCTCTGGGAAAAGCATTCCAGATACTTATTGGAGGAGGTGTGCTGGGGAAGTGATGCTTGGCATGCCCCATGATGTGTATTGAATACTTGCAATCTGTTAAGACAAGAAAAAACGCACGAGTATCTCGAGGTATCCCTTACCGGGTTCCGTCATAGGAGTTAGATATTCCTGAGAGTAAATATATTTCCTGCAAGAAACTATTAAGAATGGCTCATTTGTTTCATGCAAACATCATATTATGAATATTGGACATTTTGCAAACTAAACAGAAAATGTACAAAAAGAGATGTGACTGAAAATCTGATTTTATTAATTTGGATGCCCTGAATTGGCAGATACAGTCAGAGAAACAGATCCCCTAGAATGAGGAGATTGTTATAAATTGAGAAAAGTAAAAGTGCTGGCAATGTTGACGATGCTCCGGCGAGCTTCCTTTGCTATGACCTGTATGACCTTGACGTTCTTCTTATCTTGCTTTCTGAAAAAGGTTGATTATGACCGACGCTTTATCCTTTCGAAGTTTGTCGTGCTGTAAGTGATACAGACAAATTCAGAATGCAGTTGTTCGCTTATTCCCTGATTTTGTGTGGATCACCCCTTCGGGTTTTCAATCCACCGGGATACCTATTTTTTGCCTGAGCTGTCCGATGTGGCTTTTCAACTCAGCGGGTGTACATTTTTTTTCTTTCAATTTTCCCTTATTTTTGCCCGAGTCTCTTATTCTATTTTTGACTCGTCGGGATGCCCTATTTTTGCCTGGACTTACATTCTGTTTTTATGTCCAACGGGTCATTTTATGCGAAGTATTTTTTAACTGCATCTGAATTCACAGGGGATAAGAAATCTCCACCATCCATAGTAGTGAGCATCAGTGCTCCACTCGAGAAAACTTTCTTTACTATGAATGGGCCATCATAATTTGGAGTCCACTTTCCCCTGTGGTCTGTGTGAGGAGGAAGAAGTCTTTTCAGCACAAGATCTCCCACTTGGTATTCCCGAACTCTGATCGAAGGCTTTCTTCATTCTTTTCTAATATAACTGCCCATGACAAATTGCAGCTAATCTCTTCTCTTCAATCAGATTCGGTTGATTGTACCGAGAATGGACCCATTATGCTTCATTCAGCTTGACATCCATCAGTACCCGTAAGGAGGGTAGCTCAACTTCAACAGGTAGGACAGCTTCCATACCATACACCAATTGATAAGGTGTTTCCCTAGTAGACGTTCTGATCGAGGTACGGTACCCATGCAAGGCAAATGGTAGCATTTCATGCTAGTCTTTGTAAGTAACCACCATCTTTTGCACAATCTTCTTGATGTTTTTGTTAGCTGCCTCAACATCACCGTTCATCTTTGGCCTGTAAGGAGAAGAATTGTGATGTTGAATTTTGAAGTCCCGACACAGTTCTGCCATCATTTTGTTATTCAAATTGGAACCATTATCAATAATGATTCGCTCGGGTACTCCATATCGACAGATGATGTCTCTTTTCAGGAATCTGGATACCACTTGTCTGGTGACATTTGCATACGAAGCTGCTTCAACCCATTTGGTGAAGTAGTCAATGGCTACCAGGATGAATCTGTGGCCATTTGAAGCAGTCAGTTCAATATTTCCAATCATGTCAATGCCCACATGGCAAAGGGCCAAGGTGAAGACATCACGTTCAAAGGATTTGGAGGTACATGCACTTTGTCTGCATAAATTTGGCATTTGTGGCACTTTCTGGCATAAGCACAACAGTCTGCATCCATTGTGATCCAGTAGTAACCTGATCTTAACAATTTCTTTGCCATTGCATGTCCTCCGGCATGGGTACCGAAAGATCCTTCATGCACCTCGTGCATCAACAAGTATTCTTCTTTCTTATCAACACATCTGAGAAGAACCATGTCAAAGTTTCGCTTGTATAATGAACCATCAGCATTAAGGAAGAAACTACCGACCAGCCTTCTTAATGTCTTCTTATCATTTGATGATGCCCCAGGTGGGTATGTTTGATTTTCTAAGAAGCATTTGATATCGTGGAACCAAGGTTTGTCATCTTTAGCAATGTCCACAGAGAATACGTATGCTGGTCGGTCTAGTCTGGATACCGAAATCCGAGGCACAAAATTGGCAGTTTGAACCTTGATTATGGAGGAAAGGGTAGCTAAAGCATCTGCGAACTGATTTTCGTCTCGAGGGATATACTCAAGTTTGATTGTTGTGAAGAAAGTCAATAATCTCCTTGTATAGTCCCGATATGGAATCAGATGCTCTTGGTGAGTGTACCATTTGCCGTTGGGCTGATTGATTACCAGAGCTGAATCTCCGAATACAGTTAATGTCTTGATCATGAGGTCAATGGCTTCCTCAAGACCCATGATACATGCTTCGTATTCAGCTTCGTTGTTAGTGCATGCAAAGGTGAGTTTCGCAGAGAAAGGCATATGAACTCCTTTAGGTGTAATGAGCATTGCACCAACTCCACGACCATTCATATTGACAACCCCATCAAACATCATCATCCACTCTTCTTCTGGGTCATGCCCTTCAGTGTGAACAGGCTCTTCATGATCTTTTGCTTTCAGGAACATGATGTCTTCATCAGGGAAATCAAACCTCATAGGCTGGTAATCATCAATGGGTTGCTCAGCTAGATAGTCAGACAGTACACTGCCTTTGATGGCCTTTTGAGATGTGTACTGAATGTCATACTCTGTCAGAATCATTTGCCATCTTGCAACCCTTACGATAAGTGCTGACTTCTCAAATATGTACTTGACTGGATCCATCTTTAAAATCAACAAAGTAGTGTGAGTCAATATATACTGTCTTAGTCGGCGAGCAACCCACGCTAAAGCACAGCAAGTTTTCTCGAGCAGTGAATAACGTTGTTCACAGTCGATAAACTTTTTGCTTAGGTAGTATATTGCATACTCTTTTAGACCAGACTCGTCATGCTGGCCCAACACACACCCCATTGATCCTTCTAATACTGTTAGGTACATTATTAGAGGTCTTCCTTCAATCGAAGGCATAAGAATTAGAGGTTCTTGTAAGTATTCCTTGATTTTGTCAAAAGCCTTCTGACAATCTTCGTTCCACCTGACTGTTTGTTCCTTTCTTAACAATTTGAACAGGGGCTCACAGGTTGCAGTAAGATGAGATATGAACCTTGATATGTAGTTCAATCTGCCTAAGAATCCCCGAACTTCCTTTTCAGTCCTAGGTGCAGGCATCTCCTGAATGGCTTTGACTTTGTCAGGATCAACTTCAATTCCCTTTCCACTTACGATAAATCCCAGCAGTTTACCGGAACGTACCCCGAATGTGCATTTGTTGGGGTTTAACTTCAACTGGTGCTTTCTCAGACGCTTGAACAACTTTAGCAGATTTACCAGATGATCCTCTTCGGTGAGGGACTTGGCAATCATGTCATCCACGTAGCATTCGATTTCTTTGTGGATCATGTCGTGGAATAATGTTACCATAGCCCGTTGATAAGTCGCACCGGTGTTCTTCAGTCCAAAGGGCATTACCTTATAACAAAATGTGCCCCAAGGTGTAATGAAGGTTGTCTTTTCCATGTCTTCGGGTGACATTCTGTTCTGATTATACCCTGAAAAACCATTCATGAAGGAAAACACCGAGAACTGAGTTGTGTTGTCGACCAATACATCAATGTGAGGTAATGGGAAGTCATCCTTCGGGCTAGCTCTGTTCAGATCCTGATAATCCACACACATCCTTACTTTGTCATCCTTCTTAGGCACTGGTATAATGTTAGCGACCCACGGTGGGTAACTAGTTACAGCAAGGAAACTGGCATCCCACTGTTTTTGTACCTCTTCTTTAATCTTCATGGCCATATCTGGGCGAGTACGGCGTAGCTTCTGCTTCACTGGAGGACAATCTTCTTTCAATGGCAACTTGTGCATAACAATGTCCGTATCTATACCTGGCATGTCTTGATAGGACCAAGCAAAGACGTCGACGTACTCTCGAAGCATGTCAATAAGTTGTTCCTTCACTGAATCTTGCAGACTGGCCCCAATCTTCACTTCCTTCAAGTTTTCTTCAGTACCAAGATTAACTGTCTCAACCTCCTCCTGATGAGGAGTGATCACTTTCTTTTCCTGTCTCAACAACCTGGCTAACTCTTCTGGTAACACATAGTCTTCTTCAACCCCTTCATCAGCTTGATTAATTGGATTGTCGAAGTCATACAAGGTCATAGCAGTGCTGTTGTCGGTGCAATATGGAGGATAATCTCTGCAAGGGTTGAGATTGGTTCATTTTAGTGATCAGTTTTAATCTTGTTTAGAAAAAGTGAAAATGAAGTTATTTATTTTGAAAACATTTCAATTTTATTGTTTTGTACAAAAGTGAAAAATGAAAAGACAGTGAGCAAAAAAGAGACTCGTTTGCAAAAGATGTCTGATATTCATTGATTAATCAATTTGCACAAAATTACAATATGGCCCTATTACAAAATGAGTCCTGACACCTTGGGCAAGATGCAGGACTTGATGCATGCTAAAAAAGACAGGAAATAATAATTACTCTGCAGGAGTAACCCTTATAATTTCCTGGGAAGACCAGTTAAGGACTTGGTTCCCCGGGATCCTTGGACGTATCCAGCTCTCCAGGTTGCGGTCGCTTTCCGCCTCGTCTTCCAGGTTGTTAACAGCATCTGGGGTGAGCATCCCCCCACTGATGAACTTGGGCTCCCTTGCAGCCTCTGATTGATCTTGTCGGAATGGTTTGTAACCCAAACCGAAACTGTCCTCCTTCTTTTCCACTAGAAGCAGCTTGCCCCAGCCTTGGGCATTACCATCTTCAACAACCTTTTGGGCTTGCTGATAGGAGACAATTGAAGTACCCATCCTATCTTCCTGGGATGTAGCAAGTACTTCAGTCGTCGCCACATTGACATTCAGGGCCTCGAACCCTTGGCTAATTGTTTCATGGATTTCACCATCCATCTTAATATACTTGTATGTAGCCAGCTGGCTAACAAATATGTCCTCTTCACCACAGATGGTGATAATCTGTCCTTCCCACTCATATTTCAGTTTCTGGTGAAGGGTCGACGTTACTGCGCCTGCAACATGAATCCATGGTCGACCTAACAAACAGCAGTATGCCAGCTGAATGTCCATCATGTAGAAAGTGGTCTTAAAGACATGTGGACCGATTATCACTGGCAGCTCCACCTCTCCAAGAACAGATCTTTTGGAGCCATCAAAAGCCCTGACCACAAGATTACTTGGCCGGAGAGCTATCCCATCATATTCGAGCTTGACAAGAGCTTTCTTGGGTAAGACATTGAGTGAAGACCTAGTGTCTACAAGAACATGAGATAGTACAGCTCCTTTGCACTCCAGGGTTATGTGCAAAGCTTTGTTGTGGTGACGTCCTTCGGTCGTTAAATCAGCATCAGTGAAACCTAGCCCATGGCTAGTGTTAACATTTGACACCACTGTTTCCAGCTGATTTACTATGATCTCTTCTAGCACATAGGCAGCGTGCAGAACTTTGAGTAGTGCATCCCGATGGGCTTCAGAACACAACAGCAGAGATAAGATTGAGATCTTTGAAGGAGTCTGGTGGAGCTGGTCCATAACTTTATAGTCACTTCTTTTAATAATTCTCATAAACTCATCCACATCTTGATCGAAGGATGATTTATGAGTTTCTTTCGGCGCAGATTCTTCAGGTATCACACTCTTCCCTTTGGCTTTGGCAGCAGCCTTTGCCTCAATATTAATTCTGGGAGCTTGTGACGCGAAGAGACGTCCGCTTCGGGTGAAGCCTCCTCCTCCCCCGACATTGTCCACTTGGGGAGTGAGAACTGGAGAATCAAGAAGGACTTTCTTTCCGTTGCAGTACAGATCAACACCATAATGCCATGGTATAACACTGTCTTTATCATATGGAATTGGCCCGGGCACCGTGATGGTGACTGGGCTCACTGCAGCAGATGTTGGAACCGTAATCGTCTGTGGATCATAGAAAATAGTAACAGGACCTCTGGTGGATGTTGATGGAGGTGAATTGAAGCTTGGTTGAAACTGTTGTTGAGGTTGTTGAAAGTTGTTGGAATTCGGGACCGTTGTCGGGTCATAATAAATTGTGACAGTGGAAACATCATTGTTGGTGGTTGCTGAAGTTGTAGTAGCCGGTGCAAATGAATTGCTGTGTGTTGAAGTGACAGATGAAATGATTGCTGAAGTTGTAGCTGAATCAGTTGGAACAATGGTTGCTGCAGTTGTAGAAGAACCAGTAGGAAAGATGGTTGTTGCATTTGTAGAAGATTCACTTGTTGTTGACAAAAGAGTTGTTGGTGTTGTAGAAGTTGTGCTTGTAATTTGCAGAATGCCTTCTCTGATCAAGCCATTAATTCCACTCCTCAAGCTAGCACACCCATTCTCAGAAAATTTGCATAATTCACAACAGGCCTCACAACCCGGAAACACTTGACACTTTAAAAGCTGGGCTTTAACCTCTGCCAGAGGTGTCTGAATACATGCAATATCTTCTATTAAATTCAAGGGTGAGCCATATTCTATAGCATTAATCCTTGGCCCACTGTGGCTTGGCATAGGATTTTTCATTACATTGGGAGGAGGTGCAAAGTTCAGGGCTTTTGAATCCACCAGATCCTAAACCTTCATATGCAGAGCTCTGCATTTTTTCGTGGAGTGACCAGGTGCGTTAGAGTGAAAAGCACACTTAGCGTTGACATCATAGTTTCTTGGAAGGTTTTGAGGATCAGGTGGAGCCAATGTCCTCAACTCAACAAGATTGAGCTTCAGGAGTTGTGGCAGCAGTGTAGCATATGGCATTGGAATGGGGTCAATCACCCTGTTGATCTGAGATGGCCGCTGTTGAAAAGGGCGTTGTTGTTGATTGTTGTTATTGTTGTTGTAAGATCTCTGTTGAGGAAATTGTTGTTGTTGCGGAAAGTGTTATGGTTGCTGAGTATACTGAGTAGGTGGAGCAGGGATAGTAATGGCGGCAACTGATCTTGGCAGATACTGGGGTCTACCTCTTCCCATATGTACAAAATTTGTCTCACCAGATCTACGGGGCCCAGCAAATGGTTTCCTTGTACTGCTTGAACTGGAACCATTATCGGAGATCTTTCCCATCTTTAGTAGGCTCTCTATTCTTTCCCCGACTATCACCACATCTGCAAAGCTGGTGGAAGAAAATGCAGCCAGTCTGTCAATGTAGGTTCCTTGGAAAGTATTTTTGAACATGTCTGCCATTTCCCTTTCAGACATGGGGGGTTGAACTGCAGCAACCAGTTGCCTCCACCTTTGGGCATATTCTCTGATGCTTTCACGGGAAGATTGAGACATTCCCATCATAAGGGTCCTATTTGGAGCTATGTCCAAGTTATATTGATATTGTCGGATGAAAGCTTCAGCCAAGTCTTTCCAGCTCCTCACTGTGGCTCTAGTCAAATGGGAATACCATTCTCGGGATGCCCCTGTCAGACTATCCTCAAAGTAAAACATCCACAGCTTTTCGTCCATGGTGTACGCTTTTAATCTTCCCAAGAATGATTGAAGGTAGGTGCGTGGGCAGGATGTGCCATTATACCTTTCAAAACATGGGGGTTTGAACTTATGAGGAATTCTTACCCCTTCCACCAATCCCATGTCCATGACATCAAAACCTAGGGAATTCTGGGATTCAAGAGACCTCAGTTTCTCTGCATTTCATCCAGCCTATGGTCGTAAACTTTGTCTCCAGCCCCGACGACAGTAATCTGCTCTTCTTGAGGATCCTCTTGCAAGACCCTTCCTCCAACAGTGTTTCCCTTAGTATTTCTTATGGCATTGATTTCTAGGTTCAGATGAGGCCCAAATTCTGGTGGATCAGTGCGAGGCTGCACGTGATCGTTGTTACTGGTACCTCCTGTACCTGGATGGTGTTCTTCAGGAGTTTGTCTCTCAACCAACTCCCTTAGTCTTTCCTAGCTCTGAGCTAAACCAGTCATTACAGTCATGAATTGGGTCATCTGATTTCTCATCTCAACCCTTTCATTGGCCATCTAAGCCCTTACTTCATTCAAGTCTTGTTGAACTTGATCCATATGGAGTCCCGGAAGGTTGTTTCTCGTCGGGTACCGGTGTATTCTGTTGACAGGGAACACTCTTCTGCGAGCGATGTTTCCTGAAACCACAACAAAGTGAGAAACATCAATAAAACAAAAACCTACAAAACAAAGAAAATGTTAGTATGCAATGCAATATGCCTATTTGTCTTCCAAGGGTATCCGGTTTGGTTCTTTGGTTTTGACCTTTCCAGACCTCGAGGAAATGCTGATGATGTTGTAGAGATTAAGCTCACCAAAAAATAATACAAACTGATATATTACAAAGAGTGAAAAATACATAGTTTGATTACAATAACATCCCTATGGTGGGTCAAAGTTTCTGGTAGCAATGGTATTGGTTAACTTCTTATGCTTATCCTGATCCTTTGAACTCTTCAACCCCGCCCGGAGTTTCAATTCAGATATCTCCCTCTGAGCTGCCAATAATGCCTCCTGATGCTTCTTCTTACTAGCCTCCAACTGCTCTATCTTAGCCTGAGTCCTTTGATCTTCCTGTGCACAGGCTTCAATGATCTTGATCCACCTAGCCTGGCTCTCCTCTAGATAATGCTCTGCCCTAGCCTTCTGAGTCTTTGCTTCCTTGCAAGCATTCTTCAGTACTAACTCCCCTGCCCTTGCCTTTCTGATGTAGTCATCCGTCTTCTCAATCTTGGTCAAATGCTCAATCCTGAGCCTTTCCAATCTCTCATTATCTAGACGGCTGTCATTTCTCTCCCAGAGAGTTTTCTTTAAAGCTTCAGAGAGCTGGGCATTCCTCTCTTTTAGTTTCTCAAATTCTTCCAAACTGACAATAGCTGCAGGTTGTACTGTAGAAGGTCCAGGCACATCTTCTAAAGTAAATGGCATCCGGGTGATCTGAGCTCTGGTACGAGACCAATCAGAATACTATGCTGAAACAATGTTGTTGCACTTGCCAAGGATGGCTGTTCCCTTAGTCCAGGCAGCCTGTCTGACAACAGCAGAGTTGGGTTGGATTTCACAATAGAGGGTCTCATCCAAATCTTGCCCTCTGGGAGGATGAACCAAAGCATACCCTAATTGTCTCTTAAACAGTAAAGGGTTGTAGTTGATGCAACCTTTCACTCCTATCAAAGGCACATTAGGATATTGCCCACAACTAGTGATGATGTCCTTTCCTTTGGTGCTCTGAGTGCACCATCTGATGTCTTCTGATGTCAAGGCAATAAATCTGTTAGCCCAGTTCTTTTGCTGGTGGGGGTTCAGGAAAGTATCTGACTTTGGCAAATGTCTTAGCAGCCAAGAGTAATAAAGGGGAGCACAACATCTGACCAGTCTTCCTCTTTGCTTCTCATTCCTATGGTGTACTGAGTAGTAGAAGTCTCCAAGCAAGGTAGGATCTGGGTTCCTCAGTAAGAATAGGTGAATAGCATTCTTGCTTACAAACTTTGGCTCATCTGCAAACAAGATAACCCCATATATACTGAGGGCTAAAGTGCACAGACAACATTCCATTCCCCTACTCCTGCATGCAGGGTGGCCTGGGAGATCAAGAAGTCTAGATGAAGGCCTGGAACCCCAGCCTTGGTGGTCATGCTCTAATCAATGAGGGCAAGCTCCAAATGCAATGCCCTAGCTATGTCTTCATTCTTGGAAGCAACCATCTCAGGGTTGAAAGGAATCCCTCTCCTGATAGGAACTCCTAACAACATGGAAAATTCTTCTAGCAAAGGTCCCAACTGGAAATCAGGAAAAGTGAAGCATCTGAGTGGAGGATCATAAAACTGTAAGCAAGTATGGATCGTGCTCCTCTGAGATGCATCTAGGTCCATGATCATGTCCAATATGCCTCCATAATTCTCTCTGAATAGTGGGACATGATCAGGAGTAATGAGAGACTAGATCTGCCTGATGCCAGTCAGGGTGGGCTCAAAGAAGTGGTAAGTGATGTTGCTCTTTCTTGAAGTGTCCATACTGATAATGGGTGCTGGTAAAGAAGCTGAGAGCAACTGATGATGAAGGTCACTGAATGAGATGCTGGAGATGAGTCTCTGATGAAGATAGCTGGAGAAGAATCTCTGACAAACTGATGAAGGTGCTGGAGAAGATAACTGAAGCAGTCTGAGCAGCAGAAGGGGTCAAAACCAAACAAAAGGTAATAAGATGGATACCCTGTAAAACAAATAGGCAAATGTTAAATGATGCAAAAATGATGTATGCGAAATGATATGCATAGGGTTTGTGATCAAGTGTTGGATCTATTTATCTGCCTTGGTAAAAGTCCATGTCTGTTCATAAGTCCGGATGGAGGCTTAGAAATCCAGTAACCAGGTGGGAGACTAAAATAAAGAGTCACAAGTCCAGGGTAATCACAAGAACTGTCCAAAGTGATGCATTCTTAAAACAAAACTAGTAACAGGGTATGATGTGGCCAAGGGTTCCTGCAAACCTGTAAACATCCCAACCCCCTTACATGTATTGTTCTAGAACAAGGATCCTCAAACTTGGATCAGTTATGAGAAGTGTAAACACTTCTAACCCGGAGGTACGATGTTTACAATAAACATAAAAGATCCTCCTCTAATTCACCTCAGATGCTGAAGGTCATAAAAAGGTCATCCAGACTTAGCAGGCTTCCCAGATAGCCCTAGTACTACAGGAAATCCGTAGCACATAGTTCTCAAGAAGAAACCCATGTCTGAACCGTGTTTCATATTCCCGCA
This sequence comes from Lathyrus aphaca, assembly GCA_963966055.1. Taxonomy (NCBI): domain Eukaryota; kingdom Viridiplantae; phylum Streptophyta; class Magnoliopsida; order Fabales; family Fabaceae; genus Lathyrus; species Lathyrus aphaca. The sequence goes on from OZ014520.1 coordinate 140,431,958, forward strand.
CCAGACCGGAATGGAATGGGAAAGAATATGAAGCCACTCTAGCCTATGTGTCACTCAGGCCCCAGGTATAGGATCTTTAATCACTCAATGATACCCCACCCACCAAGGAAACAGCAGATCCAACACATGATAATGACAGTATGAAATGCATAAATCTGTAAATGAAAGCAATAAATAAAGCTATACAGGAAGCAATAAATAAAGCAATAAATAACAAACACAAGTAACACATAACACCCCCGTAAACACAAATCAAACAAGAGTTAGGAGGAACCCACAAAAAGAACCAGAAGCCCTGGTTGCAATATAAGGGTCCCCAGCAGAGTCGCCAAGCTGTCGCTCCCCCGAAAAGACGCCTGGTCAGATAGGGTACAGACGCGAACGGTCGGCAAGAGGAGAAGATGAAGTGAACTGAATAGAGTCGCCAGCTAGGCATTTTTATCTCGAAGGAAAGGTAATGCTGCATAAACCTAGAAAAAGATGGATAAGACGGTTGCGAACCAGAGAAACTGAAAAAGGGGGTTGGTTACAACCTGGGAAGGTATTAGCACCCAGATTGTCCGTCGTACTCGAAGTGATCCACGCTTGAAAGTTTGTGTTTAAAAGGGGTAGGTGTATGTGCTATCTGTGTGAAAAAACTGGAAAAGAATGCAAGTGTCAGTGCAAAAAAGGGGGAATTGCTCAGGAACTGAGGCTTTAAAAGAGAATGCTGAAAGAGGGGGAAGACAAAGAGACTTTTGTTCGATAACTGTTAAGTTATGCCTACGTATCCTCTCGTGCAATGAGAAAGTCAGAACACCGTAGTTCGACTCAGAGAGACTAAAAGATAAATTGATTATGAACTGCCTACTTGTCTATGCTCAAGTGTATGACTTGTCTAGCTCGAGTGCTAATTGTCTTGCATTAGACGGAAGAAGCGAATTCTCGTTTGTGAGTGAAGATGATGAAAAAAGAATCCGGAACGAGACGATTATTGCTTGTTTTTGTGTTTGTTATAAGTTAATGAGCTTAGGCCTAAACCAAGGGTTAGTAAACTCATCATATCCTCCCTTTGACTAGGGATAATGAGAATACCTTAAGTATGAGATAAACATCTCAACTTAATTACCATGATGATGTAGGATTAAGATCATTAACCTACTTGTGAGTATTTAGATGTTTTTGAGTTTTTGTTTAATGTTAAGTAATGAATTTAAGCCATAATCAAGGATTAGTGAACTCATTACACCATCCTAATAGAAGGATAATAGATGAGCACACTTAAGCTGAGGAAGATACCTCAACATAATCCATGATTAGGGATTAACCTCATGACAAAAAAAAACCTTTATTAAAGTGGATTTTAATTAAGGGTGAGATTAAGAAGTGATTTTTATGGTTTGTAAGACAACTTGAGGAGGACTTGTCCATTAAACACTAGGGTTAGTCCTTCTTAACCAATAAAGGAAGAATTAGAACCCTAATGTAAGGCCCAAGTTACAAGTTAATGTCTTAGTGATTATTAAGATGAATTGATTAAGAGGTTTAAACAAATTAAGGGTTTAACACTTAATATTAAAGTTATACACTTCATCCTAAGAGAAGGATGCAGGGGTAACCCTAATTCCAAAGTCCTAAAGCCTTAAAGGTTTAGTCTCTAATCATGAGATGAGAAGAGAGACACAAAGAAGACACAAAGGTAAAAACTAAAGGGGGACTAATCACAACCCTAATTATTGTCATGCTTGGATGTTCCTATGGTTTGTGAGGCTTGAGAAAGATCTCCAGAGAAGCCACCAATGGAAGGAGTAGATGAAAGGAGGAAGAAGCAGATGAATAAGTTACTTACTTCATTGAAGAAGATAAGTGACTTAGAGAAAGAAAGTGAGGGATGAACATGAATGAGCAAGCTCACTCTAAGACAAATAAAAAATGCAGAAAGTATGCATATGAAGAAGATGAAGAGAAATGAGAAGTGAAGGCAAATTCACTTCTCAAATTACTTACCAGCTGAAAATGTTAGCATAAAGAAAGAGATGAAGTGAAATGAAGCATATGTAATGACAAAGAAACAAAAACAGAAGCAATCACATGATGCAAATGATGCTATGAGATGATGCAAAGGCATACCAAGTGTTATGAATGTTCATATAAGATATTGGATGTAAATGAAGCATGCTTTGAAGTATGAAAACACATGTATGTTTATGAAATGAAATGGATGCAAAGCATGGAAAATGTATGAATAAATGACCAACCAATGTTCAAGAAATGTCTTAAGATGTCTAAGATGGCATACAAGTGCTTAGAATGTTATGGCAAGTTCATATGTTCATGCAATGCAATGTAAGATACAAGTATGGATGCAAAATTAGGGTTACATGAAAGGATGAGATGCAAACGATCAAAACAGAAATAAATCACATGAAAAAAATTTGCAAATGAGCTCAAACAAACCCTAACTCCATATGATATCACACCCCAAAGGAGAAGGTCCAACTCTTAACCTAATAGAAGTTATGATTTTTCTAATTTAACTAGGGTTTTTGGGTACCTTAAGAGGAAAAATGCAAATCAATTTGAAAATGAGGGATAAATTCATGACAAAAATACCCTAGAAACTACATGCTATATGGAAGGCAATGCAAAAAGAATCATTGTCAAACCCTTCATGGTTAGGCAGAAAGGAATTTTCAAAGTTAGGGTTCCAAAAAGGGAATTTTATGAACCCTAAATTCAAGAAAAAATGTCAAAATTGGATCAAAACCAAAAAGAAATATGTATGAATGGTTTGACAATGTTTCTAAATGTCCTAAGATGCAATGTGAAATTTTTTGGAATTTTTAGAAACCTAAATGGTATTTTAATTAATTAATTTCCATTAATTAATTAAAATAAACATTTAAATATTTTAAAAATGATTTTATAATGCAAAAAATAAAAATAAAAATGTTTTTGGGTGAAGAAAAATATTTGGAATTAAAATGCAGAAGGAAATATTTTTGTGAATTTTCTAGGTTTTTTAAATAAAATGACAAAGAAAATGGAATTTAAATGAAATAAAAACTAAAATAAAGGGAAGTCAACTGATCTAATGGTTCAGGTTTGAACTTGCTTTGACTGCGCGCGCAGATGTGGGGCTGAGATTGAATCTGGCTAAATGAATTAATTAACTTAATTAATTAAGAATTTGGGTTAAGTGGATGCATCTGATCCGTCCAAACACGCGACAAGCTAAATCCAAAGGCTCATATTCAAACTGACGCGCTAACCCTAATTAACTAACCTAATCACTTTCAGGTGACCGAGCAAGCTCCGATCATCTTCTCCGGCAGGACCCTCAACCCAACTTTTTCCCTAGGTCATTTCCAGAGCTCTAAAGCTCCAGATCACATCATCTAACAACCCTAAGCACGAATCAAGCATCAAAATACATTTATCAAGCATGAACAACATGAATCGAATCAAACAAGTTTTAGGTCAAAAGTTTCAAAAGCTCATGAAATCCTTAATACACAACCATTTTCAAAAACAAAGACATCAGCATGATCAACACATCACATAGATTCATTTAGGAACTTAAAATTACATTTATGGAAAAAAAGTTCTTGAGGTTAACTGAGCTTGAGCTTTCTCAGTTTGGCACTTTCTAGACCTCTCTCTTGTGCAAATGGACTCCACTTGATCCCCTGATGCTATTGCAAGGCTTGGAATGAGTTGAAATGAGCTGGTTTGAGTGGTTTCACCTCAACTGGTCTGAAATCGTGTTTTGTGTTTGTGAGGTTTCAGGCTTGTTTGATGGTTGGGAAAGGTTCTACTGATGATGGTGACTTGAATGGTGAAGTTTGTTTGAGGTTTGAGTGGCTGGACAGAGTGTTTTGAAAGTTTGAAGCTTGAAGGTGATTTTGTGAAACTTGGTGTATCTGATGATTCAGGCTTGTGTGTGTTGTGTTATGGCTTGCTTTTGGTCCATATAACATAACCCTATTGGCCAGAGAGTGGTTGTGGCTGCAGCTGATTGGTATGGGTCCATTTGCAAAAAGTCTTCAAATTGTGTACTTGAGGTATGGGATCATGTAGCAGTTGTTCTATGGCATGTCCTGGTTTAGCATTGATCAAGGAGAGCCATGGGATTGAGATTATGCAGCTGGATGGCTTGGAGGGAAAGATCTCATAGGTTTTGCAAGTGTTATGTGATTTTCCCCTTTTGTGATTTCTTGTGATGCAAGCCATGAAAGCAAATGGTTCTTTGGGAAATTTTGATCACAATGCAATGCACTATGTTTGTATGATGCTTAGAGAGTGATTAGAGGTCACAAAATGACTTGGTATGTGAAATTGCAAAAAATCCTCTTTGGTGTGAAAGTGAAAATTATAGGATTTTTGCGAACTTTGCAAGGCCATAACTTGAGTTCCATAATGAATTAGAACATGTTCTTGTACTTTTTGAAAAGGGAATGATCCAATTTACAACTTTCATGACCAACAGTTTTTCATTTGAAGCATTTTCGGTTGAGAAAGAGGAGGTTGAAAAACTTTCCCAAAATGAAAAGTTTCCATTACAAGTCATTTCCATTTTTGGCAACTTTTGGTTTAGCTCAAATTTCTTCAATTTTGTGAACTTCCAAGCACTTCAATGATCAAATAAAGATCATATAACTTCAATTTGATGAAAATACCACTTTGGTTCCATTGTTCGAGGCCTCAGATGCCCTGATTTTGCTCTGACTTGCTCAAGAAGTTACCCATTGATCAGATGACTTCCACAATGAATTTCTTCATCAAACTTGGTACACATGATCCTTATAACATCCTAAGAACAATAGAAACAAGAATGACCAAAAAAATTGGAGTTATGGCCTCTGGATCCAAAACCCTAATTTCAAGTCATTTGTGCAGTGAAACCCTAGCTCTGCTTCCATGCTTTGCCCGTTCTTGTGATTAATTAAACTGGATTAGGGTTAAGTGAAATGATCTGAGCCGTTCACGCACGCGGGAAACATGATCATAGGGTCAGAATTCAAACCTGGCTAATTAACCTTAAATTAAACCCTAATCTTTTTTAGGCGACCGAAACAGTGTTCCGGTCGTCTTCTCCAACCACTCTCTCACTCTAACTCTCTCCACAGACCATAAAAACGTCCCAAACTCTCCAGAATCAACCCCCAAACATCATACAACAGAAATCCACAAACAAGAACAATTTATTTTGCATCAAAAGAGAGAATCGAAACAATCAAGTTTTACGGGCAAAATTTCAGAAGATATATACATGCTTATTTTCCACTCATTTTCAAAACCAAACACATCACAATGATAAGCACATCATGTAGAATCAATTTTAACTTAAAAAGCAAGTTCTGGAAAAAAAAGTTTGAGTGAGCTACCTGAGATGAAGCTTTTCAGTTTGGTGCTTTTTGGCCCTTCCCTTGATGCTAATCCAATCCACTTGATCCCCGTGTGCTTCTGAAAGGCTTAAAACAAGTTTGTTTTGGCTGGTTTGAGTGTTTCAGTTCTGATGAAGCAGAATTTGTGTTTGTGTTTGAGTGGTTTTCAGGACATTGTGAAGGGTGGGAAATGATCTATGAGTGATTTTGAGTTGATTGGTGGAATAAGTTTGAAGTTTTGATGGTTGTGTAATGCAATTCGAAGAGAGGAAGGTTTTTTGCAAGTTTTGTGATTCTGACCTTATGGCTTGTTTCAGGCTTGTGTGTTGTATGAAATGAGGTCCTTAGGATTTGCATAAGATGTACTGATTGGCCAGAGAGTTGTTATGGCATAGTGTGATTGGTATGGCTTCATTTGCAAAAAAGTCAAAGAATGTGTACCATGAGTATGGGCTGGGACAGAGGAGATCTCATGGCTTGTCCAGCCTCATCTAGCATTGTGGAGAGCCATTGGATGAGATTTGAGGATCTGTACCACTTGGATTGCAAGATAGCACAGGTTTTGCATTTTTCCCTCTTTGGAATTTTTTTGAAAATGAGGCATGGAAACTTGTGATCCAAGGCATGATTTTGGTCAAGCAATGTTGCATTAACATGTTATGAAGCTTAGAAGTGGATTAGAGGTCATTAGAATTCTTGAAACTTGGTTTTGCAAAAATCCCTCTTTGGCACATACTTGAAAATTATAAGATTTTCCCAACTTTGAAACATCATATCTTGAGTTCTCGGATGAATCAAGAGGATTTCTTGTACTTTTTGAAAATGGGAAGATCCAATCTACAACTTTCATGTTTAAAGATTTTTCATTTGAAGTATTTTTGATCAAGAAAGAGGAGGTTGAAAATCTTTCCCAAAATGGAAAATTTTCATTACAAATCATGTCCAAAAATGGAAAGTTTACAATGGCTTGAAATTCTTCAATCTTGTGAACTTCTAACCACTTCTAAAATCAAATAAATATCATAGAATCTCAAAATGATGAAGATGACCCTTTGGTACCTTTGGTGGTGGCCTTAGATGCCTTAATTCTGACTTTTCTTGCACAGTAAGTTACCAGTTGATCAGATGATTTCCACAATGAATTTCTTCATCAAATTTGGTACACATGCTCCTTATAACATATAAATACCATTAGAATCAAGAATAACAAAAAAATTGAGATTAAGGGCCTCAAACCCAAACCCCTAATTTCAGGTCATCTGTGTAGAAAACCCTAGCCTGCCTGGGCCTCTTTGCAATCCTCTGTGATTTTGTGACTTAAAGGACTTCTTGGGGATATAATAAGATCATAGACCACTCATGGACCTTCTTGGCATGCTTCAAGACCATTGAGATAGCTCAGATCACTTCTTAGATTCTCCTGATCACAAACCCTAGTTGTACAGTCATGCAATGATTTGATGAAGTTGTTTGTGCAATGTGAGATATAATGAGATGTTTATGCAATATGAAAATATCATAAGCCATGGTGTGAGAAAAAGTGAGGGAAAATTTGGGGTGTTTACACTTACCAACTATGATAGCACTCCACTACTCACAAATTCATCATTCTATAGTGGAAGCATCCAGGAGAAACACCAACTTCTCCCTCGCTTATTTCATCCTCAACTATAGAAAACAAATGGTTAGAGAACAAACATGTACCGACCGTGTTTTACACACATGTCGTATACCAAGACACAAAATAGACTAGACAACCTGACCGAACGGACTGATCTGCTCTGATACCTATTGTAACACCCCAATTTCCCTTTTTATAAAATACACAAATAATTTGAAAATATATGAGTTTACACCAAAGAGTAGAATTTCACATCATGAAACCAACAATTCAACTTATTTTATAATCATCAAAATATGGTTTTTACAGTGGAATCATAATTCAATTAAATCCATGGCACTAAGGCCTATACCATAATACTCTTCACATAATAATAAGTGGTTTACTACAATTTTACTAAATGAGATACGTAACAAAATAAAATAGTATAAAACGTAAAAAATTCCCCATATCACGTATTACATATCAGAGCTCCTACAAATCGATCAAGCAATTCAAGCTCCATGTACTACTCAGATACTTGTTTATCTATACTTCTAAAGAATCATAGATGCCACAAAACAACAAAGGGGGTGATAATTACGTTCAATAATTTAACGGTGAAAAATACATGCTAAGGATTAGTATAACACACCAATCAGTATTAACAACACACAGTCACAACACTACTTGTCAACTACAATCACCCATTAATCAACAAACATAAATGCAATGTGACTCACAACTGACACAATGCATGTGGTACCAAAACACGGTTCATTCAATCGAACTCGGTTCTTAAGGAATTAGGATAATTTGCATACACTCCACCAAGTAACGAATTATCTCACCACGACTCCACAATTGAGTTTGTACCTACTAAGAATCTATCATAGATTCCCACCTAGAAGTCTCACACAAAATGTTATGCAAATGCACTAACAATATGATATGCACAAGTATAATTAACAATTACGCATATCACACGATCCTCCTGGTCACATGTATGCCACATACTTACCGTAATTCACCAAAATAATTACCACTGCCATACACATACTATTCACATACACACAATGAATGCATGAAATAATATGCATACAACACACATGTACAATAACAATTATACAATTCACGATCCTCCTGATTACACGTGAGTTACACTCACTGTTATACCCAATGGAATTACCCACCTGTAATACAATATCAATACACACCAGATATTATTATCAATGATAATATGCGGTCCTCATGATCTCATGTGAACCAAAATTTCACCATAATTCCTATTGGAATTACCATTCCTACATCAACAGAAGTTATCTCATAATCACCATTCAACATACAAGTATCAATCATGCCTAGGGAAAACAACCCTAATGCCTCACCACAATTATCCCACACAATCATCCTATCACACGGTATTAATAATAACTAGACTAATCCACACTAACTACCATTCATCATACCACCCATCACTGCTAGCCAAACCTGCTCAATTAACTCCTAATGCGACTATCATCTTGCACCAAGATTATCACACTATCTGTAACAACACGCCAAATGACTTTAATTGTCTAACTATGTAAGTGATCGATTAAACTCTTCTTTTATCCTTCATACTACTATTACTAGTATCAACATGTCCAATTGTATTCCTACTAATCTCACAAACCACAATAAATTACATCAGACGTGAAATCGAGAAGAAATCGCGAAAATGGGGAAATATGCATTGCTTTCAGCCTTACGCGTATTGCCCTAGGCCTTATGTGCAATGCTTAATTTCACCCTCAACCTTTATATACACTACTTATAATACTGAGTTGCCCACAAACCAATACGCGTAACGCCATTCATTACGCGTAATGTCTAGCTCTCATACATGTATCTTACTCATTTCACCAGGGGGCCGTGCCAAATTCTCCCTTTGGCCTTCCATTACGCGTAATACCTTTAACATTACATGTGTATTTCCTTGTCTGTTACATGTAAAGCCTCCTTGTTATGCGTATGGGCAGAAGCTGTGCAAAAACAGCTTTTCCACACCCAGTCCAAGTTCTGCTACGAGATCCTTTCTCTTTCACTCCAATTCAGTCTTAAACTTGTTTCTGCGTCAATTTTAGAACCTATCTTTCATCTTATTCTTGTACCTATCATTACTAATCAAATTATGGGTCTTAGATCTAAATTCGTCACTCTTTACCTACAACCAAAATCATATTTGCAAACATAGTTATGCAACAACAATAACACATAGTTCAAACATCATAATCATACAAATTTCAGATTTGTACCAACACCAACATCAACAATTCAGGGAAAATATATAGGTACAATCAACAAACATTCATATTCAAAATATAACATGAAAATATAAGAGGGGGAGAAACCCTCACTACCCTCTCATGTCTGAATCACCAGTTATTAAACTCATTCTCCCCCTTACCTCGAATTGCATTCCATAATCCCGTGAAAATCCACGGAGAAGAATGCCCTAACAGCCTTGTTCTTCCCTTCCATGTTCTTCTTCTAACTTTCTCTTACGTGAAAATATTATTATCCCTAAATCCTCACTAATTCATCATTAAGGGACTTACTCTTCCTTATTTTTCTCACACTAACCCAAATACTAATTAAATTCTGATTTTAGTTGATAATAATTATATTATTCACAATGATAATAATAATGTTAATAATAGTAAAAATAATGGTAACCATACTCTTAATAATAATAATTATAATATTAATAATACACCCATTATATTATCAATAAAAATAATAATATTAATAATCTTAGCTATATTAATAATAATAATGTTCACCATACTATTGTTATTAACTATGCCCACACATACTCCAACATTACATTATTACTATCCCGACATCTCTGTTTACCGGTTCCGCTAAGGACACTACACTTACACACTCAACCAAACACACCCTTAACAAGGCAAACTAATGAAATAACACGGGACGATTTAATAAATTAAAATGGGGTGTTACAGATGTTTCTTCCAATACTTGGTGGTTGAACTTAGGTGCCACTATTCATGTTGTGAATTCTTTGCAGGGTTCAAAGGTCTGAGGAAACCAAGTGATGCTGAGGCGAAGGTCATTGTGGGAGACGGAGCTAGAGTACCGGTGATGGAGATAGGAGTTGTTTCTTTGTTTTTACCTTCCGAACACATTTAGATTTTAAAAGATGAAGTTTATGTACCTTCAATGAGAAAAAAAAACTGAATTCTATTTTAGCCTTTGGATAAATATGGTTACTCTATTGTGTTTGGTAATGGAAAACTTGATGTTTGTTTTAATTCCATTGTTGTTTGTTCTGGAAATTTATGTGATTGTTTATATATGCTGAATGTAAACGAAATGTCTGTTAATTTTGTTGTTGGGACAAAGCCTAATAGGAAAGATGAAAATTCTTCGATATTGTGGCATAGACGTTTAAGGCACATTTCTAGACCTCGTATTGAAAGACTGATTAAGGATGGTATTCTGCCTAATCTCGACTTCTTTGATTTTGAAACCAGTGCATCCGACATTTAATTGTGTGTTATTGTCGATTTTGGTGTTTAAATGTTTGGTTTCAACATTTTTCTCCCTTACAACGTAAAATCTGCTTTTCCAGGTTTTAGATTTTTCAGATCTGTTACTTGTCTTTTCATATTTGTTGATATCTTCATCATTTGACTATGTACAACTTGCAGGGACATATTGAGGTGGTTCTCGGGATTTTTAGTTGCTGCTTCTGAACGGTTCTCTGACAGATTGTTTATGCCTTCTCCGATAAACTTGTGGTTTGTTTTGCTGGGATCTAGATTTGTTTGGCTTGAAAAAGCTTTTAAGCTTGTTGTGATTTATCCATGGAGTTGTTGGTACGTGAATCAATTCGTGTTGGCTATCAATCCATTTGTCATTATTTAATATTGTGAAGACTCACACAACACTTTTTTTTTACTATATAGTTTTATAGTTTTATCCTTATACGCAGTTTAACTTGATAATGTATATGTTGTGTGCACTTTTACTTATTTCTTTTCGATAATTATTGTTGTAATCCTAATTTCTTTTAGGACATTTACTACTTTTTTGCAGTGATTTATCTAAAAGAGACTTTAATTTTATCCTCTCAGATTTTTAAATCTCTTTTATTTTTATTTAATCTACTTTTAATTTATTAAAAAAAATTGCTTTCAATTCATTTCTATCAAAAACCTGTTCTGTCAAATAAATTCAAAATAATATTTTGACATCAAAATTGTGATGTCAAATGCAAAGTATTCTTTACTTTTATGTGTATATTTTTTTAAATAATATAAAAGTAGAAGATGAAAAATAGTATAGATATATAGATAATAACATATTTGATATCGCCTTGGATTTGAATTTAATTCTAAATATACAGCAGTTAAAAAGTTTTACCGTCTATTATTAGTATTTTTTTCACTCTATGTAAGAAATATCTAATATCTATATTAAAGAAAAATTCATAATCATTTCTGAATTCTCTTAAATAAGTTGAGTACCATTTTAATTGATGATAAAACATGACATCTCCTAAACTAATAAAACTTTCTAGGTAGTTATTTCTATTACCCTCTTTTGCAAAAAATAATTAATCGTGCAAGTGACTTGACCTAGTAGCAACATCAACCGGTTTCTTTTTCAATCCAAGAGTCAATTTCCAAGAGTACATATTTGATGAACCCTAAATTCATAAGTAGAAGATTGAATTTGACATGAAGAACAAAATGATGGTTTACTGCTCCTAGTACTCTCTGTCCTAAATTAGCAAGACATCGTTATTCTTACCTCTGCTCTGAGGACGTATGTTATTGTTAGCCTAGCTGTCTGATGGACAACGTGCTTGCATTTTCAAACCACTTTTGTGGGCCCCACTATGCAAATCAAGGGAATATTAATTTACTCACCCTTCACTTTTCCATCTCTATTTATTCATTATAAAAACTTCCATCAACTTTATTAATTCATAAATTTAAACATTAATCTCTCTCTAGTTCTTCATCGCTGCTTCTCACATTATGTTTTTTTGTTATTAATGTACAAATAAATATCATTATTGTTATGAATTTAAATCCTAACTCTTAAAATTATATATACATACACTATTTAAGGGTGTGATCATTAGAGTAGAAAATATGAAAGAGAGAAAAAGTTGAAGGAGATTTATAATTTCTTTTGATATATCAGAAAAAAATTTGAAAAGAGAAATTAAAAAAGAGTAGGTCCCACAATTTTTTTATTTATCTATAATTAAGAAGAGAAAGTGTGAAGAAACAAATTAAGAAAAGTAAATGACTATTTTGTCTATTAAATTTCAAATATATTTTTTCTTTTTAATTTTTAAAATTTCATTTTTCATCTACAGTTTTATTAATTAAAATTAAGTTGTTAAATTAAATTATCAATTAATTAACTTAAAATATTAATAAATTAAATTAAATTTATATTTTTAAAGAATAAATTTAATTCATTAAATATTACAATAAAAAATATTAAACATAAATTATAGCATATGTTGATTCATTTATAAAAAATCAAATATTTATTCTCTTAAAAATAAGCAGAGAAAATAATTAGAATTCCAAATAACTTAAACGATTGGATCTAAAATACAAGACTCAATTTGATAATAATATTTGAGCGGATTTCAACGACATATTAAATCTAGAGTTTCGATCCAATATATCTCACAAATCTCCATATTGGAACAAACTCTATAACACAAAGAACAATTAGACATATATATTAGAACTGACTATGACTAGAATATATATAATTTCTGCACTAGCCTGTGAACCAACTTCGACTTCATACTAAACTTTTTCATATCAGAGTCTGATTCAATATTCCACAAATCTTCATCTTGAACCTAAATCTATATCAACCAGAAAACAAAACTAGCATTATCAACTAGATATTGTGGGAAAAATTTGCAAGTGAAAAAATGTTTTTTTCAATTCCACTCTCTTTTACTCAAAAACAATTTTATAAAATAATTCACTCAAAATCAATTGTCTCCCTCACAGAACCAATAAATTTCTTTTGACGTTGTATCATATGACATAGCAATGGAAATAAAAAAAGATGCCTTTTCTTGTTCCATCTCTAACCTTACCTTTAATGAGTGTTGAGTAACCCTCACAATTCAGCCTTTACAGCATCATACCCAGTTCCCATTTTCTTCCTTATTGTCTCCTTTCTCTTTCCTTGACCTGTCACCATCTCATTTTCCATCTCTTCCTTAACAATTCATCATCAAAATATTATAAAATTACACACTTTATTTATTAAAAAATAAACTAAATTATGAGATTTGTTAGTAGAAAAACAGAGTGATTGATAGTGAAAGTGTGAAACAAGTATACTTTTTTGTCTGCTTCTCTGTAACCTTGTTTTACTCTCTTACATTCCATTTCCTTCAATTTTGTCTTTAACTTTCCACGCTCCTCTCTCTAGATTCATTCATCTGTGGGGTTCAATTCTCTTCAAAATCTCACCTATTCAGGTTAATACTCTGTTTTCACTTCTCTGTCATTTCTCTGTCTTTTCCTCAGATACCACTTTTTTCGGTGACCCTTTTGTTTTAATTTGATAATTCTATCATAAAGTTTGAAAATTGGAGGAAAAAAAATGAAGGATTTCCCATCTTGTTTTGGGGAGAATGCAGTTCAGGTATCAGATTCATCGTCTTCAAATTCAAGCAAAACTGCTCAAAATCTGGTGATTTGTGTCTACCAATGTTCAATTAGAGGTAGATCTTGCTTAATTACAATCACATGGAGTAAAAGTTTGATGGGTCAAGGGTTTAGTGTTGGGATTGATGATTCTTCGAATCAGTGTTTGTGTAAAGTGGATATAAAGCCTTGGGTTTTTTCTAAGAGGAAGGGTTGTAAGAGTTTAGAAGCTTATTGTTGTAAGATTGATGTGTATTGGGATCTTTCTTCGGCTAGATTTGGTGTTGGGCCGGAACCGTTGGAGGGTTTTTTTGTAGGAGTAGTTGTTGATAAACAAATGGTTCTTCTTCTTGGTGATTTGAGGAAAGAAGCTTTTAAGAAATCAAATGCGGTTCCTTTACCTTTGAAAGCGGTTTTTGTTGCTAAGAAAGAACATGTTTTTGGTAAGAAGTTTTTTGGTAACAAGGTTGTGTTTTGTGATAATGGTAAAATTCATGATCTTGTTATTGAGTGTGATACTTCCACTGCAAAGGATCCTTGTCTTATAATTCGGCTAGATAGTAAGACTGTGATGCAGGTGAAGAGGTTGAAATGGAAGTTTAGAGGAAATTATACTATACTTGTGGATGGATTTGAAGTTGAGGTTTATTGGGATGTTTATAATTGGCTTTTCGGTACATCTTTTGGAAATGCTGTTTTCATGTTTAGAACATGTTTGTCTCATGATAAGATTTGGAATGCTCAACCTGTTTCTGATGCAAGTGTTTTGCAGTGGTCTTTCTCTCAGAGGTTTTCTGAGTCCAAATTGCAACAAGGTCTTGGTTTCTCGCATGTTTTGTATGCTTGGAAGAACGAATAGAATTGCGTTGTTAAGGCGTCATCGGTTGAGTACTAACAGAACTTGTAATGAGTTGTGATTGATTTATCAAAGATGATAACTTTTGTTTGTATTGTTTCAATCCTTATACCTTCTATTTCTCTGTGCATTTGAACAAATCTTAGAATTTTTCATCACCAATGGTTGTATATTTATCTTCAAGTGTTAATTTTATGATTCATATTACAAAAACTAAATGGTTAAATGTTTGTTTTATGTGTTGTTCAAGTTCTGCTTCTTCCTTCTTGGAATAATCTTTTGTTAGTAGTAGTAGTAAGCATATCCTTTATTTAGACTTATCAAATATGTTAGGTGCAAACTAGTGATGTCCTATAACATAGAAGATATATTATCACTATAGTCACTGATGCACACATTCACGCATTCGGTGTATCACTGATTGTTCGATCGAGATCTAAGTTTAAAGAGGGTAGTTTATGACATGGCTTTTGATATCTTTGCAAAATCTATCTGCTAACTAAACTGATTAGATATTGTCGCCTAATTATGACATCCCGTTCATCACTCCTCCATATAATGCCTTGCGGCTCTACTTTGTTAGTGTATGTTTGGATCGATGAAGAGTTTGACAAAGCTAATGTTGCACTCTGATTCGTTAAAGGTTCAAAATGAAATTTTTGTCAAAATCACAGTGCCTCGCCGCGATTCTGGAAATCTAACTTTGAATACAAACATTTGATGATCTTTTATTCTCTTTCACAGCCAAATCTAATAGTTTATGTCTTTTTTTATGATTCTGTCATGCAAATCTTGCCACAGGTATAAACAATGATTGTTGCTGACAATGGTCATTTCTTGTAAAACTTAGAGCTGCAAATTCAGATGCCAATCTCATATGTAAGAGCTAAGAAATCAAGGACAATCCAAACTCAACCGCTCACTGTACTGCTTCCATTAATTACTTTATTTATGCTGCTTTGTATCACATTCTTTTCATAGCATTTGTCTATTTAAATAATAGCATTGCGAGATATCAACATATGTGTTCCGACATCTCTGAAATAAGTCATATGTACTACCAATATCTCTGAACAAAGATAATAAGTCATCTGTACTACCGGATGTGTCAGTGTCCGAAGCCAACATATGTGTCCGATACCAACACATGTGTTCGAATTAATGTATTTAATAAAGTATATCAAATATGCACTAAATAATTAGCATCTTAAGGACACTAGTCAGGACAACTATAAGATGATTACATCTTGGTGGTTTCTCTGGTTGGGTGGTAAGATGTCATAAGTATTGTTTGTTTGCTATTAGATTCCAAAAGTTAGGTGTTTCTACCATTATTTGACAGAAGAAATAAAATTGTTCACATAAATTCAATAGTGCCCAAGTGGTTCTAACAATTTTGAAGAAGGCTCTACTAATATCCTCTCTAAAACATTTTTAGACCTTTTAAAAAAATCATAAAATTGAACTGAACCACACATTCAAACTGAACTGTTATTAACTAATGGAACTAAACTTTTTAACTAATGAACCAAAATTGAACCTTTATTAACTAATGGAACTAATCTTTTTAGCTAATGAACCTAAACTGAGCCGTTATTAACTAATGAAACTAATATATTTAACTAATAAACCGAAATAATATTTTTTAAACAGTTCAATAACTAAATTGTACCACACTTAATTGAATAAAAATTGACTAAACTGAACAGCAATTAATTAACAACCTATGATCTGAATGATAGAATAATTTTCAGAGTTCAAACATTTCAATAAAATTGATATAATGACAACAAAAAAAAAAAAAACTCAAGCAATGTATAATATGTCAGGAGTGAAGAACATGGGATCCAGCTTGTTGCCTACACTTTGCATTCTATTTGGCATTGCAGGAATAAAGCAGTTTTTCAAAAGGAGTATTCGAACCCCCATTCTGGTGGCGGCCGAAGCAGCGGAAAGGATGCATGAGTACAACGCAGCAAGGCCGAAGCAGCGGAAAGGATGCATGAGTACAACGCAGCAAGGCCGAAGCAGCGGAAAGGATGCATGAGTACAACGCAGCAAATATAGGAAACAAGTGGAAGAAGAAGTTGGTAGCCAAAGATGATGTGCCAGAGGACTTGTATTCCCATAGAAGAATATATGTTAATGCTGGTTGTTTTGAGGATGGTTTCATGGCGATGAGTTGTGTCTTTTACAACCATGAGAATCGAATCCATCTTTCTGCTACTGCAAAAGAGGTTTCTTGCAGGGACCCTACAATTGCTGAGGCAATGACGATTCGGTGGCTTTGGATATTGCCAAAGAGCGCAACTTAAGGAGGTTATCTTCTTTTCGGACGCCAAGGTGGTGGTGGATTGCCTCACTGGAATTACAAAGATTTCCTCCCTGACTTTGCTAATTGATGATTGTCTTTCTATGTGTTCTCATTTTAAAAATGTTGCTTTTGTGTATATTAATAGAGAGTACAATTCTGCTGCCCATTCTCTTGTTGGATGGGGGCATAATTATGACTCCAAAACTTGGTTGGGGTTCCACCCTGATGATGCTTGTAATCCTGCTGGATCTTTGATCCCTTCTTCTTAATGCAGTGTTTTTCCATAAAAATAAAGTCAGGAGTGAAGACAAAACACGATAAGATAAAACATGATAACAAAACAAGAACATGAAAACTTGTTTACTCTGTTCCATCAAACAATATACTCCCGGGGAAGCGAGCGATTTTTTGATTTACTATACTTGTAAAAGTTGTTACAAAAGATTGTCAAATGACTTATAAGAAAATAGTCTCTCAAGTTATCAAGAATAAATCATATTTTTTACTCAAGTGTTTCTCAATCTTTAAAAACTCTTTATATATAAATCACACAAGACATATGTGTTTAATTTTTTATCCAATCCCCTCAGGAGTTTAGAAGTTTTTCCAATCCTCTTAAATACCTTTAAAGATTTTCCGAATTCCAAGAATTCCAAAGAATTTCTATCATTACCTCTCTAAGTTTCCTAATAGGATTCTTAACCTTTCTCTTTGTCTTTAGTGGTAAAATTTTGAAGATTGTGAATACAAGCACGATAAATATACATATTTATAACTGTTGAAACTTGACGAATCCTTAATAATCCAAAATGTGAGACATGGCATGAATTTTAATGTGTCAAAAACTTGGCATGTTTGAAAGCATTAGTGTTTCTCTAAGAAAAAGCAAGAAATGACATTTTTGGAAAAATGAACTGAATGAGCCGACTCAAATTCCACAATGAGCCGACTCATTCAGTGTGTTTTGGTGCCCAAACACACGGGTCCCAACAGGCTGCATGAAGCATCATTTTGATCGACTCATGGGTATGGATGAGCCGACTCAAAATCCTTCACGAGTCGACTCATCAAAAAGATTTTTCTTCTCATTTCCTGCGGATCTCAACAGGCTACCTCTCTATTATTTTTGGCCGGCTCACCTGACAATTTGAGTCGGCTCATTTAATGATTTGAGTCGGCTCATTACTATGCTGACTCAATTTTTCATTTAATTTTTCTTTCTTTTATGTTACAATCACTAACAAATATAAATAGCAGGTTTCATTTCTTTTGAGAGGTGAACAAGGAAAGTGAAAGATATACACACATTTCTCTTCATCTTCTTCTTTCTTGCATCAATCAACAATCACACACAACAATCTTTGTTTGATTACGGTGCTTGTTTTGAAGATAACATTCAATCGTGAATTAGAGTTTCAGATTGGGTCTAGAGTGTGTGGGTTTTCCTTGGAAAAATCTGAAGGGTTTTCTCCTCCAAGATCGTTGAAGGTTTAGGGGTTTTGCACACAACGATCGTTCGTAGATTCAGCCGAGTGAGGTAGATTGAAGATCAAGTGGATCGTTCTTTCATATCACGGTAGACGGAAGATTGCGAAGGTCTTTGTGGGTTCACAAGTGTTGGAGAAACTCAGTCGTGCTCAAAGTTTGGAGGATCGTGAATCCTTGCAAGAAGGGAGAAACTAATCGGAGGCTTTCTCGACACGCGTGGAAGACTTGATTCTACATTGGATCAAGGGACAAGAAGAAGATTTGACAGCATATTCAACGCGGTTTGGTTTGTTGGTTCATTTATCTCTCTTCTTGTAACACAATTGCGATTTAATAAAATTGCCCAATTCGATTGTGAATTGGGGGCAGAGTACTTCGAGCAAGGACGACGAAGGAACTGCCTCAACAAATTCCTTGTGTTCTTTACGTTTCTCGCATTTTACTTTTGTTCATCTTGATCTTGTGTGCTTTAAAATTCCGGTGTATCAAATTAGTGCACTCAAAGTGTTTGATAAATTGTTACACTCAAAATTGATAACTAGAGTGGGTAAAATTTTGCACTATTTGATACAACAAAATTATCCTTGGTGTGTGCACTCCAAGTGTTCGGTAAAAAGCCTAACCACATAAAATCAATTTGATTGAGCCTAATTTCTTCTCTATATCATTGTTAAGAATAGTTTTATCACGAGGTGAATTATCAAGTGAATCATTTGTGAAATATTAATTCTTCTAGTCATCATTTCATTCCAATTGGGTTTTGCGCATATCCGATCTTCGGTGACTTCAAATTTAAACTAGACGATTTTCCGGGAAACTTCCGCAATACATTTTCAATTAAATTTTTAAAAGTAATTTTTTAAAAAGGGATCTATTCAACCCCACTTCTAGATCCGCGCTATCGTCTAACAAGTGGTATCAAGAGCACCGGTTTATCTAGTGCTTCACATACAACTTATTGGAAAATGGATAACGATCCAACGAGGGCGTACAATAGAGCTCCAGTTTTTACCGGAGAAAACTATAGTCACTGGAAAGATTGTATGCGCATCCATATCAACTCTGTTGATAGAAAAATTTGGAAAGTTATTCAAGACGGTCCTTTTCAAATAACCATGGCCGGTCCGGATAATGTCCAAATTGAAAAACCAGAAGCACAATGGTGTAAACACCCCAAATTTGCCCTCACCCATTCACACCATGGCTTGTGATCATTTCATATGCATAAACACAATCATACCATCTCATATCACATTTTTGATCCACTGCATTGTTTCTAAGTCATCTGCATCTAGGGTTTGTGATCTGAGCAATCCAAGAGCTTCTTGAGCCACTCCAAAGGCCACCAATCAATTCAAAGGGGTCCATGTGTGTTAAAACATCATATTATATCCTCTCAAAGTCAAGAATGCCAAAGAATCACAAGAACTGGGATTTGTATGGAAGCAGAGCCAGGCTTGACTGCACAGTTGACCTAAAATTAGGGTTTTGGTTTCAGAGGCCATAACTCCAAATTTTTTGGTCATTCTTGCTTCTATTGGTCTCTATATGGTATAGGGAGTATACATATCAATTTTCATGAAGAAATTCCATGGGGAAGTCATCTGATCAAGGGTTGACTTTCTGAACAAGTCAGTGTAAAATCAGGGCATCTGAGGCCCCCAATGACCCAACCAAAGGGCATTCTTCATCATTTTGATTGTATATGATCTTTATTTGATCATAGAAGAGGTTGGAAGTTCACAAAATTGAAGAATCTCAAGTCTTTTGCAAAGTTGACTTTTTGGGCAAGTTTGACTTTTAATGGAAATGCCATTTTGTGCAACTTTTTCAACCTTTACTTTTTGATTCAAGAAAGCTTCAAATGGAAAAACTTTGGTCATGAAAGTTGTAGAATAGATCTTTCCCTTTTCAAAAAGTACAAGAACATGACCTAATTCATTTTGGATCAAAAGTTATGGTTCATCAAAGTTGGCAAAAATTACTAAATTTCAAGTTATGCACCAAATGGAAAACTTGCATTTTCTCATACCAAGCATTCTATTGACCTCAAAATGACTTCTAAACTTCATCACATAATCATACATGACCTAAAAACAGATTGGCCCAAGGAATTTTTCATTTTTGTGACTTGATTTTCAAGAAATCCATAAGTCATTTTCCATACAAGTGCAAAGAGGGATTTTTGGCAAAATCACCCTCCAAGGAATTATGTGATCACTAGCTGATTTCTATGCATTGCCATGACTAAATGAAGTTCCATGCATCAAAATTCAGCAAGAATCATCTCATGTACATAGCACAAAATCACAAGAAAACACAAGTGGGCAAGTTGCAAGATCTAGCATAGCTCATGATCCACATGCTGCAGATATTCACAAGCAATCTAAGGGTCATCCTTGACCCAAGCTGAAGCAAGACATGCCCTAAAACTGCTGCTGCCATAGCCCATGCTGCAAGTACAAATCACATTGACTTTTTTGCCAAAACCCCCATACTCTTGGAACAGTGAGCAGCCACCTCTACTGACCTGCTCCACAGGCTACTCATACATTGTAGGAGTGTTATAGCAAGACATTGGCCCTTGAAGCAAGCCAGAACACAGCCTTCACAAAAACTGTCAAAGAACTCCTCTTCTTCGAATCTCATTTTCCAGCCATCAAACATCCAATTTCTCTTCACCAATCAATCATACACACTCAAGAGAACCAAAATCCACCATTGAAGTAGCTTGAAACTTCACAAATCCTGACTGTGGAATCTGCTGCACCAGAACACTTCTTCTCAAATCAGCCATCCACAAGAACTTTGAAGCATCTCATTGAGTTCAAGAGGGTCAAAGAAGTTCATTTGCACAAGTAGGAGACTCTGGAAGCTCACCATTGAAGCTTTCCAGCTCAGGTATGGCCATGAAATTTTTCTCACAGAGCTTGCATTTTATGTTATAAATTGATAGTGTATGTCTTGCTGGTCATGGGGATGTCCTTAGATTTGAAAATAGTGAAGAAATGAGTATTTTGTTGCACTCTGAATTTTTACCCGTGAATCTTGTTGGCTTCGATTCTCACTGATCTTGAATGATAAATTTAGTTTGGGGGTGATTTGAATGGGGTTTGGGTAGAGGAACATTTCCCTGCTTTCAATTTGATGAATGGTAGCCTGAATCATGATCTAGGGTTTTCAACCCGCCGGAGAAGATGACTGGAGCTTCCCTCCGGTCACCTGAAAGTTCTTAACCCTAATCCCTGTAATTAAATGATGTTTGAATCTAGTGCGTTGGATCCATTGACCTAGGTTGACTGGCGCGCGTTTGTGTGGCCCAGATGCATTCTCAGAAACCCTAATCACAATTAACTTAATTAATTCCAATTAATTAATTCATAAATCAGAAATTAGGAAGTTTGAATGCAGACCATTAGATTGCGCGCGCAGTCAAAATTCCTTTTCCCAGAATCCATCCTGGCCTTCCATTGTGATTACTTTTCATTTTTATTAATTTTATTTCAT
This sequence comes from Lathyrus aphaca, assembly GCA_963966055.1. Classification (NCBI taxonomy): domain Eukaryota; kingdom Viridiplantae; phylum Streptophyta; class Magnoliopsida; order Fabales; family Fabaceae; genus Lathyrus; species Lathyrus aphaca. Next base: position 140,453,796 of record OZ014520.1, read on the forward strand.
TTCTTTTATATTTCTTTGTTCATTTATTTTTAAATAGTAAAACTTATTCAAAAATTCTGAAATTTTTTATGCACACTTTTATTTAATTTCAGAAACCAAAAATATTTCTATTTTTATTTTTAGCATATAAAAAATATTTTTAAATATTTAAAAGTTTATTTTTAATTAATTAATGAGAATTAATTAATTAAAAATACTTTTAGGTATTTAAAAATCACCAAAAAATTCATGAAACATTTAAAAATATTTAGAAACATTGTCCAACCCTCAAACCAAATTTCTTTTTTGATCTTGATGCATTTTGAGAATTTTTCATGGAATTAAAATCATTTTAATGCATTATTTTGATCCAAACTTCCAAAAATCTTTTCTGCCTAACCATTGAGAGTTAGACCTTGATTCTTTTTGCATTGCATTGTGTTTAGCATGTAGTTTGTGAGATTAATTTGGCATGAATTGATCTTACCTTTTCCATTTGTTTGGCATTTTTCTTGTTAAGGAACCCTAAAACCCTAGAAAACTTAGGAAAATCATAACTTGAATTAGGTTAAGAGTTGGAACTTCTCCTTTGGGCAGTGAGTTAGTATAGGATTAGGGATCCTTTGAGTGCATTTTCAATTTTTTATATTGATGTTTGCTTCTGATTTTGGGTTTTGTTTGATGCTTTGATCATAAACCCTAATTTGGGCTTCCATATGCATCCATCTTGCATTTGCTTGCATAACATGACTTGCCATAGCATTTTGTGCATCCATTTGATTCATTTGACATTTTAAGACATATTATAATCATGTTTGATCATTGCATCTTGCATTTACCATGTTGTATGCCATTTGCACTCCATAACTTTTCATGTATGTTCATGGTTCTTAACTTGTTTCATTTGCATCCATAAGCTTGTATGATCATCACCATGCCTTGTTTCATGTTTGTATCACCCCATAACATCATTATCATCATGAATGTGCTTCTGGTTTTGATTTTCATCATGCCATTTCATCTCATTTTGCATTGCATTTCATTTCTTTCACTAACATTTCAGGTGGTAAGTTGTTTGAGAAGTGAATTTGCCTTCACTTCTCATAATCTCTTTTCATCTCTCTTATGCATCATTGCTGCATTTTATCTTGTGCTTTAGATTGAGCTTGCTCATTCTTCTTCTTCTTACTTTCTTTCTTCAAGAGACTTGTCTTCTTAAATGAAGCAAGTTACTTTGCTTCTCCTGATCCTTTCATCTGCTTCCTGGTGGTTCTTCTGAAGTTAAACCTCACAAACCTTAGGAACAACCAAGCATGACAATGATTAGGATTTTGATTAGTCCCCCACTTAGTTTTACCTTTGTGTCTCATTGAGTCTTCTCTTCTCACCTCATAATCAGGGACTAAACCCTAAAGGCTTTAAGGCTTTGTGATTAAGTTTATGCCTGCATCCTTCTATTAGGATGGAGTGTATAACTTTAATCCTAAGTGTTAAACCCTTAATGTGTTTAAATCTCTTAATCAATTCACTTAATAATCATCAAGACATCACACTTGTAACTTGGGCCTTGCATTAGGGTTCTAATTCTTCCTTAATTGGTTAAGAAGGACTAACCCTAGTGTTAATGGACAAGTCCCCCTCAAGTTGTCTTACAAACCCTAAAAATCACTTCATCATCTTACCATTAAATAAAATCCACTTAACCAAAGGTTTGTTTTGTCATGAGTTTAATCCCTAATCATGGATTAAGTTGAGGAGCTTTCCTCAGCTTAAACATTCTCATCTATTATCCTTCTATTAGGATGGTGTAATGAGTCTGTTTAATCCCTGATTATGGCTTAATCTCATTATTTAACACTAAACAAAAACACCAAAAACATATAAATAATCACAAGTAGGTTAATGATCTTAATCCTACACCAAAGGTGATTAAGTGTGAGAATCTGACTTCACACTTAAGGTATTCTCATTACCCCTAATCAGAGGGAAGATGTGATGAGTTTACTAATCCATTGGTTTAGGCTTAAGCTTATTAACTTATGACAAACCTTCAAAAGCAATAAAAGACTGAAAACACAAAAACAAACAATAATCGTCTCCTTCAGGATTCTTTCCTCATCTCATTCACTCATAAACGAGAACTTGCTTCTTCCGTCTAATGCAAGACAGTTCGCACCTGAGCCAGACAGGTCATACACTTGAGCATAGACAAGTAAGCAGTTCACAAGTCAACTTATCTTTAAGCCTCTTTGGGTCGAACTACGGTGTTCTGACTTCCTCATTGCACGAGAGGATACGTAGGCATAACTTAACAGTTATCGAACAAAAGTCTCTGTACATTCCCCCCTCTTCCAGCTTTATTCTTTTAGCCTCATGATTTTGAGCATTATATTCCAGTTCTTACACTGACACTGTATATATCACACTTTACACTTCTTTTATACTGACACCTGTACACTCTTTTCCAGCTCTTTATGTACAAATTGCACTAACACTACCCCTTTAAACACAAATCTTTTAAGCGTGGATCCCGTCGAGTACGGCGGACAATCTGGGTGCTAATACCTTCCCAGGTTGTAACCAACCCCCTTTCTCAGTCTCTCTGGTTCGCAACCGTCTTATCCATATCTTTCTAGGTCTATGCAGCATTGCCTTTCCTCCAGGATAAAAATGCCTAGCTGGCGACTCTTGTCTTTCTGAGTCCACTCCTGTGTGTTCTCATTTCTTTCGCCGACCATTCGCGTCTGTACCCCATTTGACCCGGCTTCATTTGGTGGGAGCGACAGCTTGGCGACTCTGCTGGGGAACCTTATACTGTAACCAGGGCTTCTGGTTCTTTTTGTGGGTTCCTCCTAGCGCTTGATTGATTTGTGTTTACTGGGGTGTTATGTGCTATTTGTGCTTGTATTTGTATTTATTTTTTTTTGCTTTATGTACAGTTGTTTATCTGCTTTCTTTTTAGCTTTACATATATATCATACTGTCATACTGTGCTGGCTGGATCTGTTTTGTTGCTTTGGTGGGTGGGTGTTCTATTGAGAGTTGAGGTCCTATACCTGGGACCTGAGTGACACCTAGGCTAGAGTAGTTCATGTTCTTTCCCATTCCATTTCGGTCTGGTGCGGGAATATGAAACACGGTTCAGATATGGGTTTCTTCTTGAGAACTCTGTGCTACAGATTTCCTGTAGTGCTAGGGCTATCTGGGAAGCCTGCTAAGTCTGGATGACCTTTAGTATTGACCTTCAGAAACTGAGGTGAATTAGAGGAGGATCTTTTATGGTTATTGTAAACACTGTACCTCCGGGTTAGAAGTGTTTACACTTCTCATAACTGATCCAAGTCTGAGGATCCTTGTTTTAGAACACCACCTGTGAGGGGGTTGGGCTGTTTACAGGTTTGCAGGTACCCTTGACCTCAGCATACCCTGTTACTTTGTTTTGATTAAGAATACTCCATCTTGGAATAGTTCTTGTGATTTTTAACCCTGGACATGTGACTCTTTATTTGAGTCCCCCACCTTGGTTACTGGACTTATGAACCTCCATCTGGATTTCTTGAACATACATGGACCTATATCAAAGCAGTTAATCAGATCCAGCTTGATCACAAACCCTTGCATATCATTTGCATACATCCTCATTGCATCATTTTAACATGTGTTTATTTGTTTTTCAGGGTATCCATTCTACATTTTGGCTTGGTTTTGACCCCTTCTTCAGCATAGACCTGTCTTCATCAGTGCTTACTTCAGCTATCAGCTACCTGCTTCAGTCACCTGCATCACCAGTCTCAGCCTGTCAGAGGCCTATCTTCAGTGTTATTCTCGACACCTGTCTCAGTTCTCTTTCAGCAGCATGGCACCTAAGAAGAGTAACATCTCCTATCATTTCTTTGAGCCTGAGTTGGCTAGCATCAGGAAGATTCAGACCCTGATTACTCCAGACCATATACCACTTTTCAGAGAACATTATAGAGGAATGCTTGATGTGGTTATGGATTTGGACCCTTCACAGAGGAGCTTGATTCATACTTGCTTGCAGTTCTATGATCCCCTCTGAGGTGCTTCACCTTCCAAAATTTTCAGTTGGGACCCTTGTTGGAAGAGTATTCATCATTGGTTGGTGTGCCTATCAGGGGTGGAATCCCCTTCAACCCTGAGATGGCTTTACCCAGTAATGAGGAGATAGCAAAAGCATTATATCTGGAACCAGTTCTGATTGGGCAGAATTTGACAGCTAAAGCTGGAGTCTCTGGTTTTCATCTGGATTTCTTGACTTCTCAGGCTATTCTTAAGGCCTCTTTGGGAGAGTGGAAGGCAGTTTGTGCTTTGTTGGCCCTTAGCATATATGGGATCATACTTTTTGCAGATGAGCCTAAGTTTGTTAGCAAGAATGCAATCCATCTTTTCATCCTGAGAAACCCAGTACCCACCTTACTGGGAGATCTTTATTACTCTGTTCATCAAAGGAATGAAAAGCAAAGGGGAAGATTAGTGAGATGCTGTGCTCCTTTGTTCCATACTTGGCTGCTCAAGCATTTGCCAAAGACTGATGCATTCCTGAACCCTCACCAGCAAAGGAACTGGGCTAGGAGACTTGTTGCTCTAACCTCAGATGACATCAGGTGGTGCACTCAGAGCACCAAGGGTAGAGACATCATTACTAGTTGTGGGCAATTTCCCAATGTGCCTCTGATCGGAGCAAAGGGTTGCATCAACTACAACCCTCTGCTATTCAAAAGACAACTGAGCTATGCATTAGTCCACCCTCCTAGGGCACAGGATCTGACTGAGACCCTCTATTGTGAAATCAAGCCTAATCTGGCTATTATCAGGCAGGCATCCTGGGCCTGGGACAATGTGCAGACTAAAGGGGTAACCATTCTCGGAAGATGCAATAATGTGGCCTCAACTCAGTACTATGAGTGGTCTCATACCAGAGCTCAAATTACTGGAATGCCCTTCACTATCGAAGATATGCCTGAACCTTCCACAGCACCACCTCCAGCAACTGTCAGCTTAGAGGAGTTTGAGAAATTGAAAGAGAGAAATGAGAAGCTGACTCAAGCTCTACAGAAGACCCTCTGGGAGAGGAGTGATGGTAGGTTGGATATTGAGAGGTTAGAAAAGCTGAAGGTGGAGCATTTGGCCAGAATTGAGAAGTCAGAGGATTACATTAAGAAGTCTAGGGTTGGAGAACAGATCTTGAAGAATGCCTGCAAGGAAGCTCAGTTCCAGAAGGCCAGGATTGATTTGTATCTAAAGGAGAGTCAAGCTAGGTGGGTCAGGATCACCGAAGCTCGCACTCAGGAGGATAAGAGGACTCAGGACAAGATTGAGCAGATGGAAGCTAGTGCAAAAGAACAACAGGAAGCCCTGGCAGCAGCCCAGAGGGAGATCTCAGAGTTGAAGATCAGAGCTGGTGTGAAGAGGTCAAAGGACCAGAGTCGACACAAGAAGCTAACTACAGCTGTTACTACCAGGAATCTCCTCATCAGGAATCTTACAGAGCGTCCAGCTGATCCTGTGACTGAAGCACTTCTCAAGGAAGTTCAGGAGGATGAGTTTGGTCTTGGTGTTTGACCTTTGCTTGTTGTTGCTTTCATTTCATGTATTTTTCTTTATGTTATACCTTTGACCCCTCAGAGGGCATGTATTGTAAGAAACGAACTATGTACCATTTACTTTTTGTAATATATGTATGGTTTCGTTCATCTAAATTCTTCAAAACAACGTCACAAGCATCTTTCACAAAGGGTCTGGAAAGGTCAAAACCAAGTGCCAAGCCGAATACCTTGGATACTGTAACACGGTGGGAGAACTGACTTTAAGTAATGTTGCGGATAGCAAGAGTCGCCACCGACTTTTATTTTATCCATAAGGAAAGGGTATAAAAGAACAGGAAAGACCTTAGAGATATTTTTGGGTCCGGGGGGTAGGTTATGAAAAGGGAAGGTGTTAGCACCCTTTTCATCCATGGTTATCCATGGGCTCTTAGGTACTTAAGCTCACTTTAAATTGTTTTTGAAAATGTAGCGTGTGAATAGAAAAATTTTCAGAATAGTTTAATAATAATCCATGTACGGATGTGTAAGAAACTTGTTTGAAAATTTGTTTGAAATTTGTTTAAGTGTGAAAAATTTTTTTTGAAGTGAGCAAGTACATAAGAGGAACCTACCCTAATGTTTAAAGTCTTTCTTGTTCTTTTTCCTTTCCTTGGTAAGACTATCCCTACTATTAAGGAGTAGGTAGTCCTTACTTTGGATATTAAGGGACATATGAGGGACATTCTGATTTTGAAAGCCATTGTGGGGTGTAATAAGCATAAAGAAGGGACTATCATCATTTGTTTCGAAGGGACTCAATTCGTAAAGGTAACCATAAGGGACTTTGATGATTTTTTATTTATTTTAAGGGACTTGCTTTATACACCCCACTTGACCATTATTCGCAGGCAACTTGAGGGATAACCTTAGGAAGTGAGACGGCGATTAAAATCGACTTACGTGTGTGACGTGTTTAATTATTTATCTTTGATTAAATGTGATCTAAATTATTTTAAATATGACATACATGTTTTTGCACTCCCTAATTACTAACCATAACAAAAATAATTAAAGAATTACAAATTTACATCCAAGAAGCAATTACAAAATAATAATATTAAACAAAATAATTAAATAGCAAAAATAAATAAAATATAAATAAATAAGCAATAAATAGTAATAAATAAAAATAGGGGGGTTAGTGATAAATAATAATATTAAATAATAAGCAAAATCAAATGAGAGTGGTTAGTGAATAATAAAAATTAAATAATAAGTAAGAACAATTAGTAATAATAAAAGAGGTTAATGAATAATAATAATAAATGAGATAATAATAATAAAAGTTAGTAAAGCAAAAATAAATAATATTATTAGTAGTAACAATAAACAAAATTCTTCAAAATTATAAGAAATTAATAAATTTTCATATGAACAATTATATTAAAAAGAAAAAAAGAAATATGATCAAACAATTATTTTTATTTGCAAAAAACTAAATTTCTAATAGCATAAAATATATTTATATTTAATATGAGAAAAATAATTTATAATTATATTTACAATATGAGAATAAATAAGTTTACATTATAATTATATTAACAATTAGAGAATAAAAAATATTTAGAAAAATAGGATTAGATTTTACTTTTGAAAATAGTTTTAGGGTTGAAAAATTAGGGTTTAGAATATACAAAATTAACTAACATATATACATATTATAAATAAGATAAATTTTTGAATAAAGAAAATTTAGAAATTTTTAGAGAATATGAGATTATTTTGAGTTTGGAATATATATATACATAATATCATAATATAATAATAAAATTTGATTATTTAAACTAATTAAATTAAAAGAAGAAAAATAAAATAAAAAGAAGGAAAGAAAAAGGAACCTGGTGGGATTTGATCCCAAGACCTCTTACTTGCAGGCAGTAACAATAACCACTGGGCCAGCCAGGCGCAGGTGATAGAAGAATGAATCCAGTTTGTTTTATGCCTTGCCTTGCAAAAATCCAGAAAAAATAAGAAAACAAAAGGCCTGGGGTGGGATTTGATCCCAGGACCTTTATACATTCACACACGCGCATCACCACCCGGCTGGAAGAGCCCACCTGATAGTTGAATGAGTATAACACATAATATATTATATTCACTTAATCCCTGAAAAAAAAGAAATAACATGAACAAAAGCCAGGGATCGAACCCCTGCCCTTTTGTTTCACACGCCCAGGACTAAGCCAACAACCACTGGGACAACCACACAGTTGTGATAATAAACAATAAACAATCAATAAAATATTATACAAATAATTTGAATTCAAATCACGCGCGGGAATCAGTCTTCTTCAACCTCCTATCCTTCGAAATTTCCTGCGAATTTAGGTGCAAATTTTCCTGCGAGTTCTTCAAGTTTCTTGACCTGCGAAAATCAAATTCACACCAAACAGTAACGATTCATCAAATTGATTACAGCTTTATGATCCTTAGGTCTCATAGAACACTCCCATGTTCTTAGAATTTATTTAAACTCATTGAATCATCAAACCCTAACTTCAAGAGCTAAACCCTAACAATGGCCGAATCCTTATTAGATCACGAAAATCCAATTGAGTTGTCCAGAATTGTTCCAGGGATCATCACAAACACAAAAACACAAACAAAATTTGTTAATAATGCATAAACAAACAGAATCGAAAAATTGAAATCCATGGCCAAGTTTGATTCGGGTAAGGCATTAGAGCATGGTATGGATGCATATGAATAATGATAATGCTTCAGTGAAGTCCAAGGAAGCTTGCTACATCCTTATTTTACCTTTAAAAGCCCTGCAATTTGAAAACCGAATATGAGTTTTTAAAGGATTTTTTGAGAATTTGAACTTACACTACAAGGCTGCCAATTCGTGAATGAGGCTGGGGTTTATGTTTGTTATATATATGTGAGTGAATTAGGTCAGAAATATCACTTGGTTGTGTGAAGATTTGGATCAAAAAAGATTGAAAAAGATCAAGTTGTAAAAGTCAAATATTTGCTTATGAATGCTTGCTATTTTGGGATAAATTATATGATTCCTTTCTCCTTTGAATTCAATCAATAATTATGAATTTCTAGAAGCAATATCTTCACCAAAAATAGATTTTCATATTTTATATTTATTTAAAATGATTTTTATGAATTAAATCAATAATAAATAAATAAAAAATAATAAAAATGCTGAATTTTGGTCAATTGGGTCGTGCACCATGTTATGAGATGGATTGGGTCATAAATTAGGCAGCCCATTTGGAAAGAAATACTTCTAAGCCTCCATTTTCAACATAAATCATCACAAAATTGCCCAACTTTGCAAGGGCACATCTCCCTTAATTTTAAAGGTATGAGGGTGTTCTTGGACTTTTTGGAAAGCTTGAAGAGTCCTCTAAACAACCCCATTGGTTTCAGGTCTATATCATTTACCAATCTCAAGTTATGCCCTTTTGAAGTTGTTGACTTTTTGTTGACTTTTGAAATGACATATAATGTCCTAGATCATATCTTTCAAATGAAGCATTTTTGGGCTTAACTTTCAACATCAAAGTTGTATAGAATTCAATTTCCTTCAAAATGAGCTTTGGATGGAGACTTGGTGATGAAGTATGTGAAAGTTATGACTGGTCAAAGTTCAGTTGACTTTTACTGAGGAAACCCTAATTTAGAAACTCCTGATTATTGATGATCTGGAATCTCCTTGATGAATCATGATCAACCCTTGATCAAATGATTAATTTTACTTCATATACTTGATGTTGGCAAAAAATCATGAAGTTTGACTTTGGTTTGACCACAGTTGACCTCAGTTTGACTTTTTAACTGCATTGACTGATTTTGACTTATCTGATCATCTGACTGAGCAAACTTTTGAGAAAAGTCTTGAAACTTGTCATGGGGGTTCTTACACACATATAAGATGTTATGAAACTCACTTGAGGTATTGGAAGTCCATTTAGCCTGATTAAAGTCAAAACCCTAGTTCTGGATACACTACTTAGGAGGTGCATTGTCTGAGGGAATTGTCAACTTCTTTGACCAATTGTGAACTTTGTGAACCTTGTGAATCTTCATAAGATGTCTTGTGATACTCATGGGAGGTATTGTGAAGCTTGTGAACCTTGTGAACCTCATTGAAGTGGCTTTGTAGACCTCATGAACCTTAGGAAAGCTTTGTAATCATTGTGAAACTTGTGAACCTTGTGAACCTTCATAAAGTAACTTGTAGACTTCATGAACCTCATGAAAGGTTATGGACTTGTGAACCTTGTGAACCTTCAAGAAGAAACTTGTAGACTTCATGAACCTCATGAAAGGTTATACAAGTGTTGTGGGACTTGTGAACCTTGTGAACCTTCAAGAAGCAATTTGTAGACTTCATGAACCTCATGAAAGGTTATATAAGCATTGAGAAACTTGTGAACCTTGTGAATCTTCTTAAAACACAAAGTCTTGTATTGTGAGGGCAAATTTTGGGGTGCAACAGATACAAATAAGCATACTGCATTGCATACTAACCTTTTGTTTTGTTTTGTAGGTTTTTGTTTTATTGTTACTAACTCTGTTGTGACTTCAGGAACTATTGCTCGACGTCGAGGGTTTCCACTCAACCGTCCACACAGATATCCCACCCGCAACAATCTTCCGGGCATACAAATGGACAAAGTACAGCAGGACCTTACAGAGGTCAGGAATCAAATGGCCAATGAAAGGCTAGAAATGAGGAATCAGATGACACAGTTTATGGAGGTGATGAATAATATGGCTCAAAGCCAAGAGAGGTTAAGAGCACTGGTAGAGGGGAGGAATCAGGAAGACCATCATCCAGGGACTGCTGGGACAAGCAACAATGAGAGAGTCCAGCCTCATGTTAATCCCCCAGTCTTTGGACCCCACCTGCATCCAGAGATCAACATCCCTGTTAATGTGCAAGGGACTGCCACTGCAGGTAGAGTGCTGCAAGAAGACCCCCAGGAAGATCAGTTCACAGTGATGGGAGCTGGGGAGGAAGCCTATGACAGAAGGCTAGAAGAGATTGCTGAGAAACTAAGATCCCTGGAGTCCCAGAATTCTTTGGGCTTTGATGTTATGGACATGGGTCTAGTGGACGGGGTCAGGATCCCCCACAAATTTAAACCACCATGCTTTGAGAAGTATAACGGGACTTCCTGTCCCCGGACCCATTTACAATCCTTTCTGGGGAGGCTGAAGGCGTATACCATGGACGAAAAGCTATGGATGTTTTATTTTGAGGATAGCTTAACTGGAGCTTCAAGGGAATGGTACTCTCATCTGACCAGAGCAACCATTAGATGCTGGAAGGACCTGGCAGAGGCCTTTATCAGACAGTATCAGTACAACTTGGATATGGCTCCCAACAGGACCCTCCTGATGGGAATGTCACAATCATCCAGGGAGAGCTTCCGGGAGTACGCTCAAAGGTGGAGACAGCTTACTGCTGCTGTCCAGCCACCCATGTCAGAGAGGGAGATGGCTGATATGTTTATGAACACCCTCCAAGGAACATACATTGACAGGTTGGCTGCCTTTTCTTCCACTAGCTTTGCTGATGTAGTCATAGCCGGGGAAAGAATTGAAAGCCTATTAAAGATGGGCAAAATTTCTGACAACGGTTCCAGCTCATCCAGCAACTCAAGGAAGCCTTTTGTAGGCCCAAGAAGAACTGGTGAGACCAATGCTATCCATACCAGCAGGGGCAGGCCCCAATATGTTCATAGGTCTGTGGCAGCAGTCACCATTCCCGCTCCAATTCATCCTCAACCAGCTTATCAACCTCAGCAACAGAATTACCAGCAACAAACTCCTTATCCTCCTCAGAGAAATTACAACAACACCAGCAATAACAATCAGCAAAGACCATTTCAACAGAGACCTTCTCAGGCCAATAGGGTGATCGATCCGATTCCTATGCCTTATGCCACATTATTGCCACAACTCTTGAAACTCAACCTGGTTGAGCTAAGGACGTTGGCACCTCCGGATCCTAACAGTCTGCCCAGAAATTATGACGCCAGCGCCAGATGTGCTTTTCACTCAAATGCACCTGGCCATAGTACGGAGAAGTGCAGAGCCTTGCACATGAAGGTACAAGACTTGGTAGACTCCAAAGCTCTGAACTTTGCACCACCACCAAATGTTAACAAGAACCCTATGCCACACCATGGTGGTCCCAGAATCAATGCTATTGAAGAAGACAAACCGTCTTACTTGATAACCAGTGTGGGTCAGATTCGGACACCCTTGGTGGAGATTAAAGCTCAACTCCTTGAATGTCAAATATTCCCGGGATGTGAGTTAGGGTGTGCTTATTGCAACATTTCAGTGAATGGTTGTGATAACTTGAGAGATGGCATAGATGGCCTCATCCAGAGTGGCCTGCTTCAAATTACAACATCAATACCTACCAATCCAGAAATCTCCTTAACAACGGTTCCAGAATCTCCTACAAATGCAACAACCATTGTTCCAAACAACTCTTCGGTTTCATCAACAAATGCATCATCTGTTACTTCAACGGACCAAATATCAACAAACATCCCTTCTACAACTTCAGCACCCCTTCATTCAGAATCTCCTACAACAACAACACCCATCCTTCCAACAATGTCTCCTACAACATCAGCAACAGGCAGTGCAAGTGTTTCAACAGTTACAATTTATTATGATCCTGCCAATGATTCTGCCTACAACTCACAAAATGCCGCTCCTACCAGAGCACCAGTCACAATATACTATGATCCACAGACTATCACAGTCCCTTCTACAGCTGCCATCAGTCTAGTCACTGTCACAGTGCCTGGGCCAGTACCTTATGAAAGCAGTAATGCCATTCCTTGGCATTACGGCTCTGATTTATACTGCGAAGGACAGAAGATCACTTTTGAATCATCAACTTCTTCACCACAAGTAGACAATGTGGGTGGAGGCGGAGGCTTCACTCGAAGCGGACGTCTTTTTGCCCCGCAAATTCAAAGACCCACTGCTGAAGCAGAAGCTGCTGCCAAGGCAAAAGGGAAGAGCATGGTGCAAGAAGAGCAAATTGTTAAAGAAGCTTTGAAAACACCTTTTGATCAAGAAGTTGATGAGTTCATGAGAATCATCAAGAAAAGTGATTACAAGATAGTGGACCAGCTTCACCAAACGCCTTCCAAGATCTCCATTCTATCATTGCTTATGTGCTCCGAGGCTCATCGGAACGCACTACTAAAAGTCTTGCACGCAGCTTATGTGCCAGAAGAGATCACGGTCAATCAGTTGGAAGCTGTGGTTGGAAATGTTAATGCTAGCAATGGACTAGGATTCACCAACACTGATTTGACTTCGGAAGGCCGCAATCATAACAAGGCTTTGCACATTACCATGGAATGTAAAGGTGCAGTTCTTTCACATGTACTGGTAGACACAGGGTCATCCCTCAATGTCTTACCTAAAAAAGCCCTTGTGAAGCTGGAGTATGAAGGATTGGCGTTACGTCCCAGCAACTTAGTAGTGAGAGCCTTTGACGGTTCTAAGAGATCAGTTCTGGGAGAAATTGAGTTGCCTGTAACGATTGGCCCACAAACTTTCAAAACGACCTTCTACGTGATGGACATTCAGCCTGCCTACAGCTGTTTGTTGGGTAGACCATGGATTCATGCCGCTGGAGCAGTTACGTCTACCCTTCACCAGAAGTTAAAATTCGAGTGGGAGGGCCAAGTCGTTACTATTTGTGGAGAGGAGGATATTTTTGTTAGCCATCTGGCTACATACAAATACATTGAGATGGATGGGGAGATCCACGAGACGATGAGTCAAGGGTTTGAGGCCCTGAATATTAATGAAACATCTGTTGTACTTGGGACTTCCATGACATCCTACCAGCAGGCCCGGAAGGTGGTGGAAGAAGGAAACGCTCAAGGCTGGGGCAAATTGTTGCCTGTGGAGAAGAAAGAAGATAGATTTGGGTTGGGTTACAAACCAACTCAACAAGAGCAAGCAGAGGCTGCTAAAAAGCCCAACTTTGTTAGTGGGGGAATGTTCACCCCCGATGCTGTCAATAACTTGGAAGATGAGTCGGAAGATGAACGCAACCTGGAAAGCTGGATTCGTCCAAAGATCCCGGGGAGCAGTATCTCAAACTGGTCTTCCCAGGAAATTATAAGGGTTACTCCTGCAGAGTAATTATTATTTCCTGTATATTTTAAGCATGCATCAAGTCTTGCATCTTGCCCAAGATGACAAGACTCATTTTGTAATCGGGCCATCTGTAATTTTTGTGCAACAAGATTAATCAATGAAATATCAGACATCTTTTGCAAACAAGTCTTTTCCTTTTCCGCTCACTGTTTTTCCATTTTTCTTTTTGTACAAAAAAAAAATAAATGGCAATGTTTTCAAAATGACAACTTTATTTCACTTTTCTAAACAAGATTAAAATCAATCACTAAAATGAACAAACTGAACCCTTGCAGAGAGTTCCTTCCAGACCGCACCGACAACAGCACGGCTATGACTTCGTATGACTCTGACAATCCGATCAATCAAGCTGATGAAGGGGTTGAAGAAGATTACGAGCTTCCTGAAGAGCTAGCCAGGTTATTGAGACAAGAGGAGAAGGTTATCACTCCTCATCAGGAGGAGGTCGAAACAATTAATCTTGGTACAGATGAAGATGTGAAAGAGGTTAAAATCGGGGCCTGCTTACAAGACTCTGTGAAGAAACAACTGATTGACCTGCTTCAAGAATATGTGGATGTGTTTGCTTGGTCTTATCAAGATATGCCAGGGTTGGACACCGACATTGTTACGCACAAGCTGCCTTTAAGAGAAGAATGCCCACCGGTCAAACAGAAACTGCGCCGCACTCGCCCAGACATGGCAATGAAAATCAAAGAAGAGGTACAAAAGCAATGGGACGCCGGGTTCCTTGCTGTAACTAGCTATCCACCGTGGGTTGCTAATATAGTACCTGTGCCTAAGAAAGACGGCAAAGTAAGGATGTGTGTTGATTACCGGGACCTGAACAGAGCCAGCCCGAAAGACGATTTCCCATTACCTCACATTGATGTATTGGTCGATAATACGGCTCAGTTCTCGGTATTCTCCTTCATGGACGGATTTTCAGGATACAATCAGATTAAGATGTCACCTGAAGACATGGAGAAGACAACCTTCATCACACCCTGGGGCACGTTCTGTTACAAGGTGATGCCATTCGGATTGAAGAATGCTGGTGCAACATATCAACGGGCTATGGTAACATTATTCCACGATATGATCCATAAAGAAATCGAGTGTTATGTGGATGACATGATTTCCAAGTCCCTTACAGAGGAAGACTACCTGGTAAATCTGCTGAAGCTATTCAAGCGTCTGAGGAAGTACCAACTGAAGCTGAACCCCAACAAATGCACATTCGGGGTGCGATCTGGTAAGCTGCTGGGTTTTATCGTAAGTGAGAAAGGGATTGAAGTGGACCCTGATAAAGTCAAAGCTATTCAAGAAATGCCTGCACCGAAAACTGAGAAAGAGGTTCGAGGTTTTCTAGGTAGATTGAACTACATTTTAAGGTTCATATCTCACCTTACAGCAACCTGTGAACCCTTGTTCAAGCTGTTAAGAAAAGAACAGACAGTCAGGTGGAATGAAGACTGCCAGAAGGCTTTTGACAAGATCAAAGAATACCTGCAAGAACCACCAATCCTTATGCCTCCAGTTGAAGGAAGACCTCTGATAATGTACTTGACAGTATTAGAGGAGTCAATGGGGTGTGTGTTGGGCCAGCATGACGAGTCTGGTCGAAAAGAGTATGCAATATACTACCTGAGCAAAAAGTTTACCGACTGTGAACAACGTTATTCACTGCTAGAGAAAACTTGCCGTGCTTTAGCGTGGGCTGCTCGCCGACTGAGACAGTATATGCTGACCCACACTACTTTATTGATCTCCAAAATGGATCCAGTTAAGTACATTTTCGAGAAGCCAGCTCTTACCGGACGGGTTGTAAGATGGCAAATGATTCTCACAGAGTATGACATCCAGTACACATCCCAGAAAGCCATCAAGGGCAGTGTACTATCTGAATATCTTGCTGAGCAACCTATTGATGACTACCAGCCTATGAGATTTGACTTCCCTGATGAAGACATCATGTTCATAAAAGCAAAAGATCATGAAGAGCCCATTCTCACTAAAGGGCCTGACCCGGAAGAAGAATGGACTATGATGTTTGACAGGGCTGTTAATATGAATGGTCGTGGTGTTGGTGCAATACTCATTACACCTAAGGGAGTTCACATGCCTTTCTCGGCAAAGCTCACCTTCAACTGCACTAACAACGAAGCTGAATACGAAGCTTGCATTATGGGTCTTGAGGAAGCCATTGACCTCAGGATCAAGACTTTAACTGTATTCGGAGATTCAGCTCTGGTAGTTAATCAAACCAACGACAAATGGTACACCCACCAGGATCATCTGATACCTTACAGGGATTATACAAGGAGGTTATTGACTTTCTTCACAACAGTCAAGCTCGAGTATATCCCCCGGGACGAGAATCAGTTTGCAGATGCTCTGGCTACCATTTCATCAATGATCAAAGTTCAGTCTGCCAACTTTGTACCTCAGATTTCAGTGTCCAGACTTGACAGACCGGCATATGTATTTGCAGCCGACGTTGTCGAAGATGATAAGCCTTGGTTCCATGACATTAAGTGCTTCTTGGAAGATCAAACATACCCACCTGGGGCATCTTCCAATGATAAGAAGACTTTGAGAAGGCTTGCTGGTAGTTTCTTTCTGAACACTGATGGTTCCCTATACAAGAGAAACTTTGATATGGTACTCCTCAGATGCGTTGATAGAACAGAAGCAGACTTGTTGATGCACGAAGTGCACGAAGGATCCTTTGGTACCCATGCAGGAGGGCATGCCATGGCTAAGAAATTGCTAAGATCAGGTTATTACTGGATCACAATGGATGTCGACTGTTGTGCCTATGCCAGAAAATGCCATAAATGCCAGATTTATGCGGATAAGGTGCATGTGCCTCCTAATCCTTTGAATATAATGTCTTCACCCTGGCCCTTTGCCATGTGGGGCATTGATATGATCGGCAAGATTGAGCCAACTGCTTCAAATGGCCACAGATTCATCCTGGTCGCCATTGACTATTTCACCAAGTGGGTTGAAGCAGCCTCATATGCAAATGTTACAAGGCAAGTGGTAGCCAGATTCCTGAAGAGAGATATCATCTGTCGATACGGAGTGCCCGAGCGAATCATTACTGACAATGGTTCCAACTTAAACAACAAAATGATGACAGAACTATGCCGGGACTTCAAGATCCAACACCACAATTCTTCTCCTTACAGGCCAAAGATGAACGACGCTGTTGAGGCAGCTAATAAGAATATCAAGAAGATTGTGCAGAAGATGGTAGTCACCTACAAAGACTGGCATGAAATGCTACCATTTGCCTTGCATGGGTACCGCACGTCAATCAGAACATCCACTGGGGCAACACCGTATCAGCTTGTGTATGGTATGGAGGCAGTCCTACCTGTTGAAGTCGAATTACCCTCTCTACGGGTGTTGATGGATGTTAAGCTGAACGAAGCAGAGTGGGTCCGGTCCCGATTCGAACAACTGAGTCTGATTGAAGAGAAAAGATTGGCTGCAATCTGTCATGGGCAGTTATATCAGAAAAGAATGAAGAGAGCCTTCGATCAGAAAGTCAGGCACCGAGAGTACCAAGTGGGAGATCTTGTGTTGAAGAGAATCCTTCCTCCTCATACAGACCACAGGGGCAAATGGACTCCAAACTATGAAGGACCATTCGTGGTAAAGAAAGTTTTCTCTGGTGGAGCACTGATGCTCAGCACCATGGATGGTGAAGACTTCCCGTCCCCTGTGAATTCAGATGCAGTTAAAAAATACTTCGCATAAAAATGACCCGCTGGATATAAAAACAGAATGTAAGTCCAGGCAAAAATAGGGCATCCCGGCGAGTCAAAAACAGAATAAAAGACTCGGGCAAAAATAAGGGAAAATAAATAAAAAAATGTACACCCGCTGAGTTGAAAAGCCGCATTGGACAGCTCAGGCAAAAATGGGTATCCCGATGGATTGAAAACCCGAAAGGGCGATCCATGCAAAATAAGGGAATAAGCGAACAACTGCATTCTGAATTCGTCTGTATCACCTACAACTTGGTAAACTTCGAAGGGATCAAGCCTTTTTCAGAATCAACCTTCTTCAGAAAGCAAGACGAGAAGAATGTCAATAGTCATACGGGTCATAGCAAGAGGGAAGCTCCTTGAAGCATCGACAACATTGCCAGCATTTTGTTTCTCAATTTGTAACAATCTCCTCATTTCAGGAGATATGTTTCTTTGACTGTATCTCGCCGATTCAAGGCATATGAATTAATAAAAACAGATTTTTCAGTCACACCATGTCTCGTATATTTTATTTGCAAAAATGTCTGATGTCTTAAAGAAAACTGATTGCATGAATACAGATGTTTATCTTCAAAGATAAAACACGTGCTTACAGGGAATATACTTACTCTCAGAAGTGTCTCACTCCTATGACGGAGCCCGGTAAAGGATGCCTCGGGATTACTTGTACGTTTCTCTGTCTTTGCAGGGTTGCAGGTATTCAAAAGCGCAACATAGGGCATGAAAGCTTCACCCCAGCAAGCCGACAAGTCAACACTCACTCAGTCTTAGCACCCATGGTGTTTTCTCCCCAGTTGAGTTGCCACTTGCTGCTTCTCCCAGCCGAGTTGCCAATAATTCTTCCTCAGCTGAGCACAAAATCCAGGAAATCATTTCCCCACAGAGTTTCAGCCTCTATCCAGAAGAGCAATGCACGAAGGAATCACAACAGAGTGAAGAAAGCTTCTACAAACCCCCAACTGGGTCCTTCATTACTGGAAAAGGTCTATCATTGACCCATTTCCCCAAGCAGAATCATTTCATCAGATCTACCAATGATCTCATCCCCAGCTGGGATGTTCACTTCAAGCGAGATCGACCAGAGATCTTCACAGCAATGAGATCCGAATCCCGGATTGGTATCCTTTTGCATAATCATGGCATTCGCATCATATTCACCTACAAAGCGTAGCATTCCGTCTAATACGGAGCATTACGGCGAAAATCAAACATATAACATAATCATAAGTCATGATCTGAATCAAACACTTGTGAATATTATCAACTCATCAACAATATGCAGAATCCATCCCCGATTCCCCAGCAAAAGCAGTTGCCTCACATTCACCAATGCAAATACATACTCCTTGTGGCACTCGTCCGTGTCATATCCCCAGCAGAAAGCCAAAGACGTTCCCTTTGCACTCACAAATACTTGTATATATATAACTTTCTTGACATCCGTCCATGTCATTTTCCCAGCACAGTAACATAAACACTTTGTATACCAGATATTTGTTTATACTACACCTTTCTCTATTTGGCACTCGCCTGTGTCATTCTCCCCAGCAGATTGAACACTCATCTATACATCACTCATACTTTCTACTCATACTTATACAGATACTCGTCCGTCTCTTGTATACATCATTTACATCCCCGCAGATTCGACACTCGTCCGTTTTCTTTGTTAACCAGTTGGTACTCGTCCGTATCATCATCTCAGAACATGCGTCAATCGTTTGTTTCTACATGATACTCGTCCGTATCATAGTCTTAAGGATGCTCGTCCGCATCTTTAATCCATACACTGCGTCAAACACTTGTGTCTTCTTGAATATAGATACTTGTCTGTGTCTACTATTCCCCAGAAAAATTCTTTCAGATACAACACTCGTCCGTGTTCTCTGTTAACCAGTTGATACTCGTCCGTATCATCATCTCTGAACATGTGTCAGTACTTGTTTCTACCTGATACTCGTCCGTATCATAGTCTTAAGGATGCTCGTCCGCATCTTTAATCTATACACAATACCTATACCTTTTATTTCTTGGATGTAAACACTCGTCCATGTTTTACTTTTCCCCAGTAAAGCAATTTCTTTTTATCTGACATTCGTCCTATGTCATGATAAACCCTGAGAGCAGCCGTCCCCTGCTAGGTGGTCGTCCTCCACCTCTTGATGGTCGTCCTCCATCATGCTCATCCGATGGCCGTCCCCATCGTTGACCTTTTATCCGGCATTCGTCCTATGTCGCGATATTTTCGGCAGCCGTCCCCTGCTAGGTGGTCGTCCTCCACCTCTTGATGATCGTCCTTCATCATTTTATCCAATGGCCGTCCCCATTGTTGATTTTGGTTATCTGACGTTCGTCCTACGTCATGATAAACCTTGAGAGCAGCCGTCCCCTGCTAGGTGGTCGTCCTCCACCTCTTGATGGTCGTCCGCCATCATGCTCATCCGATGGCCGTCCCCATCGTTGACCTTTTATCCGGCATTCGTCCTATGTCGCGATATTTTCGGCAGCCGTACCCTGCCTGGTGGTCGTCCTCCACCTTAGATGACCGTCCCTCATCTTAACCCTTACAGAGCAGCCGTCCCCTGCTAGGTGACCGTCCCTCACCTTTGATGACCGTACCTCATCATCTGTTTATTTCATTTATTTTTTTAACCCGATGGCCGTCCCCGTCGTGGTCCTTTTTCTTTTAGCCCGATGGCCGTCCCCATCGTTGGTTACCTTTGCTTTAGGAATTTGATGGCCGTCCCCGTCATTTTTCATTAATCCCCAGAGAATTTTACAGCTTTGCTTGGTGGTCGTCCCCATCATAGGCCCTTTTTCCCCAGCATGTCGGTCGTCCCCGTCATTGCTTTATTTCCCGCACTTTTTCCAGCATGTCGGCCGTTCCCGTCATTGCTCTTTACGCAGCAGTCATCCTCTGCTCGACGGTCGTCCTCCGTCGCTCGCACTTTTCAATATACTTTATTTTTCTTTTACAATCTATATCCCTTTTCTTCTTCATTCTGTGAGTGCAAATTTTGGACTGTCTTTGGTATTCAACCACAAGTTATTTTGTTTGCCTGATAAGCCGCTGCTTACATCCTGCACAGCTAACTCATGTTTGAATAGGGGCAGCTGTAAACACCCCAAATTTGCCCTCACCCATTCACACCATGGCTTGTGATCATTTCATATGCATAAACACAATCATACCATCTCATATCACATTTTTGATCCACTGCATTGTTTCTAAGTCATCTGCATCTAGGGTTTGTGATCTGAGCAATCCAAGAGCTTCTTGAGCCACTCCAAAGGCCACCAATCACTTCAAATGGGTCCATGTGTGTTCAAACATCATATTATATCCTCTCAAAGTCAAGAATGCCAAAGAATCACAAGAACTGGGATTTGTATGGAAGCAGAGCCAGGCTTGACTGCACAGTTGACCTAAAATTAGGGTTTTGGTTTCAGAGGCCATAACTCCAAATTTTTTGGTCATTCTTGCTTCTATTGGTCTCTATATGTTATAGGGAGTATGAATATCAATTTTCATGAAGAAATTCCATGGGGAAGTCATCTGATCAAGGGTTGACTTTCTGAACAAGTCAGTGTAAAATCAGGGCATCTGAGGCCCCCAATGACCCAACCAAAGGGCATTCTTCATCATTTTGATTGTATATGATCTTTATTTGATCATAGAAGAGGTTGTAAGTTCACAAAATTGAAGAATCTCAAGTCTTTTGCAAAGTTGACTTTTTGGGCAAGTTTGACTTTTAATGGAAATGCCATTTTGTGCAACTTTTTCAACCTTTACTTTTTGATTCAAGAAAGCTTCAAATGGAAAAACTTTGGTCATGAAAGTTGTAGAATAGATCTTTCCCTTTTCAAAAAGTACAAGAACATGACCTAATTCATTTTGGATCAAAAGTTATGGTTCATCAAAGTTGGCAAAAATTACTAAATTTCAAGTTATGCACCAAATGGAAAACTTGCATTTTCTCATACCAAGCATTCTATTGACCTCAAAATGACTTCTAAACTTCATCACATAATCATACATGACCTAAAAACAGATTGGCCCAAGGAATTTTTTATTTTTGTGACTTGATTTTCAAGAAATCCATAAGTCATTTTCCATACAAGTGCAAAGAGGGATTTTTGGCAAAATCACCCTCCAAGGAATTATGTGATCACTAGCTGATTTCTATGCATTGCCATGACTAAATGAAGTTCCATGCATCAAAATTCAGCAAGAATCATCTCATGTACATAGCACAAAATCACAAGAAAACACAAGTGGGCAAGTTGCAAGATCTAGCATAGCTCATGATCCACATGCTGCAGATATTCACAAGCAATCTAAGGGTCATCCTTGACCCAAGCTGAAGCAAGACATGCCCTAAAACTGCTGCTGCCATAGCCCATGCTGCAAGTACAAATCACATTGACTTTTTTGCCAAAACCCCCATACTCTTGGAACAGTGAGCAGCCACCTCTACTGACCTGCTCCACAGGCTACTCATACATTGTGGGAGTGTTATAGCAAGACATTGGCCCTTGAAGCAAGCCAGAACACAGCCTTCACAAAAACTGTCAAAGAACTCCTCTTCTTCGAATCTCATTTTCCAGCCATCAAACATCCAATTTCTCTTCACCAATCAATCATATACACTCAAGAGAACCAAAATCCACCATTGAAGTAGCTTGAAACTTCACAAATCCTGACTGTGGAATCTGCTGCACCAGAACACTTCTTCTCAAATCAGCCATCCACAAGAACTTTGAAGCATCTCATTGAGTTCAAGAGGGTCAAAGAAGTTCATTTGCACAAGTAGGAGACTCTGGAAGCTCACCATTGAAGCTTTCCAGCTCAGGTATGGCCATGAACTTTTTCTCACAGAGCTTGCATTTTATGTTATAAATTGATAGTGTATGTCTTGCTGGTCATGGGGATGTCCTTAGATTTGAAAATAGTGAAGAAATGAGTATTTTGTTGCACTCTGAATTTTTACCCGTGAATCTTGTTGGCTTCGATTCTCACTGATCTTGAATGATAAATTTAGTTTGGGGGGTGATTTGAATGGGGTTTGGGTAGAGGAACATTTCCCTGCTTTCAATTTGATGAATGGTAGCCTGAATCATGATCTAGGGTTTTCAACCCGCCGAAGAAGATGACCGGAGCTTCCCTCCGGTCACCTGAAAGTACTTAACCCTAATCCCTGTAATTAAATGATGTTTGAATCTAGTGCGTTGGATCCATTGACCTAGATTGACTGACGCGCGTTTGTGTGGCCCAGATGCATTCTCAGAAACCCTAATCACAATTAACTTAATTAATTCCAATTAATTAATTCATAAATCAGAAATTAGGAAGTTTGAATGCAGACCATTAGATTGCACGCGCAGTCAAAATTCCTTTTCCCAGAATCCATCCTGGCCTTCCATTGTGATTACTTTTCATTTTTATTAATTTTATTTCATTTCTTTTATATTTCTTTGTTCATTTATTTTTAAATAGTAAAACTTATTCAAAAATTCTGAAATTTTTTATGCACACTTTTATTTAATTTCAGAAACCAAAAATATTTCTATTTTTATTTTTAGCATATAAAAAATATTTTTAAATATTTAAAAGTTTATTTTTAATTAATTAATGAGAATTAATTAATTAAAAATACTTTTAGGTATTTAAAAATCACCAAAAAATTCATGAAACATTTAAAAACATTTAGAAACATTGTCCAACCCTCAAACCAAATTTCTTTTTTGATCTTGATGCATTTTGAGAATTTTTCATGTAATTAAAATCATTTTAATGCATTATTTTGATCCAAACTTCCAAAAATCTTTTCTGCCTAACCATTGAGAGTTAGACCTTGATTCTTTTTGCATTGCATTGTGTTTAGCATGTAGTTTGTGAGATTAATTTGGCATGAATTGATCTTACCTTTTCCATTTGTTTGGCATTTTTCTTGTTAAGGAACCCTAAAACCCTAGAAAACTTAGGAAAATCATAACTTGAATTAGGTTAAGAGTTGGAACTTCTCCTTTGGGCAGTGAGTTAGTATAGGATTAGGGATCCTTTTAGTGCATTTTCAATTTTTTATATTGATGTTTGCTTCTGATTTTGGGTTTTGTTTGATGCTTTGATCATAAACCCTAATTTGGGCTTCCATATGCATCCATCTTGCATTTGCTTGCATAACATGACTTGCCATAGCATTTTGTGCA
Source organism: Lathyrus aphaca (assembly GCA_963966055.1). Taxonomy (NCBI): domain Eukaryota; kingdom Viridiplantae; phylum Streptophyta; class Magnoliopsida; order Fabales; family Fabaceae; genus Lathyrus; species Lathyrus aphaca. Next base: position 140,477,524 of record OZ014520.1, read on the forward strand.
TCCATTTGATTCATTTGACATTTTAAGACATATTAGAATCATGTTTGATCATTGCATCTTGCATTTACCATGTTGTATGCCATTTGCACTCCATAACCTTTCATGTATGTTCATGGTTCTTAACTTGTTTCATTTGCATCCATAAGCTTGTATGATCATCACCATGCCTTGTTTCATGTTTGTATCACCCCATAAAATCATTATCATCATGAATGTGCTTCTGGTTTTGATTTTCATCATGCCATTTCATCTCATTTTGCATTGCATTTCATTTCTTTCACTAACATTTCAGGTGGTAAGTTGTTTGAGAAGTGAATTTGCCTTCACTTCTCATAATCTCTTTTCATCTCTCTTATGCATCATTGCTGCATTTTATCTTGTGCTTTGGATTGAGCTTGCTCATTCTTCTTCTTCTTACTTTCTTTCTTCAAGAGACTTGTCTTCTTAAATGAAGCAAGTTACTTTGCTTCTCCTGATCCTTTCATCTGCTTCCTGGTGGTTCTTCTGAAGTTAAACCTCACAAACCTTAGGAACAACCAAGCATGACAATGATTAGGATTTTGATTAGTCCCCCACTTAGTTTTACCTTTGTGTCTCATTGAGTCTTCTCTTCTCACCTCATAATTAGGGACTAAACCCTAAAGGCTTTAAGGCTTTGTGATTAAGTTTATGCCTGCATCCTTCTATTAGGATGGAGTGTATAACTTTAATCCTAAGTGTTAAACCCTTAATGTGTTTAAATCTCTTAATCAATTCACTTAATAATCATCAAGACATCACACTTGTAACTTGGGCCTTGCATTAGGGTTCTAATTCTTCCTTAATTGGTTAAGAAGGACTAACCCTAGTGTTAATGGACAAGTCCCCCTCAAGTTGTCTTACAAACCCTAAAAATCACTTCATCATCTTACCATTAAATAAAATCCACTTAACCAAAGGTTTGTTTTGTCATGAGTTTAATCCCTAATCATGGATTAAGTTGAGGAGCTTTCCTCAACTTAAACATTCTCATCTATTATCCTTCTATTAGGATGGTATAATGAGTCTGTTTAATCCCTGATTATGGCTTAATCTCATTATTTAACACTAAACAAAAACACCAAAAATATATAAATAATCACAAGTAGGTTAATGATCTTAATCCTACACCAAAGGTGATTAAGTGTGAGAATCTAACTTCACACTTAAGGTATTCTCATTACCCCTAATCAGAGGGAAGATGTGATGAGTTTACTAATCCATTGGTTTAGGCTTAAGCTTATTAACTTATGACAAACCTTCAAAAGCAATAAAAGACTGAAAACACAAAAACAAACAATAATCGTCTCCTTCAGGATTCTTTCCTCATCTCATTCACTCATAAACGAGAACTTGCTTCTTCCGTCTAATGCAAGACAGTTCGCACCTGAGCCAGACAGGTCATACACTTGAGCATAGACAAGTAAGCAGTTCACAAGTCAACTTATCTTTCAGCCTCTTTGGGTCGAACTACGGTGTTCTGACTTCCTCATTGCACGAGAGGATACGTAGGCATAACTTAACAGTTATCGAACAAAAGTCTCTGTACATTCCCCCCTCTTCCAGCTTTATTCTTTTAGCCTCATGATTTTGAGCATTATATTCCAGTTCTTACACTGACACTGTATATATCACACTTTACACTTCTTTTATACTGACACCTGTACACTCTTTTCCAGCTCTTTATGTACAAATTGCACTAACACTACCCCTTTAAACACAAATCTTTTAAGCGTGGATCCCGTCGAGTACGGCGGACAATCTGGGTGCTAATACCTTCCCAGGTTGTAACCAACCCCCTTTCTCAGTCTCTCTGGTTCGCAACCGTCTTATCCATATCTTTCTAGGTCTATGCAGCATTGCCTTTCCTCCGGGATAAAAATGCCTAGCTGGCGACTCTTGTCTTTCTGAGTCCACTCCTGTGTGTTCTCATTTCTTTCGCCGACCATTCGCGTCTGTACCCCATTTGACCCGACTTCATTTGGTGGGAGCGACAAATGGGATGATAATGATGAAAAGAAATATAGCTACGATTGGAAAGCTCGAAACATACTCATAGCTTCTTTGGGAGAGGATGAATATTTTCGAGTTTCTCATCACACATCGGCTAAAGCTATGTGGGAAACCTTACAAGTTGCCCATGAAGGAACCGATGATGTTAAGCTTGCTCGAATTAATACTCTACAACAAGAGTTCGATCGATTTCACATGAGCCAAGGGGAAACCGTTGGTGAAATGGGAAAAAGATTTTCTCACTTGAAAAATCGATTAAACGCTCTTGGTAAAACTACTCCTAATGATGTAGCTACTAACAAGATTTTGAGATGTCTTACTGGGGAATGGTTGCCAAAAGTTACGACAATCAAAGAAGCCAATGATGTAAGAATCTTGGATCTAACTACACTCATTAGAAAACTACAAGAGCATGAACAAGAGCTCTTAAACTTACATGAGCATGAAGATAATGAATAGAAAGAAAAGAGCGAGAAAAATAAAGATCATGAGAAGAAGAAGAAGTCTATTGCATTAAAGGCTTCTTCCTCAAAATCCTCCACCAATAAAGATAGTGAGAGTGATTCAAGTGATGATGAAGACGAATCAAACGAAGATATGGGTTTGTTTGTAAGAAGATACAATCGGTATCTCAAAAAGAATGAGATATCCCATTCGGACAAGCGTCTCATCAACTATCGAAGAAAATCTAATCCTTCCAAGCAAAAGTTTGTTAAAAGTACTAAAGGCAAGGGATCTTGTTACAACTGTGGAAAATCGGGACATTACAAACCAGATTGTCCTATGCTAAAGAAAGACAAGGCAAAAGACAAATATCAAAGAAAAGGTAACAAGGCTAGAAGAGCATATATTGCTTGGGAAAGCGATAATGACTCGTCTAGCAAGGATAGCTCAAGCGATGAGGAAGAGAGAGTAAATATTTGCCTCATGGCTCATAAGAAAGGCAAGAAAGAGGTAAGACATGCTAAATATGATTATGCTGAAAAATTGTCTTATAATGATTTGCTTAGTACTTTTAATGTTCTCCATCAATAGGCTAAAGAAACTTTCAAGCACATTGCATCCGACAAAAGAATTTTTGCACATTTAGAGAAAAAGGTTTCGGATAATGAAAATGCTATGAAAGCTCTTAAGACATCGATGGTAGAATCTATAGTAGAAGACAAGCGAGAATGACACAAATTTCATAGGTGTGAAACATGTTGGATTTGGCAAAAAGAGGTTAAAACTCTTCAAGCCAAACTAGACAAGTTGTCACAACCAAAAATGACATTTACTATTGATCGTTCAAACTTTAGAGAATCAATGAACAACCCATACCAAAAATATACCTATGTTGTGAAGGATCAAAATAGTAAATGCAAGTCTAAACCATTCTTGAAATGTCACTATTGTTGCAAGGAAGGTCATACAATTGCCAAATGTTGGTTTAGGAGATACTTGGTCCCTAAAGGCATTTGTCAATGGTTGCCCAAAATCAACAAAATTTTCAGTCACACTCTAGGACCCAATGAAAATTGGGTACCTTCATCTCTTATCTAATCATCTAGGTGGATTGTCTTGAGACTATGGAGAAACGATGGTTTCTTGATAGTGGATGATCAAGACATATGACAAGTGATATTTCCCTATTATATGACTTTGTGGCTAAGAAGAAGGGCTTTGTTACCTATGGTGATAACAACAAGGGAGCTATACTCGGCAAAGGTAGTGCAGGTAATCCCTCTTCTACATCTATCTCTAATGTCCTTTTAGTTGTGGGTCTTAAGCATAACCTTGTTAGCATTAGTCAATAATGTGATAAGGGATATAATTTCTCATTCTCTAAAGAAGCTTGCATAATTGAACATAATGAAAACAAAGAGGATGTGTTTAAAGGCTTGATGGTTAACAATGTATATATGCTTGATTTGAATTCGATGACCATGAGTGATCCTAAATGTCTTATTTCCAAAAGTGAAGAGTCTTGACTTTGGCATAGACTTTTAGCTCATATCAACTTTGACTTGCTAAATAAGGTTGTGTCCAAAAACTTAGTAGTCAGTTTGCCTAACATAAAGTTCACTAGAGACCATCTTTGTGATGTTTGCCAAATGGGAAAGCAAACCAAGATATCATTTAAATCAAAAAATTTAGTCTCTACTTCTAGACCTCTTGAACTTCTACACATGGATCTTTTTGGTCCTTCTAGAATCAAAAGTATATGAGGGAACTATTATGGTTTTGTTATCGTTGACGACTACTCTCGATTTTGTTGGACAATCTTCTTAGCTAGTAAAAGTGATACCTTTTCGGCTTTTGAAAATTTTGCAAAATTATCTCAAAATAAACTTGGCACAAACATTTTAACTATTAGAAGTGACCATGGAGGTGAGTTTGAAAATCATCTCTTTGAAATTTTTTGTGAAAACCATGGCATTGATCATAATTTTTCCGCTTCTAGAACTCCACAACAAAATGGTGTTGTGGAATGTACAAATCGTGTGTTAGAGGAATTGGGAAGAACTATGATTAATGATAGTGGCCTTCCTAAATATTTTTGGGCCGATGCTATTAGCACCGCTTGCTATGTTTTGAATAGGAT